>OY751315.1:7896066-8587316 GCA_963564615.1 Rhorus exstirpatorius
ATGAATTTTGTTTTAGCGACGTTTTTCTTTGAAAAAGTTTTTCAAGTAGAATTATTATGACACGATCGGTACGAGCAGTACTAACGAACGTCGGGAGCGCGTTTCCAATAAAATGTTTGTTTCTCAAACATTTTTTTCAAAATTTTACGAATGAACGAAAAAAATGAGCGATTGATACGAACGAACAAAAAAAGCGTCTTTCTAATTAATGAAATTTGTTATCAAAATCTTTGTCTTCGAAAAAATTATTACGACGCAAATTATTACGACAAAATCATTACGATATGGGCGATATGAACAAACGAATGAACGAAACGAATGAGTTTCCAAAAAAAGTTTTCTTAAATTTTTTAGATTTAAATAATTTTCCTCGGAAACATTTTTCATATGAGTGATCTGAACAAACGATCAACAAGCGATTCCCGGTTGCTTTTATTTTTTTCAAAGAAAAAATGTGTATGAAAAGAAGTAGCAGCGTTCCAACCCTCGTGGGTGAAAGCAGTTATGCCGTGTATTCAGAGACACGGGGATTGATAGAGATAAGCGCACATTGAGTGAAAGACAAGGAAAGAGCCTCGCAACATTGAGCGAAGACGGCGTGTAGCCGGTTGCGGCCCTGCTGCTAATGCATTTCACACATCTCGAGAAATCGAGATATCTCGCAGTGCTATTCCTGCATACTCGGTATACATCGAAAAATATTTAAAATTCCCAATATTGCTGCGATAGAAAGACTGTCGAGTATGGAAAAACATATGGATACAGAAAGAGATAGAGAGAGAGAGAGAGAGTTTGCGAATACTCGAACAAAGGGGAGAGCTTTATAGCTACGGGCCATGCTTTCTACCATGGCTCTCTGCCGAGTCTCGAGCTCGCCTTTCGGCCCTTTCTTCGAAAAATTTTTTCTTCAATGAAGAATATATTTTCAACGGAAGAGATAAATTTGGAACTTGGTTATTTTGAATTGATAATTTTTATTTTTGATTTTTGCTTTTCGATTTTTGACAATAATACCTGGAGCACGAGATATTTTTCCAATAATTTATAATAAGGTAGCAGATCAATGCGAGCAACTTTAAGAAGGAGATGGCCTGTACCAACTCAGTTTTTGTCGCAGATCAGAACTGGACAGTTTTGCCAAGCGCAAAAAATTTAAAATACAATCGCGAAGAAAAGAAATGGTATTGGGTATCTGTTCAAATATAGTGCAATACACTAAAACGAACGTATATATATATATGTATGCGCGCATATAGGTGTAAGACATGTATCTCCTCGTCGTTGAATCTTTGTCACGAAACATCATGATATTTAGTTTTCGCCGAAGTAAAGTAAACCTTGGCACGTGCAAATTAGCTGAAATTGCATTATACACAACAGCATGTATGTGCAGCGGTGAGAGCTATGCAACTTTTCTCTTCGGGTGCAAAAAATTTGAAAAATATATTCACAATGGAGATAGGTCATTCGATGCTAAAGTATCCTTGCCTGTGGCCTACACCACTTTAAATTATTCTTCGCCCATATGTAAAAGAATTGTTACTATCGAGCGATACCGCGTGAGTTTGCCCATAGCTGTTACTCTCAAACGCTACGGAACGATACCTCGTCAGCTTACCTATGTATATTCGCAGAGTATACATATTGTATTGTCATGAGACATTTCATGATATTGATACTGAATTTTAGCCAAAACAAATGAACTTTTGCACGTGCAAATTAGCTGACATCCTCTTATACACAGCAGCATGTATGTGTAGCGGTGAGGGCTATGCATCTTTTTCCCTCCCTGTAAAATTTTTAAAATACATACACAACGGTGAACAGTATCAGTCATCGCTATGCTCTTGTAGATGAGGTCATTCGATTCTAAAGTCACAGATCAGAAGAATTCCTGCCTGCGATCTGCACCATTTTAAATTATTTTTCGCCCCGTATGTAAAAGAACCGCTGCTGCTACTGGACGATTCCGCGTGAGTATCCCCATAGCTGTTGACTCTCGAGCGCTACGGCATGATGCTTCGTGAGCTTACCTATATGTATATTCGCAGAGTATGCCTACTGTGTCTATAGGTATACGCGCGTTGCATCTTTAGATCACATTATATATATATATATATATTGTCACGGCCTTTTTAACGTGGCCGGACGATATTCAGGCGCACCTGATCTTCGTTGGGAACAAATTCAAAAAAAAAACGAGATGAAACAAGAACATAAAAAAAATAGACACATTTCAATTTATTCAAAAAAATAGGAAATATAATGTAGTTGTTGGGCGCCAGCCGTCACTCGGACGACGATTCTCGATACAAAAAAAAACGGAAGGGTAATCGCAAAAAAAAGAAAAAAAGAAAAAAAAGGAAAAAGAAATAACTAATCTCGTTACTCGGGGGGTTCTCAGGGGTGAATTTACCGGCTCGCAGGCCTCTTAATTATTGCCCGTGTCGGGCTATCGTCAACGGCGATATAAATCGAACTCAAAAAGGGGAAAAAGCACTATTACGCAATTACTGACAATGATTCTATTGAAACGGGGGATCGCGATGCGCCACCACACGCACGAAATTATACAGCACAAAAGGGGGAAAATGGCACGCAAAATAATGTAAAAATTCGAGATACAATTCACAAGGGTAAAATCGAGGAAAATGGAATCGACTCACTCTTCTCGATCCTTGATTCGTCGTAGGGCTCGCTCGTACAATCGGTTTGCCGAAGCTCTCGATTTCACACTCACGAGTTGCCGAAGCTTCTCGTATTACGGTTTCCCGCAGCGTCTCTTACTAACGAGTCGCCGTAGCTGCTCGTTCGAACGGGTTGCCGTAGCTTCTCGTAAAATCTCCGTCTTCTCTCGCAATCTCTCCTTCACTCTTACAATGGATCTTTTGTTCTTTAGACAGAAATGGCTCGATACAATAATGCGCTTATCCTAGGCCAGGGCTCACGTCGAAGTGATTCTTCTTCGTCGTCTCTCTGCTCGTGGGACTCGGAAAAAGGGTAATTTGGGGGGAAAGGGCATGCGCGATGGAAAATTGGGTCATAGGGGGATAGAGGATCGATAGATTATTGGTTATTCGGGAGCTGACGTCACGAGCGCGTTGCGCAGGACAGCAGATCGATAATCGATGATCCGTGCTGTGCTGCCCTCGGCGACCCGTGACGCAACTCCCGCCCTCCTGGCTGATGACTATACCCGGACGACGACGAGGGTCCTCTCTCTCGGCAATGATTGGCCGTTGGTGGCACACAGGGCCGGCGATGCTCTCTGTATTCTTTTCTGGCACCACGATTCCTCGCCTCGCACGAGATAATTCGAAACGAGGGAGTTCACGGGTGCCAGACGATGTTCCTGGTGACGGTTGAGGTGAGGGCCACGATCTCGCCCGAACCCGTCGTTTTTATCGAGGGTTCGCTTGATTACGTGGGGAATTCCCTCACCCGCCGTCACCTTGCTGTTATCTTCATGTCTGTCCCTGTGGCCACGGCGATGGTGTTGGCTTGCCTCCTGGCTCGTCGTCCGGGTCTCTGGTGATATATTTTTCTCGATCCTGGGACGGCTGTTCGATGGCGAGGGGTTACGTGTGGCAGAGGGGAAGGGGGGAAGGGTATTCGAGGGTCAATGGCATGGGAGAGGGATCAGCTGTGCTGGCTCGTAGGCTATGGATATGGGACGACGTTGGCAGTGGAAGGGGGGGAGAGACGACGCTTGACGACGATGAGGCATTATATGTGAATTTTGCTGCTTATAATTATTTCCTTAAATTTAATGTACATGGGGATGGTTTGCGTGTGGTGACGGACTTCGACGGGCATTATGGCTGATAAATGTGACGCCGTGTCACAATATATATATATATATATATATATATATACACATAAAATATATTACTCTCCATACGAATAAAAAGATGAGCGAATTCGAGCACGCTTGGGCGACGATGAGACATGCACGTCGTGCTGACGGTGCATTTCGCGCGCGCCGAGAAGTCTTCATAATATTATCCCTAAAGGCACGTGGAGCTTGCCTCCAAGCATCTGTAGAGCTCAGTAATCGTCGTTCTTTTAATCGCGTATTATCGGAAAAACGTTCTCGCAACGTCGATCGGTTAAAATATTAATCGTTCAAATAATTTATGTGCCCTGAGGATTAACGTGCGTGCTTGTGATAATAAAAATATTTAATCAAAACGTGGCTCACGGAGATGAGCCACGAATGTATCGGTGCGGGTTTTCATTTTATCGGAAAAATTTTTGAGTGCTAGTACGAGTACTTTTAAACTTCTTCATAATTGCGCGGTGCGGTGATTCTCTTTTTCATCGATTTCAAACATTTTTTTACTACTGAATAAGCAACGAGTTAGAATAGTGAGAGAGAGAGAAAGCTAAGCGACAGGCGCGGGAGAGAGAGAGAGAAAAGGTGTGTGCAAAACATCAGAAGAGTGCGTGCGAAAGAAAGAGAAAGAGAGAAAAAGCATAAGCGACTGACGCGGGAGAGAAAGAGAGAGAAAGAGATGCGCTGAATAGCCTCGGAAGAAGGGTAAGCAAAAGTAAAAAATAATAATAAATCGCAGGGAGCGGTGGAAATATTAAAAATAATAATAAAAAATTATAATTATAAAATTAAAAAAAAAAATAATAGTCCGAAGAGAGAGAATATTGAAAATAATAATAATAATAATAATAATAATAATAATAACAATAATAATAATAATAATAATAATGTGCGCCACTTTGGAGTTTCCCCCCTGTCCTCACCTCACCCACACACACACAACGCCACCTCAAGACTCGACTCACCCAGCCGCATGGTGGGGGAAAATCGAGTGGTGGGGGAAGCCGCGCGGTGGGGGAAGGAGTGGGGATAGGAGTGGGGGGGCCCAGAGTGGGGCACCTACTACTCTACAGTACTTACAACGGCTAATAGAGCATATGATTATATATTCGCTTCTATTTATTGCTATATTGATTATTTTGTTAGACTGTTGACATATCATCAATAAAAGATACAAGCATATTGTACGCTTTCTTTTTTTAACTTGACTACACATTTTTTCTATGCGTCATCGCAAAACTTGGTCTCATCTACCGAAACGAATATGTGTAAGCGCTTATCGTATGCCTATGTTATCTCATTGCCAAATATAAATCAGTCAGAATTATCGATAAGTCAGATATAAATACTTTTTTATCAAAAGATCGATCTATAAATAAGTTGGCTCCTAGATAAAACCGTTCATTAAATGCTATGTACGTGATACGGTTGTGGTAAGTTTAAAGAAAAAAACGTATCACTGGGAGAAGGAATAAGAAAAAAAAAAGAATTACTGCCGTTTTATTAAGATGAAATGTAAACATACATAGCGGTAGTTCACCCCCTTAACTTGATTTGCCAAAAAAACGCAAAAACATGTATGTATTATTTTTTTGCCCTCTTTAAAGTGCAATTGAATCCATCGAGATAGGTGCAATAGTTTTTTTGTTATAACGATTTTGTGAATTCCAACCCCTGTAATTTTTTTCCTATGCAACCCCCCGATATGAAACCAGTTGCATTTTTCATCGTTTATCATTAAGGTAATTATCCATTTGGGTGCATTCGATTATCTCAAGTGAAAATAGGTGAAACCAGAAAAGTACCCCTCGGAGGTCTGAACTTTCAAAGATAATTTCACCCCCTAGAAACGTTTTTTCGCCGATAAAAAAAAAATACGTGTCTCTTAGATTTTGATGCAGAATAACATATTTGAATTTCGTCGAAATCGAAGGACGTCAGCGGAAAGACTTTCCTTGTAAAATCGATAAATAGATATATTAATATATCCATTTAAAGATTTTGAACACGATTTACAATTAACTGTACTGCGTCAAGCATTGATATATCGATATATCAAACCGTGTCAAAAATCGATATATCGATACATCGAAGTGTTTTAAGAATCGATCTATCGATATATCGAAATGTGTCAAGAATCGATATATCGATACATCGAAGTGTTTTAAGAATCGATCTATCGATATATCGAACTGTGTCAAGAATCGATATTTCGATACATCAAACCGTGTCAATAATCGATACGTCGATATTTCAATCAAACCCAAACTCAACCCAAACATTTCCCAAACCCAAAAAACACGAATATAAAAATTTTTTTATCAAAACATCGTTCCAGAATATTTTTCTCTCACCCCTGACACAAACACAAGACGGGGGGTTGGCGATGTATATATATATGTATGACATATAGATGTATGACAATATATATATATTGTTACGTCCTGGGTTTTTGGAATTATTATTTTAAATATCGAAATAAACATTTTTGTTCAAATAATATTTCAATAATTCAGAGACGAAGAGATGTCTCAAAATGTAACAGTATACGAATAATCAGCGTGCGAGCGAGTTAACAGTGAAGATCTCACAGTCACAGCGTCTGTCAATTTTGCTGACACTGGGGATCTCACGGTCACGGGCCGGACGCTGGGCACCTCTGAGAGGTGCAGCGCCCGACTCGCGTACCTTTTTTCTCGCGGAGCAATCAAAAAGATTCTCCGCACTATAAAAAATTATAAAGTGAGTTTAGTTAGACTACGACTCTCGACCAACATGGTCGAGGTCTAAGAAATTTTATAAGTTCTATTCCGGCCCCCGACCAGAATGGTCGGGTTCGTCAATAAATTCAACATTCGCATAAAAATTAAAATCATCAAATATAAAAATTGTGAATGTATAGTTAAAAAGGGGTGTTTTAAATAAATTATTGTTTGTTGTTAAAATTTTAAAACAACTGTAATTCGGACAATTATTATAAAAATGTAACCTGCCACGATCATCACTCTAGCTCCAGTCCTTGGCGCGCCCATTCCCGCCTAAAAAGGGGCAAGAAAACCTTAAACTTCGTTACGTCAACGAGGTAAGTGAAAATAAAACAAAATCACAAAAACCCGGGACGTAACGATATATACATATATATATATATATATATAGACACACGTTTATGCATGCTATAGTTTGAGTTGCTCATGCGGCGTTGCCAAATTGATTTTCAATCAGCTCGTATAGTCCGTCACGTTCAGAAACCAGTGCGATTAACTCGATATTTCTCTTTCATTTCATCGGTAACCCTACATTTAATGTACATCAATTTATTACCTGTAATCTAAAGTTGCATGTGTTCGTTTTTGATCAACGAAAGTTGGAATTATCACGCAGAAAAAAATAAAAAAGCCTAACATCGGTACCCCTCACGCCATAAGACATGTGTTAAAATTATACAAAAATTGTGATTTTTAAATTAAATATCTCAGTTTCTAGGCGGTAAATCGTTGTGAAATTTCACCGCAAGTTGGATTTTGCTCTGAATTTCGTGTTCACAAAATTTCACGTAGCTGAGTTGGAAAATAATTTTCACGTGAGAAACGATAATACCTCCTTAAGAGGTGAATCAAATGGCAAGAATAGCACGAAAAATTATAAAATAATGTCAGAGATCAGTTAGACCCAAATTCCATCCTTGTTTCATTGCCTACTATCGGATTACGATCAGACCGATCTCGAGATTCTCATTTAGACACCTTAAGAGGTGAAACAAATGGCAAGTATGTGAGCGAAAAATTTTAAAATATTTTAAAGAATGAGATTAACCCAAAAGCTATTTTCGTTCCATTTCCGATCATCAGATAACAAGCAGCCCGATGTGAGCAAATAAAACCAGCATGGAATTTGGTTCCATCTGATACCTGACATTGTTTAATAATTTTCGTGCCATTTTCGCTATTTGTTTCACCTCTTAAGGTATCCAAATGTAAATCACGAGATCGTGCTGCTTGCTATTCGATGTTAGGAAATGAAACAACCATAGCTTTTTGGTCTATCTGATCCCTGTAATTATTTTATAATTTTTCGTGCCATCATCACCATTTGTTTCACCTCTTAAGGTGTCCAAATGTTCCCGAGATGGGGCTGCTCGTAATCCAATGTTAGGAAACGAAACAAACATAACTTTTAGTTCCATCTGATCCCTGAAATTATTTTATAATTTTTCGTGTCATACTTGTCATTTGTTTCACCTCTTCAGGTGTCCAAATGTGAATCCCGAGATTGGGCTGCTCGTAATCCGATGTTAGGAAATGAAACAAACATAGCTTTTGGGGCTATCTGACTCCTGACATTATTTTATGATTATTCGTGCGGTTCTCGCCATGTGTTTCACCTTATAAGGTGTCTAAATGTGGATCTCGAGATCGTGCTGCTTGCTATTCGATGTTAGGAAATGAAACAAACATAGCTTTTGTGTCGACCTGATCCCTAACATTACCCAGATAGAACACTGACGTCTAATATACGTATATACGACGTCGCCATCGACGTCTGTAAGACGTATTTAGTACGTATACTGAAGAGCTAAATGTCCGGCTAATATCTGTATAATTGACGTATATAAGACGTCGGAAATACATAAAAAATGACGTATATAAGACGTCGAAAATACATCAAATCTACGAACAGCACAATAATATTTAAAAAAAACATAAGCAAAAATGAAAAACATTACTGGCGGTTCCATACGCATTTTGTGGTTGTTATAGGTCATAGAAGAGTTACACGGAAAAAAAAAAAAAAATTCTGCACGGATTTCTCGATAGAATTTTATTCTGCTTCGACGGGGACTCGAACCTGCGACCTACCTACTTATCCTACCTATCTTTCTAGCACGCTACCCACTACGCTATCGACTGTTTATGAACTTTGGTAATACATATCATGTATTTGACGCGCCAGAGAACACTTGATCAGTTGTATGTTAGGAGCTACTCAAGGGATGGTGGTGGTCGCGTCTTCAACCCGTTTTTATAGTGCGGGAGCCCACTGCAAATTTTCAAGTCGATCGCTTTTATGGCTGATTTTTATCGAGAAAGATAGGTGATATATTGTCGAATACCAATCGCCTCTCAGCCAAACCCGTACCCCCTGCGTTATATGTTATAACAAATAATTAACAAATAAAATTGTGTGCCGTGCTTCACCCATCGCTTTTATTCAAATTTTCCGTTTCGATCGTTAGTAGGCAATTAATTAGATTTTTTGGTACCCGGCTGCCGCCCTTCATCCCCTGCGCTAAGGGTGGCTGCTAGCATCAAATTTGACTACATAAACTTATCCGCCTACACCCATCGCTTTTATGGACGAAACCTACGTCGTTGGAAAGGTCGTGAAATTTCCTTCAAGAAAATACCCGGCTGCCGCACCTCTGTCCCTGTAAACCTCAGGCTGCCGAGCTTTTAACTCGACGCGCGAGTCCGTTCGAGGGGCCCGCGCAGGGCGTCACCCGTGGAGCTAAAACCCCGTACCGTGACACAAGAAAAGCCGTGATCCACCGGTCGAGCTAAAACCCCGTACCGTGACACAAGAAAAGCCGTGAGCCGTGTTCCGTCACACACATGGCAGGCGCTATGTGTTGGTGTATGGACGCGGGCCTCTCGAACGGACTCGCGCGTCGAGTTAAAAAGCTCGGCAGCCTGAGGTTTACAGGGACAGAGGTGCGGCAGCCGAGTATTTTCTTGAGGGAAATTTCACGACCTTTCCAACGACGTAGGTTTCGTCCATAAAAGCGATGGGTGTAGGCGGATAAGTTTATGTAGTCATATTTGATGCTAGCAGCCACCCTTAGCGCAGGGGATGAAGGGCGGCAGCCGGGTACCAAAAAATCTAATTAATTGCCTACTAACGATCGAAACGGAAAATTTGAATAAAAGCGATGGGTGAAGCACGGCACACAATTTTATTTGTTAATTATTTGTTATAACATATAACGCAGGGGGTACGGGTTTGGCTGAAAGGCGATTGGTATTCGACAATATATCACCTATTTTTCTCGATAAAAATCAGCCATAAAAGCGATCGACTCGAAAATTTGCAGTGGGCTCCCGGACTATTAGTATAACCATGTCAGTTTTTGAAGAAATTACAAAATTGAACGTCGTGAATCCAATATGGTCGATCCAAAATTCTAAAAATTCCATAACTCGTCTGATTGACTCTAACTATAGTCTTCGCAAAGAGAGACAGAACATAGCCCCTCTATTTTCTGTCTCACTCAGTTCTGCTGCCATCACGTTTAGGACGGTAGACGGATTCCACATATATACTATATATCGTTCTATATTATATAAATATATCGCCGCCGCCGCCGCCGCCGCCGCCGCCGTCGCCGCCGCCGCCGCCGCCGCCGCCGCCGCCGCCGCCGTGTCAAGAATACACCTTGACCTATACCAACCCAAACCCAAACCCAAACCCAAACTTAATCAAACCCAAACCCAAACCCAAACTTAAACAAACCCAAACCCAAACCCCAAACCCAAACCCAAATCAAACATGACAATTTTTATCGTATCTACTGAGGAAAAATTTTATTTTTTATTTTGGATTTCTCTCAGCTATGTCCTGGCATTTGCCCAATGCCCCAGGGAAAACCAAAACTTAAAAACCTGGGAAGGACATTTCTATATACGGTTTACAATATATTTACAATTTATTGAAATGTTCTTAAATAATTCCATTAAATGTTTTTGTATTATCTAATTTGTTTAAATAACTATTTAAAGCACACATAAATTTAAGCACACATAAATTTTCCATTACCGCCGCTACCGTCTCCATTTCAGTTTTTAGAATTGCTTCCTTTCTTTCACTCTTCCTTTTCGTGATCGGTCGATCATTCTATATTTGTTTCAAGTTATAAAAATAGGGGAGAATTACAATCGAACTGTTATAAAAGAATTTTAATAATACTATGTATGGGGTAGTATATATTTTTTTTTTTTTGGTATCCCCAGTAGCCAACCAATTAGGTCATTGGTTGTTGTCAATTTTATATTAAAATCATTCCAAGAAATTTAAGAAAAATATAACTCACATAATAATTTATCATCCTGTATTTCGACGAATTAATTTTCCTCCTAAAATAAGCTCATTCAATGGCATCATCGGTACTTCGATAATTTTTATATGCTCGATATTTTGAATTTTCAGGTAAATGTTTTTATTCTCTGGAATAAATGATTAGATGCAATTTTTTTTTATGTTGTTAATTTTCATTTTTAATTCTATGACTGTAAAAAAATGTATTACCATATTCTTGGACTTCTCCTATAACCTCAATTTTTTGGCCTGGACTGATTTTAATTTTTTCTTTTATGTTTGAAATCACCACCTCGAGCTTGAATATCCCGTCGGTGATTGTCCCGGTATATTCACTCGATTTGATTTTATTAATCATGAAAAAATTTATTATAGTATAGACTGTGCGAGACATAAAGGTATTGATCAATCCGAGGAAGACGTACAATTAAATTACCCAATAGAATATTTAAATTCGTTAAAATTTCCTGGATTACCTGTTCACAAATTAATATTAAAGGTAGGGGCTATTATAATGCTTATTAGAAATTTGAGTATTAGTGATGGTCTCTGCAATGGCACTAGATTGAAAATTTTGGCACTATATAAATTTAACATACAAGCAATAATTATTACTGGACATCAGAAAGGTCAAACTGCCTTCATTCCCAGAGTCACGTTAGACACTGGAGAATATTCGTCCTTGCCGTTTAACCTATTTCGCAAACAATTTCCAATTACATTAGCATTTGCTATGACGATAAATAAATCACAAGGTCAGAGTTTTGAAAGTGTAGGAATATATTTTCGTAAACCATTATTTTCTCATGGCCAATTATATGTAGCTCTTTCACGATGCAAAAATCCAAAAAAATTGTTTATACAAATTGATTCCGAAGAATTCACAGATGTAAAGAATATTGTTTGGAAAGAAATTTTATAAAGAGTTTATATTCAGTCTATTCAAAATTCATGGTACACGATGATAGTGGATTAGTCTTAATGAAGGGAATACCACTTACAAAAAAAGTAACTCACTCTTTATTTATTTATTTTTAATCAATGTTTTTTTTTTTTTTATAACGACAGAAATAAAGGGGGGCGTCACAAATTTGACAAATTAGACTTAATTATAAGTAGGACAAATAACGGATTCACAGATGGTCGTTCCAATCTACGGAAAACTACGCTTTTACCTTTGTTTGCTACAGATTCCTGTCATCATTTCCTACCCGGAAAGATTCCGATTCCTGTCATCCTTTCCTACCCGGAAATACACGACCAGATGAAAGAAAATCAAAAAGAATCGGACGACATACATGCGGCGGCGGCGGCGGCGGCGGCGGCGATATATTTATATAATATAGAACGATAATACTATAAATATAAAATACTATAAAGATAATATAATTTTAAAGAATGGATTATTAAATGGAATTAAGAATACGGTACATTGTAAACCGTAGCTAGACTAATGTCCTTCCCAGAACACAAACACAGGTTACAAACACAGAATGGGGGTTGGCGCGCGAAGCGCGCAGGGGGGCGAAGCCCCCCTAGTATATATATATATATATTATAACGTAATCCACCTGTCACTTTTTATCAACAACTGGCGGCGGCCATCTTGTTTATTTTGAGCTTCTCTCAAAGCACAGCCGCGCCTCTCGCGGCGCGTACTGAACTCTAGAGAAATATATAGTCACGCCATCTATCGGGATAAATAGTGAACTAACAGCGATACGACGATTTTTTTTTTTATTGAATAATTAGAAAGCATAATTCAAGATGAAAAATCGGACTCCGATAAAAGCAATAAGGTCAAGAGTTTCTGCTCAGATTAAAATGTAAATCAATTTGTTTAAAAACTATTATTTATTCTTAAATAAAATAGTTTGGATTCTCGCCACGCTCAGCCAATGAGGATCGAGAATCGACAAGGCAAGCCAATAGAAAAATCGTATTATATTTTTATTTTTCTCTCTTATAATTAACGATAAATAAGAAAAAAAAAATTTAATTTCGATTGAATAAATTACGGCGAATTTTCCTATCAAGTTAGAATTATAAAATAATTAACAGAAAGATTATTATCTGTCCTAATAAAAATATTGTTTGCACACAACTCTCTCTAAACCAATGAGATTTGAGTATTCAATAAGACAAGCCAACGAGCGTCAAGAATCAAACAAACCGACCAATAGGAAAATTCGCATTAAAATTTGCTTCGAGAATATTCTCTCGACCAATCAGGGTCGAGTTGGCTAGGTTCCGACGGGTATAAAAGCCGGTGTGCGGAGCGATTAAAGTCACTTCATCTTCGACAGGACTGCAAGGTAAATCTCTACTCCAGCTTGTGCTCGTGTACCCTACAATCCCTGTACCCATAACCTATGTCTCCTTGGCAAGGGAATCGTTCGGTGACGTTCGAGGACTGTAGCCCTGGTGAAAATACCTACCTAACCTAAAAATCTTTTGTAATACCCATAACCCCTATTACCTTGGCAAGGAAATCGTTCGGTGACGTTCGAGGACTGCAGCCCTGGTAAGACATCCCTACCCAGTAACGTTTAACCTAAAATTTTGGACACGAGCCACCGTATTATTTATTATTATTATTTTCGATTATTGGGATCATTAAGGCACCTCGTGCCAAAGGATTAAGGAGAATTTTATAGTGAAGAGTAAATTCTTTATTGAATCAGAGGGGAAGATAAATCAATTAAGGCCGTGCACACCGGATTTAATATCAGTGATAAAATTAAGGGTATTTCATCGATTTTAAGGGGAAATATGAATCAAATCTTCAATCCTATCCTATAATGATTTAAATCGCGACATTAAACACACCTTTAAGTTGAGACACAGCCTTTAATCAACATTAAGGGGATTGTTATTAAGGCGATGAACTCGAGTAATTAATAAAAGATCCTGATGAACAAACAAATCATTAAGGGGGGGGGGGGGTTATCGACCTCAAAGGTAAAACTCAACCCTAGCTCGCACCTATACTCATATTAAGGGGAGTTTCATCAACCTCAAAGGTGGAACTCTACCCTCGTTATATTAAATTCGTTTGCTTACCCAGTAATTATAATAACCAAATTAAGAGCATTTTGAGGGAGTATGCTTCGACCTTAAGGGGAATCAAATTAAATCAAATAATCTAATTTGTTCTGCGAGAATTATCACAGCACCAACAAATTGAATGATTTAAGGGGGTTTCTGTTAGGATTAAGGATTAAGAATAGAAAGATTATAAAGGGCAGTGAATATTGTGACTAGTGAGACTAAATAAACAAATAGGATATTGTCCAAATAAATAAAATTTTAAATTATATCGAGCCATAACAAAAAAGAATCGTTTGAATTGTATAGAATCAAAATTGGACAATATTATCGTGGGAAAGAAAGATTGAAATATTACTCATAAATCGTTAATTGAATAAATCTAAATATTTTCTAAATAAATCATCTTATTATTTCTCCCGAATTTGCCTGCTCCTTATCTAATGAAGGTGCGCGAACCCGCGCTTAACAGAAACGCGTTATTAAGGTAATAGCGTACCGTTACAATATATGTATATATATTAGAGTGGTCCTTATTTTGGTCATTTTCGAATTTTGATTTCATCCTCTCGTAGAAGGGTTCCAAATAATTTAAAAAAAATATCCCCAAAATTTGAAATTGTTATCTGAATATTAACACATGCCCCAGAGCTCCGGAAGTTTCCCTATTTGATTAACATTACGTTTTTACTGAACTTCATTCAAAAATCTGCCACACCGACAATAAGTACGAGAAAAATCTAATTCCGGTTGGAATCTCTTCAGGAATCCCGATATTATTTTATCGAATTTTGAGAAATTCAAAATTCAAAATGGCGGACCCAAAATGGCGGCTTTAAAATTTCGAAAATGCTCAAATCCACTCAAGGGTGAGCTTGAAAAGGTTCTGGGGGTCGCTGATGTTAAATTGTGTGTCGAAAATATGAAATTCAAAATGGTGGACCCAAAATGGCAGCTGTAAAAAATCACTTTGATTGAAACCCATAGTTTAACACCAGATATTTTCTATGATCAAGAAAAAATGAATTACTTATCAAGAATCACAGAACCTAGCCTTGATACGCATTCCATCTGAAAAATTGTCACTCACAATTGTTTCTTGAAATTATTATTATTTATTTTCTTTCAGAGACAATTAAAATCGTTTGTTAAAGACAAAGCTTCATTCTCCAACGATGAATTTGAGTACAACATTCATCATTGAGTGAATAAATCGGATCAATCATTTTAATTCATTCAAAATATACTATGACAAACAACAATGAATAATTTGAAATCAGGAGGTAAAAACATTTACAGCCGTAATTTTGGGTCCGCTATTTTGAATTTCATATTTTCGACACAAAATTTGACATCAGCGACCCCCAAAACCTTTTCAAGCTGACCCTTGAGTGGATTTGAGTATTTTCGAAATTTTAAAGCCGCCATTTTGGGTCCGCCATTTTGAATTTTAAATTTCTCAAAATTCGATAAAATAATATCGGGATTCCTGAAGAGATTCCAACCGGAATTAGATTTTTCTCGTACTTATTGTCGGTGTGGCAGATTTTTGAATGAAGTTCAGTAAAAACGTAATGTTAATCAAATAGGGAAACTTCCGGAGCTCTGGGGCATGTGTTAATATTCAGATAAAAATTTCAAATTTTGGGGGTTTTTTTTTTAATTATTTGGAACCCTTCTACGAGAGGATGCAATCGAAATTCGAAAATGACCAAAATAAGGACCACCCTAATATATATATATATATATATATATATATATATATATATATAAAAGGAGCGCAGTGGTACAGTGGGTGAGGCTCTGGGTTCGCACGCCGCGGACCCGGGTTCGAGCCCCACTGTCGACACCAATGGAAAAAGTTTTTCTATGTGTTTTTTCTGCAATCCTGGTTGGTTCGGGACTCCACCTTAAGAAAACAAATGCCCAAAATACCTTTCTGTGATTGGTGGGTGGTCGGTATGCGGCTTTGGAGGACTCCCGTAGCGGTTCTCATCGCTCGGAAGGTGGCCTCTTAGCCGTTCACTGACTGACCCACTGAATCACAGCAAAGCAGGGACCTGCCTAGGCTGACTCGGGTGACGGCGCTTGATTTTACTCGCGCGGCCACCAGGGTGGACTAGGTAGCTTCCGACCTTTATCGGCGGTAGGTTTTCTGCAGTTTCCCTCCGTCCACGGCAAATGCGATACAGGGTCAAGGAGGAAAGGCGAAGCGGCTGCAGCCGTGGAGCATTGTGGGAAAGGGAGAGAGGAGGAAAGAATATATCGGTGGAGGGAGAAAGAAGGAAGAATTTGCTAAAAGGGGAAAGACCCCGGGCACTGGCACGGAATAATAAAAAAAAAAAAAAAATATACATGTATATGTATATATAGGTTCATGATCTCAATTCGGATCGCGCGCAAAACTTATTGCGCGCGATCTTTGTGTTATAATGTATTTATATAGTATACATCATATAATGTAAATAAAGTGTTATAACATATATTTGAATTCTAAGAATTTGTCCATCCACTTATATATATATCTCATATAGATCACTGACGTCTAATATACATATATTACAAATATACTGAAACGTTTCGTGAAATTCCTCAATTTTGATATTGAAGGAATTCACGATTTTTAATCTTATTTATGTAATGTTATGATTTTTTGTATGTTCGTCTGTCGTCCCGTCGTTTCGTCCGGGCGAACAGAAGGTTCGACACGGGCCCGAGGTCAGTGACGTTTTATGTAGGAGAGAGGTTTGCCGAATCGATGTGATAAATTTTACTGGTTTTTCGAGATTGCCTCAGATTGGTTGTTATCGGTATTTCCCATTGGTCATGTATGACCTGGGGATAACGTGACCCGTCATCATAGGCACGTAAAAAGTGGGCCACTTAAATGAGAGGAGAACCTTGAGAAGCAAGGTCTCCTTTGGGGCACGCAAAAGTTAAATCCAGCGGCAACTGGGCAATAAGGAATTGAACGGGTAATGAATGGGTGTGATTAATTGGGACTGCAATATAAAATGAATCTAAGATGCTAAGGAACAGTCTGCGTTCGTATGTCTGAATCGAATCGTCGTATTGTCCTCGTTCGTCCGTTAGTCGTTATAGTCTCGATTCGCGAGTTATGTGGCGCGAGACTATACGTAATCTTTCGAGACTCGGTGTGCTCTGAGACGCGACGTCTCTCTCTATTGTGGTGCCTGGTTGCCCGTGTGACTGTTCGTTGGTGTTTAAGCGTGTATGCGTGTGTGTGTGAGTGTGTGTGTTTTCTCAAGTTTCACAGTGTTTCCAATCGGGAAGCGATTGGAAACACAAAAATCAATTTTCCGTTTTATTTCGAAAATTAATATCTCTTTGTCGGCTGACTGAAATTGATGCGTTTAACCAGCGTCCTGGGAGTGGAAGGCCACTCACCCAAATTTAAATGATTTTACAAATTCTCAATGCGTTTATTCGTGACATAGACAGATGGTCGGAAAGATTCAAGAATGATGATAATTTAACACGAGGATAAGTGAAGCTTATCACTCGTGGAGGGTTTTCTCAGCAAAGCGCCTTCTTCCTTGTTCCCGCCCTCAGCCACAGTGCTGAGGGTTTTTCCAAGGAATCCGGTTCCCTACCTCGAGGTTATTATTCTGAGACGATCACCTGATTCACTATCCAACTTCCCGACGCAGTGCGGGGGCTTCAAGCAAACCAGGCTCCCTATCACCTGAAATCTTTTATTGAATAGCAATGAACGAGGGTTGTGATTTGCTTAGTCTTTAGAAAGACAAGCAAGTACGTTATAATAGATTCGCCCTAAAAAGGACGAATCAACGATGATCTCGATGAGTCTTAAAAAAGACTATTCGAGATAAATGAAGTAGCCAGATGTCGTTCAGTTCGTATTTCTTGAGGCACGATGTGATACGAATGCGTTGAGAATCTCGATGAGTGTTGACTCGAAGTGGATATTGAAAGTAGACGAAATTACGTCGTATAGAAAGAATGTCAAGAAATCGCTTGACGCGAATAATGCTCACCGATAACGTTGATCAAAATGAGGACGAGGCTTGCTCGTCAGGATCTTAAATACTTTTCCATGAACAACTGGCGCCGTGATTTGATTGGTTGACGGTTTTGGAGTAGGGCAATTTTGCCAAGCTTCTAGAGCTTTTGCCCACGTTATGGTCGCGACGACATAGGATTCTTGGAAGGATTACGTTCTATTTTGGAAATTCGTGGAATATCGATATCGAGAAGCCTGGTGTTGTTATTATGATTGTTACGCGTGACATAAGGTACGCGTGATTGAGTGTATGTGATTATTTTTTATATTTCTCTTTTTTTTCTTTATTGTAACAGCGGGTCCCTAGTTCCGTCCCGTTACAATACATGTATATGATAAGCATACGTGATATACGTATATTTTACGTATATTATACAATAAGCATTTGACATCAAATTATATACATATATTATATGTATAAGGAACATCTACTTGACGATAGAAACGAAGAAAACTGCATTGCTGTCAAAATCACGTATTATATTCGTATATTGAACGTGTGTTTTTCAACAATATCTCCGTGGAATTTTGTACATCTCATATACGTATAATATTCGTTCATTATCTTTCGGTTGTAATTCCCGGATCTGAAACTATAATTGTATATAAATATATTGTGACGGTACGACCACCCGAGCGACCGCAAGCGCACGGATGGCCGGAACGTCGCAGTAGGGCCCGCCTATCAATCCGACCCCGGATAAAGGCGGGGAAATATCGCGGAAGAGCAAAGGTACCTCCTAATTACGCGGGGCCAACTCTCTCTCGGTACCTCTTATCGGGAAGAGTACGGGGGGAGAGAGTGCGCTAGGACCCGACTAAGGAGAAGGAGTACGTGAGGAGCGCGCGAGCGCACGAAACCGACGCAAACCGGATAAAGCTGGATATTATGACTCACCGCTCTAATTTCCAGATTTATCCGTGTACGCAAATTCCCCGAAATTATAAGCGAAAACAATTCGTGGAATCTCGTGACGCTCTTCACCAAGAATCCCACTCAATACTGACCAGCCAATCAGATCATTGCGCTGGTCAGTACACAAAATCATATTTAACAACGAGACGAGCAAGACTCGCTCTCATTAAGCAGTCATCTCTCGTGAGCACTACATGTGGCAGACTTTACTCTGCCACAATTCTCGACATCTTTACCACTCTTGAAGCCCGGAGAGACCCGACGTCTCATCGAGGACTTCAAGGCACACCCGACTACAACGCGATCTCCATCGTATCTCCAATCTCGAATCGTCTTTTTAAAGACGATTCGAATCGACCACTGAATCGTCTTTTTAAAGACGATTCAGTTATAACGTAAACTCGATTCGTCTTTATAAAGACGAATCGTACGACAACTCACTCTCAATAAAGATTTCCAGGTACTAGGGAACCCGTCTCGAGTGAAGCCCTGGGCATTGCGCCCAGAAGTTGGATCTTGAGACGGGTGAACGTCTCAGAATACCTTTGACCCCTAGGTAGGGCCCCTCGAATCGTGTGAAGCCCCAGCGATTGCCGCTGGAAGTTGGATCACGGCAAGAGGTAAATTTTGTTGGAGAACCCGTCATATAAAACAGTCAGCGCACTCTTAGAGTGCGCACGCTCGATAATAATTTCACCACCACGTGGCGACGTCTACCCACGCGTTCTCGTCAAGACTCTGCGTGATTGACCAAACATCACACACGACTCAACGTGACAACGCGACAAACACCAAACAAAACAACCAGAATTGCCCTATCCTGGATAATTAATTGTGAGACACATTTAACGAACTCATTAACTCGTTCAAATTAGACGCTTTCCTTTTACTAACTAACCTTCTCTAAATTCACCTCTAGGCTTCCCCTTTTATTAACGCTTAAGTCGTATTGCAAAGCGACACAACACAAGTAACATAATAAATAAAATTTGACTCCTTGCATTTTACCCTCGCTTCTCGAGAGTAAAATAAAGCGCTCAATTCCGCTTCTCGGAATTGAGACAACTTGGACCCCAAAATCCATTTTCAATGGCCGATGATGAAGGGTCAACCAACGCGCAGCACTAGTGCTCATAGTCGTGGTTAGCACTCTGAGGCCATCTCGAAAAACACATAAAAAATCCATGGGCCTTCTGCCCATTTCAAATCATAAAACTATTTCTTATTCCCGGCTTTCCCTTTCGAGTCAGTACTCGTACTCCGTATACGGTCGACGACCTATACGTAAACAGAAGATCTTAAAATAAATTCGTCGCTCGCCTCACGAGCGACAACAATCGAGAGAGAACGATAGTCACGGGTGTAGCCACGCGCGACTGTCCGTTCTCAAAACTCGAAAATGTCACAATATATAAATATTCAATGTACGTATGTACATTAAATATATATATATATGCTTCAGATCCGGGAATTACAACCGAAAGATAATGAACGAATATTATACGTATATGAGATGTATAAAATTCTACGGAGATATTGTCGACAAACACACGTCCAATATACGTATATAATACGTGATTTTGACAGCAATGCAGTTGGCTTCGTTTCTATCGCCAAGTAGATATTCCTTATACATTGTGACGCAATTTTTGTGTTTTAGCGTCACAGGTCGTTCCGACCTCCGGTTACGAGAAAATATGCGAATAATTCGGTTAATTTTAATATTCAGAGTATGGATTTGTTATCGTTTGCCTCGGTTTTCGCGCTATCGTACGTTTCAGTTTTCAAGTCTGTTTTAGGGGGTCAATCACAGAAAGGACACCGAGTTACCGTGAGATCGGGCCAAAATAACGAGCCACCCGGTATATTCGGCCTTTCTTGGGAGAGTAATCGAGGGGAGTATAGAGGATCGAGTGGAAACCTCGACGCTTCATGTGTATGGTATGGAGGGGAGAAGGACGGTTACGTTTGAGTTCCGTTTACGTATGGAAGGCCGTTGTCGGCGGGGCTTGCGATCCCCCCAGCTGCCACGGATTGCCCGATCGCATCGCTATCGTTAGGCTTAGTTTTAGGTAGTTCTGGATCTCCCCCATATCCGAAGAATACCCCTCAGAGGACGATCCCCGAAGTAAAGAGTAACCCCCACGCCATAACACCTTGGCATTTTTCAGTTATCGATTGGTCAGCGATGTTTCGTCGTTCGAGTTTCGCGCTATCGCTCTAATTTTCCCTCAGGTTCCTGTCTGTGATAGAATTTATTGTATGTGTGATGTAAGGAGAGGAGTGGGCTTGGAGTCTAATTACGCGTGCGCGTAATCGTCCCCTCTTCCCGCGTTACCGTTTTCGATCGAGTGATCAATTCGGAGAGACTTGCTGCACGTCCCTCGACCAGAGTGGTTCACCGCTCTGAGAGCTCCCGTTATGCTATCGATTCTGTCCCTGTTCTCGTCACCACGTGTCTTATCCTTTCCTTCGCTATCGCTTCGTTCATCAGTTCTCGTTAATTTCGTCATGAGTTATTTTGGTGTGTGCTTTCGGTGAGAGATCTGATTTTTCTTGTACGTTATCGAAAATAAGTGAATAAATTAGCCTGAACCAAGGTCCCATACCATATCTTTTTCGTGTTGAGTTTTATTATTTCAGAATCCGTTTTCGAAGGCACTCGAGAGTTGGCCAGCCGTCCACGCCCTCTCACCACAACCTACATCCTGAGCGAATCGGGTATACCGTCACCATTCTCGCCATCCAACACGCCGGCGTCCTTTTTTGGTTAAGTTTTTCGTTCCCGTTTATTTTGTTCCGTTCAGATAAAAGTACGTTTAGCGGGTTTGGTAATTCCCGCCGTCGAATTAAAAAGATTACCTGGCGCTCAACGGCTCTCCCGGCGTGGAGGATGGTGAGATCGGCCGAAGGTGACGCGAATCGCGAGATTCCCGTCACAACATATAATATATGTATATAATTTGATGTCAAATGCTTATCGTATAATATACGTAAAAAATACGTATATAAAATTCTTTCACTACATCAGTTAAATAGCACCACAATATACACTCAATATACGTATAATATCCGTATAATATAAGTCTATCATAGACGTATACATATCATATACATTGTGACGGGATTTTTCCTACCACACTTCCTGATCGGGCATATCACCCGTACCTTTCGTGCCGGACAAAAAGACTAAAGAATTGACCACAAGCAAAGGGAAAGTTCGAGTCAAAGAGTTGGGCGCCAGGTACAAAGTACCGCCGGTTGTGGACCGACTTTTATTTATTTGCTTCGATAAGAATCCCGAAATTGCGTAGGGCACGAACGAACGGGTGAGGCGTGATCGAGGGCAACTCGACTAGCTCAGCTCACTTGTGGGACGAAAAGGTAGAGGGGCAGGGTCAAAGTAGAGTGACAATAACTCGGAACTCAATATTAATACCTCCTTCGAGGATTTATTCAAGATAATGCTTCAATTTCAGGTTCGCAATACTTCTTCGGATGGTATCCGATACATTGGCCAGATCCTTCTCTAATTACTCATTTCGATAAGACAAAATATGCTATAGTAACGACACGGGTAGACAATATTGCTAAACGAAAATTTACCGAGGTAGTAATCATTAACCGAAGTAACATGATTGCGCTGTAACGAATAAATGAACGAAATAAAGATAGTAAAATTATTGCGACAAAATGACCGAGGTAAAGGTAGTAAGACTATTGTGAATAAATGACCGAGGTAAAGATAGTAAGACTATTGCGACTAAATGACTGAGCTATTAATTGAATATTTGCGTGAATTTACCGAGGTAGTAATAATTAACCGAGGTAATATTAATTAACCGAGGTAATATAATTGCGCTGTAACGGATAAATGAACGAGATAGAGATAGTAAAATTATTGCGATTAAATGACCGAGGTAAAGGTAGTAAGACTATTGTGAATAAATGACCGAGGTAAAGACAGTAAGACTATTGCGACTAAATTACTGAGCTATTAATTGAATATGTGCGTGAATTTACCGAGGTAGTAATAATTAACCGAGGTAGTATAATTGCGCTGTAACGAATAACTGAACGAGATAGAGATAGTAAAATTATTGCGATTAAATGACCGAGGTAAAGGTAGTAAGACTATTGCGAAGAACTGACCGAGGTACAGATAGTAAGACTATAGCGAATAAATGACTGAGATATTAATTGAAGATTTTCGTGAATTTACCGAGGTAGTAATAATTAACCGAGGTAATATAGTACGCAGACGGAATTCTATAAGAGTCGAAATAGGCATCGGAAATACGGAAAAGATGATTACTTATGGCCTACCCGGTACACGAAAAATATGATAAATTATACGAACGAAATCACGCAAAATAATTCGACGGATTTGCACGAGACTCTGGCTCTCCGCGCTCGGCGAGTATATGCCGCGAGAGAGAGAAAAGATAAACAAGCGCGGCACGCGAGAGCGTACCATTGTCTCGAGCGCGAGGCCTTGAGCCCGCAACTTGATAGAAAGAATTGCTCAACATACGAAATAATATTTCACCGATTATTTTAATTAATTCAAGTAAATGTGCGAAGTCTAATTAAAATTACTGAATGGTGACGCGCAAACTTAATTACCGAAAGAGCCTAATTTATTGGGCAAAAATACGATAGGCAAAAGATTCAATAAATTCGACACTTAATTTTTCAGACCAGTTCGGAGGAATTATCTTCTCGCCCATTTCTCTAGTCCAATTCTTCAGTCTCAATTACTCAAACTCAATTAAATACTCAAAAAAACAATTATTGACGACCACGATCGCGAGACTATCGCTATTGACCGTGGTCGCTACTCTTCAAAATTAATACACGATGGACAAGACGAGAAAAGAATCCCGAATATTAATGCAGAAATAAGCGTGAGGAGAGTTGGGCTTACCGAGTTCCTCCGTTGTCCGGTACGTGAGCACTCACCACTACTTCTCGCTCCTCGTTCGACTGCCGAAAAATTACGACTGATCTAATGATCCTCAATAATCGATCCACTTACCTCGGTGGCCCACTCTCTCCTCGATTCGCGCGCCCCACTCTCTCGCATCGCCCCGCCGGTGTCTCATCTCCCTACTTTCCTTAATTTTCTCGCTTTCTCCGTTGAGTGACGTGTGACGGTGACGAAGGAACGACCCCTCCCGCGACCGAAACCGTGTGCGAGCCTCTACTCGCAGCTATGATATGCTGCCCCTCAATCGCCCTCCTCCTGGGATCCCGTGGATGATTACCAGCAACGGGGGAGACCTCCCTCGCGTAATCAAAGCGTCCCTTGATTAGGCGGTGGGCACACAATAAACGCCACCAGGCTAAACAGCACCGCGTTGCTGGCTCCGTCCCAAAGATCCCCTTAAATGAGGCGCCGAATCTCACGGTCCACGACGACTGAGGAGGCAGTAGGGGAGGGTGCAACACCAAAGTTGCGTCGTCAATCGGAGCGGGTGACGCTGTATATCGGTCCAATTCCCAATGTCTCCGTTGGCATCCCTATCTCCCACGAATAATGATGGCGAATATTCGCCTGCATAATGAGCAAAGTATCGCTCGAACCCTCTTGGGCCAACGATGCACGGCTCGGCCACGAGCGAGATGCCCCCGCGACACGTCACCGCCATTCGCGAGTCCCATTTTATACCTCACCGGCGAGTGAGCTCGAGAGCGGGACACGGGATTTCACTCTTTATATGGCAGAAATGACTGCTGGTCTTACTCCAAACTATAAAATTAAATTCTTTCCATTACTTTAACGAACATTTTGCCCAATGAATTATTCGCCAAGCTTTGATGCAGGTACTAAACTAAAACAATAAAACAAAACTTATCCTAAAGTGAGTCGAAATTCTCCGGGTTATCTATCGATGAGCGTCGTCGTAGGGTCGTAAACCCGACCCCATGGTCGACACTACTCCGTGCGGATGGCGAGGAAAAATGTCACGTCACAACATATATACCTAAAATATACGTATATTAGACGTCAGTGGTCTATCTGGGTATATTATAATTTTTCGTGCCATTCTTGCCATTTTTTTCATCTTGTAAGCCGTCCAAATGTAAATCTCGAGATCGTGCTGCTTGCTATTCGATGTTAGGAAATGAAACAAACATAACTTTTGGATCTTTCTGATCCCTAACATTATTTTATAATTTTTCGTGCCATTATCGCTATTTGTGTTACCCCGTAAGGTGTCTAAATGTGAATCTCGAGATCGGGCTGCTCACAATCTGATGCTAGTAGATTAAACAAGCAGGGACTTTGGTTCCATCTGATCCCTGATATTATTTTATAATTTTTCGTGCTTTTATTGCCATTTGTTTCACCTCTTAAGGTGTCCAAATGTGTATCTCGAGATCGGGCTGCTCGTAATCCGAACTTGGGAAATGAAACAAGCATGGTTATTGGTTTCATCTGGTCCCTGACGTTATTTCATAATTATTCGTCCCTCACTCGCCACTAGTTTTACCTCCTAAGGGTGAAAAGTGGAAATCTCAATACACGTTTGCACGTTATCAAAAGCTAATAAATGAAATTAAAATCGCTTTGGGGATTTTTAAGTCTTTAATCATATATCACGATTTTTAATATGACACTCTGGATTTTCCTCACCTGTCAGGGTGTCCAAATATGAATCTCTAGGATGGGCTGCTCGTTATCTGATGGTAGGAAATGAAAGTGAAGCAGCTATTGGGCAAAAATAACCATTGGGCTCGCAGTGAGAGATGAATCTTTTCTCTCGTGGTTAGCCATGCCTGTTTACTACTACCGCATGAGATTCCAGTAAACACGGCAAGGGCATCGTCATTAATCAAATATTGAGTAGAACGGAAACTTTCAATCGGACACTTAGATTTGATTTTGCTCGTTCATCATTGAAGGACATTTGGTCGTCATTTTGATCATGTGTAGTAAAACACGAACCCTCACAATTACCGCTAAAGTATAGTTCGCAATGGCAAAAGAACCACCAGCAGCGTTAATTTTTGATTGTTGATTTTTTCGTAATAATTTTTAAACTATCAAAACCTTTTTTATAATTATTATTTTAGTCTAAAGCCCTAGTCTAATCATTTGAACCGCGGTGCTGACCTATTTCGATTACGAGTCACATGAATAATAATGATAGTCGTCAACCAACAAGGATTCGGTTTTTTTACTCTAACCGTCTTTGGGGTCTCCTCGACCACTCCTCTCCGTCAGTTATGTCGACATATTCCGACAAATGCTAGTTTTCATAGTTTTTATCAATTATGAAAAAAAAACTTCGCACTCCAATTCGTGACATAATTTTTAATCTATGGGAAAATTGACTCTCAGATAGAATTAATCATTAGTAATATAATTTCAAACAACCAGAAGTGGAATAAATTTCCACATGCCCTAGTGCATTAATTCTGATCGAATAATACTAGTAATAATAGGAATCATCTTAAGAAAAAGAATATCAGTAATAATTGTTTTCATCATCACAAATATCATCATAATAATTAGAATAATAATAATTATTATTAGTATTTATATTATTTTATTAATATTAATACCATAATAATAATTATCTCACACGACGAGGAAAAACGTTTTACACGAAAATAATTTCTGGTTGATTTTCGATAATGCTCATGCATCAGAAATGACTCAAAAATTTGAAACCAAAATTTTCGGAACTTTTCACTAATACGTCGATTTTTCTCAAAACTTTTCCGTCGAAGTATAAACTACAATTTTTTAAAAAAATTGTTCAATGATGGAAAAGCCTTCCTTTGTCATCAATTGTACATTTTTCAATCATAATTAATGGTTTTTAATGATCTTTTTTTTTCTTCTTTAGGAAATATATTTCCATATTTTTCAACGTTTTAATTTCGTTATTCACATTCATAATTCAAATGTTATGGATTACACATATAGCTCAGCTATCACATATATTCGCTTTCTCCGAATAAACGTATCGTGAAACCTCAGAATTAATCTCCATCGTGATTCGCAAATATTATAGATATCTCAACTGTCACATTCGCTTCTGCTGAAGAAACGCACCGCGAAACCTCAAAATTAAGCTCGATCACAATCTGTCATTTCAATCTGTCGCTTGAATGTGTCATCTATACGAGATCGCGACCACCGCTCTAACGATCGTCACTTGGCCAGGGCCGTAAAAATAGGTGCTAAGCCCACTCAAAATTGTCAGACCAGGCATTAATGCCCTTTAGTCTACATACATAATGGAGAACAGTGTCAGTTATCGCTATGCTTTTGTAGATCAGGTCATTCGATGCTAAAGTCACAGATCACAGGCACTCCTGCCTCCGATCTGCACCATTTTAAATTATTCTTCGCCCTGTATGTAAAAGAACTGATGCTATACCTATGAATATACGCAGCGTATACCTATTGTGCTTATAGGTATACTCGCGTTGCATCTTCAGATCACATTATATACACTAAATATATTGTTCTCCATACGAATAAAAAGATAAGCGAATTCGAGCAAGCCTGAGCGACGATGAGACATGCACTCCGTGTTGACGGTGCATCTCACGCGTGCCGAGAAGTATTCAAAATATTATCCCTAAAGGCGCGTGGAGCTTGTCTTCAAGCAGCGATAGATCTCAGTAATCGTCGTTCTTTTAATCGCGTAACATCGGAAAAACGTTCTCGCAACGTTGATCGGTTAAAACCTTATTCGTTTAAATAATTTAGGTGCTCTCAGGGTGGGTGCCAGCTTCACCATACACGTTGTCGGCCATCTTGGCATAACGGATCTCTCTGGGGTTGGTTCTCAAGCACGCGGTCTAATTTCTGTACAACCCTTAATTCGGATTACTCAATAAAGCTCTTATCAACACCCCCTCCTGTCTAATTACACGTAATCGACTGTTCTCACGTTTCTCGATATTTTTTTGTTCCCTCCTACCCCCCCTTCCCGCCAGATATCTCACCCGGTGCTTTGAAATTTTTTTGGTCCTTCCAGCCAGATCTGGTCGTGATTCGGAGTTGTGTGAAATAGGATTTAGGACACGGACTCGGGTATGTTTCATCTCTTTCCCTTCGGGTAACTCTCGTACGTGCACGTGGACGCAGTGTTCTTTCTCTCTCTCTCTCTCTCTCTCTATTACGTGGAAATTGTCCATATCTCGCTAGTGCGCACGTGTATGTGTGTGTCTTCAGCGTTTTCGGCGGTTCAGATAGACTCGTCGATCAAGCGCGTGGATCGTAGCACTCGCCATCTTGGGCAACGAATTCTCTCATCTCACGTTGGCCTCACACTCTTGGTGATCGTTTGTGCGCGTACCCTGTGACTCTCGGTGCTCTCTCTCGCTCTCTCGAGCACCCGTTGAATTATCGGATGATTCTCAGTGCACGCCATCGTGACTTTAGTAACCTGTCTCACTCTTGTAGTTCCGTTCTACCTCAGCCGTCACGGGCTCGTGATCTCATCTGATCGACAGCTGAGGCTTAGTCATGCTGTGCACTTCGATCCGGTTCGATCTCGCGTGCGTGTCTCAGATTCTCACTCTTCGGTTCGGTTCTCGTGTGTGTTTCGCAAATTCTCGATTCGGTGGTAACCCACGCTTACATTTCAGACTCTCATTCTCTCGGTTCACTTCTCGTGCGTTTTTCGCAGACTCTTGATTCGCTTCCCCGCTTTAGTGGTAAACTCTCGTGCGTTTCTCAGACTCTCGCTCTTTCGGTTCGGTTCTCGGGTGCATTACGCAGACTCTTAATTCGGTGCTAACTCGCGTGTTTCTCAGATTCTTGCTCTCAGCTGATCGACAGCTTGGGGTCGGGCGTGCTGTGTGTTCTCGATTCGGTTTGATCGCCTGTTCGGCTTGTAGTCTCCCTCTCTCACTTTCGGGTAGGCTCTTGCACTCAGCTATCTCAAAATCCGGACTTCAGGGAATTGACAGCTGGTGCCGGCTTCGCGGGTTTCTCGTATTTTCTGTGGTTTTAGACTCATGACGCGTACCAGTGCTCGCGTGCCCTCTCTCTCTCTCTCTCTCCCTCTCTCTCATACTTTTGGGTAGACTCTCGCGATCGGCTGTCTCAGACTTACGCTCTCGGCGGATTGACAGCTGGGGCTGTTTTTCACAGTGAGCCTCGTGATTCTCGTGATCTCGACTACTCTTAGTGCTCGCCATCTTGGCTCGGGTTCTCTCGCTTACTCTCGCTCACAATCCAGTAGTATATAGAGATCAGTGGTTCTTGCCATCGACTACTATGGACTCTCGATCATAGCTGATGGACAGTTGGTGCTGGTTATCGCACCGATACTCTTGATTCAAGGACGAAACGCTTACCTTTATGGCCATCTCTCTCAACGGTGCACCTCTCGGCATCAGAATGATCCTCAATACCAGATCGGCGCTTTCGGTCACCGCGGAGCAGCTGATACAGTAGCTAACCCGAGGCTCTTTAGCTCCTTTCGAAGACTCCCGCTCGGTCAGCTCTCACCATGGCGATGTTTCGCGGGAAACTTCCCCCCCCCCCCCACATGGTACGGTCATGTCCATGGTTATCAATCACATCGGCTCACCTCTCCACCTCAACAGTAGTGTAACACGGAGAGTTCTAACCCAAGATCCCTACCCCGACATTTACCGACATTTTTTAGCTCAGACATGAACCACTTAGCCGAGACACGAACCCGAGGGGAGGGGGCTATCTCGAAGAGCTGAAATGCATTTGGACAATCTGGGGGGGGGGATATTTCTAACAACCGGAGTGCACCTAATATTTTGCGGGTCAAGAGGGGTGGGGGTGGCTTCTTTTGAGGGTGGCATTGGAATGCCGCTATCTCTAACAGGTAAATAGCAGACTGGAGAGTTAGATTTTTCAACCGCCCACGACGCTACCCCCGCAGGGCTACCCTTGTAAATTGAAGAGAGGTGATATGCTTGTCGAGACACGTTACTCTCACTGTATCATTTTCGCCGTACCTTTTGAGATTGCATTGGAATGTTGTCATTCTATCAACACAGTGCACTTTACGTAATCTTTACAAAGGCATTGGAATGCTACTTAACTGGCGCGTCTGTCTGTCGCGTCCTCATTTTCTGTCATAAATCACTGCTGGTCACGTACCAGGTGTCCGACTGCAGCCTGGAAAAGGCCGAATCGTGAGGTCATAAAAGCCCGCCGCGACGCTACCCCCTGCAGTGCCTTGTAAGCTCAAAAGAGGGATATATGCTTGTCGAGACACGTTAATCTCAGTGCATCATTTTCGCCTTACCCTTTAAGATAGCATTGGAATGTTGTCAATTCTATCGGCAGAGTGCACTTTGCGTAATCTTATGATGGCATTGGAATGTCACTTAACTGGCGCGTCTGCCTGTTGCGCTCTCATTACCTGTCATAAATCACTGCTGGTCACGTGCTAAGTGTCCGACCGCAGTCTCGAAAAGGCCGAATCATGAGGTCATAAAATCTTAGAGGCGCCTATGATAGGGCATGGCTGCTCCTTGATGCCTGAAAGAACAACGATCAAGTGCCCCTTACAGCTATTCTTCAGGCTGCATGTATATAAGCGTTTCCCCATCACTAACTGGTGCGTGAATAGCGCAGGGTGTCCTTTGCGCTGGATCCTTTGTCAAACCACGATGAAATTGGGATGAAGAGCAGATTTAAAATATGGAAAAGCAGGTTCGATTCGATACTCGAGCTAAAATTCATGTAATGTATGCATGGGATTATGCGTACAGAGCCACTCGCCGAGGCTGGTGGGAAAAAGTAGCACGTGATCGTGAGCGATTTAGATTAAGAATTGGAAAATGCGGTAAACTAATTGAATCTGTATTGATGAAGAAAAAATTTGACGGAAAATGCAATACTGATTAAATATGCGTCATCGACTTGTTTCAACGTGTTTTGAACCCTCGAGCCTTCGAGAGCGGATGATCTTATATTGCATGTCTGAACACGCTTGAGCCTGCACAGTGGTGGATATACGTCCAAAGTGCCAACTATGACGCCAGATATTTTGACAAGCCGTCGGAAAATGGGGCTTTGATGTTCATGGAATGTCGCTATGACGTGCTCAGTCGCTTTCTTGCCATCAGCATGAATGAATATCCTGACGGCGTTCTCGGAGCCAAATATCCGTGGGAATTATCAAGTCATGATCTTAAGAATATAACGAAGCCTGTGCTTTTAAAATATTTTAGTCGATCAATTCACATGCTTTACGATCGTTTACCCGAAAATCTTCGTGCCGACAGTGAAATTATGTCATATCTGCCTTGTATGGGGCATTGGAATGCGCCTCACATTATGACTCATATCGATGGCCCTGCAGCCTCTGTACGGAATTGCGAAATGTGCCGCTCCAAAGTGTGGGTGGAGAAACATCCTATTGGGTCCTAGTTTTGAGGGTTGATGGGGGTTAAGAATTAGGATGACCTATATAAGCTCAAGATGCACGCCTGAACTACAGCAGTTTACATGCGAGACAAGCGACGTGAGCTGAAAGAACGATTGCTCCTGCTTTTGAAAAATATTAAGGAAGTGAAAAATCTTATACGTTGGAGGGAGGATCTGGGGTTCATCACAAACAGATTAAAAAATACATCAATAAGTCGAAATGGATTTTGCAAGTATCAACAAGGTGGGAATAATGGCGGAGTTTGTGCCTAAAAAAAAATTGGCTGAACTCTCCGTTCAGGCAGATCATCCGATCTCCGACCTGAGAATAGTCGAAACGAAATTCGGGAGGAGGATCGTGGCGGATATCACCAACGAATTCTCAGTATTCTTACCTGCAAGGTTCGTGAAAGCGTTCGACGAGAACGAAGAAATATTCAAAGAGATGATTGACGCTGCGCATACAAATCAACTTTACATGAACTACTTCGGTGGGAAATATAACAGCGTATAATTCAAACGCATCTGACGCCATCAAACCATCAATCCATCACGCCTACTATGCGGTCGTGACTCTACGCGAACGATGGAGGCAATGAAAAAAGTGTTTGAATCTATAAGTGCACATTGTTGAATAAGTAAAAAAACTTTAAAGATGACTTGTGGTGGGAAATGTATAAGTGGGATTGAAACCGAATATGTAAAACAATTTCCTATGGTTTATTTCATTTAAAAAACACAGATATATTTTCGATAAAATGTTTTTATTTATTTTAAAAATCCTGCGCTTACACAATGCCTGATGTACTCCTTAAAGATTTCACGTCTGCGTTGGCACAATTATATTTTGAGTCATGGGGATGATGAGAACATCCGTTGTTGTTTGATATTTTCAGTAATTTCTGCAATGATGGACAATCGAGAGTTTCCATATCGACTATATGTGCCGACGAATCCGTGAATTGCGCTAACCACATCCTCTTCTCCAATCTCTTCACGTAGATGGTTCGGGCTTGTTTCAAGATAGCTCGAATCATTGTTCCGGCAGCTTCGTACGGTGTGTCGCCTGAATTCCATCGTATTCCATGAAAAATTCGTTCTAGCCATGAATCCATCGTTTTGTACTTCGCTGGTAGAGAATTCCATGGCGTTGGAGGTTTGAAGAAAAATGTCAGTGGTTCGGTGTTGTCAGAGATTTCTACGAGTGCTATTTCTTTTAGCACAAATTCGTTTATGGGTCTCCTGAAGCCTTGAATATCGACGATAAAGTCCATGGTGCTGACTGCAAAGAGTTGGTTCATCGTTGAAGGTTTTATACTAATTTTTTTACCCCGCCACTTATTGGATTGTACTGAACTATACGATCGTGTAGAATCAAGCAATACGCGGATGTATTGGCAGGAATATTATTTCTTGCTTCAAATTCAAGACGAATGTCAACGGGGCCTGACTTGAGAGAATCGTTCTGCTTCGAACAGTCGATGACGACTAGAGGGGCATACTTTAGAAACTCGGATTTTTTTAGCCACGGCTCCGCTTCCGTGTTGTAATAAGTATTCTGGAAGTTTGCATTCATCTCGTATAGTAGGGCGTACTGGTTTTGCTCTAAGCTTAGAATCAAATTTCCATATGGATAGCATTGCGAATTTATATATAGTATAAAATTGGTGAGATTACAGTGATCGAAGTTACTCGCGTTCTTCTTTTTCTTATTTTTCCGATCAGTCTGGAAAGCTAGAATGACATATCGCGGTTTTTTCAGCTGAGTAGAAGTCTTGACGGTCCATACATGCTTCGAGGTTGCGGGGAGCAGCGGATATTCATACAGTTCCCACGTACTCATGAAGATTGGTGCATCTCTACCGATAAACTTTAAAAGTTGTATTTTACGCTGATCGGAGACTGTCACGTATGGTACAAGCCATTCTACTTTTTGCAATACAAGTTTGAACTCCTCGTCAGCCGTCTGCACAGTAGCATTATCATCAGTCTTCGATCTCGATAGAATCAGCTCACGCTTGGCGTTTACGACGATTTTTCGATACTCTTCGGCAAAACCAAGCAGCATACTTAGCGGTATACATACGTTAAAGTTACGCGCTGCATCTATGGTTTGGACCGTTTCTTCAACATTAAGCCAGCCCGTGTTCTCGATCATAGATCTCAGAGATGAATATCTCTTTATTAGACTCGTAAGGCCTACATTTTTATTTCGATCAATTTCAACAGCGTTCAGCTCATATCGTACTTCTTCGAACAAAAAGCAAATAGCATTATTGACGAGGCTTGTGGAGGCAAGCGCTGCACCATCGGCTTTAGTCAGTTTTCCACTGTATGTCTAAAACTTTTGCTTGGTAGAAGACATAGATCCTGATGCTGGATGAAAATACGTATCTCATCGCTGTTGGTAAAGGTTGACGACGCATACGGCTTATGAGAATGAATCTCGCAGTGTATTATAGATTCATCGAAGATGATGGGACTTTGTATATTTACTATTTTCTCCTTTATTTTACACATCAGATGCAGAAAGCACAAAATAAATAATACCTTATGCGCTTTTTCCGCACACAGTCAGACCCAACTTCTTTAGAAGTAGTACGTTCTGAGGTGTTAGCACTTTAAGCGTCGATCGGCGACTGGTCGCGCTCATCCATGACGACTTGATATTATGGCTTCTATTGAAGACTATACCTATGATTTTATATGTAATCGTATGGTTATGACTTCTCCACGAAAGTTTCCTAAATTTCTGTCTCGGTCCACTATCCAAAGATGGATATTATCTATTGTCTTGCTCGTGAATAGCAGATAAATGACGTGCGATGGAACTTCAATGATTTTATATCCAGATGGTACGAACAGGAAAAACTCGTGAATCGTATGAGCTTTTTGCTCATTAATATAGGCACCGGCGGCAATGCTGCACTCTATATGCAAGGCGTTTACTTTGAGAATGGCTACTGGGAGATCAGATGTGTGCCTTTTATTGGCTACAAGAATACGCGGTGTGAAACTTAAGAGAGAGCCGATAGAATCATTGGGCTTAAAATTTATATGGCGATTACACTCGATTTCACTACGTAGAGTATTGTTATTGGGTTTAATCTTAATAGAAATATTCGGCAACTCTACCTGCACGTACTTCTCAATATCATCCATTTCATAGCTACCCGTCGGTAGAGTCAATATATTGTCTCCCACATAAATTTTATCATTACCATCAGCTATATTAGGAATAGAATTGAAGGTTAGTAATTCAATGAGCCCTAAAGTGTAATTTTTGTGGGGGGAAAGTTCGATGGGGGGAAAATATTGAGCTTCAAGTGTAGATGACGTCCCGGATATAGTTAGTGTAAAACTATCATCCATGACGGCGGCAAATAGTCAACTGATTCTACATTCATCATTATGCACGTTTATATAGAGAATATTTCTCTTTGCCACTCAATTGCTGGCAGAGAAACTTTAGGCATAAGTGCCCACATTCGACTGTACCATACTCCTGATATCCCTTATAATTATAATTCACGCTACCAATACCGAAATATTTTATCAACTCGACTGGAGGCTGAAGGTTGCCGAAACTATCAAAGTATATGACATTCTCCTCCCTCTTTTTGTATGCAACCCAGTGTGCACCAGGTCCCATATCCTCATCTAAATTGATAATTGCCGATTCGTATTTTGCCGGTCCACTTTTCGGCAATTTATTTCTCATAAAAACCTTCGCGAAGCGAAAGTGTGGAATTTCCATGATTTTTGCATGTTTGAGCAGATTGTGACAGGAAAACCCTGTCGATAATAATTTCCTCGACGTCATCGATCCATATCGTTAAAATACACGTCAGATCCGGGCGAGCGCTGGTAAGAATAGTTGACAACGGTGTACTGTAAGATGAATTTGAAAACACTGCGTGGTGAACATATAAAAGGGATAGCCCCGCACGAGAGAGCGTTAGACTTGTCTCTCCCGTGTTTCGCTGGTCGAATAATTTGAGTCATAGAGCTTCGTAGGCTGTCTCTCTCTCTCTTCGTCTGTGTGAGAAGAGCAGTCACGAGTATTATATACTTTGTAGACCGTTTTAAGAACTCTCTCCGTCTGTAGAGAGTAGTCAAATAATTTTCTATACTATCGTACCCCGAGGTTCGTTGCATTGTCTAAGGCAGGACCTCGGGTGGTCAGTATATATTTATGTCAAGCGTGACGTAACGAAACCGCAGAATATAATCCGTCTTGGATCGTCTATTGAAATTATACGTAAAATTGTCAAATCTATTGTGATTCGTGTCAGTCGTCAGATAGGCCATATTATCGACAACGTTATAAACGTAAGTAAATAAAATTTGTATCTCTGTACACTGCTTCTGCATTCTTCGCAATTTTCCTTGGTCCTCAACGTTACCCGCCCGAGCGGTCTCAGCTCAGTCGTTCTTCCTGTTTAATTAAATTTTGAATCGAATTCGGTTTGTCAGTTTGCCGAAAACTGACTGGCGCCCAACCAAGCTTTCATTAAAGCATTAGTATTTTGTCGTATTTGACCCATGAGACCCGCCAGCCGACGCACCACGGCCGCGGCGGGTGAAGGAAAAGTTTCCTGTCTCAAGATCAGCATCAGTTAAGGCTTGGGGAGGCAGCGTGACTTTCCGTTTATTGAACCAAGACCCGTCCCCTTCTTGTACGGTTTTAGATGCAGACCTTTACCCAAAGCAGCAGCTTCCATCATCTTCTTATGTCTGTTACTCTCATCCAATTCCCGCTTAGCAGCTTCAGCCGCATTTACAGTCTTAGCGATAGAAGCAACGCCACCTAACAATGCTCCAGCAGCACTTAGACTGGTAAATATCGGCAGGAGGAGCGGTAAAAACCCCCCAATTCTACGAGCCACCGGTAGAATGCGCAATTTATTTTCAGCTTTCTTGGTACCTTTCCGAGCACCCTTTCGACCGCGGCTTTCCTCGTCAACGATTTTATTCGGTCCCATGCCTGATTTTGTTTTTTTCACGCAATGCCCCATGCCTAGTTTAGTTTTAGCCTTCATGATGTTTGTCGCACCCCAAGCGCTTGCTCTCTCGGCAATACCCGCATCTTTGGCGTATACTCGTTTCCAAGCCTGCTCGGCCAGTACTTTATCAGCCAAAGTTCTCGGTTCGAGGCTAGTTTCTTTTGAATATGCAATATCGCGCTGCTTGCAGGCTGCATCCAATGGATTAATACCTCGATCGCCTCGTGCAAGACGTTTAGATAGTTTTGTACCAGGTCCGCAATACTGATACCCAGGTAGATGCAGCTCGACAGGGAGCTTGTCAATCACACTATTGAGCAAAGCACGACCGATTATATCGGGGACGACCGCTCGACTGGTGAATAATCCCTATAAAACCATATTTATATTTTTCCCCCCCCATTAGTTGTGCTCAGGATGGGGATGGATGAACTGCCTGTAATTAATTTCGATGAATTTATGCGGCGAGGTGAATCGCGCGAAAAACGTCATCGCGATTTGTTGCCTAATATCATTCGCGCAGTATTCTGTGGCCCCTCGAACTGTGGTAAAACGAACGCTTTACTCTCCCTCATAACACATCCTAATGGTCTGAGATTCGAGAACGTCTACCTTTATTCTAAGTCCCTCAATCAACTAAAATATACATTGCTCGCACGATTACTCGAGCCTGTGAGCGGTGTTGAATATTTTCCATTCAATGAGCACGAACAGGTGGTGACACCAAGCGATGCACACCCCAACTCAATATTTATCTTCGATGACATGGCATGTGAAAAACAGGACAATATTAGAGCCTTTTTCGCCATGGGGCGACACAAAAATGTCGACTTTTTTATCTTTGCCAGACCTATGCTCGTATTCCTAAACATCTCGTGCGTGACAATACGAATTTTGTGGTTCTATTTAAGCAAGATGAGATGAACCTTAAACATGTGTACAATGATCATGTCAATACTGATATGTCATATACACAGCTTAAAAATATGTGCTCAGAATGCTGGAATGATGACAAGTATGGATTCATCACGATCGACAAGGATAGTCAAATGAATGAGGGTAGATATAGACGAGGGTTCGATTCTTTTCTCAGTCATAAGTAAACGTGCATTGGAGATAGTATCATCTCTGACTCGAGGTTGACAACATGAGAAAACTTTTGGAGGAGAAAAAAGACGTACTGCGTCAAATCGTCAAAGCGAGCGATGCAATTCGACGAAAACATCGGATGATAAAAATCGGCAAAGACAATGCTGAACAGGCAATGCAAAATGTCTTTAAGCCAATAGTCATGCCATTGGAACAATTGGTGATGCGGAAAAATGCGATGTCAGAGATGAAACAGGAAGTTAAGGAGGAAGTCAAAGATCGTGTTGAAGAAGAAAGAGAAGAAAAATATATTGAGGATGGCGACCATGAAGTTAAAGATGATCCAATGTTGGAAGATTTGTCTTTCAAGTCTGCATACGGTCAGGAAGAGGAAGAGCAGGAGGAGGATACAGCTGTGAATGTTGATGAATTAATAAATTGGTATGTAGTATTGCTGCAGACAAATAGAAAATCAACCTTGGATGTCTCATACGGTATACGAAACCTCGCTAACAATAAATTAATGATTGGAGATTCTCCAATATTTTTTGATTCTCAGCATATTCGTGTACGAAATAAAAATTATCCAAAAACTGTTGGGTTAGCTCTTCCTCTTCCTGACCGTTCTCTCGTGCACGCTCTCTCGTACGGGGCTATCCCTTTTATATGTTTGCCACGCAGTGTTGTCAAATTTATCTTACAGTACACCGTTGTCAACTATTCTTACCAGCGCTCGCCCGGATCTTACGTGTATTTTAGCGATATGGATCGATGACGTCGAGGAAATTATTATCGACAGGGTTTTTCTGTCACACTCCTCCCTCGAACCTTGACGTCATCGGCGAAACGTTCGTACGACTCGACAGTGCGGCCAAATTGATTTCTGAAAATTTATATCTCCTCCCAAACACTGCCCCTGCCATAGCTTTACGAAATATAATTCCTTTGCAATTTCTTCGGGAAAGGCTTTCTGAGATGGTTGGAATAATTTTGGGGTAGGTTTGGTCTAGACAAGACATACATAAAACACACGAGTGAGGTTGACTTTTATAATTCGGTCGATTGTGCAACTCCATAACCTGAATGGGAATTCGCATTGGTCAAAACACAGAATTCGCAACGCATTGATGTGAAAACAAAGATTAACAACTCCTACTGGATTTTGACATATTATGCTAACTAAAATATAACTTGCACGGTTCCGTCGTGTTGAAGTATTGACGTTAAAAGAAAATAGTAATTGTGCAAGGACAAATAAGTAACGAAATCTTAATATATATAATGTTGACACAATAATTAAACATAAGGAAAGAAATTTATGACGAGATGGCACGTAGTTGTCGATCTTTGTTTGATGACATCCTTCACTCCTTTTGATATTTCGTCGGGGTGATCAGACGTACTTCTTCTCCAGCATTTAGCTCGGGTTTCTCGATCATGAGTTGAGCGAGGGTCCTTTTGGATTGTCGTCCATAGATGGCCTTGATAGCGAGCCGTCGCTTTTCTTTTGACAAGGCGAGGGTGGTCTTGGCGTCGGGGTCGGCTAGAATGGTGACCGAAGCTAGTGCATTCTCCCGGATCAGATATTGTCGACCTCTGTTGGCATGGTCCGCGGGATCTCTGAAGTCGGCCTTCCCTTCGCACTTCAGGACCTCGACGCCTTCGTTGACCAAGTAACGATGGTCCTCCGGAATGAGTGACGTGGGCCAGGTGGCATAATTCAACTTGAGCCAGTCGACGATATCCCCGTATCTAATGTTACAACCCGGACACTCTGGGCAATACAGACTCGAGTCCCTTCCACATCCGACGCATCGGTCCAGCGCGTACTCATGCTCGATGCCGTGTGGATACATGCAATCTGTCGTGTCAAACCCGTCAGCTCCGCACATTTCACAAAAGCCTGGTCGATATGGAAGGATGGAGTGTTTGAAATGATGTTCTGCTGACCAGCAGTTGACGCACCCAACTACATCTTGTTTTCCCACGTGGCTGACGAAAGTTTGGGTGCCACAGTCAACTTTGGTCGATTCCTTCCGACTGACAAGATGTTCGGCTCTTTTATTAATCAAGTCTTTTAGCAATACTTGACTAATGATTTGACAGTCGGAAAAATAAAGAGGCTGGGCTTCTCCTTTCAGGTTGGCGAGCTCGGCGACATTGAGATCTGCGAGGACCTCTTCGAATGTAGGCACTTTCCCCAGTGGTAGCGGTTTTACCTTCACTGAGGGAGCGACGACAGCGTTGGGGTCGTCGGTGCTCCTCGCCGGTTTCCCGTCCTTAGGCATGGCAGGGCGTGACTGTGGTCCCGTCGGTACGCGTCTTCGCTTGAAGTTTTCGGCATCAATGTGCTGCTGAGATGATGCTGCTGTTGACATGAACTACCATTGTCACTGGTTGACAGCTTGCTCAATTTTCCGAGGAAAATGGTGGTTACTCCCGATTTGCTTGAATCCGTGGACGATGTTGATGCGTAGTCTTCCAGAATCTTGGCTGGAGGATTGACTAGAGTGAAAGCCAGTCATACTGCTTCCTCGTCTCGTAGTTGCTCCATTCGCGACAGCAAAGCCTTTCGTTGTTTGTCAAGTTGCTCCTGCTCCTTGAGAAGGCTTTTCAGGGTGTCCGACATTATTTGTTTGTCGATGCTGCGGCGATTGTTAATACTACGGTGATTGACCTTGGTTTTGACAATGTACGGGAGAACGTCGGCAATTACGTAGGCTACGTCTAGGAAATTTTAAATCTGTTACATAATATTTTCCAATAATCTTTTTACTATCTTTGTCTACTAATTCGACTATCATTGGTCCGAGTAGTCTATGAACAATCGCCGGTCCAACAAAACGATGTGCTAATTTAGTGGAATAACCTTCGGCTTTATTACTGTTACGTCCCGCGACTTTCGGGACTTTTGCATCGATTTAAGATTACTTATATCTTGTAATTCTCAATAAAATTCAATACGAGGAAAGGGACCCGGTCATACGAGAGAAATGTTTTTTTTCTCTGGAGAACTCGGATAGTTCGGGCTGTCTTAAAATCAAGCCGTCGACACGAATATGGTCTTAAGTGAGCATAAATTATCGAGAGGTGACGCCATGGCGGCGTCGATATCGCAGCTCTTTATAACAAAACTTCCATCGTCGGGCGTGAAGAAAAACATCCGTCAATGCTGAAAAAAATCTTTGGCCATGGCATCAGATTACTCAGAAGTGATGGGCCTTTGTGCACAACGAAAAGCAATGTGCATGGGACACTAATAAAGGCTGAGTGCAAAGTCTTTGCCTTCAAGAGAACCACAGGCGGTCTCTTTGGGTGTGTGTGAGAAGGAAAGCAGGAGAGACAGAGCGTGTATGGCTCATCTAAAGCTAAGTGACCGGTGATCCTTTTTTACTTCATCCCCGAATGAAGACTTTATGAACTGAATTCCCGAAAGTACGTGAGTGAACGGATGTAAAAATGTAAAATCAAGAATGAGCATGGGTACCTGGGTCAGGTCATCGGTGATGGTAAAGGTGGCGTTAGATTATAGATTATTGCATTTAAATGTTCAGTTTTATTTTAAACTAGGTCGGGATTTCCATGAATCGAAATTGGTCGAAGAGAAGATAATTATTCTTTGAATCTTTGTCGTTTTTCTTTTTTTTCTTGCTCTGAAATTATGGGAGGTTTTAGCCTTGTTACGACTTTTTGGGAACGGCGTCTGGAAAAAGTCATCGGATAATTCTCATGGGTGGTCTACATGAGCTCTGAACGTGATCGATAAATTAACGCAGTGGTCGAGTCGAGGAGATTCGATGGAAGAAAGATTTCGACGAAGCACCCAATCATCGACGACCAAAATTAAACAAACTTTTGAGAATATCTGTTTATGCTTGGACTGTTATTGGACTCCAATTTAATGAGCACTGAATGTTTAGGCTGCACGAAGAGAACGCCGAGTCTATAGCCGAAGAAAGAGAGCAAACAGCGCTTTGTCCCAAGTCCTGGGATTCAGAAGGCGTATGTCCCATCGATATACGAATCCAAGCTCTCGCCTACGAAGGAGGGGCGACACGAAAATTCGGCATCGAATCCAACAAAGACCCCAAAAGCGTAGCAGGCGCATTATTTAATTAACGTTTTTCTTTTAATAAAAAATGACCAAATTAAATGATTTCAGGAGATTTCGTAATGGATGGGTAAAGATTTATGTCGAAATGAAAACTGTGAACGAATCCTTTTCCTATAATAATTACGAGTTTGATGAATGAATTTATGTGTGATAGTTGCGTGAGCACGGAAATAGATCTTTCCTGTAACGACAAGTAAAAGAAATAATAAAGCCAGAATCATAAAATTGCACAAGATCCGGAGTATATAGATAGAATTTTCAATTGTTATAACAAATGTAGAATTTGAATAACTGGTTAATAATTATGAGAATTTTGAGTAGTTTGGATACGCTAAAATAATTTCCTTTCTTACAATTATTGGAAAGAATTAATTATAATCCAAAAGAAATTGCATGTCATACACCATTGCATGAGAATCTCCGCATGGTGAATAATAAAAAAAAAAGAAATAGGAATGAATGGAATGAGAGAAAAGATGGAACGAAATCCAGAGCGAGAAAGATATAGAGAAACAGAGGAGAAGTTGTTACCGAACGAGAGTACGAATGAGAAAAGACGAATGGAAATGTACGTGTATGTATGTGTGTGTGTGTGTGTGACACCGAGAGCCTATGACGGGTCAACGCGTGGCCCGTAGGAGAAGTCAAATGCAAGCATGGAGGGATGAGAAGGAGAGAGTGACCAGAATGAAAAAGAGGGGTTTACTCCTCCACAGTGTGGTACCTCCAAAACGAGGGATAGAGTGAGTGAGAAAGTAAATACGAAATATGTAAGTATGAGAGAGACAGAGTGAGCGTCTTCATGAAAAGACGGCGTATGTACGAGAAATTCGTTTTCTGATTATTAGGTAATAATGGAATAATTATTATAAAGGAATGCAGGAGTGAATATTATATTATAAGGATGAATTCGTGTTAATCATAAGTATAAATTTTCGATTATATAGATTCTAGGGGATCATTGGGGATGCGAGGTGGAGGCGGCGGAGGAGCCTGGAGCGTCTAAGGCGTCTAAGGGCGTACCTCCCCACCGCCGAAACTAAGCCATCCTAGAGGACCCTATATAAGACCGGGTAATGAGCCCGCGGTATGTTCGTCAGAGTCGGAAGAAAATTTTCAGTAACGAATCGCTGGCAGTCGGAGGCCAGAGTAGATCTTACTTTGAAGTCGCGGTATGTCAGGACGTTCAGAAAGTCCGGAGAAATTTTTAAGCAGAATCGCTGTTCGTCGGGTCAATTATTTTTCTTTATATACTTTTCATCATTTTGGACACAGTATCTCAAGTTTATTTTATTTTATTTTATTCAACCGATTTCAATACCGAACAACTTTATTTTTGCGAACAATTTTATTTTTGCGGACAATATTTTATTGTTGTGAACCATTTTATTTTTGCGAACAATCTTATTTTTGTGAACCATTTTATTTTTGCGGACAATATTTTATTTTTGTGAACCATTTTATTTTTGCGAACAATCTTATTTTTGTGAACCATTTTATTTTTGCGGACAATATTTTCATTCCTATTTTGTTGTGAATAGACATTTCATTTTCCTTTCGCTGGACCTTGTGTTTTAAAGAGCAAAATATATTTTTTTTTTCTCGTGTGAACATTTTGTTTTGTTGGACACTGTTTGCCCTGCCACAAATTCACCATTACGTTCAACCTCGTGGTAAATCGTTTTCATCGTCGTCATCGTCCCATTTTTGCCGGCCTTATACCTCACTTTGTTTTCATAATCATCGAAGTAGTAAGTATCTCAAAATGTTTTCTCGCATGTGTCAGTATATCTTTGTTCGTGTTGCGCGGTGTCTCCGACCCCGGTCGACACCCCAAGACGGCTCGAGGCCCGTAACCGAAACTACCGGGTTACTCACCGTTGAAGGTCTATGAAATATTTTCGTCGTTGTTTTCCCTTTTCGCGTTATTTTTGTCGTTTTAGATTCAGATTTTTGTGTTAAATTCAGTTTTATGGAAGTTCAGATTTTTGTGTTAAATTCAGTTTTATGGAAGTTCAGATTTTTGTGTTAAATTCAGTTTTGCGAAAAGGTTATGTCGATTTAACTTCAGTTTTGTGAAAAGTGTCTGACCCAAATTATTTTGCCAATTTTATTTTTCTCACGTTTAAATTCAATTCTTCGTCTAATTTATTTCGCGTCCTTTAAAATTATTTTTATTTTTGTTTGTGCAATTCGATTATTTCAATGTTCCGAGTAAATCATTCCGAAAAACCTGTCCGTGTTTCGATCAATTGTAGGATTATTTTTCGTGTGAATTGATTTTCTCCTAGGAAGTGCTCATGTTCGTAAATTCAGTGAAAAATGTGCGAGTTAAATTCATTTTGAGTCATTCATGTTTTGTTCCGGAAAATAATGGATCAATAGTGTTTTTTTTGTGGTTATCATTTGATATTCATTTCCAATATAAATTTATGCATTATCCGTGGTTAAATTCCTTTTCAAGTAATTGCGAATTTCTTTGAGTGATAAAATTCAATCGAGTCGTGGTTGAGTAAATTCTGTGTTGTTTCTTTGCGTGAGCTGTCCTGTCGAATGACCATGGACATTTTTCAGCTAAAAATAGCTATCGTTGTAGTAGCGGTCATTTTAATACTCGCGATAATTTCGGTTGTCCTTGTAGTTTGCGCGGATAAACCCCAGGAGGCTTATCTTGAGGATGGCCCTGTAGTTTATTTTCTTCCGCGTCAGTGACAGTTTAGTTCCCGTTTTATTCAGAATTTATTTAATGCGTTCATACAATTTTTGTCCCTTTATATTACGAGTTCATTTGTCTGATTTTGCCGAATTATAATTTATTAGTTTTTTCCGATGTATCTCGCGAAAATTAAAGAGTTTTGTTCGTGAGATTTTATTTTAATTTGCCATTGTTACCAAATTATGCACTCTCCGCCCATCCTGAGCAATTTTCCGCAAGGTTAGGCTCAAAACAGGGCAATAACCTGGCCAATTCCGATTTTATCTCGAATAACGTGTTAAAGGGAAAGCCGCGCTTTTCTTGGCCGAGATGAGAAAAATCGAGGGTCAGGACGTAACATTACTTAATTTTTTGTTTGGATAATAGACTTCCACGCCGGGTTTCAAGATTACTTGCTGATCAATACTTGAGTTCGTTTTCGCAAGGCGTTTTTCCGAATGGAATTTCAATTTTTCCTCAACTTTGTGTCGCAATTCGTCGAAACTTTCCAGTCTCTTTACCCAATTTCCTACCAGTTCGTCTGTTATGGCCGTTTTATTTTCGATAACCCGTTCGCGTGAACACACATTTGCCTCGCGTGCATAATTCAAATAGAATGGGGAGACTCTGCTGCCCGAGTGTGGCACTGTATAATATGCAAGTTGCAATTTCGATAAATTTTCGTCCCATTCATTCTGATTTTTTATAGACGCGGCTATCATTGGTTTTATTGTTCTGTTTACGCGTTCTACCGGATTTGCTTGTGGATGAGTTAATGGGGTCGTTAAATGGTTAACTCTATGCGCTGTCAAGAAAGCTTTGACATCTCTGTTAATGTATTCAGTTCCATTGTCAGTACCAATTGACTCTGGAATTGTTCCCCATTTGTCAAATACGGTGCCCAATATTTTTACAACGGTCTTACCATTTTGTTGGCGGACTGGGAATAATTCAACGAATTTCGTATATAAGTCTAGTACGACGATAATGTAAGCGCTTCCCTTTCCCGATCGCGTGAGGAGTCCTACAGTATCTACTGATAATTGCGCCCACGGTTTAATCAAAGGCCTTGTTGTTAACACGCCTTTTATCGGATTTTGATTGAATTTGACTTTGAGGCAAATCTCGCTATTTTCGACAAAGGATTTTACGTCCTGCGACATACCTGGCCAATAATACTGCCGTCGTATGCGATTGTATGTGTTATCCCTTCCTAAATGTCCGGCTTGGGGCGGCTCATGATTTTCCTTGAGGGTCCTCACTCGACCTGACAACCCTTTTCCACGGGTGCTCATCGTCAATCAACATTTTCCCGAAATCCGGTCTATAATAATAAAGTTCGTCGTTCTCGACTTTCTACTTGGGAAATCTATCGGGATGTTTGACAACTAGTTCGCGCTTGGTCTCATACCAATCTTTGTCGCGGATCGTCATTAACTGATTTTTTTCTTTTATTGTTTGTTCGATAAGGTCTTCCCATCCCGATGGATCGACGTCTATGTCGTGCATCCGTGAAAGTGCATCTGGGGCTTCATTCATGGTACCTCGTCTGTACTCGACTGTCATGTTATGTTGTAATAGGTAAATCGCCTACCTGGCTGACCTACCGACCGGGTTTTTATTCCGTGCAACCATTGGAGCGCCTGGTGATCAGTGACGACCTTGAATGGCATCCCTTCAAGATAGCATCCAAGCTTCTAAACTGCCCATACAACTGCTAAACATTCTTTTTCTGTCGTCGTGTAGTGCAATTCCGCCCCCCTTAATGGTCGACTCAAAACTTCTATCAAATTTTATTCATTATTGTCAAAACCCTGTTGAACTAGCACTGCTCCAAGACCGAAGTCACTAGCGTCTGTATAAAGAATGAATGGTTGTCCCGGTATTGGGGTACAAAGACGCGGTGCGTTGTTCAATGCGATTTTTACTTCGTCAAAAGAATTTTGTTCGATCTCTGTCCACTTCCATGGGACTTTTTGGCTTGTTAATTTATTTAAGGGGCCCTGTACCTTCGCGATATTTTTTAAATGTCGGTGATACCAATTGACAAGGCCGTTGAACTGTCTCAGTTGTGTCCTATCTTTCGGCATCGGGAAATCAAGAATCGGGTGTACTTTCTTCGGGTTTGCTCTCATGCCAAACTCGTCAACAATATAACCGAGGAATTTAACTTCTTTGCAAGCAAAGCTACTTTTCTCACGATTAATTTTCAACTTAGCTTCCCGTAGTACTTCAAACAATAAAGACAGCAAACCTAAATGTTCGTCAAGGTCCTGACTGACAATAATCCAGTCGTCTAAATACGCGAGTGCTTGGTCTATCCATTTACTGGGCAGATTTCTTTCGACAATTAAATCTTTGATTCTTCGTTTCAATTTATCCATGAGGCATTGAAAAGTAGAAGGGGCCCCCGTTAATCCGTACGGCATTCTAACCCATTCTAACAGACCTTTTCCCTCGACAACGAACGCGGTGTATTTACGGCTTTCAGGGTCCATAGGGATCTGATGGAAAGCCTCGCTCATATCTAAGGTCGAGATTATTTTGGCCTCATGTAATTGGGACAAAATAGATTTCATGTGTTGCAAAGGATATGCAGGCTTGGTGATTTGACGATTAACTGGACGATAGTCGATACAAAATCGTAACCCCCCGTTCGCTTTTGGTGCTACAACCGGTGAGCAAGCCCAATCCCTATTACTCCACGTGATGTAACCTTTTCAAGTAGACGATCTACTTCTTTGCCAATAAATTCGCGGACTATTTCGCTCCGTCGATACGGTTTTTGTCGATGGGGTGTCGTATCAGTTCATTCGATGACGTGAGTAATTAAATCTGTCACTCCGGTGCATTCTGTATCTAATTTCTTAAATTCAATATCAAAAAAATTTTTCAATCTGTCCGTTTCGTCGGTTGTCAAAATTTTTAATTCAGTTAGACTTGCACGGTGATGTAATAATGGATACGAATAATTGCTCCCGTCTAATGTCCACGTTTCTGTATAAGTATTTACTTTGACCTTGAAAGTTAACCAAAAGTCCATTTCAAGAACTACGTCATTTGACAATTCTGGAAGTATACTAAACCACTGTGGACCGTAAATGTCTCCTATGTCAATTACAAAGCACGTATCTCCTTCTGTCTTTACTACTGATTTGTCTCCGAGACGAACTCCGTTCTTCGAGGTCGCGTCGTCAGCAAGTTCTTTAACCTGAAAATTTTTTACTCGTTCGTATGTACGTTTGTTTAAATACGATCTTTCGCTACCACTATCCAATATTCCCTGAATTTTTTCGCCAAAAATATTTATTTCCGCCGGTATTCTAATTACCTTTTTTGGTTCAGCAATGCCACCATTCGTGCAAAAAAACTCGTCGTTGGGATAAATCGTGAATAATCTGTGGTGGTAAACCGATAGGTTTCCATTCTTTCAAATTTTCGATTTCTATGTAATCGTCAATTGTTTCTTTGTCGGTCGCGTCCGGTATTTTGTCGGTCGAGAGTGTTGACAATTGAATTTTTCCGTCGCAATATGTGTCGGGAAAATTTGTCTCGATGGAATTTACTTCAACGCCTGACATTTCCGATTCGCAGTCCGAGGTTATCACATCTAATCTTGACTGTAAATTGTTGGGTTCAAATCCTTCGCTTCAAGAGCAACACGGTTCGATATCTTTGTTTCTATCAAGAGATTTTATTTCATCGATTCTAAATTCCGAAGAATTTTCCCCTTCCATGCCCTTTGTGGTGGTAACCTGAGGCTCGATTACTGCCGGGCCTGGTCGTTTCCCTGACGCGATTGACAATTTTCGTTGGTAAGCCCTATTTTCCGACAAATAAAACAAACTGTTTGGCGCTGGGTTATGCAAGAACGCGCGCTGTGTCCGATCTCTACGCAATTGAAGCAGAACATTTCGCTTGCGTCAAACGGGGATCGATTACTCACTCCCCTCGATTGATTTTCTTTCGTGGTTTCCGGGATTTGAATTTTGTTAAGGTTTGTCACATTTTGGTTTTCTTTCTCGAAACGCGAAAGATTACTTTCGAGTCGCTGTCGCACAAGTGTTTTCGCATTATTCAATCCCTTCTTGTCGACACGTTTTGAGTTTGATTGAAAAGCATTCAAATCTGTCGGGAATTCCTCATCGTTGCTGCTTTCGTGAGATTGTATATCGTCTTCGTCTTCGCTAAGGTTCTGTACGAAATTTAACCCCGTTTTGACTGATCTGTCTCGCGGTTCCCTTTGAGATTCAACCGATCTTTGATAGAGATAGCTTCTTTCATTTACGTAGCGCAGAAATGCATCATAATCGTATATTGGCAAATTCAATATCTCGAACGTTAGTCGCGGATTAAACTTGGTCAATATCTGCTTTATTTGCGCTCGGAAGGATGGAGGATGTCGCATACGCTCAAAGATTACGCGAGCTCGACAGGCAAATTCGGCAAGCTTTTCCCCTTTCCCAAATTTTAAATCTCGGACTTCGCAAAATAGGTCGCCATCTTCTTTTTTCACTCCCCACTGAAAACGAACAGCGCGTACAAAATCTTTCCACGTATGTCAATTCTGTTTATTCATGATATACCACGATTTATAAGACCCTTCAAAGATTGCCGATAAACAAGGGCTAAATAGATTCTTATCTATTCCGCTTACATTCAGCTGATCCTCGAGAATTAACAAAAATTGGTCGGGGTCTTTTTCTGTTTTCGGAAATGTGATTTTCCAATTATTGACAATACTTCCGATTTTTAATACCGACTCAAGTTCTCGTTCGCTTTCGCGTGGTGAGTAATACTCTCTTCTACTCGGCCTACTTGTCGGGTGATTGTCCCTGGTAAGTCCGGGTAGATACGTTTGTGAGGGATGGTCATCGTCACTAGTATCGTCGCTAAATAGTGTTAACGCTCCCCTTCTCGGTGTTACGAGGCGTTGTCTACGATAGCTGGGGATAAAATTTTCGCGACGGCTAAATTCGTCTGTTTCTTCCCTGAATTGACGATTCATCCTCTCTGATTCCCAATCTGTTAGTCTTCCTGATCGTGAATTTTGTCTTGCATTATTTGAAAAATTATTACTGGAATTTGCCGGCTCAAATCTTACTCGACGGATTTCTTCGTCGATTGATCCCTGCTCATCGATCGGAGGGTTTTCATTTCCCTCGCTAATCTCTAATGACCTTGGCAAATTTGAATTTCTCTGATTCGTCGATCTAGGATTTTCAGTGTTTAACGAAATTGAATTTTGTTGTCTGTGGTAGTTCATTTCGGGAAAAATTATTTGACGATCCGGCGTCGATATTTCTGGGTAGATTTTGTTGACGATATTGCGAAAAAGCTCCGGAGGGATTTGATATTCTTTCTCGCGGTCGTTGTTCAATCGTCCTTCCTGAATTTTGATTCTCCTGAGACGTATTTTGTCTCTCCCCTCCTCCCTCAGACGCGAAGTTAGGGTGCGAGCAATCTTCGAATTGTCCTTCTAGAGTTCTAACGCGGTTTATTATAGAATCAAATTTCATATTCATCGATTGTATATTCATTGACAGATTTTCGAGTAAAGTTTCTATTGATTGCGATCGATTTGTTTCTCTCGGGTTTGGAGTCGCGAAAATCGAAGGACGTCAGCGGAAACACTTTCCTTGTAAGAACTTACGTGAGAAAATAAATGAAAGTAGAACGCTATTGGTTGAAGGTTTTGAAACTACTATAAAAGATAAATTCAACATGTTAAATACCGACTTACAGAATAAAATAGAGAGAATTAGTGCACAAATAACTGAAGATCTTGCAACCGAGATAAAAGAAAAAGTCTCAAAACTCTGAATGCTGATGTGAAAAACCTACGAGTGTCCATGCATAGCATGTTTTCCCAGCTTGACGCTCGATTAAAAATCCTCGAGAAAAAATGAGCGAGAAAAAGCGAGCGCTGGTGCAGGAACTACATAAGCCCGCACGCAGAAACTATCCTCGTTGGCATGTAGACATACGAGGCTTGGATGAGACTTGGCAAGCGGACCTTGTGGATATACGCGCGGCAAAACAGCAATCCTATATAGGCTTACGCGCGGCAAAACAGCAATCCTAAATTCCTCCTAACCGTCATCGATGTCTTCTCCAAGTTCACCTGGGCCGTGCCAATGCGGAGCAAGAACGCTAAAGATACAACGAGCGCTATGAGATCTATACTTGCAAAGGGGCGCATACCAGAGAACCTACATTTTGATCAAGGCAAAGAGTTTTATAATGCCGATTTTCAAAATCTCATGAAAAAGTATAATAATCATATGTACTCGACATACAGTAATTTGAAAGCATCAATTTGCGAGCGTTTGAATCGTACCTTGAAAAATAAAATGTGGATGCAATTTAGTCTTCGTGGAAGCTACAAGTGGATCGATATTCTCAAAAATTTGATTACCGAATATAACAATAGTGTACATCGCACAATTGAAATGAAACCGAAAGACGTGAACTCGGAGAATGAGAAGCAGCTATTACAACGCGTTTTCACGACTCGAGAACCGTTGAAAAAAAAGTCGACGAAATTTCGACGCAGTGACAAAGTGAGGATAAGCAAATTTGAAAATATATTTGCCAAAGGTTACATTCCAAACTGGACAACGGAAATATTTACAATACATCAAGTGAAAAATACGAACCCTGTGACGTTCAGTCTGAAGGACTATCAAGATGAACCCATCGCCGGCGGGTTTTATGAACAAGAGCTACTCAGAGTTGAAAATCCCGATATTTATCTGATTGAACGAGTATTGAAAACGCGTGGGAATGAAATGTTTGTAAAATGGTTGGGTTTCGACAATGCTCACAATAGTTGGATAAGGAAATCTGATGTGTAATAAAAATATTTTAACAAATGAACATTATTGATCTTTTCAATCGCCACCTTCTATCTCATCTTGCACAGGATTATTTTGTTGGACAGGATATTAATTGAGAAAAAGTCGGTTTTAAAACATTTTTTTTTATTTAAAAAAATTAATTCGCTTTTATTTTCCTATTTTTTCATTTTTTTTATTTTTAAAAATTCATTTCAAAAGATAGGGGGGGGGGGGGCAATTACAAAAAATTATAGAAAATTTAAAAAATAAAAAAATTGTCTTAAACGTTACAAATAATTAAAGTTCACTTCATCATCGCTAGGGAGCCATTCCGCCATTTGCTGTGTGAGGGCCAAGTCCAAAGAAGGATAGGATTCATATCCTGAAAAGTAAAAATATTATGAGATTAATACAAAAACCATCGCAGGCGCACACGTGTGTGAAGACAAAAATCTGTTTACCTGACTCATCCGTTTCCGAGTTAGAAAGGTACCCCGTTGACGCGTCACTATGGGGGCTAGGAGATCGCGGTGGTGGTGGTTGAACCTGCTCAACACGTTCCTCAACTTGGATCTACCTGGGGTCGGGGGATCGTGGCGGTGTTGACTGAGCTTATGGTGATAATGCTACTGATGGCGAGGGCGAGCGGATTGGCAATGATGCCGTGGATTCTGATGAAAATGACGACGATGATGACGATCTATATATTACTCCCGATGGGCCAGCTACTGACCCATCATCTTGAATAAATTTGTCGTCTGTAACGTCCTGGGTCGAAATACCCACCTAAATTTGAAATTTTTCATATACGTTCTTCTAATACTCAAATTACGAGAAAAAATGAACGACCAGAGGTGATCCTCACTGCCGGAGTTCACCGCCTAACGCACAAAAACTTTAATCTTTTACGAACGAAGCTCGTCACGGGGGGAAGGCGCGTGAGTGACGAACCGGCGTATGTAGCACGTTATCACCAAGCTCCCGCAGATGCTGGAAGTTGGTGAAAATCAACGCCTTGCTGGCTCGCACACGATAGCCGCGCTTATCGCCTAGGGACGAGCCTCAACATAAGCAACAAGCTTCTTCGTGAGTATCGATATCCCTGCACTGGCAGTAGTCATAAATCAGTCTGGACAACATCGATTACACGAAGCTGACAGGAAAATCGCCAGCCATAATAACTGGAAATCCGTCTGGCGATTATCTTTAGCAGGATGTCGAGGCGTGAGAGAAACCCTTCCCTCACGCGCCGACATCTCCCACCATCAACGACAATAAAATAAGGGACTATACAATGTCCGGCAGTCCACAAATCAGGCAGTCAGTGAGCAGTGTGAAAAGAGCAGTCAGTACTTAAGAGTCAGAGTACTCAGTCACTTGAGTAGGTTAACGAATAACCATCGGAAAAATCGGTTGGTCTACCTCGGGGACCTGACCGACTATAAAGCAGCTTAAAACTTAAAAATTTTTAAAATTGTGAAAACTTCGAGGACTATTTTAATAAACGCCGAAATTTACTTGTTGAAATTAAAAAGTGATTCGACAAACTCATTTAAATAACCCGCTACACATGCATCCGCTTATCCAAGGAGGATAGATTCGGCCGATAAATACGGGAAAGTAATAGATAAAACGTACGAACATACTTCAAGTTGTTCAGTTTCGATTGGGACACCCACTAAAACTCACTCGTTCCCAACACCTCTTCCTAACTACAGTTCTGTGCGCTAGACGCACGTTCTCTCGCAGTTTCCTCTCTCACTCTAACAATAAGTACAACAGTCCTGTGCGCTAGATGCACGCTCTGTAATCTCCAACTACAGTTCTGTGCGCTAGATGCACGTTTACTCGTAGTTACTATTTCAATCCCCAACTACAGTTCTGTGCGCTGGACGCACGTTCTCTCGTAGTTTCCTCTCTCACTCTAACAATAAGTACAGCAGTCCTGTGCGCTAGATGCACGCTCTGTACTCTGATCTAGTGATCTCTAACTACAGTTCTGTGCGCTAGATGCACATTTACTGGTAGTTATTATTTCAATCTCCAACTACAGTTCTGTGCGCTAGACGCACGTTCTCTTGTAGTTTCCTCTCCTTCTCCGGGTACAGTCCCGTGCGCCAGATGCACGCTCTGTACTCTAACCATCCAACCACAATTCTGTGCGCTAGACGCACCCACTGTGGTGGAGGTACCAACCCTATCGTGTGGGAGTCCCACCCGAAAATAGGACACACTCGAAGGATAACTTTTTTATTTGGACTTTTACGAGCAAACGCCGAAGCGGTAAATCCGAAAATAATAACGACTCACTCCGGGGAAGAGTTGTTTAATGTACGAGCACAGCAACAACAACTCGAGCGACACCTCAACCGACAACGTCGCCTTCATCAACTAAACACCCGCTACGCCCAAACAAAAAATCATCTAACAAAAACCACGGTAAAACACCACGTTTTACCAAAGAAAGTAAGAAAAATCTACGTTTCACGTAAGTAGCGTCACACGATCACCGCACTCTTGCATCTATCCCCGACCGGCGCATACCGGTCCCAACAAGAGGCACCCCTATTTCTACTTATACCCTATCGTTCTCACCCAGGACGTAACACGTCATACGAAAATTTAGGCCTTTCCTCCTCCTCCTCCTCCTCACTGTCACTAGCGAGACGTCTCTGTTTTGCTAAGGGAATATATATATATATATATATTATATAAATATATCGCCGCCGTCGCCGTGTCAAGAATGTATGGGGCATTCCGTCTAAAATCGACCTATCTAAAAGCCTCATATATAGGGCATTCCGTCTAAAATCGACCATCTAAAAGCCTGATATATGGGAAATTCCATTTAAAATCGACCTTTATAAAAGCCTGATATATGGGGCATTCCGTCTAAAATCAACCTTTCCAAAAGCTTGATATATGGGGAATTCCGTCTAAAATCGACCTTTCTAAAAGCCTGATATGTAGGGAATTCCGTCTAAATCGACCTATCTAAAAGCCTGATAATTCTGCCTGGTGATTCTGTCTCAACTTGATATATCGATATGTATTGATATATCGATATGAATCGATATATCGAATATCGATATATCGAATGTCGATTTATCAAATATCGATATATCGAATATTGATTTATATCGAATTTTGGTTTTTGATAAATCGATAAATCGATATATCAATCCGTCTAACATCAACCTACCTAAAAACGTGATATATGGGGAATTCCGTCTGCAATCGGCCTACTCAAAAGCTTGATATATAGGGAATTCCGTCTAAAATCGACCTATCTGAAATCTTGATATACGGGGAATTCCGTCTCAACTCGACTTATCTAAAAACCTGATATATAGGGAATTCCGTCTCAACTATATACATGTGTTATGTATATACTAGGGTGTTTAAAAAAAAAAATTTCGATTTTCCAACGGGTCACACCTAAAATAGTTAGTTTAGGTAGAAAAAAAATTTATGTTAAAAGATAAGAATTTTAGGTTGAGTGGAAGATTCGCCCCGCATTTGAGTTGAAATTTTTTTTTTTTTTCAACGAATTTATAATGAACATTTTCCGATTTTCCAACGGGCCACACCTGAAATAGTTAGTTTAGGTAGGAAAAAAATGTATGCCAAAAGATGGAAATTTTAGGTTGAGTGGAAGATTCGCCGCATTTGAGTTAAAAATTTTTTTTTTCATTTTCATCGAATTTATAATTAAAATTTTTCGATTTTCCAACGGGCCACACCTGAAATAATTAGTTTGGGTAGAAAAAAAAATTTATGTCAAAAGATGAGAATTTTAAGTTGAGTGGAAGATTTGCCGCATTTGAGTTCAAAATTTTTTTTTTGTTTTCATCGAATTTATAATTAAAATTTTTCGATTTTCCAACGGGCCACACCTGAAATAATTAGTTTGGGTGGAAAAAAAAATTTATGTCAAAAGATGAGAATTTTAGGTTGAGTGGAAGATTCGCCCCGCATTTGAGTTAAAATTTTTTCTTTTTGTTTTCATCGAATTTATAATTAAAATTTTTTGATTTTCCAACGGGCCACACCTGAAATAATTAGTTTGGGTAGAAAAAAAAATTTATGTCAAAGGATGAGAATTTTAGGTTGAGTGGAAGATTCGCAGCATTTGAGTTAAAATTTTTTTTTTTCTTTTCATCGAATTTATAATGAAAATTTTTCGGGACACACCTGAAATAGTTGGCTTAGGTCGAAAAAAATGTTATGCAAACAGATGAGAATTTTAGGTTGAGTGGAAGATTTGCCGCATTTGAGTTGAATATTTTTTTTTTTTCTTTTCATCGAATTTATAATGAAAATTGGTTTATTTACCAACGGGCCACACCTGAAATAATTAGTTTAGGTAGAAAAAAAATGTATGTCAAAAGATGAGAATTTCAGGTTGAGTGGAAGATTCGCCGCATTTGAATTATAATGTTTTTTTTTCTTTTTATCGAATTTGTAATGAAGTAGTAATTTTACCAGAAATTATTCATTATAAATTCGATAAAAGGAAAAAAAAAAAAATTTATTTAAATGCGGCGAATTTTCACTCAACCTGAAACAGAATCGTGTCAAGAATCGATAAATTGATATATTGATACGTCGAATCATGTCACCAATCGATAAGTTGATATATCGATATACCGAATTGTGTCTGGAATTGATGAATTGATATATCGATGTATCGAATCGAGTATAAATATAACGAAATGTGTCAAAAATCGATATTTCGATATATCGAACCGTGTCAAGAATCGATATATCCATATATTGAACGGAGTCAGAAATCGATATATCTATATATTGAACCGTTTCAGTAATCGATATATCGGTATATCGATATTTCAATGAAACCCAAACTCAACCCAAACTCTTATCCGAAAACCAATTAACACAAATATAAAAAATTTTTTTTCAAAACATCTTTCCAGAATGTTTTTCTTTAACAACTGACACAAACACAAGATGGGGGGTTGGCGCGCGAAGCCCCCCTAGTATATATATATATGTAGGTATATTTTTCGTAATACCGTTAGGTAGTCAGGCGGTCAAGTAGCGAGGTGGCAGGCAGGTCAGTGGAAAAATTTCCAAAACAATAAAGATCTTCGCTTACCATGTTCATTGAGCAGTGGCAGAAATCGTTCTTCTTCATGCCAATTCATGCCCCTGATTACTTCGATCGCCGGATCCAAAATATCCGGATGATGCAATAATCCGCGATTGAAAGCTTTTAAGAAAACTCTCTGTCCAACCATACTTAATATTCTTCGAACTTTTCGTAAATTTGCCTCGCGGGGCATAATCCGCAATTGATCAAAACGCACTTCAGGCCATATGAGTCGCAAAAACGGAGACTTATTGAGAAGAAAAACGCAGAGCATATAAACGTCAGCGTAGAGTGGTGCCATTTCAGCTAATCCGTTCGACTTCACGAGAAAATGTCAACTGAGCGAACACACCCCGAAAATTACTTGTCACAGTGGAAGGGTTCGGTGAAAGCGGAAGGTCACTTATTGGAGGAAAATTATAACGTAGTATACATATCTTACTTCTAGGGAGTGAGGGTGAGATCATAAAAATATAACCGATACTCGCCAGTACGGTTATATATATATATATTGTCTGGAAACTTTCTGACACACCGTTTTTCCCTTCTGAATGCGTACTCTCTCCTTTATACCGCTCCAAAATATTTTCGAGCACATTGGGAAATTTAATTTTCATAGTCAATTTTTTCCTCCAGCGTATCAATATTATTAGTTCATACACAATGTATTCACAGTTTTCATGCTAACCACAGTTTACCACGCCAGCTTAACGCATTTTCAATTTTTTTTAAACTACAAACATTCTTTCGTGTTACGCTCATAACCCCAAGGTAGAGTATCAGTCGTATGAGCGGAGAGAACTCGTTTATCATCATTCCAGCTTAAAGCGACTTTGCTTAGCCTAACAGTTTGCACTACATGCTTCTTCGATTCAATTAAATTTTGTGTTTTAACAAGATTTTCATGCTGGAAAAGACAATTTTTATAATGATTGAATCCAATTCTTTTTAACGTAGACCCCCGAACACCTTTAGCGCGCTTTTTTCCACGTCATCATCTCGAACCTTGTCAGCGTATAGTTTGGCGCGCAGGCCCATGAATTCTTCCATGATCTGACCATTATTCTCGTCCTTCATTAACCCTAACACCTTTTTATTCGCTGAAGGCATCCCATAAGGATTGTCAGGAGGATAATCGGAGGTATCAAGTTTGTTTAGTTGAGCTTGATAAAATCATGTATATTAGGCACTGTAATATTATATATAAGACTATCAGTGTCGGTGTACATTAATTGAGCTTTTTGCCCGAACTGTTTTTTCATATACTCATAATGGAAATCGTAAATATAAATTTTTGATAGGTCAAGGATTGAAAACCCCGCATACAATGGCTTATTAAATTTCACCTTTGCTCTGTTGAGCTCGATGATGACCATATCATCGTCGAATACGGTGAAGCTGTGGAACGTAGCCCCAGGGATTAGAGCTCGAGCTCCATACCGACCACCCCACTCAGTAACGAGCTTTACTTCTCGATGCTTTCTTACATTCTCCATTGTTTTACCGAAAACTGAATTATTGAGTAGTTTATACAAGTTTTTATGAAACGCATTGGTAGCTTTTTGTCTCAATCCAGTATTTAAATCAATGTATGGCTTTATCCATGGTTTCTGTTGGAATTTTAAAACTCTATGAATTTTCTTTAATTTCAAGCCCAAGTTGAGGCACTGCTGCAAGTTTCCATAATGAATTATATATTTTTCTTTTGTCAATAGCGTTGTCATTAGTTTTATATTTTTTGAGGTGGGTGGTCTGTAATGGTGAGGACAGAGCGGCAAGTCTTTATGAGATTCGTGCAGCTCCTTGGGATATTCAAAATCAACCTCGAATATGTACCCTGTATGAGAATCGGCAGGGATATTGTCAATATCCAATTTATCAAAGGTTTCCACCCACTCGAATCCAGCGTATGGCAATGCCTGAACCATAGCTGCACCATAGAGATTGTTTACGTCGAAATACATTAAGTACGATTCGAACTTCGATGGGTCAAAGTCCTCCCCGATGTATCGATTATTTGCTTTTGCATAGCGATTTGAGCATTGAGCAAGACCTCCTCTGATACCCTTCTCAATAAACAATAGTATGTCAACGTCAGTGATGAGTTCGAGTTCAATTCCTGTTAACTTAAGCATCGCATCGAAAGCGAGTCCAGGAGCTGTATAATAGTGCAACGGATCTAAATTATATGTTGATTGGCAGCTGGGTTGGAAATTTTCGAAAATGTCACCTAAAAGGAGAACATCGATTTTGAGATATAAATCTGAATATTCTCCTAACGTTGATATTTTAAAAGTTTGCCAAACATTCATGGCGTGCGCGTATGAATTTTCGGAAATTTCCTCATTATTTAGCCTAGAATAAAACTGCTCTTTGGATGGTAGCTCAGTCTCGTCAAGTTTCATCCAATAATCGGTATAATCATATGGGTAAACCCCCTTTCTAGTCAGAAGCTTGAATGCCGTTGCATTATTACAATGCTTACAAGTTATTTGTTTTTCATCGCTTTCTAAGTACGATGCTAATTTTTCAATGCTACACGCCATAAATCTGTATGAATGTAAAAACCTGAACTCTACAAACGTGCCCTGGACTTTTTTGTGAATGAAATATATTTCTCCTTATTAATTGGTAGAAGATAAACCGCACCTTCGAATGCTACGGCTAATGCTTTAATCAGAAAATGAGCATCATATCCCGATAAATTATGAAAAATAACCGGCACCCGTGAGAGATTTTATAATTCAAATTAAATCTGGTGTGTGCGGGCCCGCGATACTTCCCTGTAAAATGGCAATGATTTCGAACTCTCAACTCGTTATTTTCTAAAGGTTTCTCGCAAATATGACAAATGGTTACAGAATTAAATGCACTTCGCTGATCATCGCTGAGATGCTCCATTGGTATGATGTTCGCCAACCGGGTATTTACCAAGCTCGCGATATTCTTCAATTCCTCCATGAACCACCCAATACAATCCAAACCTCGATAGGATTTGGATTCCGAAATGGTATCATCGTACGAGCAGTGGAAGTAGTAGGCGATGGAGTGCGGCACATGCTTTTGGTAGCTTATAGTATTCACCTCCTCAGTAGGTGCAATCGGCTCCAGGAGACATTTGAGATCAGCATATATCACGAACGGAACATTCTCTTTATGCTTATGGTTTCTAAACCTCATGGACTTCGCATCACCCTCAAGAAAATACACTCTGCACTGGTTTGTGCAGTCGAGGATATGCTTCTGCAGCACGATTTCGCTTTGAAAGTGACAGAGACACCTGTCACACAGCCATGTTTTACCATTATGACTAGAAATCTGGGAGCCTACTAAGCGCGAAATGTTTTTTATCCGCGCAAAGTGGTGGATAGGACTCGCAAGATCATCTTCATCACAATCATGCCTGTCACTCTCAAGCATGAGAAGGTGAATTGTTGATTTAGGAGATGCTTGTTTACTGATATATATCGGCACTATGACACTATTCTTCCTCTGATTATCAACACCATAAATGTTAATTTTGAGGTTATTCATTTTTTCAAAGGTTGGCACTTTTTTTACAGTCATTGGAAAATCCAAACCTTTGTACTGTAACACTTCGCTGAAATGTCTATTAGAACTTGCTCGATTGCATTTGATAACTGGCGGAGAAAGTGCAGCAGCCACTGCCCATAAAAAGCAAAATTCGTCATTGCTCTCTATATTGACTACAGCACGCTTTTGTTGAATATCTTTCGGAACACTGACGTATGTACCTCTCCGGAGTGGTACGTATTTATTAAAATTCACAGTTAGGTTGGATACTTCGTGCAGTGACCAACCGGACTCTTTCCTATGAAATTCCTCAATTTTTTTCAACAACTGATCCTTTACATGCTCCTGGAACCACATGTCGATGTTTGTAGAGGGAAGAATTGCTTCATTCGCGTGTTGAAAAATTTATCCTCCAACGCAGTTTCACCTATTTTTTAAAGTTGAAACTTGCACGCTAATATTACGTTAAGCTTCAAATTGCCATAACGCCGGGATGCAGTTTCCAATTTTGCGAGGATCAAGGGTTTAGAATCATCGAGATCTTTATGTTGAAGGTTGATGACTATGCCCGTTTGTATTCTTTTTTTAAACGTCGTCTCCATATCCTTCCATCGCACTTTATCAGCTGCTCCAGAACCAGCTCCTCTTTTCTTCAATTTTTCTATCACCGATAATACCGACGCAATTGTCGCTTGAATGCGCATTTTCTCATGCACTGAGGGACATTCGCGCCGAGAAATTTTCGTCAATAGTTTCACGTTTTTTCCTCCCTCCCTAATCCTCCTTAGTGCTATAGCTGGTGATAATCTTTCTTGTGAAATTAAATAAGCGTTTTACATAATGGAAATGAGCTTCTTACACTTATGGGTATCCATATTAGGAGAAAAAATAACCCGAGAAGAAATAAAGACTGCACAAGTGTTAATGGAGGGTTAAAGGATTGGAGCCAGCAATATATACTCCCACTACCCCCCCACCATTCTATGGACCATCGGCATCAGCAGGTATATCAGTTGCACGAGTACATCTTCGTTCGGGTCGAGGGGGTCGTCATAGATTAAACATAGGGTTCCAGGTGTAGCGTTGCGTGGCCACAAGATTTGACGCAACAGTCTAACTGCTAGACGACATTCCAATGCCATTGTAAGATTGCGCAAAGTGCACTCTGCCGATAGAATTGACAACATTCCAATGCTATCTTAAAATGTAAGGCGAAAATGATGCACTGAGATTAACGTGTCTCGACAAGCATATATCCCTCTTTTACGCTTACAAAGGTAGCACTGCAGAGGGTAGCGTCGCGGTGGGCTTTTATGACCTCACGATTCGGCATTTTCCAGGCTGCAGTCGGACACCTAGCACGTGACCAGCAGTGATTTATGACAGGAAATGAGGACGCGACAGACAGACGCGCCAGTTAAGTAGCATTCCAATGCCTTTGTAAACATTACGTAAAGTGCACTGTATTGATAGAATGACAACATTCCAATGCTATCTTAAAATGTACGGCGAAAATGATACAGTGAGATTAACGTGTCTCGACAAGCATATCCCCTCTCTTAAATCTACAAGGGTAGCCCTGCGGGGGTAGCGTCGTGGGCGGTTTAAAAATCTAACTCTCCAGTCTGCTATTTACCTGTTAGAGATAGCGGCATTCCAATGCCACCCTCAAAAGAAGCCCCCCCCCCCCTCTTGACCCGTAAAACATTAGGTGCACTCCGTTTGTTAGAGATATCCCCCCCCCCCTCCCCCCGGGTTCCTGTCTCGGCTAAGTGGTTCATGTCTGAGCTCAAAAATGTCGGTAAATGTCGGGGTAGGGATCTTGGGTTAGAACTCTCCGTGTTACACTACTTTCAACACATTTATCAACATCGGATCGGAGCTTGAGTTCACTCTGGAGCTGCTGAAACCGCAGTTGCACCGAAGTTCTCGGCAGTACTCGTCAATCCGGATCATGGGTGTCGGTTGTTCACACGGCGGAACCACTCGAAGAGTGGTCGCACTCAACCTCCGGCTGACTCACTCGGAGCAGTGCATGATAACTACCTCTCACATCTTGATTCATCTCATGACCACTCGGCCCTCACTGTCCTCGGATCTGATTTCGTTCGCTCATCTCTCAGGGATGCTGCTCGTGAATCTGGACTATTTCACTCTAGGGTCGATCTATCAATAGTGGCAGACTTGAATGGTCAACTCATCGAACCAGAGAATATCAAGGGTTCGGAGTCGGAGCCGATCTCCCAACGGACGATATTCAGATGGATTTCACTCGGCCCAATCTCGGTTACCCCTCCAGAGACTACTCACTCTGCCTGTGTGACGGTTAATCGTAGTCTCAGTGGTACACTGGAAGTACTCACTGTGCTCTGGGTTCAGGAGGTGATTCACTCAACGGTCGGCTCACAGCTCTTCCCGGACGAAGCGGCCTGCACAACTCATTTCCAGGCCACTCATTTTCGCAACAGCTATGGGCGATACATTGTTCGGTTATCTGTGAAGCTCTTGGAGAGTCAACTCGGTGACTTACGTCTCACAGCCCAACGATGCTTCGATCGAACAGTACGGCATCTCTCACGAGGCACGGAGTATCCCGAGCTCTACACCACGCTCATCCGGGAGTGCGAGCAGTTCAATCACCTGTGACTAGTCTCATCAGATACCTTAGAACCCTCTCGGGTGTATTATTTTCCTTATCACGGAGTTCTAAGGGACGACTATCCCATCACCAAGCTCAGGGTCGTATTGAACGGTTTCAGCATTACCATCTCTTGGATCTATCTCAAAGATGTTTGGCACACGGGTGTTAACATCCAAATTGACGTTTCTGACGTGTCACTCTGGGTTTGGCGGCACTGGTATCTCTTCGCGTCGAACATCCCAAACAGGTTCCGAAAAATTCGGCTTCATCACGAGGACTGGGACCTCTATCGGATCCTCTGGTTTGACTCTCACGTTAATTCGGATCCATTTCTCCTCATCACGGTGACCGACGGATTCCGATCGGCACCATTTGTCTCAAGATGGGTACGGCTCCAGCCCATCGTCGACAAAGGCGAAAAATTTCCTCTTGCGGTTCTCTTACTCACTAATGGACGGTATTAATGGACCATTGTATCTTATGCGAACAGTATGCGGACGATATTTACTGTAGAGCGGATACTCAGGACAAACTCAGGATACTCAGGATATCTCGCCGACTCTTGTGGGGATTCGCATGGCGGGCGGCATCCCTCTCCTAGAATGACACTCAACTCATCCGGGTTTACTCTTTCACGTCACGATGGACAGGGCTCCCTCGGAGAACCATTCATTCACGGATCACGGTAGAAAAATTCTCGGTTTGTCTTGGCAGCCTTGGACAGACTGTTTCATGGTTTCGGCTCAGATCGCTCTCAGGTTTAGGATCACCGAACGGATCATTCTCTTGGCAGTAGCTCCACTCTACGGTTCTCTCAGTCTCCTTTTACTGGTGGTCATTCGGATGAAAACGCTCCTCCAAGAACTCTGGCTCGGAAAATTCGGATGTGACAGTCTCTTGGCATCTCAACTCTCTCAACGGTGGTAACCATCTCGGGCGGAGCATTCAGAGTTAACCCACATCTCGATACCACGGTGGTTACCTCTGACTCTTTTATGCGTGGTAAAAAGTCACAGATTCTTGGAAGCTTCTCAATTTGTGATGGCAGCGGTGGTGTACCTCAAGTTCTACTCTTCGGACCCTATCTCATCGATCACCCTCGTCGACGCCAAGATAGAGGTCGCTCTTCTCAACCAGCTTATACGTGCTTGGTTGGATTTATCGGTGGCAATTCTCCTGACTTGGCTCGTTCTCTACGTTCAACATACAATTAGACTGGGGAACGTCCTGAATGCGGATAGGCGATTTGTGTCTGAGAAGGAAAACCCCGCGAATTGCGTTTCTGGTGGCCTCACTGCGGCTCAACTCACGGTTCATCCTCTCTGGTGGACGGAACCACCATGGATAGCTAAATTGGTGGACTACTGGCCAGCTATCACGCCGTACTCCGATTCCATGGTTGTACTTGAAAAACAATTCGACCCGTTGCTCCATCTCCGGTCTTGCCCAATCTTGGAATTCACTTGTCGCGCCACTTAACTCTGCGGAAACTCCCCTACGTTACAAGATTCTGTTTCCGGTCGATTTTGATTCTCAAGGACGGCTCACAGGGCACCCTCGTCTCATTAATCATTGTCGTCAACCTAGAACAGGTGTGAGTTCACTGGATTCGGACCTTTCAATCGGTCAGGGTCTCCTCCGACTTACAAACTCTTTCAAATGGCGTTCGTCGGTCAAGAAATCATTACCTGACTCAACTTTCTTCGTATCTTGACCGGTACTATACTCTTCGAGGTGGCGCACTGTGGTTCAGAACGGCCGAATCCCTGGGCAAAAGTCGAAAAATGAAGGTTGAATTATCGATGTTTTCGAAATGGATTCTTGTAGAGGGGGGTTTGGGGCATTCAGATCGCACAAGCTGAGATAAAAATATTGTATACCTGCTTTCCTACGACAGTCAAAAGTTGCCTCTCTTAGGAATACGCGCGTGACATTTCACTGCTCAGTTTTACAGTGCCCGACAAAATAGTGAATAAGTTGACAAGACGTGTCCGGTTCCAATTTTCCAAAATGGAAAGTGTTAATAAGGGTATGTAGAAACATTTTATGTACTCCAATGTTCGAAAATGTTTGTTGTTATTTATGAAATGTTATGCTAACGGTACTCGTGATTTTCATATTATTTCGCTTTTTTAAAAATACATTTGTGTTGATACCAAAAAATTTTGACACATTTTATCGCTGACATTGACATGGACATGTTTGTTGAACTATCTATTAATGAAATGTACAAGAATGAGCTGCTCGAAAGCTGCTCATTTTGAATAATAACAATTTTAGTTCACCGTGCACCCTGTCGTGCGCGTTACGCACTGTGACTAATGGCGATACTCCGCTCAACTTCCTATACCTGAGGCTTAAAACGGTTCAGGTATAGAGGGTTTTCCATAATATTTTCTATCTCTTTGCAAGTATTCTAGAGATAAGTACGTTATATTACTGCAACGGTGTAACATTGTAAATAAAGATTTCAAATAACATTCCAACCGCAATAGACATTTTTACGAACATATCGAAATATAACAGTTCATGAACAACAAAGACAATTTGTAAAACATAATAAGGCTTGACAAGGACGTAACTATAACGGTTTGTCCATTTTCATATTTCTTATATCATTGAAATTTTTCATTTAAACATTTTTTTCACTTTCGAGCTGACGTTATTGCGATTTGTTGTAGAATGCTGATTTCCAAAATATAGACGTACCAACTCCTAATTCTGACACATCGGGATCTGATGAAAGCCACAAATTTGGTACACCCTGAATAGAATTTTCATCATTCAGCGAACGGAGTAAGCGCCGACAAGTCAATGATCTTCGGAAATCAACAAGTCCAAGGGCATTGGCATTCGCAACGGGAATGAATCTTCGTGCTTCTGGGTCCTACGCTGCAGCAAAGGTGCTCAAGGATGTTACAACCACTTCTCACAGGCGAGCCTCTCGGTATCAGTTAGCATTCGCACAAGGTTCTAGACGAGTATGTCAAGAAATAAGCGCAGATGTTGCTTTGAACTTAATAATAAGCGGTAAAATGACGAAAGAAACGTATAATATGGTCTGGGAATTAACGAATGAAAACAGCGATGTCTCGGTTTTTCCCAGTTATCATAAAATATTAGCTGCCAAATCTCATTGTTACCCACCAGAGTGTTCAATAAGTATAACGGAAACAAGCGCGGAAGTATCATTGCAGGCTCTACTAGATCATACCACAGCTCGATTGATTCAAGTACAATCTGATGTCATAAACACTCGATAGTTCCTTCACGAATAATATGAAATTCATTTTGAAGTGGGGATGTGATGGTTCGTCGTCCCAGCAGTATAAGCAAAACATCGACGAAAGCGACAGCTCTGACGCTCATGGATTTTTTACGTCCGTGGTTCCGTTACAAATGCTAGCTTTAGACGACAAATCTGAGCTGTAACTTGTCGTTTGGAAGAACCCAAGGCCTTCTTCGCTCCGTTACTGCAGACTGTTGAGATTGCAATTTTTGAAAGAAACCGTGCAGTCAACTGTCGATGAAAAAAATATCGTTGATAAGAAGATAGCATCTCTCGTCACATTCAATACAGTAACGGAGGGTACTAACGTTGAAGGAAAATATGAATTATCGATTACAATGATAGAAGGAAAGGTGAAAAATGCTATGACTGACACTAAATCTGCGCAAAGTTGTTATTATTTAAATTGACGTTGAAAAATTTCAACACTCTACAATTGGTTGAACAAACAGAATTTGACAGCTCTAAACTGAATTTTGGAATTTCTTCCTTACACGCTCGGGTGAGATTTATGGAATGGATGCTTCATATTGCATATAAATTAAATGACGGGACGAGTAAATAGCAGGTGCGATCAGTCCATGACAAGAAGGCAGTTAGCGATCGTAAGGAAAAAATCCAAAATAAATTTAAAGCTGCTTTAGATTTAAATATTGATATGCCTAAGCAAGGATTTGGCAGTATAAATGACGGCAATAAAGCTTGACGATTTTTTTTGAGAACGTTGCCTTATCAGCGGAAATTTTGAATTTGAACGAAAAATTCATAGCAAGTTACAAAGTAATTTTGCAGAAAATGGCAAGCGGTTTCGCTGCACATATCGACAAGTTCAGGGCTCAGAGTTTAGACGTCACTATACGATATGTTGAGCTATATTCCTGGTACCCGATGCCAACATTGGTAAATACCGTTTTAATTCAAGGCTACGCGATAGTAGAAATGACGGCCTTACCAATCAGACAACTTTCCGAGGATGCTCAAGAAGCTAGAGACAAGGACATTCGTCAGTACCGCGAAAAATTTTCTCGGAAATGTACGCGGGAAAAGACATTGTCTGACGTTTTTCGTCGGCTTCTTGCATCCTCGGACCCATTTATAATAAATTTTCAAAAATTAAAAATGAAGAATAGTTCACTATTACCCTCTGATGTAATAGAACTTCTACTGGCAACACCAAAAAGTAATGTCACAAATAGTAGCTCACCGTTAGCAGAATCCGATACATGTACGACGGATCCATCTGACCCAGATTACGATTTTTAAATAATCTAATGTATCGTATGTAATTATGTACGTGAGATAAAATAAACATTTACATGTTCTACAAAATTGACAGGGGAGCAGTAGCGCAGTGGGTAGCGTGCCCGGCTCGCACGCAGTGGCGCACGACGTGGCCGGGTTCGATTCCCACTGTCGGCACCAATGGAAAAATTTTCTAAGCGCTTTTTCTGTAACCCTGGTAGTTCGGAACCCACCTAAAAAAGTAGGTCGAAAGGAAGCTAGATCCTTGGTGTGGTGACCGAAAGGCTGGTAAGATGTCTTGGATTAGATTCCCGATACCGTAGCACGGCTGATGAAAGCACAACGGGCTCGGACGTAGCTCCAGAAACAGGACGTACGAACTACAACTGCCTCTGTCGCTAAGTGCTGACATCTAGCGTGTGCGAGACGAGCTCTGGCAGCGAGAAGTATTGCCGTAGCACAGCAGATGATAAAAAGTACAAACGGGCTCAGTCGTAGCTCCAGAGGCAAGGCGTTCGAACTAAGACTGTTTCTGTTTCAGGTGCTGACATTCAGCGGGTGCGCGACAAGCTCCGGCAGCGGGGATCGAACCTGGGACAAACGGATACGAGAGGAGACCAAGAGTAGATGGTTTTGGGAGCCCGCAACCCTCAGGGGAGTCGGTGTAAGAACTCATACCATATTCTACAAAATTCTTCTTCATTTTGGAATTTAAAATGTCATTAATCTAATATCAAATTCATTATCAACGACCCCGAAAACCCTATGGTGCGAATTTTCGGACCGATAAAGTGATTATGTCCGCCATTTTTGGTCCGCCATTTTTCATTTTATAATTTTGATCTAAAATTCATAATCAGCGATTCCGAAAACCCAATAGTGAAAATTTTCGGACCGTTAAAGTGATTATTTTTTCAAAATCTCCGCCATTTTTGGTCTGCCATTTTTAATTTCATAATTTTGATATCAAATGCGTAATCAGCGACCTCTAAAACGCAATGGTGAAAATTTTCGGACCGATAAAATGATTATCTTTTCAAAATGTCCGCCATTTTTGGTCCGCCATTTTAATTTCATAATTTTTATATCAAATTCGTAATCAGCGACCCCAAAAATCTAATAGTGGAACTTTTTGAATTATTATTCTCACTTTTCAACTTTTGGCCAGGGACTGGCCGTTCTGAACCACATTGTGGCGGGCTTCTGCCTCACTCGACTCTGGATCCTCCGTGCAAGCCCCCGGTTATTCTGCCTCGGGACTTTCCGCTTGCCAGCCTCATCCTCGCGGATGCTCATCGGCGGGCTTTTCACGGCGGCACTTAACTCACCTTGGCGGAATTCTGGCTGTCTTTCAAAGCCAGCTCACGGAAATTCGGAGAACTCGGTCAGCCCTTGGCTCATGATGGAACGTTTTGGTCACTTAACCCTCCTGCTTCACCACACGTCAGCGAGAAGTGCGAGGTCGCGCTCAAGCATAATCTTCATCGGATAGTACAAGACACTCTGCTCACTTTCGGCGAACTCGTCATTCTTCAGCGGTGTCTCTCAACTACGAAGTTGCACCACTCTTCTTACAACTCCAAGGTCGGCTGTCTCGTATTACTTACGGACGAAAGTTCTCCTTCAAATTTGCCCCTCGCTCAGGATCTCGCTCTTCACCATCGAAAGGACAGCCTCATTCGGGTAGCGACTCTGCCAACGGTTACTGCCACGCTCACCTACCGATCGGCAACCGGGCAATCCATCAAATCGACGTCTCACCAGCAGAAGTGACTCAACCCGGAATCACCGCCACGGCGGACTCACCCTCGGTACGGAACGACTCTTGGCGGAAGTTACTAACGGTGCTATTCATTAGTGGTGACACCTCTCGGGCAGCTCGTCTCGCACGCGCTCTCTCGGAGTTTTCCCCTCAAACTTGGGAAAACTAAGCGACGGTTATTCTCATTATTTTTACCGAAACCGAGCAACTAACACGTAACTTTTTGTAACTCTTCTCGGACAACTCAGATATAATCGGTTCATCTTCAGTTTGGCTCATTCTCGGTTCGTTCGCGATATCCTGAATCACTTGGAATTTTCTTGAGACAACTCGCGGTATTTATTTCACGGTAATTAAATATTTTCTCAACGGATAATCTCGTGGGTGCCAGCATCTGTATACACATGGTCGGCCATCTTGGTTTAGCGGATCTCTCTCGGGTTGTCTCTCTAGCACGCGGTCTAATTTTGTACAACCATCAATTCAAATAACTCAATACAGCTCTTATCAACACCCTCCTCGTGTGTAATTAAACGTATTCAACTGTTCTAACGTTCCTAAATATTGTTGTGTTCCCTCCTTCTCCCCTTCCCACCAGATATCTCGCCCGGTGTTTTCACAAGGCTTTTTATTCTATTCACATTTCACAGTTTTGAAATTTTTTTTCGAAGCCCAATAGGTCACCGATGAAATCTTGAATTTTTTCCGGTGGAACATCCAAAAAATGTCTTTCGACAATTTCATCGTAACTGCTATCATATTGTGGAATCGGAAGCAAATGCTACTCCTCGTCTGGTATTAATTAATCCCTAATGACTGACTGGTCGAGCTGAGAAGTCGTTTTTTATGAAGCTTTTCCCCCCACCCGCCACTTCGAGATCGTGATTGCGTCACAGAATATTCTAGACGACATTCAAAGTGCCAATAACATTCGAATTAATATTCGAGTTATTAACAATTCATATTAAGCTGTAGCTATATTATATTGTGGCACGATCGCACAAGCCTTCGCAGGAGTATCAGGTTGCAGATGATGAGAATCCACCGGTCATTCTGATCTAAATATTACAACCATAAATGTGTGCATCTTTTTTTTACGTTAAAAGATGATTTCTCACAGTGACGCGTGCCTTGGGGGTACCAGATTACATATCCGCGATAAGACCCTCATAACTCGAGGTTATGATCAATAAAAAATCGTGTCAGTGAGACGGAGATAGGTGTATGCTGATGACTGTATTCTTCAGCGAGCCACTCCTTTTTTCGATTGCATTTGAAATACATATTTTTTCACCTGAGGAAATAATAAAATCCATTTTCTCTTTTTTAAGATTCTGTTCATTACTTTCAATTGTATATACAATATTATCTGAAGGGACTCTACATTGCGGGCAGTTCTTTTAATGAGTGTTATGGGACCATCGAAATAATCAGCATGGATATTTTGGTAGTTTTTTTGACACCGACGATGAACTATAATATACTTATTCATCTTCATGTCTTCGGGGAGTCAGTCCCAAACGATGGAGTTTCAATCTCATGCTCCAATCGCCATTTCTTTAAGCGTTGTACGTTTTCAAATGCACAGTTGTAGTGGAAAACCCCTAGATGATATTTATGGTACCAGCATGCCACTACTTTCAATTTTCGTAATGCTGGACATCCTAAGTCTTCCAAGTTTATGATTGGTGTTAAATGTCCTATAATATCAGCGATCCACTGATTTTTTTCAACCTGTTTATAAAAATTAATCATCTCCCCGCCATTACAACATCAAAAACTTCTTCAAGCTCATTTTTTAAGCCTTCCATGAAATACAGTGACAGTTGCGTTAACACGATAGATTTTCGCTCTTATAGTTAGCGTGTAAGCTATCCCATTCAAAAGGCGGTTTCAATATTAAGCAGCCAATCTCTCTGTAATATTTTTCATTCGACTGAATTCGTATCGTTGCCAGCTCTTTTACTACAATCTGATTGACAGGCTTCTTGTAACCTTGCACGTCCAAAATTATATCTATTCTTACTGTTTTTTCTTTTGAACAGATCTCTGCGATACCTGAGTGTTCCGAGTAAACTGATTAATTATTGTGCATAGAAATGCCTGTTATAGAATGTACCTCCACCTCTATATGAAGATTCGAGATTGTATCGTCGAATGTTTCAGAAGTTTCGAGATCGACTGTTCCAGAAGTTTCAAGTTGTCATCTGATATAACTACGCAGATTCAAAATCATCGCCTGATTTATCTACGCAGTTCTGGAATCCGATAACATTCCCCGAGTATCGTAGATACTCGGCTTTGTTCCGGCTACGCTGGATTATTCAAATGGCCTGCACAGTTACTCACCTCTACTATCGCCCGCTCAGTAAATGGCGGTGCCACCTCCCAAGCTTCACTAACGTTCATTTCCCCCCTCTCGTGACGTCTCTAACGGCCGGCTCTAACCAGCATTGTTCTTCCAGAGTTCCTCGTGCCAATAAGCGAAATATTTTATTCTCGAAATCCGCACTCATCCCAATAATAAAAAATCGAATCATGCTCTGTATATCTCAATAATTGCACTGCTCATTACGGATAACTTGACTACTTGTATATTCTCTATTTACTGCGTAAATTAAGTTCATAAAGAAAAGTGAGAAAATCGAATTGGCCTTCTTGTATGTTTTCTACCCCGATCCCTCATTTTCAGTCTCAAACATTCTCTAGTTTGCTCCACGATCTCGGGGAATCAAATCAATCTCATCTCTCTCACCAAAACCAGATCGTCTCGAAACAAGCTTTGTGATCGAATGTTCCAGAAGAAATTGCGTCATCGAGCCTTGCGGAATGTTTCCCATGACCCTTATTAGCCCTTGAATTTTTGATGAAATAAACAATCACCTCGGAAACCTAGGAAGTAAACAAAAAGTCCTTGACAGCTTCGATACTATCGTCGAAATTGTCGTTCGACTGATTTGCGCATTTCTGAAATCCGACATCGCAACATGTGGACGAAATAATTATTATATCAAATGTTCTGGAAGCTTCGGGATGACGTCATCCCTTTGCAATTACAACGTCCGAAATCCGGTACTATCGTCGGCATTGACCTTCGACCGATTTTTGCCGTTCTGGAATCCGGAGCATCGTCGAATGTCCTTGAAATTCCCCCCCTCCTGACAGTCCAAAATGGTGATGTCATCGAATATTCCAGAAGCTCTCCCCCGCCCCCCCCAAACCCCCGCACCTTTATCACTTTGGAATTTCACGGACTTCTTCTTATTATTATTATTATTATTATTATTATTAGTAGAGAAACAGTACCGGTTCTACACCAAGATCCCTACCCCGACATTTACCGACATTTTTTAGCTCAGACATGAACCACTTAGCCGAGACATGAACCCGGGAGGGGTGGGGGCTGATTTTGATGGTGGCATTCGAAAGTTGCTATCTCTAACAACTGGAGGGCACCTAATCTCTTATGGGTCGATACATTGGGAGGGGGTGGGGGGGGGCTAGCTTTGAGGGTGGTATTGGAATGCCGCTATCTCTGGAAGCGGTGGTGCGCCTAATTTTTCAAGGCGGCATTTGATTGATGATTATCAGTTAGACTGGCGTCTCTGCAGGGGGGGGGGGGGGCTAGTTTTGAGGGTGGTATTAGAATGCCGCTATTTCTGGCAGCTGCAATGCAGCTTGTCTCTCGTGCTGGCATTGGAATGTTGTTATCTCTAACAAGTAAATAGTGCGTCGGAGCGTTGGACCTTTCAACCACACACGACGACGCTACCCTCCTGGGCCAGTGCGTCTGTTTGTCGCAACTTTATCGCCGGTCATAAATCATATCTGGTCGTGTGCTAAGGGTCAGACCGCAGTCTGGAAAAGGCCGAACATAAGGTCATAAAATCTTAGAGGCGCCTATGATCCGGCTGGTCCTCAGCACCCGAAGGAAAAGGATTGAAAATATATCTAACAGGTATTCTTCTGACCGCATTTATATAAGCGTTTCCCTATCACTGACTGGTGCGTGAGCAGATGTAGCGCAGGGTGTTGCGACAGATCTTTTTTCAAACCGCAATGAAATTGGGACGAAAAGCAGATTGAAAATATGGAAAAGCACGTTCGATTCGATACTCGAGTGCAAATGCATGTGATGTATGCATAGGATTATGCGTACAGAGCCGCTCGCCGAGGCCGGTGGGAAGAAGTTGCACGTGATCGTGAGCGATTTAGATTAAGAATTAAAGAATGCGGCAAACTGATTCAATCTGTATTAATGGAGAAAAAATTGAACGGAAAATGCAATATACGCTTGCGCCTGCGCATTGTTTAAAAAGAAGCAGTGAGCTAGCACCAAGATGGAAAGAAATTGCACGTGATCGTGGGTGATTTAAATTAAGAATTGAAAAATGCGGCAAACTGATTGAATCTGTATTGACGGACAAAAAAATTTAACGGAAAATGGTATACTGATATGCGCCTTCGACGTGTCTCGACCTGTTTCGAGCCCTCCCATTACCTTCGAGAGCGGATGATGCCATATTGCATGTCTGAACACGCTTGAGCCTGCACAGTGTTTAGATATTTTGACAAGCCGCCGGAAAATGAGGCTTTGATGTTTATGGAATGCCGCTATGACGCGCTTAGTCGCTTTCTTGTTATCAGCATGGATGGAGAAAGAAAAACGTTCAAGTGTCCCTAACGGGTATTCTTCTGGCTGATATATATAAGCGTTTCCCCATCACTAGCTCACATTTTCTCCCGTGCATTCAAACAAATATTATCGGCCGGAAAAAAGAAAAAAAAAAAATGGATGAGCAAATGTGTAAAAGGACTGTCGCGCTAATGGAGGAGGCATTTTCCATAATTAGAAAAAAATCTAGACCAGCTTCAGTGCAAAAGTGGATAAAGTTCAGTGATAAACATGTGAAGATTTTGGGAAAAGTGTTACGTGCAAACGTTCCGACAATAGGTGAAAAAATTCGTATTCAGACAACAATAGCGACATTGATGTCGCTGAGTGAAAAGCTGAAAAAATGTGGTGCTGGTGCTGTGAAAAGTGACAAGGTGCGGTGGAGGGACATGGACACTGCGTTTAAGAAAAGAATTAGGACTGGAGTGGTTATCAATCTACAGCACAAAGATGTACAAAGTTTTCTTGACGACGCGAGACCTCTGATAATCTCGGAAATAACCGCGGTTTTGAGCAAAGCAGGAAACTTGAAAGTTAACGTTATTCTAGCCTGCCGTTTTCACATCACCAAATTCGATGAAATAATGGAAGATAATAAATTCTTTAATACGCAGAATCAAGCTATTTTACCCTCGACAGACATGGAAGAGTGGTTCAGGGTACATGTAAAGGATAAACTGTTGGTGAAAATTGAGGAGTTTACGGAAAAGGAATCCGGCTGGTCTCTCTCTTCCATAATTAACTTAGTCGTCAATATGAACAAATACATGCCTCTGCGTGGTGGACTATCTACGTATACAAGTCTACCGAAAAAAATTCAATTAAAACGTGCAGTCGTCAATATTATAAATGATGACCCTTATTGTTTCTTATGGTCTGTGACGGCAGCTCTTTACCCTGCAGCTGAACATTGTGAGCGAAAATCGTCGTACCCGCCGTTCAGTGAAGTGCTTCAGTACACTGGGCTCAATTTTCCTATGAGTCTAAAGGACGTACCGAAATTTGAAAAAATGAATGGTTTGTCAATTAACGTATATGGCATAGAAGATCATCGTCGTGGAAAGCTTGAAATATTACCAGTATATTTAAGCGCTCAAAGGTCCGATAGACCTACCATACACCTACTCATGCAGGAAGCTGCGAGCGAAGAAGAAGAAGAAGAAGAAGAAGAAGAAGAAGGAAAAGAAGACAGCAATCCGGTGCATCACTTTTCATGGATCAAAAATATTTCTCGACTGGTCAGCTCGCAAATTTCAAAATATGCACATCATACTTGGCTCTGCGACAGATGTTTGTGTCATTTCAAAACAGAAAATTTGCTAATAAAACACACGGATGACTGTAAAAATTAATAAATGTCGAACGGTCTTTCCGGAGGGTGAGGACAGAATATTAAAATTCAAAAATTTCAAATTCAAAGAAGATGTTCCATTCGTCGTGTATGCCGATCTCGAGTGCTTATTAGAGCCAATAACATCGGTACAGAAGAACACAATGGGATATCAAAACCATGTGCCCCACAGTATCGGTTATTATCTGCGCTGTAGCTATGACGATGCACTTTCCGAGTACAAATCATACCGTGGCAAAGACTGTATCCAGTGGTTTATGGTGGAGTTGAAAACCCTATCAAAATCGCTGCATTCGCGCCTAACACATATCACACCGATGGAGAGACTGAACACCGTACAAAATCATCAATTCACGACGTCTACAGCCTGCCACATTTGCGAGAAAGAATTTCTTCCAAGTGATCTAAAGGTTCGAGACCACTGCCATTTTACGGGTCGTTATCGCGCTGCCGCACACCAAGATTGTAATTTAAATTTTAAGAATTCTCATGTAGTTCCCGTTGTATTCCACAATTTATCCGGATATGATTCTCATTTTTTAATAAGGTCATTAGCGACTGCATTCGAGGGCTCTTTATATCTTTTACCTATAAACAAGGAAAAATATATTTCATTCTCGAAAAGTGTCAAGGGGACAGTTGTAAATTACAGATTTATCGACTCATTCAGATTTATGCCAAGTAGCATCGACAAATTAGCCTCATATTTAGACAGTAATAACAAATTAATTACACGCGCAAATTGTAATAGTGAGGCTGAATGCACGCTATTGGCACGGAAAGGTGTTTTCCCGTATGACTATGTTAATAGCTGGGATATCCTCGATGAGACCGAATTGCCCTCAAAAAAAGATTTTTTTTCCAAGCTCAATAATACGGAGATTTCCGACAGCGAATATGCGCACGCGTCTAACGTTTGGAAAACATTCAAGATAAAAACTTTAGGTGAATATTCAGATTTATATTTAAAAACAGACGTTCTCCTTTTGGCTGACATTTTCGAAAATTTTCGACGAAATTGTTTGAATACGTATAATTTAGATCCGCTCCATTACTACACAGCCCCTGGTCTTTCATTCGATGCAATGCTCAAGTGCACGCAAATTGAACTCGAACTCCTCACTGACGTGGATATGTTACTTTTTATTGAAAAAGGCATCCGAGGCGGAGTCGCGCAATGTACCAACAGGTATGCGAAAGCAAACAATCGATTCATGGAAACGAATTTCGATCCAAACACCGCCGAGTCATATCTGATGTACTATGATGTCAATAACTTATACGGTGCAGCTATGAGTGAATCATTACCATGCAGCTCATTCGAATGGGCGGAAAATTTTATTGAAAATATTGAAAATATTCCCGAAGACTCGCCGATCGGGTATATACTCGAGGTTGATTTAGAATATCCCAAGGAGCTGCACGAATCTCATAAAGACTTACCGCTATGTCCAGAACACTATCGAGCCCCGCAATCTAAAAATTCAAAATTGATGACGACATTGCTACCGAAGGAAAAATACATTATTCACTATCGTAATCTACAGGAGTCTTTGAGATTAGGCTTAAAATTAACGAAAATTCATCGCGTGCTAAAATTCAAACAATCCCCTTGGTTGAAAAAATACATTGATCTCAATACGAATTTGAGAAAGCAGTCCAATAACGATTTCGAGAAAAATTTTTACAAACTAATGAATAACGCGGTGTTTGGGAAAACGATGGAAAATGTACGTAATCATCGTGAAGTAAAGCTCGTTACACGCTGGCATGGGCGATATGGCGCAAGAGCTCTCATCGCTCGAGCTACCTTTCATAGCTGCACCATATTCGACGACGATATGGTTATAATAGAATTGACTAAAGCTAAAGTAAAATTCAACAAACCGATATATGCTGGATTTTCAATTCTTGACCTGGCTAAAATCTATTTATACCGTTTTCATTATGACTATATGAAGATTACATTTGGCGAGCAAGCCAAATTATTGTACACAGATACGGACAGCCTAATCTATCACGTAACTACTCCAAATATCCACGAATCCATGAGACGTGACATACACCAATTTGATACATCCGATTACCCGACAAATAATCCCTATGGAATGCCTCTTGCGAATAAAAAAGTGTTGGGTCTTATGAAAGATGAAAATAACGGTAAAATTATGACCGAGTTTATAGGGCTTGGGGCAAAGTTATACTCGTATAAAGTACAAGGTAATGAGCTTGAAAATAAACGTGCAAAAGGCGTTAGAGGAGCGACATTGAAAACCATCACGTTCGATGACTACAAAGAGTGCCTACTTCACTGTAAAACTCTGATTAGGACCCAGCACATGATACGCAGCTCAAAACACGTTGTCGAGACGGTTAGGCAAAATAAAATAGCATTAAGCTGGAATGACGACAAAAGAGTTCTCTCCGCTGATACAACCGATACTCTACCTTGGGGTTATGAGCGCAATACGAAAGAATGTTTGTAGCTTAAAGTAAATCAAAAATGAAATAAACGTGTGGAGGTAAACTGTGAATGGTATGAAAACTATGAATATATTGTATATAAACTAATAAAATTGATGCGCTGGAGGAAAAATATATTAAAAAAAGATATATTGAAACCGACTTTTTCTTAATTAATATCCTGTCCAATCCAGGATTAATAATCCTGTGAGAGATGGGATAGAAGGTGGCGATTGAAAAGATCAATAATGTTAATTTGTTGAAATATTTTATTACACATCAGATTTCCTTATCCAGCTATTGTGGGAGTTGTCGAAACCCAGCCATTTTACAAACATTTTATTTCCGCGCTTCTTCAATACTCGTTCGATCAGATAATTATCGGGATTTTCAACTCTAAGTGCTCTTGCTCATAACAACCATCGGTGATGGGTTCATCTTGATAATCTTTCAGACTGAACGTCACAGGGCTCGTATTTTTCCCTTGATGTATTGTAAATATTTCCGGTGTCCAGTTTGGAGAATAACCCTTGGCAAATATATTTTTGAATTTGCTTATCCCCACTTTGTCACCGCATCGAAATTTCGTCAACTTTTTTTTTTCTTTTTTTTTTTTTTTTTTTTCAACGGTTCTCGAGTCGTGAAAACGCGTTGTAATAGCTGCTTCTTATTCTCCGAGTTCACGTCTTTCGGCTTCATTTTAATTGTGCGATGTTATATCTGTAAATCTATTGTTATATCTGGAAATCAAATTTTTGAGAATATCGGTCCACTTGTAGCTTCCACGATGACTAAATTGCATCCACATTTTATTTTTCAATTTGAAATTCAAGACTTATATCGCGAAAATAGTTGATACGCACACGGGTAAAGGTATGCCAAAGTATAAAGTGGCTAGAAAAGACGCGAGATTCGATTATATTTATTGGGACGATCCCAATGAACTAGTGGACTGCCTACGTTTACTCCTCGCATCTCAAGCAGCCGGAAACTTATCTCACTCGGATGAAATCATATCGATTATCGAAGAATTGCGTGAGGCTCAAATCATTTATTAATACATTCATCATCGCAATTTCGCGCATTCACAAAATGAGTGTCGACGTGTTTGGACGGCAGCTGGATAATAAAAGTGCGCTCAATCGCGGTCCTCCGGGCATTGGATTCAAGATTACAAAAGACGGACATTACGATTTGGAGAACAAGCGACTCTGCAACGTTGGAATTCCCGAAGAGGACGACGACGCTATCAGCTTAAAGGTGCTGAATGCTAAAGCCCGACACGTAACTAAGAACTTACGTGAGGAAATAAAAGATAAATGCGACACGTTAAATACCGACTTACGGAATAAAATAGAGAGAATTAGTGCGCAAATAACTAAAGATCTTACAACCGAGATAAAAGAAATTCTCAAAACTCCGAATGCTGGTACGAAAAACCTGCGAGTGTCCATGCTTAGCATGTTTTCCCAGATTGACGCTCGATTAAACATCCTTGAGAAAAAATGAGCGAGAAGAAGCGAGCGCTGGTGCAGGAACTACATAAGCCCGCACGCAGAAACTATCCACGTCGGCATGTGGATATACGAGGCTTGGATGAGACTTGGCAAGCGGACCTTGTTGACATGTCGGCTTACGCGCGGCAAAACGGCAATCATAAATTTCTCCTAACCGTCATCGATGTCTTCTCCAAGTTTGTCTGGGCCGTGCCAATGAGGAGCAAGAACGCTAAAGATACAACGAGCGCCATGAGATCTATACTTGCAAAGGGACGCATACCAGAGAACCTACATGTTGATCAAGGCAAAGAGTTTTATAATGCTGATTTTCAAACTCTCATGAAAAAGTATAATATTCATATGTACTCGACATACAGTAATTTGAAAGCATCAATTTGCGAGCGTTTTAATCGTACCTTGAAAAATAAAATGTGGATGCAATTTAGTCTTCGTGGAAGCTACAAGTGGACCGATATTCTCAAAAATTTAATTTCCGAATATAACAATAGTGTACATCGCACAATTAAAATGAAACCGAAAGACGTGAACTCGGAGAATAAGAAGCAGCTATTACAACGCGTTTTCACGACTCGAGAACCTTTGAAAAAAAAGCCGACGAAATTTCGACGCGGTGACAAAGTGAGAATAAGCAAATTTAAAAATATATTTGCCAAGGGTTATACTCCAAACTGGACAACGGAAATATTTACAATACATCAAGTGAAAAATACGAACCCTGTGACGTTCAGTCTGAAGGACTATCAAGATGAACCCATCGCCGGTGGTTTTTATGAGCAAGAGCTACTCAGAGTTGAAAATCCCGATATTTATCTGATTGAACGAGTATTGAAAACGCGTGGGAATGAAATGTTTGTAAAATGGTTGGGTTTCGACAATGTCCACAATAGTTGGATAAGGAAATCTGATGTATAATAAAATATTTCAACAAATTAACATTATTGATCTTTTCAATCGCCACCTTCTATCCCATCTCTCACAGGATTTTTTTGTTGGACAGGATATTAATTAAGAAAAAGTCGGTTTCAATATATCTTTTTTTAATATATTTTTCCTCCAGCGCATCAATTTTATTAGTTTATATACAATATATTCATAGTTTTCATACCATTCACAGTTTACCTCCACACGTTTATTTCATTTTTGATTTACTTTAAGCTACAAACATTCTTTCGTATTGCGCTCATAACCCCAAGGTAGAGTATCGGTTGTATCAGCGGAGAGAACTCTTTTGTCGTCATTCCAGCTTAATGCTATTTTATTTTGCCTAACCGTCTCGACAACGTGTTTTGAGCTGCGTATCATGTGCTGGGTCCTAATCAGAGTTTTACAGTGAAGTAGGCACTCTTTGTAGTCATCGAACGTGATGGTTTTCAATGTCGCTCCTCTAACGCCTTTTGCACGTTTATTTTCAAGCTCATTACCTTGTACTTTATACGAGTATAACTTTGCCCCAAGCCCTATAAACTCGGTCATAATTTTACCGTTATTTTCATCTTTCATAAGACCCAACACTTTTTTATTCGCAAGAGGCATTCCATAGGGATTATTTGTCGGGTAATCGGATGTATCAAATTGGTGTATGTCACGTCTCATGGATTCGTGGATATTTGGAGTAGTTACGTGATAGATTAGGCTGTCCGTATCTGTGTACAATAATTTGGCTTGCTCGCCAAATGTAATCTTCATATAGTCATAATGAAAACGGTATAAATAGATTTTAGCCAGGTCAAGAATTGAAAATCCAGCATATATCGGTTTGTTGAATTTTACTTTAGCTTTAGTCAATTCTATTATAACCATATCGTCGTCGAATATGGTGCAGCTATGAAAGGTAGCTCGAGCGATGAGAGCTCTTGCGCCATATCGCCCATGCCAGCGTGTAACGAGCTTTACTTCACGATGATTACGTACATTTTCCATCGTTTTCCCAAACACCGCGTTATTCATTAGTTTGTAAAAATTTTTCTCGAAATCGTTATTGGACTGCTTTCTCAAATTCGTATTGAGATCAATGTATTTTTTCAACCAAGGGGATTGTTTGAATTTTAGCACGCGATGAATTTTCGTTAATTTTAAGCCTAATCTCAAAGACTCCTGTAGATTACGATAGTGAATAATGTATTTTTCCTTCGGTAGCAATGTCGTCATCAATTTTGAATTTTTAGATTGCGGGGCTCGATAGTGTTCTGGACATAGCGGTAAGTCTTTATGAGATTCGTGCAGCTCCTTGGGATATTCTAAATCAACCTCGAGTATATACCCGATCGGCGAGTCTTCGGGAATATTTTCAATATTTTCAATAAAATTTTCCGCCCATTCGAATGAGCTGCATGGTAATGATTCACTCATAGCTGCACCGTATAAGTTATTGACATCATAGTACATCAGATATGACTCGGCGGTGTTTGGATCGAAATTCGTTTCCATGAATCGATTGTTTGCTTTCGCATACCTGTTGGTACATTGCGCGACTCCGCCTCGGATGCCTTTTTCAATAAAAAGTAACATATCCACGTCAGTGAGGAGTTCGAGTTCAATTTGCGTGCACTTGAGCATTGCATCGAATGAAAGACCAGGGGCTGTGTAGTAATGGAGCGGATCTAAATTATACGTATTCAAACAATTTCGTCGAAAATTTTCGAAAATGTCAGCCAAAAGGAGAACGTCTGTTTTTAAATATAAATCTGAATATTCACCTAAAGTTTTTATCTTGAATGTTTTCCAAACGTTAGACGCGTGCGCATATTCGCTGTCGGAAATCTCCGTATTATTGAGCTTGGAAAAAAAATCTTTTTTTGAGGGCAATTCGGTCTCATCGAGGATATCCCAGCTATTAACATAGTCATACGGGAAAACACCTTTCCGTGCCAATAGCGTGCATTCAGCCTCACTATTACAATTTGCGCGTGTAATTAATTTGTTATTACTGTCTAAATATGAGGCTAATTTGTCGATGCTACTTGGCATAAATCTGAATGAGTCGATAAATCTGTAATTTACAACTGTCCCCTTGACACTTTTCGAGAATGAAATATATTTTTCCTTGTTTATAGGTAAAAGATATAAAGAGCCCTCGAATGCAGTCGCTAATGACCTTATTAAAAAATGAGAATCATATCCGGATAAATTGTGGAATACAACGGGAACTACATGAGAATTCTTAAAATTTAAATTACAATCTTGGTGTGCGGCAGCGCGATAACGACCCGTAAAATGGCAGTGGTCTCGAACCTTTAGATCACTTGGAAGAAATTCTTTCTCGCAAATGTGGCAGGCTGTAGACGTCGTGAATTGATGATTTTGTACGGTGTTCAGTCTCTCCATCGGTGTGATATGTGTTAGGCGCGAATGCAGCGATTTTGATAGGGTTTTCAACTCCACCATAAACCACTGGATACAGTCTTTGCCACGGTATGATTTGTACTCGGAAAGTGCATCGTCATAGCTACAGCGCAGATAATAACCGATACTGTGGGGCACATGGTTTTGATATCCCATTGTGTTCTTCTGTACCGATGTTATTGGCTCTAATAAGCACTCGAGATCGGCATACACGACGAATGGAACATCTTCTTTGAATTTGAAATTTTTGAATTTTAATATTCTGTCCTCACCCTCCGGAAAGACCGTTCGACATTTATTAATTTTTACAGTCATCCGTGTGTTTTATTAGCAAATTTTCTGTTTTGAAATGACACAAACATCTGTCGCAGAGCCAAGTATGATGTGCATATTTTGAAATTTGCGAGCTGACCAGTCGAGAAATATTTTTGATCCATGAAAAGTGATGCACCGGATTGCTGTCTTCTTTTCCTTCTTCTTCTTCTTCTTCTTCTTCTTCTTCTTCGCTCGCAGCTTCCTGCATGAGTAGGTGTATGGTAGGTCTATCGGACCTTTGAGCGCTTAAATATACTGGTAATATTTCAAGCTTTCCACGACGATGATCTTCTATGCCATATACGTTAATTGACAAACCATTCATTTTTTCAAATTTCGGTACGTCCTTTAGACTCATAGGAAAATTGAGCCCAGTGTACTGAAGCACTTCACTGAACGGCGGGTACGACGATTTTCGCTCACAATGTTCAGCTGCAGGGTAAAGAGCTGCCGTCACAGACCATAAGAAACAATAAGGGTCATCATTTATAATATTGACGACTGCACGTTTTAATTGAATTTTTTTCGGTAGACTTGTATACGTAGATAGTCCACCACGCAGAGGCATGTATTTGTTCATATTGACGACTAAGTTAATTATGGAAGAGAGAGACCAGCGGGATTCCTTTTCCGTAAACTCCTCAATTTTCACCAACAGTTTATCCTTTACATGTACCCTGAACCACTCTTCCATGTCTGTCGAGGGTAAAATAGCTTGATTCTGCGTATTGAAGAATTTATTATCTTCCATTATTTCATCGAATTTGGTGATGTGAAAACGGCAGGCTAGAATAACGTTAACTTTTAAGTTTCCTGCTTTGCTCAAAACCGCGGTTATTTTCGAGATTATCAGAGGTCTCGCGTCGTCAAGAAAACTTTGTACATCTTTGTGCTGTAGATTGATAACCACTCCAGTCCTAATTCTTTTCTTAAACGCAGTGTCCATGTCCCTCCACCGCACCTTGTCACTTTTCACAGCACCAGCACCACATTTTTTCAGCTTTTCACTCAGCGACATCAATGTCGCTATTGTTGTCTGAATACGAATTTTTTCACCTATTGTCGGAACGTTTGCACGTAACACTTTGCCCAAAATCTTCACATGTTTATCACTGAACTTTATCCACTTTTGCACTGAAGCTGGTCTAGATTTTTTTCTAATTATGGAAAATGCCTCCTCCATTAGCGCGACAGTCCTTTTACACATTTGCGCATCCATTTTTTTTTTTTCTTTTTTCCGGCCGATAATATTTGTTTGAATGCACGGGAGAAAATGTGAGCTAGTGATGGGGAAACGCTTATATATATCAGCCAGAAGAATACCCGTTAGGGACACTTGAACGTTTTTCTTTCTCCATCCATGCTGATAACAAGAAAGCGACTAAGCGCGTCATAGCGGCATTCCATAAACATCAAAGCCTCATTTTCCGGCGGCTTGTCAAAATATCTAAACACTGTGCAGGCTCAAGCGTGTTCAGACATGCAATATGGCATCATCCGCTCTCGAAGGTAATGGGAGGGCTCGAAACAGGTCGAGACACGTCGAAGGCGCATATCAGTATACCATTTTCCGTTAAATTTTTTTGTCCGTCAATACAGATTCAATCAGTTTGCCGCATTTTTCAATTCTTAATCTAAATCACCCACGATCGCGTGTAATTTCTTCCCATCTTGGTGCTAGCTCACTGCTTCTTTTTAAACAATGCGCAGGCGCAAGCGTGTATTGCATTTTCCGTTCAATTTTTTCTCCATCAATACAGATTGAATCAGTTTGCCGCATTCTTTAATTCTTAATCTAAATCGCTCACGATCACGTGCAACTTCTTCCCACCGGCCTCGGCGAGCGGCTCTGTACGCATAATCCTATGCATACATCACATGCATTTGCACTCGAGTATCGAATCGAACGTGCTTTTCCATATTTTCAATCTGCTTTTCGTCCCAATTTCATCGCGGTTTGAAAAAAGATCTGTCGCAACACCCTGCGCTACATCTGCTCATGCACCAGTCAGTGATAGGGAAACGCTTATATAAATGCGGTCAGAAGAACACCTGTTAGATATATTTTCAATCCTTTTCCTTCGGGTGCTGAGGACCAGCCGGATCATAGGCGCCTCTAAGATTTTATGACCTTATGTTCGGCCTTTTCCAGACTGCGGTCTGACCCTTAGCACACGACCAGATATGATTTATGACCGGCGATAAAGTTGCGACAAACAGACGCACTGGCCCAGGAGGGTAGCGTCGTCGTGTGTGGTTGAAAGGTCCGACGCTCCGACGCACTATTTACTTGTTAGAGATAACAACATTCCAATGCCAGCACGAGAGACAAGCTGCACTGCAGCTGCCAGAAATAGCAGCATTCTAATACCACCCTCAAAACTAGCCCCCCCCCCCTGCAGAGACGCCAGTCTAACTGATAATCATCAATCAAATGCCGCCTTGAAAAATTAGGCGCACCACCGCTTCCAGAGATAGCGGCATTCCAATACCACCCTCAAAGCTAGCCCCCCCCCCCCCCCCCACCCCCTCCCAATGTATCGACCCATAAGAGATTAGGTGCCCTCCAGTTGTTAGAGATAGCAACTTTCGAATGCCACCATCAAAATCAGCCCCCACCCCTCCCGGGTTCATGTCTCGGCTAAGTGGTTCATGTCTGAGCTAAAGAATGTCGGTAAATGTCGGGGTAGGGATCTTGGTGTAGAACCGGTACTGTTTCTCTACTATTATTATTGTTGTTGTTGTTGTTGCTGTCCCTGCCGCTGTCGCTGTCGCTGTTCCTGTCGCTGTCGCTGTCGCTGTCGCTGTCGTTTTCGCTGTCGCTGTCGCTGTCGCTGTCACTGTCGCCGTCGCTGTCGCCATCGCTGTCCCCGTCGCCATTGCCGTCGCCATCGCCGTCGCCGTCGTCGTCGTCGTCGTCGTCGTCGTCGTTGTTGTTGCTCCTTCTGCCCGCCGCACCGCGCTACAACCACTTTTAAATTTCAAGGATTTCTTACAATCGTTATTATTATTATTGTTATTATCATTATTATTGTTGTTGTTGAGCTCTGAAATCTAGTACTATCGTTAGCATTAACCTTCGACTGATTCAACTGCGATGTTTTTTTCATACTTGGAATTATTATTGATGACGTTTCCCTTTCGAATTTCAAGGATTTATAATTATTATTATGGTAGAATGTTCTAGAAGCTTCTAGACCCCCCCCCCCCTGCTGCAAAAACCCGGTCCGCCACAATCCGCCCCTTTGCCAACACGCTACCCAGAACCGGCATTGTATAACTACTTATGAATTATTTCAAACGTCCAATGACTGAAACGATCTGTGTGAATGAATATCTCTAACAAGGAAGGTATCCCAGGTCGATCTCTCCGATTTTGATCTAACTCATATATGTTGTAGTACATTGAAAACTAAGTGACACGCATTTTTTTTTATCTGCTATCAAACACTTTGAGGGGGTGAAACCACCCTCCAAAGTAAGGCATGTCAAGGGGCCATTTGGCAGTTTCACCCACAAGGACATAATATTTTTTAACCAATCCAACTGCAAAAGTTTTCTCATAATGAGAAACGAAAAATATAATTTCTCGATAAAAAAAAAAAAACAAGCGGGTGAGCCACCCCTAAATATTATTACATTAATGCCAAAAATGGGCAAATTCAAGTTAAAAAAATCTGAAAAAAATATATATTACGTATGAACACAAAATAAAATTGACATTTTTTTGGATTTTCCCGAAAAAAAAAAATTGGCCGGGGTAACTACCCCTGAATGCTGTTTATCTTGCGTGTATGCGAAAAATGGTCTAATTCAAGTCTAAAAATCTGAAAAAATGTATATTGCGTATTAACACGAAATAACATTGACTTGTTTTGGATCTTCCCGAAAAAAAATATTGGCCGGGGTAACTACCCCTGAACGCTGTTTATCTTGCGTGTATGCGAAAAATGGTCTAATTCAAGTCTAAAAATCTCAAAAAAAGTATATTGCGTATAAACACGAAATAATATTGACTTGTTTTGGATTTTCCCGAAAAAAAATATTGGCCGGGGTAACTACCCCTGAACGATGTTTATCTCGCGTGTATGCGAAGAATAGTCAAATCAACTCGAAATATCTGGAAAAAATATATATACATTGCGTATGAACCCAAAGGAAATTCGACGTGTCTTTGGTTTTTCCCGAAAAAAAAATATTGGCCGGTGTCACTACCCCTGAATGCATTGAATTGTTAACGTTTTTTTGTTTTCTCACGATATCATCAAATGCTTAAAAAAAAATCATTGGGAACAAAGACAAGGTAATTTTTCGAATGAAGTTCAATACGTTTTATTGGTATAACTCATCGTTACGAAAATGATAAACCAAAAATTATTAATTTTCGAATATTGAACAATAATGATAGTCGTCGAAAAAGTGTTTAAAGCAGAAGGATTTTTTACACCATGAACATCGAATAACAGCAACGTTTGTGCAGTTTTCGATTTCGCAATGGGTCTTACAAGAATCTCCGAAACTGAAATCAACTGGATTTTCGAATTCTTCTGGTTTTTCATCGATGTATCCAGATTTATACCAAGAGTATTCAAAAAGATTAATGTATCGTGGAGAAGATAACTGATTGTGGACCAAAGATTGCAGTTTTATAATGTTATTTCTTGCATGAAGATTGATTTCGTGATTCATCAGGATGGTGCTGTCTAAAAAGTGTCGCACAAAATTTTTCCAAATTCTAAAACCGTATACATCCAGAGATTGGATTTTTCCTGTTGTCCCCGTTGGTATTAATTTCAGAATAATATTTTTATTTCGGGATGTATATTCTGCTACTACTGCAGGACAATGGCCACTCCATGAATCAATTAATAATACGCTGCTTTGTCCTACATTTGGAAAATATATTTCCGTCAACCAAGTTTTAAAGTGATCTGAAATAAATAAAAAGAAATCAATGCGGCTTTAGGTATTTCTTTTTTAAATTAAAATGTTAAATAAAAGTAATGTTATATCTATGCCTGAAGTAAGTTTTCCAGATTTTGATGCCGCTATATAAATATTAACAGGTCTGAATAAATTTGCTTCTACAACCGGCCTGAACTTGCCACTTTGTTCTTTCAAAACCAAAAAGAGAGGTAATAAAAGTTTTCCTTCAGCTGATATCAGCGGTTGTATTGTGTAACTATGGGTAGTAGATGTAACCGACTGGACAAAGCTCTGTACTTGTTTCTCTCCTTCGACAGCCAATGTTCTTCCTGAATGCATCTCTATCTGGAATCCGCTTTGATCGGAATTGTACACATTCTGAATTCCAATATTTGCTATATCTTGTTTAACATGAGCCACAAATTCATCTGCCTTCACTTTTAACCGTTCAGCATCTTCTAAAGTTTTCCTAGTGACAAATTTACTGATCTTCCTAGATACGATTCTGTGTGTCTGCTTGAATCGGGTTAGCCATTTTTTAAAAGCTGAAAACCGGAAATCTTCATGGCCTATTTCTCTCTGGGCTTTTAGGGCCCATTTGCGTTAATCATTATCGTGAACAATGAAACCGGCGTCGATTGCTGCTTTAAAATTATTCAACGTAAAATCGCAAATTCTAGCGATTTTTTCTTTGTAAGTGCCACCTTTATTCAATGCATGAGCCCATCATCGCAGTTGACTTACAGATTTTGCTTTTCTAAAATTTCTTCTTACAGTTTTAATGCCTAAATTTTTCTTTTTTCCGCTTCGCCAGAAATCTACGGCTCTTGATTTATAATCATACGACACATCTTCTTCGTCTTCCATACACTCATTTTTAGGTGGCACAGGCTGGACCGGTAAATTATGCATAATGTCATCTTCTATTATTTGGGCGTTAATATCTTTATATTGTTCGTGAAAATCTAAGGATTCCTCAATCGTCATTTCAACGCCATTAAATTCATTCATCGCGGCCAATAAAATAGCTTCGATGTGCCTTTTTAATTCAATTTCCCTTCCATTTATCGGAGTCTCTTTTATATTTAGCGTTTGGAATACGCCAAGTAAAAGATTGATAACATTTATAGGATTTACTTTCATCTTCAGTATTGCTGAAAAATATTGTTGTAATTACTATGAAAATATTCCTTTTCTTTATAAATGTTAATACGTAAGTGAGTTGGAAAAAGCGACAAGGGCAGACAAGAGACAATAAAAATTAAATTTATTTTCACGCGTTAGAATATTGATACTGTTATTCAACATTTATAATGCAATTAATTTAATAATAAGTTGGCCACCATGTTGTTTTATTTATTAAACACAAATTCACACTTCATCAGAAAAATGACATTTATATCCCACACTTTTTAAATATTAATTTATAATTAACCAAGAAACATTTTTGTTTACTTCTTAAAGATAAGAAAAATAATGTATATGTCAAAAAAGTATAATATAATAATAATACGATCGGAACTTGATTTTCCATTAATAATAGTGTTACGTCCTGGGCAAGGATTAATACGTCCCGCCCGTGATGCACGATTTACAGTCACAAGGAAACCTCTTGTTTCGGCCGGAATGCGCCGGTCGGGGATAGAGGCTTGCGGTAATGGGATTGGTAAAATATTATTCACTTACTTTTTGGGCGTAACGGGTTATTATTCCAATGTAATAATTTCCTCGGGGTCGTTGGAGTCTGCGCTGTCGGAGTCCGCGCCTAACGTTGACACGTCGCTGACACTATCTCTGTGGAGCCGGTTAACGGATCCCGGGAGAATCGGGTCGGGGAGAACGTACGGGGCCGTCCCCTCGGGAACTCGGAATATCGTGGCTACCCCCACAGGGCGCTCCTTAACACTTGGTGATCCGAAAGGAACTATCGGTCGTGTTGAAGGGCCTGGTAAGGGTTGGGCCACAACTTTTGCCACCGTTTCGGCAACCCGTGCTTCGCTGTTTTGTCGAGTCGGTGTGTTACTCCCCTTTACGAAGTGGAGCTCGCCACGATTGAGACGTTTCAATTTTTCCCCCTTGCCACTGCGGCGTCTACCCATGTAAATACTGGTTTTGCCGGGGCTACCGTGCTACCGATTTTTATGGTTGAAAAGTACAGTATGTTTTACTTTAGAGAAAAAATTGAATACTTCGCGACGGCTATAATGCTCGAGTGATCTCGGGGGACCAGGCTCGAAGTTCGACTGACTCTCCTTAACTAATTGCTGGTCATTATATAGGCCCTAATTTTATTGTCGCATAAGGTGGGAGATGTCGGCGCGTGAGGGAAGAGTTTCTCTCACACCTCGACATTTTACTGACGATAATTTCCAGACGCTTTTCCAATTATGGCGGCTGGTGATATGAAAAATCAGCGTCGAGACATCGATATTCTCGAGGCGCAACTTTTTGTTTATGTTGAGGCTCGTCCCTAGGCGATAAGCGCGGCCATTTTGTGCGAGCCGGCGAGACGCTGATTCTCACCGCCTTCCAACATCTGTGGGAGCTTGGTGATAACGCGCGACATACGCCGGTTCGTCACTCACGCGCCTTCTCCCCGCGAGGAGCTTCGTTCGTTAAAGGCTGAAATTTCATGTGTTAGGTGTGTTGCATGCTCGCAGGCATACTTCGCGCTTGGCGGGTTGCATGCCTGCAGGCATGCCTCACGCGTAGCGGGTTTCATGCTCGCAGGCATACTTCGTGCTTGGCGGGAGAACTCCGGCAATGAGGGTCACCCCTGGTCATTCGTGTTTTTCCCGTGAATAAATGAGAGATTAAATATTTCTACTGCGGATCATACGGATCCGGTTTTATGTTTGATAAATGGTATATGAAATGAAATTTTAAAATTTATTTGTGTTTTTTCGACCCAGGACGTTACAATAGTGAACAAGAAATATTATTTCAATTCGTCTCTTCAACCAACTCATTTCTATACGAGAAAACCTTATAGAAACTTTGAATTGATGAAAAACTCACAAAATCTCTAACTGTATACCACTGCGCAGAACTCACAAATAAAACTGAAAACATGAGCTACTTTATCGAAACAATCAATATACAGTTAATATTTTCACACTTCTAGGGGAAGGGAGGGTAAGATGGATGGCGCGGGTAAAGCGGAGAATATGACAAATAAACACACGAAATATGCTCTTCACTGGCTGGCGTGATCCGAACTGATTGGGAGCTTCGTGTGTGAATTCAAGACGACGGCATGTATTTGTGTGCATAGTGATGTGTGTTGGAGCGATTTGTATTTTGGTGGTGTGGGTAGTTTCCGTCTTACCCCCGCCTTCCATCTTGCCCTCCCTTCCCCTAGAAACAAATAAGTTATCTTACCTATGAATGCTGCCGTTGATTAGAGGCTGCTGATAACTGATAAGACAGTATTATATTATGCTACGATAAGTTACTCTTAAAATGATATACTACTCTAAAACCTTCGAAAACTCGAATTTATTATTTTCATTTTTTTAAACATTAACTTGAACATTTGTCGAAAATAGCCTATAAAACTGTGTTGTTAGTTTACATATTACAAAATATATGTGGGATACGTCTGCCTTGCAGATTCAGTATTTTGTATAAAATTAAATTCCTCACGAACACCTTTGAAACGTGTACGTAGAGTTTAAACCGCCCGAATGAATTTTGTTCATCGGGGGTAGTTGCCCCAGCCAATATGTTTTTTTTCGGGAAGATTCAAAACAAGTCAATATTATTTCGTGTTCATACGCAATATACATTTTTTGAGATTTTTAGACTTGAATTAGACCATTTTTCGCATGCACGCAAGATAAACAGCGTTCAGGGGTAGTTACCCCGGCCAATATTTTTTTTCGGGAAGATCCAAAACAAGTCAATATTATTTCGTGTTAATACGCTATATACATTTTTTCAGATTTTTAGTCTTGAATTAGCCCATTTTTCGCAAACACGCAAGATAAACAGCGTTCAGGGGTAGTTACCCCGGCCAATATTTTTTTTCAGGAAGATCCAAAAACAAGGCAATATTCTTTCGTGTTCATATGGAATATACATTTTTTTCAGATTTTTGGATTTGAATTTGACCATTTTTCACGTACAGGCAAGATAAATAGCGTTTAGGGGTAGTTACCCCGGCCAATATTTTTTTTCGGGAAGATCCAAAAACAAGGCAATATTATTTCGTGTTTATACGCAATATACATTTTTCTGATTTTTGAACTTGAATTTGACGATTTTTCGCATACACGCAAGATAAACAGCATTCAGGGGTAGTTACCCCGGCCAATTTTTTTTTTTCGGGAAAATCCAAAAACACGTCAATTTTATTTTGTGTTCATACGTAATATATATTTTTTCAGATTTTTTCACTTGAATTTGCCCATTTTTGGCATTAATGTAATAATATTTAGGTGTGGCTCACCCCCTTGTTTTTTTTTTTTTTTTAATCGAGAAAATTACATTTTTCGTTTCTCATTATGAGAAAACTTTTGCAGTTGGATTGGTTAAAAAAAATTATGTCCTTGTGGGTGAAACTGCCAAATGGCCCCTTGACATTCCTTACTTTGGAGGGTGGTTTCACCCCCTTAAAGTGTTTAATGGCAGATAAAAAAAATACGTGTCGCTTAGTTTTTAATGTACTACAACATATATGAGTTAGATCAAAATCAGAGAGATCGACCTGGGATACCTTCCTTGTAAGCAGATATGCACGCGCATAGCGTATACAAAAATTGATTAAGATTTAGAATTTATTGATTTCACTTACTTTACTATCGAAAATGATGAATTCTTGATTTTTCCATTAAACTATTGACACTGGTGGTGGCTTGGTGCTAATTTTTATGTTCGCGCAGTTAGTACATCAAAGTTTTCTAATCCTCAAATGCTAACGATGGGTCATTCGTGTCCGGGCCAAAATCCAAAATGCGGGAAAAAATGCCTGCACGTCTCCATATTTTGCATGTTATTATTAAAGAAAATTTTTTTTCGGGCGGTACAAATTATTATCATTTAGTTAAGGGTTTAAAAAAGGCCCATTAATTTTTTCAGATTTTAAAAAAATTTTCAAATTGTGACATGAGTGAAAGACACGAATGACTCATGGTGAGCTTCAACGGTTGATGAAAACATCGTTAGCTGACGAGGGTTAAAAATATAGAACATCAAATGTGTAATGGTCTACTAATCTTTTATGATGATTTAATACATGAATCATAAGAATGACGTAGAATCATAATGTTACAGCATTAATCGCTTCAACCGTCTACGCTCTGAGCGATTTGAAGAATTAACATTTTCAATGAAATGTCGAAGGATATGAGCTCTTTGGAATTTCTTTCCAGGCTTTCAGTTTTTTTTTTTAAATTGCAGAACAGACTACTCTATCTCCATGCATATATATTCTATACATTTGAACACCACTTAACGCAATTCGTATTCAAGAATTATGCAATTTCTCTATCGACGCAGCACGATATGGAGCACCGACAGCGCAATATCAACAATTAAATTAGTCAATTACATTTGAATTATTAACTCCTGAGAAAGTATTCTACAAGAATAATATGAGAAAGTAAATCTAGTGCTTATATAAGTTTAAGATTGGCAATGAAATAATTACTTCAAGGGGTAAGCACAAAAGTAATATGAGCGATAAACCAAAACATTTCAAGTGAAAGCGAAGTGTTGTACCTCCAAGGATTCACAGAGTAGAAAAATACTTCTATGACGATAAAACATCATATTTTATAACTTACTTACCGCCCTTTTGACGTAGCCCCTTAAATTTATTATTTTATCATGAAATTCGAACATATAAAAACATTCATATTCAGTTTTTGAAATGGCTTTAATATATTATCTCACCAGTTGATGATTTTATCAAATTAAATACTTTAAATAGTTTTTCAAATTTCATTAAAGATGTAATAAATTTATTCCGGTACATATCAGCTTTCATGATTTATCTTTCAATTACGTGCTTAAATTTTTTTTTCAAGTTTCGTTCATGAACACTATTCAATAATCCGATTAATTGGAAAGCTGTATGAAATAGTTTTTCAAAGTGTTCAAGATAAAGCAATAAGTTTTATTCTCCTTTTTCCGTTCCTAATCGGCTTGAACATTCTCATTAACTTGTATCCTCTTAGCCTGTTCGAGAAATAGTCGATGCGATCTCAGCAGCATGGTCTCACTTGACTCACTACGGGGCGGCACCTCTTGGAAGCGCGTGCTGCCTGCATGGAGCCTCGTGGTAGATCCAAAATCGACCACGAAGCGCTCATAACGGCTAGCCGGCAAGCGACGCTCTCATTGTTCGATTCGCGGTGCTACGCACAACATTTTTAACGCTCATTTAATGAATCAATATTTATTAAGTGTAAACCGCATGCTGCGACTCATTTATACATTCATTGTTCATCTCAAGTAGCGATTATCGTACGGACACGGCAATTTGCATAAGGTTCAAGTGCATCATCATTCATATCATTCTCTCCTCGTGGCGTGTCCACGTTGTGTGAACGGCTAACAGCCGTTGGGTGACTTAGACACTCAAACGCGCAGCGTGTATTATTATAATTTTCGTGCGGTTACATCGTCCAGTGGAAATCCATATAAAAGTTATGATCAATCAACACTCAACTGATTTAACATTGTAGAACTCATTTAAATATAGTGTAATAAACGTGAGATTTTTTTTTCTCGACTACGAGGCGTTCCTGTGGAAGTTCCTGAAGAAGCGAAAGGCGGCCACTACATGTATATTTATGCGTACAGATTCTCGAAAAAATAAATGTCGATTTGCGGTGGATATCGTTTCACAATCAACGTTTAAAACGTTGATTGTGGGGGAAATAAATTTTATTATTATTCTTTTAGTCTGTAAAAAGGTTTTGAAACCGTAGCAATATCTACAATCCAATTTATACCCAAGTTAGCATTCATGATTTTTACGCACCACACATCCGCGATGTTGTTGGATAGTAGCTAATTGATTCTACGGTGCAGGCCAAAACTCCAGCAAGCATCCCCAGAACACTTGATAAGCTGACAGTTGGAATACCCCACTGGCCAGGATAAGGTACCCGAAACCACGGAGAGTCCGATAGAATTTTTAATTTGGTGTCAGCTCGGCCTGGATGTCCTGGTGGCAAGGCATCTGTCACGGTCAGAATGGTGCAAATCACCCACATAACGACGATCGTCAACAAAACCTGTTGAAAAAAGGAATTGTTCTTTTTTTCAATCATTTTTATTGATGGTTATTGTTTGCCATAGCATGTATTTTAGATACCGCTCATTACATCAACATTCCTTATTTTAGGAATGATGTTTCCATTTTAGTATGCTTTAAGGGAATGTGGGCAGTTCATTTTAAGGGATAAAATTTCTATTTTAGTCTACGATAGAATCTATGCGGTAAAAAAAATTCATGTTTTTGAGATGCGGAAGAACATGAAATTTATAAATTAGGTATTTAAAACATAAATGCATATACATTGCTGTGTATTAAAATGACTGTACATTAAAATAACATATTTGACATCGAAAATAAATAAACTCTTATACGGAAATAATTTTTCCTGTAAGGGATCCTGTGGGCCATGATCTTTCTTTCCAATTTTAATAAAACATCATTAAAAAAATGTAGCTGCATTCGAAAATTATTTTAAGGCTTACGATTTACATACAATATGAATGTTAAATGTATGAATCATGTATCGTAATATAAAAAACTTACAGTGAATGTGATAGGGATTCAATATTTTTTTACTGAAAATTCTAAACGTGCATACTGGTATTACGTCCCGCGACTTTCGGGACTTTTTCATTGATTTGAGATTGCTTTTATCGAGCAATTTTTCAATAAAAATTGAATATGAGGAAAAGGACCCGGTCACCCGAGAGGAAACTTTTCTTCTCTCTTAACCACCAGGAAGCAATGAATTTAGCCGTCAGCACAAGAAATGGTCTCGAGTGATCATAAATTATTGAGAGGCGACGCCATGGCGGAGCCGATATCGTCACTCCTCATAACAAAATGTCCATCGCCGGGCGTGACGAAAAACATCCGTCGATGTTGAAGAAATTTTGGTTAAGAGCATCGGATTACTCGAAGTGGTGGGCCTTTGTGCACAACGAAAGGCGATGCATACGCGACGTCGACATAAGGCGCAACACAAAAACTGTACGGTCATAAACACCCTGTGGAGTCCTACTCGTTGTGCGCAAAAGAGAAGAAAGAAAGAGAGAGTGGGAATAGAGAGAGAAGGAATGCATCCTAAATCTAAGGGACCTGGTAATCCTTTCCTTCCCTTTTCCTCGAGTGAAAGATTTTACAAATTAAGATCCCGAAAGTACGCAAGCAAATGACTATAATGAAGTAAAATCGAGTATGAGCATGGGTACCTGGGTCAGGTCATCAGTATTGGGCAGGTGTCGGTAGATTATAGGTTATTGCACTTTAATACTAGATTTTATATTTTTTTTAACTGAGTCGAGATCTCCATGAAAAGAAATTGGTCAGAGAAAAGAATTTTCTTCTTTGCATTTTTTTGTTCCTTGTCGTCTCGTTTTTTTTCTCCCTAAATTTATGAGGGGTTCGAGCCTTGCTACAATTTTTTTTGGAAACAACGTCTTGAGGAAATCAATGGATGGCCTGTATGGAGTGCTGCACGTGGCCAGTAAATTACCAATGGCCGATACAAGGGATTTCGATGGAAGAAAGACTTCGAAGGACCACCCAACCGTCAACGAAAAAAATTAAATAAACTTTCAAGAACATGCCCGGTCCGCTATCGGCCGGATGTGTATATCGTCTGCAATTCAGAGAACTGAATGTTTATGTAACTCAAAAATACGCTGAGTCTATAGCCAAAGAAAGAGAGTAAGCAGCACTTTGTCCCAAGTCTTGGGATTCAGAAGGCGTATGTCCCATCGACATACGAATCCAAGCTCTCGCCTACGAAGGAGGGGCGACACCAAAAATTCGGCATCGAATCCAACAAAGACCCCAAAAGCGTAGCAAGCGCATTATTTAATTAACGTTTTTCTAGTAATCAAAAATGACCAAATTCAAAGATTTCAGGAGATTTCGTAATGCATGGGTAAAGGTTTATGTGGAAATGAAAATTGTGAACGAATCCTTTTCCTATAATAATTACGTGTTTGATGAATGAATGTATGTGTGATAGTTGCGTGACCATGAAGATAGATCTTTCCTGTAATGACGAGTAAGATAAATGATAAAGCCGGAATCATAAAATTGCACAAGATCCGGAGTATATAAATAAAATTTCAATTGTTGTAACAAATGTAGAATCTGAATAACTGGTTAATAATTATGAGAATTTTGAGTAGTTTCGATACGCTAAAATAATTTCCTTTCGTATAATTATTGGAAAGAATTAATTATAATCCAAAAGAAATAGCATGACATACACCATTGCATCCGAACCTCCGCATGGTAAATAATTATAAAGAAATAGGAATGAATAGAATGAGAGGAAAGATCGAACGAAATCCAGAGCGAGAAAGATACAGAGAAACAGAAGAGAAGTTGTCACCGAACGAGAGTACGAATGAGAAAAGACGAATGGAAATATATGTGTATGTATGTGTATGTGTGTTTGACATCAAGAGCCTATTACCGGTCAGCTCGTGGCCGATAGGATAAGTCCAACCCAAGTATGGAGGGATGAGAAGGAGAGAGTGACCAGAATGAAGAGGGGGGGTTGTCTCCTCCGCTGTGTGGAACCTCGGAAACAAGGCATGGAATAAGTGAGAAAGTAAATACGAAATATGTAAGTATGAGAGAGACAAGTGAGCGTCTTCATGAAAAGACGGCGTATGTATGAGAAAATTCGTTTTCTGATAATTAGGTAATAATGGAATAATTATTATACAGGAATGCAGGAGTGAATATTATATTATAAGGATAAATTCGTGTTAATCATAAGTATACATTTTCGATTATATAGATTCCAGGGGATCATCGGGGATGCGAGGTGGAGGCGGCGGAGGAGCCTGGAGCGTCTAAGGCGTCTAAGGGCGTACCTCCCCACCGCCGAAACTAAGCCATCCTAGAAGACCCTATATAAGACCGGGTAATGAGCCCGCGGTACGTTCAGAAAGGCCGGAGAAATTTTTAAGCAGAATCGCTGTTCGTCGCGTGAATTCATTTTTCTTTTACATACTTTTCATCGCTTGACCACAATATCTCCAAGATCTCCGTTTTATTTTATTTTATTTCAAACTGTCTCCGTGGATTCGATAACGAACATTTTATTTTTCTGAACGAACCTTTTACTTTTTGAACGAACATTTCATTTTTTTTGTGAATGAACATTTTATTTTTTTTGGTGGGAAGAAAAAAACATTTCTTGTGTGAACCAATATTTTCCTTACGCGGAATAAAACGATTTCACCGTTATATATCAATCTCGGCTGAGCATTTACTTTCACCGCGCCATCATTTCACTCTGCATCGTTTTCATCGTCGTCATCATTCCATTTTTGCCGGGCCTATTACCTCACTTTGTTTCCATAATCATCGAAGTAGTAAGTATCTCAAAATGTTTTCTCGCATGTGTCAGTATATCTTTGTTCGTGTTGCGCGGTGTCTCCGACCCCGGTCGACACCCCATGACGGCTCGAGGCCCGTAACCGAAACTACCGGGTTACTCACCGTTGAAGGTCTATGAAGTATTTTCGTCGTTGTTTTCCTTTTCGCGTTATCAGTTTGTATTTAGATTCCGATTTTTCGTGTTAAATTCAGTTTTGCGAAAAGGTTATGTCAATTTAACTACAGTTTTGCGAAAAGTGCCTGATCAAAATTATTTTGCCAGTTTTATTTTTCTCATGTTTAAATTCAATTCTTCGTCCAATTTATTTCGCGTCCTTTAAAATTATTTTTATTTTTGTTTGTGCAATTCGATTATTTCAATGTTCCGAGTAAATCATTCCGAAAAACCTGTCCGTGTTTCAATCGATTAGAGGATTATTTTTCGTGTGAATTTATTTTCTCCTAGGAAGTGCTCACGTTCGTAAATTCAGTGAAATATGTGCGAGTTAAATTCATGTTTTGTTCCGGAAAATAATGGATCAATAGTGTTTTTTTGTGTTTATCATTTGATGTTCATTTCCAATATAAATTTTATGCATTATCCGTGGTTAAATTCATTTTCGGAGATTTTTGAATTTCTTTGAGTGATTAAAACTCAATCGAGTCGGGGTCGAGTAAATTCTGTGTTGACTTTTGTTTTTGTGAAAGTTGTCCTGTCTATCAACCATTGACCTTTTCCAATTAAAGATAGCTGTCGTTGTAGTAGGGGTCATTTTAGTGCTCGCGATAATTTCGTTTGTCCTTGTAGTTTGCGCGGATAAACCCCAGGAGGCTTATCTTGAGGATGGCCCTGTAGTTAATTTTCTCCCGCGTCAGTGAAAGTTTAGTCCCGTTTTTATCAGAATTTATTTAATGTGATCATACAATTTTTGTCCCTTTATATTACGAGTTTATTTGTCCGATTTTGCCGAATTACAATTTATTAGTTTTTTTCCGATGTATCTCGCGAAAATTAAAGAGTTTTGTTCGTGAGATTTTATTTTAATTTGCCATTGTTACCAAATTATGCACTCTCCGCCCATCCTGAGCAATTTTCCGCAAGGTTAGGCTCAAAACAGGGCAATAACCTGGCCAATTCCGATTTTATCTCGAATAACGTGTTAAAGGGAAAGCCGCGCTTTTCTTGGCCGAGATGAGAAAAATCGAGGGTCAGGACGTAACACTGGAATTAATATAATTCAAATGTAAAATTAAAACCTCCGAAGATAAATAAAATTCGCGGGATCACCACTAGATAGCAAAGGAGCAAAGTCGTTGTGAATATTCAGGCAGCACTTGAGTATATATGAAGAGATGTGGTAAAACCACTGAACCCTACTAATACTGGAACGTGCGCTGTCGCCGGTAGATCGTATCGAGAGAGATAGCCACGAACGACGCTTGTTGGTATCTTGGTCTCTGTCTGTACAATACAGTCAAAAAGTTTATTCCTCGATTTCAGATCTTGCTTATATCGGAGCGTCACCGAAGTATACATATCTACTTCCAATTATTAGTCGTCAAGTCTTGAATTCCTCGTGCATCATTATAGTTATATTAAGAGAAAAAAAAGAGCATTGCCTCTCAGTTTGCAGTACACTCTCGATAGAGTAATAGAATTCAGTGGGATAAACTTTTTGAAGCACCTATACAACACCTTCAAGTGCGCGTGCGTCACACGATCAGACAGAAAAAAAGATAGTTTGCGAGCTATCTCTCTCGATACGCTCCTTCTTCATGTGCAGTATAGCCAGCGCACGTTCCAGTATTATTAGAGTTCAGTGGGTAAAACCATTCATGAAATTGGTTAATCACACGATGTAACTATTAGATCCGAGTTTGAGATTCATCTCCTTATGATCAAGAGGCATGACAGTGCCTCTAGACAAGTACATTTCCTCCTTTACCGACATGTCGCGAAGTACTAGCCTCTATATACCAGTACAGCCGAGAAGTACAGCCTCTACACGCCACACGGACTTCAGCAATGATATTAACACGAATATTTTTTTTTCTCTTTCGATCGGTACCCAAATGAATGCTGTAGCTATTGACATATGGGAGATATCGAATTTTATTATTTTCGTTCGACGTAAATCATCAAGATTCACTGTGATTTTTTGTCCCCGTCATAAATTTTCGCACCACCCGTGAACCTAACCAGAAAAATTCATCGGCTCCCCTGTGACATCAGGCTGAAAGGCCGAAATCACGTACGGCATGTATTATCTTTGCATGTAGAACAAAGCAGACTTCGTTGTTTTAGTATTCTCGTTGTTTTGGCATTGTCCTTTTCCCGAAAGCCGTTCCCGCGATTATATTATCGTTACTTTGAGATGAGGATTCATTACCAAAGTTAAGTTTCAGCCACCCAATAGAGCGGGACTCTCATCATAGCTCGAAAAGTTTGTTTGTGTTTTGACTTCTAACCTGAATATAATTTTTTTTCCCGCTTTTCCTTCTAAGTCCGCTTCTCTGGGCTGTGAGACATGATGAGAGAAATATTATGAATCTCACAGAAACGAGAGAAAATATCAACAGTGGCTGCAAAAAGTATCGGTGAGCATAAGAAAATGTGGCAACATTTCAGCATAGGAGAGTACATCAGTGTATATCAGTATTATGTGTATAATATATCAGTAAACTATTGGTACTCTTTCAAGGACGTTTATTCGCGTGACAGATCAACCGTTACGTTTATGGAAAATTATCGTCAGGGTGATGTTACGGCAATCAGATTGAGCGGCTGGTCGAGAAACCTCTGGGGCACCATCGGACAGAGAGAGGTAGAATTTTAATTAAATTCATGAAATTTATTCCACGATTTCAGATAACATCCAAGGGACGTGACATGAATTTGCCAGCTTGGAAGAATGGATAATTCAATCCGGTGAGAAAGAGCATCGCTGATTCGTTATCGACGAATAGCAATGAATGTTTTTGAAAATGCCTATGTTTATTTATTTATTTATTTATTCCATTCCGATGCGAAACTTCTATTAAAATACATATGTATATGAAATAAAGACATTGTAAAATGTTTTTAAAAATACCTATCTTTTTTATTTATTGCATTCTGATTTTTTAAAATAAAGCTTTTTAATTATTATTATTTATTTAATTAAATTTATGCTAAAGCAAAGCGAGGTTTTTGCTGATGAAACAAATTTTGGCAATAAAAAATTGTCGAGACAGAGATCCCTCCGCGAGGAAAACGCGAGTTTGAGGGACGAGTTGCGAAGAGCGCTTAAGGTATTACTACGGACAGAAAAGTTCCAAAAGTCGACCCACTCGTTCAGTATTTTAATTATTACAAATATAAAATAAATTCAGTTGTAGAGTCTGAAACGATTAAACATTATGTACTGATGCAGATATGATTATTTCAAAGGACTAGTATTATATTTGATAACGAGAAAAGTATTTTTTAAACGTGTGATTTGAACAATCGGGCGTGAACTTTTAGATTGGTACAGTTCACTCACACACGCCCATCCCTATATCAATAGGCGCACACTAATATACATCGCGCGGAGATTAACCGCGGCAACATCGCAGCATCAGCCGTATAGTAAGGGACACAGTACGCTAATACACTCTCACCAAAGTGAGAATGTGTAGTCATGTACATGCATACATTTTACATCAACAGTGTTCGTTCTGAACTGCAGATGGCGCAACTAGTATGCATGTACATGAGTACGCGTTCTCACATTGCCGAGAGTGGATAAGTATGCATTTTCTATACCGACCAGCGACCAGCTATCGCAACACATTTTCATATATGTATATTTGGCACCCAGCGTGGTTAAAGAATATATATAGTCTACAGTTTATACGCCGGACAGAGTCTCAGAGCGGACGTATACAGTAATTGTGTACACGTCCATTCACCGGAACAGTCTCATAGATTGTAACTTTGCCGTAACACTCCCCTCTAACCGCCACACAAGAGATTTCGTGATAAATATCGAACTTTTTTCGCCCCCATCAATAAATCCTATGAGTGAAAAGTTCTAATTTTTTTGCGTTAAATTTCTATTGTTTTTTCTCTGTAAGATGTTAGTTTTTCATTGGATTAGCGCGGACGAGTCGAATGCACCGTAAAAAAACATGCTCATTTTACTAACACGGTATAGGGAATCCCACCAAAAACACCATGAATGGTGTACAAAAACTTGAGACAAGTACATTTCCTTGCGTCTTTTTTTTTATGCTTACAAAAAGATGTCAAACCCAAATATTTGACAAATAAACCTTTACAAAAAGATGTCAAACACAAAAAGTTGTCAAATAAATTCAAATAATCTAAGTCACAGTTGCCAAGTACATCAAGCATTTTCATTGTTTACATTTTTATTAACCGTTTATAAGTAAGTAACAACGCTCGAAAACGTATTGAAACGGACTTAAGGACTTAATCTAAAAATTTAATGTTTGAAAGATTTTATTGAAAAAAAATTCGCATTGAAAAAAAAAATCCGAACGAAGTACTTGGCGAGTTCGTAACAGGTAGTCTGTACAGTCATTTTACATAACTCGCCAAGTACTTCGTTCGGATTTTTTTTTTCAATGCGAATTTTTTTTCAATAAAATTTTTCAAACATTAAATTTTTAGATTAAGTCCTTAAGTCCGTTTCAATACGTTTTCGAGCGTTGTTACTTACTTATAAACGGTTAATAAAAATGTAAACAATGAAAATGCTTGATGTACTTGGCAACTGTGAGTTAGATTATTTGAATTTATTTGACAACTTTTTGTGTTTGACATCTTTTTGTAAAGGGTTATTTGTCAAATATTTGGGTTTGACATCTTTTTGTAAGCATAAACAAAACGACGCAAGGAAATGTACTTGTCTCAAGTTTTTATACACCATTCATGGTGTTTTTGGTGGGATTTGGTTTCTTTTTGCAAAGCATTATATATGTCGACATATATTTACGATGTAACTTCTATGTAAAAGCTTTAAATGGCGACTACTATGCTCAGGGTAGAATTGAACAATTTTTGACGGCATAAATTGTCTTGCCAAAACATTTCGTACAATTATGGAATGGTTTCATTATTTCACAACTTCAGAAGCCCCAATCTAGCACCTAGCACACGAATTATCATTTGCATTTTTTTTTTATTAGATCGTTAGCAAGTTTAGCGAACTCCAAAATATTCTTTGCGTACAAAATCCTGTTAATAAGGTCTCCCTATTCTTGAAAGTGCTCGCATGATCCATTCAAACATCTTTGAGTTTCGATTCTTGATACAAAGCACCATCGCTGAGTCATAAAAATCATAAGCATTGCTTTTCTATAGTCGGTTCATAGTATCGAGCACTATCTTTTTTTTCGCGATGGAATATTAGAGCTTCGTTTGTAAGATATCAATGAAACGCAGACTCAACCCGACCGCGACCCACGTAATTCTACTCATAAAAGCCATCATAGTCAACTGAACAAGGGAAAATTCGACAAATCATTGCACTACAAAAAAAAATCCCATGAAGCGATTTGATCCAGACAAACGCAGTCTATAACCGAATTGGTACAGAAAAATGAAGCATGTTGTCCGTATGCGCAGGTCCTTTGAAATTTGAATTGTCTGTACCGAACCGAGTTGTGAAATTGTAATTAAACTTTGTTTACTTACAAATCACAAATGTAATTTGAAATTAAACATTTTTCAATGGACTATTACAAATGTGATCTGTAATTGAACATTTTGTAATTAAAAATTAGAAATATAATCTGTAATTAAAATTTTCACTCTTTTCAATTACCCATTACAAATAAAATTTCTAATTACACTTCTTTTAATTTCAAATTACAAATGTAATTTGTAATTAAATTTCTGTGTAACTACAATTTATAAATGTAATTTGAAATCGACAAGAATTTAATTACAAATTAAAATTGTAATTGAACAACGTTTAATTATAAATTATGAAAGTAATATATTCAATCAATTATTTGTAATCGATTAGACGAGTACAAATTCGCAATAAACAGATCCTCCAGAACATCATTCGTCACCCAGAGTTATCATTTTTTAATTAATTTTTACGTTGGATTATTTTTATGTTTTGCTCCCGATGGACATGTGGTGATGCGCTCCGTAGCACCAGATCCCCAGATCATGGGATCTTTTTTCCTGCCGTCCAGGTATCACTTTCGGTAGTTCTTGAGCAAAGGTCGACGGGCATGCGTCACCTACCCAGATAGAAAGTCATGATTATCATGTTGTGCATACAATCGATGAAGGAAATTTCACAGCATATTGACGACATGTTGTGATGCAAAGCCATGGACTCATTTAGTATCGTGAATTTACAAAACATTTTGATCTCAATATGTCGTTTACAAATGCATCATACGCTTAGAGCACGTCGAACTCATATCGCTGTGCTCAAGTGTCCGCAAATAATATTCGCAGATTTTACGTCATATTGAAGTCATGTGTAGACATTTTGGCGTGTATTCACTATGGTAGCATCAATTGTACTCATGAATTGTACTCAACTCGAACGCAATTTCGTGTACGTTTATGAAGACATTTCATGAGCTCATATAGTATTACGAATTTGAGATACATCGTGACTTAAATTTGTCGTTTCAAAATGCATCATCCGCTGACTACAACATGAACTCATGAGATGGCAAATTTAAATTCGACAATGAATATTTGCAGATTGACGTCATATAGAAGTCATGCAATGATTTTTATTGGTGTATTCACTGGGTTAGCACTGGTAGTAGACATGCTATGCAAGCAATATGACGGCGATATGCACGTTTCTCAGTGATACATTTGATGAGCACAATATGACGGCGATATGCATGTTTCTCAGTGATACATCCTATGACGGCAATATGCATGTTTCTCAGTGATACATTCGATGAGCGCCATATGACGGCGATATGAGTTCTTTTGCAGTAGCCTTTTTCACCGTCTTACGTGTCGCCACGAGTCCACACGGTCCATTGTCCATAATGGATGGAATGGGTGGGAATGGACAGTGTCCATTCCCACCCATTATTGTCTTGCATCATCGCGTCCACGCATCGTTGCGGTAAACGCGATGAAATATATATGTTATGTACAAACCCCGCAATCGTACAATGCGCGCATTGTACAGACTTTTTGTACAATGCGCGCATTGTACGGAGATGTTTGTACAATGCGCGCATTGTACGGAGATGTTTGTACAATCCTGGTTTATGCGGGGTTTGTACAAGTTATTTTGTACAGTGCGCGCAATGTACGTTTCATGCCGTACACTGCGCGCATTGTACGAGAGTCTTTGTACAATCCGGCACTAATCACATGTATTGTATATGTGTGTGGGACAGCGAATAAATACGTTTCATAGTAATGAAAATTGATAATTATTCTCTTTGTCTGCTGCAAGAACATAATACATGCAAATGAATGTATCGAGTCTTATACTGTACATTTACTTACTACTTATTGCAACACGGACTAGAATTGTGACAACGCGAGTTACATAAAACATTGTTCTTTCTACAGATGCATCGGTTATTTTTACATTTAGTAGTACAAGAGCATCGGGGGAAACCTTGCCCTCCCACCAACGAAGACTTGTTATTGGCTGCTCTAACAGAAGTACACTGCAAATCCAAGTGTGTAGTTTTTACACAGTTATGTGTGTAATTTCTTGTAGTCACTTTTTACTCACTTTCACTTTCACTTTTTACTCACTTTTTACTCACTTTCACACTTAAAGTGTGTTATTTTGTAGAATTACAAACTTTAAGTGTGTTATTTTGTAGAATTACACACTTTGAGTGTGTTATTTTGTAGAATTACACACGTGAAAGTGAGTAAAAAGTGACTACAAGAAATTACACACATAAGTGTTTAAAAACTACACACTTGGATTTGCAGTGTAGTTTGTTGAGGGACATCCTTCTCCTGGAGAAATTCAGCCGTAGCTGGGGCTATTTGATTCCTACTAAATAGTCCGGAAATAATTCCGCTCTGGGTTCCGATCTTATAAAATCCATCTTCAGTTACTTCCATGATGATCCCTGTATCATAATACTAGCTTTGATAATGATAATCATAGTAAGAGAAAAATCATGGAAGTAACTGGAGATGGATTTTATAAGATCGGAACCCAGAGCGGAATTATTTCCGGACTATTTAGTAGGAATCAAATAGCCCCAGCTATGGCCGAATTTCTCCAGGAGGAGGATGTCCCTCAACAAACTACTTCTGTTAGAGCAGCCAATAACAAGTCTTCGTTGGTGGTGGTGGTGGGGGGGGGGGGGGGCAAGGTTTCCTCCGATGCTCTTCTTGTACTACTAAATGTAAAAATAACCGATGCATCTGTAGAAAGAACAATGTTTTATGTAACTCGCGTTGTCACAATTCTAGTCCATGTTGCAATAAGTAGTAAATAAATGTATAGTATAAGACTCGATACATTCATTTGCATGTATTATGTTCTTGCAGCAGACAAAGAGAATAATTATCAATTTTCATTACTATGAAACGTATTTATTCGCTGTCCCACACACAAATACAATACATGTGATTAGTGCCGGATTGTACAAAGACTCTCGTACAATGCGCGCAGTGTACGGCATGAAACGTACATTGCGCGCACTGTACAGAATAACTTGTACTAACCCCGCATAAACCAGGATTGTACAAACATCTCCGTACAATGCGCGCATTGTACAAAAAGTCTGTACAATGCGCGCAATGTACGATAGCGGGGTTTGTACATAACATATATATTTCCAAAAAAACAATTATTTGGCGAAAAAAAAGTGGACAAAGTACGCTGGTCAACACATTATTCGATTAACATAATAATAATGATAATAATAATAATCGTCGTCATCATCATCATATAGTAGCAACAATAACAAAATAAACACCAATAATAACAGTAATAACATTAACAATAATAACATCAATAATAATAGTAATAACAATAATAACAGTAATAACAATATTGCGACTTATTTTTGCTATTGTTATTGTTATTATAATTATAAATTTTGTGGTTCTTAGTATTGTAATTATTATTGCTATTATTATTATGACGAGACCACCTGACCACATGAGATGACCACCTGAAAGATAAATTTTCTAGACACGATTTTCATTATAATTCACTATCTTTTCTTTTCTGGTGGTAGCTCCTCAACATACAACTGATCAAGTGTTCTCTGGCGTGTCAAATACATCATATGAATTTCCAAAGTTCACAAACAGTCGATAGCCGAGTGGGTGGCGTGTTAGGTAGATAGGTAGGATAGGTAGGAAGGTCGGTAGGTCGCAGGTTCGAGCCCACGTCGAGGAAAAAAAAATTCTCTCGAAAAAACCTTGAATTTTTTTTTTTCAGTATAACTCTTCTATGATCTATAACAACGATAAAATATGGATATATTTCGTTTTTGTTTATATTTTGCATTAAAAACTGGCCAGAAAAATGGAAAACGGGCCAGGTTCTGGCCAACGCCTATTTTAGCGTCACGCCGTGACGCCAATATGAGCCCCATATGAGCACTACAATTTCCTCACGCCGTGACGTTCATATGAGCTCCATATGAGCACAACATATTACGTCACGCCGTGGCACTCATATGAGCCTAATATGCACTCACTTATTGTTGGATATTGGTGAGCCGATTTTGCTAGTGCTCATGAATTCACTGCATGCATACTCGAATGAGAACAACTTTGCTTCATTTGGATGTGTTATTGTGAATCATCATGTGATGCAAATATTACTTGAAGGTGAGCACTCATAAGCGACGCATAGCTGTGAGCCTTCCTGTGCCTCATAGATGATCTACATATGATGCCAATATGAGCTAAATGTTTCTATCTGGGTACCGTCCTGGAATGGCCCCGCGCTTTGTGATCTTTGAGCACCAGGTCGTCGAGAAGGCGTTATTTGCCGTCCAGGCTCTGCGCTCCGTCGTTCTTGACATCCAGGTCGACGGGAATGAGTTTTCCGTCGTCCAGGTCTCACGCTTCGTAGTTCTTGAGTTCCAGGTCAACGGGATTGGGTTTCCCACCGTCCAGGTCTACCGCTCGATTGTTCTCGAGTTCCAGGTTGACGGGGATGCGTTTTACGCTGTCCAGGTCTCGCGCTCTGTAGTTCTTAAGTTCCAGGTCAACGGCAAGGCATTACGCTTATAAATGGCGCGTAAGACCCGGACGCCAAGCACTATGGTGCGATCAAGCTGGACGCCAAGAAGTAACGCGCGATTAACCTGGATGCTAAAAACTAAGACGCGATTGACCTAAACACCAAGAACTATGGAGCGATTAACCTAGGCATCAAGAACTATGGCGCGATCGACCTGGACACCAAGAACTATGACGCGATTGACTTAGGCACCAATAACTATGGCTTGGTCAACCTGGACGCCAATAACTACCGCGCGATCAACCTGGACGCCAAGAACTATGACGCGATCGACCTGGACGCCAAAAACTACGTTGCGATCGACCTGGACGCGAAGAACTATGGTGCGATCGACCTGGACGCCAAGAACTATGACGCGATCGACCTGGACGCCAAGAACTATGGCGCGATTAACCTTGACACCAAGAACTATTGCGTGATAGACCTGGACGCCTAGAACTATGACGCGATTGACTTAGGCACCAATAACTATGGCTTGGTCAACCTGGACGCCAATAACTACCGCGCGATCAACCTGGACGCCAAGAACTATGACGTGATCGACCTGGACGCGAAGAACAATGGTGCGATCAGCCTGATCGCCAAGAACTATGACGCGATCGATCCGGATGCCAAGAACTATGGTGCGATCGACCTGAACGCCAAGAACTTATGCACCATCAACCTGGATTCCAATAACTATGACCCGATTGACCTAGACACCTAAAACTACGACGCGATTGACCTAGACACGAAGAAATATGGAGCGATCGACCTGGACGCCAAAAGCTTATGATGCGATTAACTTAGACACCAAAAACTATGGTGCGATCAGCCTGGACGAAAAATGTGCGTGGTGATGTAGGATTCGGGGATTGAACATCAAGATTTCTCGATTTCTCGGTCAACAATCTTATCGGTCGCCTGGTCTTGTCTCGACTCATCAAAATGTTTCGAGACGAGAAAAGCCAAAATGTTCAAGACGAGAAATTTCTTGTTTCGTCTCGTGTTATGGAAAAGTTTCTCGTTTCGGTGGCATCACTATCGCGACTAAAAAAATCCTGAATCGTGGAGAAATACAATTCTCAATTAATGTTTACTCTACACAATTAAATAACTATTTAATAAAATAATCGCGGAAACGACTTTTAGGAAAACGAATTTCGGGGCAATGCTGCACTACTCTAGAGAGATAGATACGGCACGTACGTGAGACGCTCCAATCTGTCACCACCCGTGGACCTAACCTAATTGGTGCGACAGTTCTTGGTGCGACAGATTTTGGTGCGACAGATGCGAAAATTTCGTGTGAAGTGATTGTACGTCGAATATAATTAATAAAATGCGATATCTCTCATATATCAATAGCTACAGCATTCATTTGGGTACCGATCGAAAGAGAAAAAAAAATAAAAAATATACGTGTTAATATCATTGCCGAAGTCCGTATAATTAATTAATAATTAGGAAAATAAGTTTCGTTATATAGATATACTCCTATGTATAAGCAAGTTGTGCGGCGTATAAGAGGCTGTAGTACCTCTCGACATGTCGGTATAGGAGGCAATGTACTTGTCTCGAGGCACGACCGTGCCTCTTGATACGTGTTACAAGTACTGACTTTAACCGTGATTTTCTCCTAAGTGTATGAGACAATCGTGTTATAAATTTGTAGAAAGGTGTATCATTATAAAAATTACGAGTAAAAAAATGTAAGCTCGATTACGCGGTATCAAGTTTACCGTATATAATACCTTATGGAGAGCGAAGCGATACGAAAATAAAATATTTCATTTAAATTACTGTTACGTCCCGATTGACATTTTACTCTATCTCGGTCAGGAAGAGATTCTCTTCCTGTACACGTTATTTGGAAGTAAACGTTTAAATCGAGTTAGTGCCCTGTTTTGAGTCTAATCTTTAAGAAAAATACTCGGGAAAGGGCGAAGAGCGCAAATTACCATATTCCAAATAAATTGAAGTTTTTATTTTTCGTCGACACTGACGATTTCTTTTTACTTGCATTAAAAAAAAAAAAACACTGTTTATGATAAAATACGTCAAAAATTATATAGCCCGTTAATACGTTGATAATTCACAAAATCAAATAAGAAGTAAAATTACTTACTTTGGTTGAGTTGATTTCAAAATTTAAATTTGAATAATCCTGGATCCTTGAAACTCTTTCCGAAAGAACGTAGGAAGCCCAAGAAAATTCCGAGGTCGATGGTTCACGATAAATAATTACAGTTGATTTTAATTTATTTTTTTCTTTTATTTAATTTTATTTCAGCAATTCAGTATAATAAAGTGTTTGTAATTTTGACAGTACTTTCGCTGATTCTTTACTCCGAACTTTTGTCGACCTTCTGTCCTCGCATTTGGCTCGCATGCCCTTAAATAATCTTGCCTTCGATAATAAAATCTTTCTTTCGTCCAATCAAAATACATTCTCCCTCTTATGCTAATTACTCTTTCCTTGCGACTGTTCTCCCTACTTGCGGTGTCGCCAATTTAACTTTATTGGTTAACGTTCGTTTAATTACTTATTTTATACTTTATTAATAATGTTTTAACTAATTGTGTTTCAGCTAAAGATTTCCCTTTTTTACGTTTTTTAATGAATGTTCTACGATGATTACCTCCTGATTTACATTATTTTTCGTTCCAAAATAACCAAATTTACTCAAAAGATCTTGGTTTTGATTAATTTTAATGCTGATTTATTCTCTAGGCGTTCTAGAAAAAGAATGTAATCTGATAATTTCAAAAATTTGATAAAATTTAATAACTTTCAATTTTTTGTATTGCTGTAAATTTATTTCAAAATAACTTTTCTTACTTCACTATAGTGTCGCTTTTTCTTTTCTAAATTTTTATTGACTTGACCCATAATTCAGTGTTCATGCTTGAATTTATTTTTAATTAAATTTGTTTGTCATTTCCGCCTTCTTATCCGACTTATTGAAGTGTATTTGCATGCGTTGATTTATTTAAGTTGCTCCTGTATATAGGTGGTTGGTGCATAAAACGAGCAGGTAGATAATTAGCAACCGTGAGGTGCTGCACTCTTGCAACCAACGGTGATTTCAGTAATTAATTCCTTTCGTTGTTGTCGTCGGCACAGGTATTCCGCTTATCAGATTTGATGATTTTTTATCCGTAATCGAATGCTCGGTGGAAAGAGTGATTCTTCAGGTTTCGTCTGGCTTCTCATATAAACTCCATACATGTCTTTCACGTTGCTCATGTACGAACACATATTTTTTTAGATAATAAATATGTGAAGGTAGCCGAATCCGCCCTCGATGATTGGTGGTTCCCACTATTCTCCCTTCCTCTCAATAATATCCACGTTCTTGTTTTCTTCTTTCTTCTATACATATGCATTTATATATATATATATATATATATATATGTATATATTCTTCATTCTTCTTCACTGTATATATATTATATACATATATATTTTGATGTACCCATTCACGAAACATGCAGATTTGTATATCTGTTTGTATATTTTAGCGATGTTCTGATTCTTCAAATCATCAAAAAGTCGCATGACGTAACATTACAAAGCAAAGAACTCCTCAAGTTCACTTGGAATTTAAATATCATTTAAAAAATAATAAAAATTTTTTTTTTTAATCTCGTCTAATTTCCAAATTCATAGATTTTATTATTTATCATTGAAATAATAAATAAATCAAATCTCGTTTATTATTTTTCAATATCGGTTCTTTTAAATTAATAAAAGCAAATTAAATGAATTTGAATGCAATTGAGAAGATCGGAGCTTGAGCTAAATTGATAATAGTTGATGTAATCCATCATAATAATAAAAGGCTTCATTTATAAAATCAGAATGAAATAAATCTAGGAATTTGAAAAGTAGACGAAATTTTTTGAATAAAGCCTTTTAATTATTCTTCAAATGATATTTCAATCTAAACTTCCCAGATAGAAACATTTAGCTCATATTGGCATCATATGTAGATCATCTATGAGGCACAGGAAGGCTCACAGCTATGCGTCGCTTATGAGTGCTCACCTTCAAGTAATATTTGCATCATATGATGATTCACAATAACACATCCAAATGAAGCAAAGTTGTTCTCATTCGAGTATGCATGCAGTGAATTCATGAGCACTAGCAAAATCGGCTCACCAATATCCAACAATAAGTGAGTGCATATTAGGCTCATACGAGCGTCACGGCGTGACGTAATATGTTGTACTCATATGGAGCTCATATGAACGTCACGGCGTGAGGAAATTGTAGTGCTCATATGGGGCTCATATTGGCGTCACGGCGTGACGCTAAAATAGGCGTTGGCCAGAACCTGGCCAGTTTTCCATCTTTCTGGCCAGTTTTTAATGCAAAATATAAACAAAAACGAAATATATCCATATTTTATCGTTGTTATCGGTCATAGAAGAGTTACACTGAAAAAAAAAAAAAAAATCCTGCGAGGATTTCTCGAGAGAATTTTTTTCTCCTCGACGTGGGCTCGAACCTGCGACCTACCGACCTTCCTACCTATCCTACCTATCTACCTAACACGCTACCCACTCGGCTATCGACTGTTTGTGAACTTTGGAAATTCATATGATGTATTTGACACGCCAGAGAACACTTGATCAGTTGTATGTTGAGGAGCTACCACCAGAAAAGAAAAGATAGTGAATTATAATGAAAATCGTGTCTAGAAAATTTATCTTTCAGGTGGTCATCTCATGTGGTCAGGTGGTCTCGTCATAATAATAATAGCAATAATAATTACAATACTAAGAACCACAAAATTTATAATTATAATAACAATAACAATAGCAAAAATAAGTCGCAATATTGTTATTACTGTTATTATTGTTATTACTATTATTATTGATGTTATTATTGTTAATGTTATTACTGTTATTATTGGTGTTTATTTTGTTATTGTTGCTACTATATGATGATGATGACGACGATTATTATTATTATCATTATTATTATGTTAATCGAATAATGTGTTGACCAGCGTACTTTGTCCAATTTTTTTTCGCCAAATAATTGTTTTTTTGGAATAGAAAGTATATATATATTATATTTCATCGCGTTTACCGCGACGATGCGTGGACGCGATGATGCAAGACAATGGGCGGGAATGGACAATGGACCGTGTGGACTCGTGGCGACACGTAAGACGGTGAAAAAGGCTACTGCGAAAGAACTCATATTGCCGTCATATGGCGCTCATGGGATGAATCACTGAAAAACAAGCATATCGCCGTCATATTGCTTGCATGGCATGTCTACTACCAGTGCTAACCCAGTGAATACACCAATAAAAATCATTGCATGACTTCTATATGACGCCAATCTGCAAATATTCATTGTTGAATTCAAATTTGCCGTCTCATGAGTTCATGTTGTAGTCAGCGGATGATGCATTTTGAAACGACAAATTTAAGTCACGATGTATCTCAAATTCATGATACTAAATGAGCTCATGAAATGTCTTCATAAACGTACACGAAATTGCGTTCATGTTGAGTACAATTCATGAGTACAATTGATGCTACCATAGTGAATACACGCCAAAATGTCTACACATGACTTCAATATGACGTAAAATCTGCGGATATTATTTGCGGACACTTGAGCACAGCGATATGAGTTCGACGTGCTCTAAGCGTATGATGCATTTGTAAACGACATATTGAGATCAAAATGTTTTGTAAATTCACGATACTAAATGAGTCCATGGCTTTGCATCACAACATGTGGTCAATATGCTGTGAAAGTTCCTTCATCGATTGTATGCACGACATGATAATCATGACTTTCTATCTGGGTTGATAAGTTCTCTGCATCGTATAATTTCGATTAAATATTTTGTGACGGGAATCTCGCGATTCGCGTCACCTTCGGCCTATCTCACCATCCTTCACGCCGGGAGAGCCGTTGAGCGCCAGGTGATCTTTTTATTCAACGGCGGGAGTTACCAAACCCGCTAAACGTAATCTGAACTGAAATGAACTAGAATGAAACGGAAACGAAACTTAACATAAAAGGGACGCCGGCGTGTCAGATGGCGAGAACGGTGACGGTATACCCGATTCGCTCAGGATGTAGGTTGTGGTGAGAGGGCGTGGACGGCTGGCCAACTCTCGAGTGCCTTCGAAAACGTACTCTGTAAATAACTGAACTCAATACAAAAAAATCGTATAGGAGGCCTTGGTTCAGGCTAATTTATTACGTAATCGATAATTTACAAGAAATGCTCCGATCATAATCCAAATTTCAATAACTAATATAAAAACGAAAAGAATTCTCGATAACGGGGCGATAGCGAATAGCACAAATTCGGGAACGCCGAGAATGTCGGTAGCTGAAAATAAATTTGGTAATACTAAAAAGAATAATGGCTGAAAATAAAGCCGGCCTTTTGGCCTTTCGAAAATAAATTCGAAAAATTATTAGCGATAACTCCGATAACGGAAACTGCGCACGATAACGGAAACGATACCGCCAGATCAAAATTAGTCGGGGACGAACGATATCAGAAAACGCGAACACCAAAAAATAGCTCGGTACAAACGATATCAGAGAAAACGAGAACGCCGGAAAGGATAGCTCGAGAACAAATGATATTAGAAAACGAGAACGCCGGAAAAGATAGCTCGAAAACAAACGATATCAGAAAACGAGAACGTCGGAAAAGATAACTCGAAAACAAATGATGTCAGAAAACGAGAACGCCAAAAGATAGCTCGAGAACAATCGATAGCGTAACGATACCAAAACGGGAGCAGAAACGGTAGCATGTCGGGAGCTCCGCGGGCGGTGAACCGCTCGGGTCGAGAGTGGCACAGCAAGAGAGCGAATCGAATAGATCGCTCGATCGAAAAGGTAACGTGGAAAGAGGGGACGATTACGCGCACGCGTAATAAGATTCCAAGTCCACTCTTCTCCTCATATCACGTACACAATAAAACCCTATCACAGACATGAAACGGGAAAATTCGAACGATAACATGAAACTCGAACAACAAAATATCTCTGAATAATCGATAACTGAAAAATGCCGAGGTGTTATGGCGTGGAGGTACTTTTTACTTTGAGGATTGTCCTCCAAGAGGTATTCTTCGAGTATGGGGGAGATCTGGGACTACCTATAACTAAACCTAACGATAGCGATGCGATCGGGCAATCCGTAGCGGCTGGGTGATCGCAATCCCAGCCAACAACGGCCTTCCATACGTAAACGTAACTCAAAAAACGTAAACGCCCTTCTCTTCTCCATACCATTCACGTGAAGCGTCGAGTTTTCCACTCGATCCTTTATAATTCCCTTGATTACTCTTCCCCGAAAGACCGAATATACGGGGTGGCTCGTTATTTCGGCCCTGTTCCATGGTAACTCGGTATCTTTCCTGCGGTTGACCCCATAAAACAAAACTCGCTTACTGAAACGTACGATAACTCGAAAACTGAAAAAAACGATGACGTACCCATACGCTAAATACTAAAATTACCCGGGTTTATTCGAATATTGTCTCGTAAACGAAGGTCGGGACGACCTGTGACGCTAAACTAAAAAATTACGTCGATTCTTTATACCAACATGAATGCTGCAGCTATTGGCCTATTGAAAATATCGCATTTTATTTATTCGTTACAACTACTTCGATAACGGTGAGATTCTTGTTACCTTTATTATAGCCTGCGCGTCAGGGATGGGCAACCTCTAATGGTAAAGTATTTAAATACATCATTAAAATACAAAATACTTTTCCACTCATCACTTATTTCACGATTGAGTGGAGAGTCGATTTATACTTCTCACTTATTTCGTGTTAAGTAACGAGTGAATTTTCATTTATCATTTATTTCGCGTACGTGTGACGGGTAGTTTTTCATTCCGTATTTATTTCGCATTCGAGTGACGAATGGATTTCCGCTCGTTGTTCACGTCGGAACTAAGTGGATAGTAGCGGAACCATTTGAGCGCCGTATTCACTTCGAGTGGAAATCCACCCACCATTGATTTCATTTTCGGGACCGAGTGAATTTCCACTCGACTTTTTTTTCGAACGAGATGGATTTAAAACGATGATTCCTCCAAATGAGAATGAATTCCCACTCGATATTCGTTTGAAATCAAGTGGACATGTATTTGATTGCCTTTAACTATCCCTTCTCTTACATTAAAGTGAATGTAACATGTAACGTGATGCATTGAGAATGAGAAAGGTAAATACATAGGGAGAGAGAGAGAGAGAGAGAGAGAGAGAGAGAGAGAGAGAGAGAGAGAGAGAGAGAGAGAGAGAGAGAGAGAGAGAGAGAGAGAGAGAGAATATAACCCTACAGTTATCTACCTAGTGCATATAGAATATATAGTATAGAAAGTTTATATAGAGTATAAAATATTGTTAAATCCGACGAATGAAAGATTAAACAAATGTTAGATTTTGTAATACGATTGATTTATTTAAGTGTGGTGATACGCGTCTGATCTATCTGAGGTCTTGAACAAGACTGTTTATCTGTTGTTATCCTAGTTGCTACCTTATCCCAAGTCATAGTAACCGTTGTCAAGCGTCAGTCATCGTAGGTATTTGTATGTCTTGGGTATCTATGTTCAGTCCGGTAACTGTCGAATGTCATATCGTCTCGTTTTGCATTAATAATCATAACAATATATATATTGTGACAACTCATAAGCCTGTCCAACGATATTGTCGTTGAAGACGTGTTGAGATGGTTTGAATACCATTGGGGTTCTAGTGGGTAAATGTTGGGAGTATTGGAATTGCGTTGAACGGGAGTTTACCCTTTGAAAGAGCGTTGACGTTCAACAATCATCGAGTTGGACGAGCGTTGGAATGTGGTTGGATTATCTATACTCTAGGCTACGTTGGCCTGTCGTTGTACGCGCGTTGAAGTTCAACTATCCATGAGTTGGATGAGCGTTGGAACGTGGTTGGATTACTTATACTCTAGGTTACGTTGGCCTACCGTTGGACGCACGTTGAGGTTAAACTATCCACGAGTTGGACGAGCGTTGGAACTTGGTTGGATTATTAATACTCAAGGCTACATTGGCCTGTCGTTGGACGCGTGTTGAGGTTCAACTATCCTCGGGTTGGACGAATGTTGGAACGTGATTGGATTATCAATACTCAATGCTACGTTGGCCTGTAGATGGAAGCGCGTTGAAGTTTAACTATCCATGACTTGGCCGACCACTGGAATGTGGGTCAATAATCAATACTCAATGCTACGTTGGCCTGTTGTAGGAAGCGCGTTGACGTTCAAGTATCATCGCGTTGGGCGTGTGTTGGAAATTCATTGGCTTCTAAATACTAAAGGCTACGTTGGCCTGTCGCTAGTAGCGCGTTGACGTCTAACTATCGTCGAGTTGGGCGAGCGTTTGAATGTCGTTGGATCTTCAATAAAATAGTTTCCATTGAACTAATAATAATTGAATGAAACCTTTAAAAATAATTTCCAAAAGTTCTGTGGAAAATCTAGAATTCATTGGCGTATACCCCATGATGAGCCAAGATCTCCCCCGCTCTTGGTACATTTAAAATATATATGCTGTAATAAAATGACGTAGGTGCTTTTTTTTTGCTTTCTGAAAAGTTTCCAAATGCTTTCTGGTCGACGAAAATGTTTAGAATCTATTTCAAAATACTGTTTTTTATTAGTAGAAAATGTTTTCCATATCCTAGATTATGAAAATAATAACAGTTCATGATTACAGGTGTTCAAAAATACTACTCGTCAAACTACAAATATCAGAGAATTGAGGAAAGAAAAAATATTAGAACGTATAACGGCGGTAAATAAAATATCCAAGTTTGATAAAAATTCAGAAGATAATAATTTTGCTGCCTGGCTTGTTTTTGAAGATTCATTGTGACGAACCGAGGTATCGCTACTCGCGCTCATTGCAACACAACAGAGTCATCAGATTCCAGAGAGTACACCGACTCTTGCGACAGACACTCTCTGGAAACTCGAGCAAACCGCGCGTCAGCAGATTCCCTTTTACGTCCTTGGAATCTTGATACCTTACCATATGACCTGGTTTATCCGCCATCACATTTGTACCTTGCATCACATATGACCTGGATTACTCGATCCCTTGCATCCCTTGCATCACCAGATTTCGTAAATCATCGAGACTTCCATCCATCGATGATTTCTCAACTCATGGATTTCGAAATCATCAAGTTTACATCCATCGACGATTTCTCAATCCACCCTCACGAGACCCTTGCAGCCAAATGCCCAAAGCTAACAAGGGTTCTCTTGACATCTTATCAAATTAGTCCTAATACGACGCTCTTAGCAATCGGTCGAGAGATACCGTTCCTTAGCGGCAAGTCCGTTCGGGTACTTAGGTTCTCGCGGACGTGATTGACGTGATCTTCTCAAACCCTTGTTTCAGACAAGTGTATAAGAACTGATTAAGTGAAGGAACACCTTAGCGGTGCTTCACTTCCTCTGTGATATAATTGTTCGTGCCAATTACCTTAGTGGCATTGCGCGTCAGTGTATCATAGAGTATAACATTTAACCTTTGGACCAACTCAAGCTATTATTGTAAAAGTGACTGATCGATCTGTGTTCTTGAATAAATACATTCGTGTGAAACCACCTGTACTCCTTTATTGCATCACAGCTCATCTGATCATCACCAACTACAACTATGTACAAGGTGAAGTGCTACCCAGCTTAAATAGGACAGAGAATTCATTCGCCGAGGCTTTTGACTTCAGCGAATAAAATAATAATAATAACAAGTTACCATGGGATAAATAAACCCGTGTGTAACATCATATTAGATGAAAACCCTTAAGGAATTCTTGAAAAAACCAAAAAATAAGTTCCACACCGTTGTTGTGCCCGCGAATTTCGTCACGTGGGGATGAAATCGTCAAGGACGGGTTTGTGGGTGATTGCCAAGGTTGAGTAAATCTCCAACTCGAGTATTACAAAATTACGGTCTAGTTCATTCGTGATAATGAAATATATGTTACAAAGTAGTAACGGATAATCAGATTATGGAAATCTTTATGTGAGACATTTTTGAAAAGCAGAATGGATAATACGTGATGGGAATAATTACTGATACAGCGGCCTTACCCTGACACGAGAAAATATGTCTGAGAGATATATGTTGGTGTACGCAGCTGTGATACCCACGCACGAGCTAACGAGCTTCTGTGGGCCGAATATCCCGAGACCCCTTCGTATATATATATATATATATATATATATATATTAAGGTGTTTCACATTTAAAAAATTTTCGATTTTTTTACGGGCCGACGCAAAAAATGCTTGCTCCTGGTCTTAAAAGAAGCCTCCAAAAGACCAAGCACTGTAGCACTAGTTTTAGGGTCTCCGAAAACGATTGTTCTAAAAAAAAAGTGAAAAATCGATATTAGCACCCCTTTAATATGTAGTGTTTCTTTTATGTTTTACAAACAATGAATTATGACCAAAAAATATATGACCAAAAAAGAACATCTAAAGTGCATTATAGAGAAATGCTGACATGGAATTTTCAAAACCAGTGTCGTGAGGTGTTAGGCACACGGTTGGTCCAATTCAACCTTTCGAAGTCTCACCCTGTTCGGGCAGCACTTCCACATCTTTTGAACGTGGGGATCTGAAAAAAAAAAATTATGAGAAAAGTTACAGTCAATTATACGAAATTTTCCAAATTTGAGGCACTATTTTGCAAAAAACTTGTTAAAAAAAAAATGAAAAAATTCCCTCCATCACATAATGAGAATTTTGATTCCAAACAAAATGAATTGTACTATCGGTGCTCCCGAAATCGAGCCCAAAACCTTACGTCACAGCGCCAAAAGTATAGTTTCAAGAAAAACTAATTTGATATTTTTTACCCAACAGTTAAACAGATATTTAAGGTTTTCCAATAAAAAATTTCAACTGTTTGGTAAAACATATCAAATTAGTTTTTCTTGTAACTATATTTTTGGCACTGTGTCGTAAGATTTTGGGAGCACCGATAGTACAATTCATTTTGTTTGGAATCAAAATCCTCATTATGTGATGGAGGGAATTTTTTCATTTTTTTTCCAGGTTTTTTGCAAAATAGTGCCTCATATTTGAAAAGATTCGTATAATTGACTAACTTTTCACATAAATATTTTTTTTTTCGTTCAAAAGATGTGGAAGTGCTGCCCGAACAGGGTGAGACTTCGAAAGGTTGAATTGGACCAATGGTGTGCCTAACACCTTACGACACTGGTTTTGGAAATTCCATGTCAGCATTTCTCTATAATGCACTTTAGATGTTCTTTTTTGGTCATTTATTTTTTGGTCATAATTCATTGTTTGTAAAACATAAAAGAAACAGTACATATTAAAGGGGTGCTAATATCGATTTTTCACTTATTTTTTTAGAAAAATCGTTTTCGGAGACCCTAAAACTAGTGTACAGTGCTCACTCTTTTGGAGGCTTCTATTTAGACCAGGAGCAAGCATTTTTTGCGTCGGTCCGTTAAAAAATCGAAAAATTTTTAAATGTGAAACACCCTTATATATATGTCGCATTCCACGTCAACTCAGCCACCCCGTTTTTTTTTGTCTCGAAAAAATTATTCAGTATGGGCATTTCAAAGGACAATATATCCATGACATTTTACCAAAATTTCATCCCCCCACTATTTTTGGTTTTCGAGATAATGATTAATGAAGTCTCAATTTTGTAAAAATCATAACTTCGTAACTACTGATCGGATTTAAACGATTAAAAAAAGAATCTTTTTTATTTTTTTTGCCCTTTTCGAAAAAAAATATTTCATCATCGGATAAAAGCTCATTAGACAGTTTTCGGGATAAATTAACAAAAATCAATTTTTTCCTCGTCACTGATGCCTTGTTCCATTTTGAAAAAATTTTGCGGAGTTGTGTATCGCCTCCCTCTATCAGAAAAAAAAATACTGAGTAGAATTCCGATTGGCCCTTTCGTGGAAAAAAAAAAAATCTAAAAATTTCCCCGAAAACTGTCTAATGAACTTTTCTCCAATGACGGAATATTTTTTTCAAAAAGGGCAAAAAAAAATAAAAAAGATTCGTTTTTTAGTCGTTAAAATCCGATCAGCCGTTACGAAGTTATGATTTTCACAAAATTGAGAATTTATTAATCATTATCTCGAGAACCAACAATAGTGGGGGGGACGAAATTTTGGTAAAATTTCATGTATATATTGCACTTTGAAATGCCCATACTGAATAATTTTTTCGAGACCAAAAAAAAAAAAACGGGGTGGCTGAGTTGACGTGGCTGCGTTGACGTGTCGTATTCCACGTTAACTCATCAGCCACCCCGTTTTTTTTTGTCTCGAAAAAATTATTCAGTGTAGGCATTTCAAAGTACAATATATCCATGAAATTTTACCAAAATTTCGTCCCCCCCACTATTGTTGGTTCTCGAGATAATGATTAATAAATTCTCAATTTTGTGAAAATCATAACTTCGTAACGGCTGATCGGATTTTAACGACTAAAAAACGAATCTTTTTTTATTTTTTTTGCCCTTTTTGAAAAAAATATTCCGTCATTGGAGAAAAGTTCATTAGACAGTTTTCGGGGAAATTTTTCGATTTTTTTTTTTCCCACGAAAGGGCCAATCGGAATTCTACTCAGTATTTTTTTTTCTGATAGAGGGAGGCGATACACAACTCCGCAAAATTTTTTCAAAATGGAACAAGGCATCAGTGACGAGGAAAAAATTGTTTTTTGTTAATTTACCCCGAAAACTGTCTAATGAGCTTTTATCCGATGATGACAAATTTTTTTTCGAAAAGGGCAAAAAAAAAAAGATTCTTTTTTTAATCGTTTAAATCCGATCAGTAGTTACGAAGTTATGATTTTTACAAAATTGAGACTTCATTAATCATTATCTCGAAAACCAAAAATAGTGGGGGGAGGAAATTTTGGTAAAATGTCATGGATATATTGTCCTTTGAAATGCCCATACTGAATAATTTTTTCGAGACAATAAAAAAAACGGGGTGGCTGAGTTGACGTGGAATGTCCCATATATATACACTCCCGCTCAAAAGCTTAGGTCCACCAGTCCAAATTTTCAGCCGAAGTAAAAGTTCGATAGCTCAGTCAAAAATCGACGTAATCAAATTTAACAAACGTTGTTTTTAAGGGGACATATTGAGCTTCATTTTGCCACCTTAAAATATTTTTTACGATTTTTTTTTTGAGCTGGCACGCGCTTTAGAACAGGGCCGTTTTTCGACAATTTTTTGGCCTGCAAAAATAGGCTGCCTAACTAGTGGAAAATTTTTTCTCCAGTTTTATCTATGACAACTTCGAAGGGGATAGCAAAAGCTTCATTTTCGTTTTTTACATAGTAACGTGCGATTTTTTTTCGCAAAATTATTCTAATTTTCGCTAAAAACGAAGATTTTTAAGAAATACGGCGTATCTTAAAAACTGCAGGGGTTTAGAGGAAATGTCATGAAGGTAAAAAGTTGCGTGATTTCATAATAGACATGCTATAATTATTTCAGAATTTTTCTTCGAAATTTATTTTTTTACTATTTTTGGTCGGAACTCGACTGAGAGAAGTGGTGTAACCTGAGAACTATGGGGCTTGGGATGAAATTTTAAGAGAGAAAAAAAGTTTAATTTATGATTTTAAACACACTCAATTTTTTTCGAATTTTTTTATTGTGATTTTTTTCTCCATATGGGCGAGCTATTTTTTTTTTTAATTTTATCACAATCCCCACGTCATTTTAACACAAAATTACACAAAATTACAAAGACACCTTAGAGTCATTTCCCTTACATTGCATTCCATATTAATCGTACCTATCACCTCAGCCTTACTGCTCCCTATTCCCAGTTGCCACTGGACCAAAGTTTTGCTTATCCTTAAGAATACCTTGCTTCTAAAGGTTCTCCTCGCCTTTAAATGGCCCACATTTTATAACGCCAATGATGAAGAGTCACGTTATCCACAGGTCCTACGTGGCCAATGAGAAATAACTCTGCTACCTGATCTGAGGCATCCTCGAAAAACTTCATAAAATAATTATGAACTAAAATTGGGAAATCTCTCTCCTACACAGAAAGTCACTGACCTCGGGCCTGTGTCGAACTATCTGTTCACCCAGACGAGACAACGGGATGTCAGACAAGTACACAAAACAGACATAACAAATAAAATAAATGACAGCAAAATTGTGAATTCCTTCCGAATATAATTAAAGGAATTTCACGAAACGTTTCAATGTACGTATACTAACGTACTGATCATATTATGAGATTCAGGTAGAGCGTCGAAAACGGAGCAGAAAAGTTCTGTTCGAAAATTTTGTGAAATCAAATTTGGTTGAGTTATTAGCGATTTAACATCGACCAAAATCGACCAACGTCGACCAATGAGCGCTCGATCGAAGAGAAAATTAAAAAAGTTGAGATAGTGGAGGGGACGGTGTCGGTAGAAGCGGGGTTCGTGAAACAAAACGCTCGCACACCCACACCGTTGAACACCACATGGACGCACGAGAGCGAAACAAATAAACGCTAGGCGTGAGGCAATGTTCATGCTTGTCGCGATGGCCCAGCTTATGAGAATAAAAACAAATGACGATGATAAGCTGGAAAATGATTTTTTCGCAATGATGAGTAAAAATTGATAAAAAAATTTGCTAATTATTTATGATGGTGGCTTTTTCAAATGTTGGTATTTGAAAAAAAAAATTTCGACGAAATCCTTTTATTATAGGACCAAAAATAATAAAAAGGCGGAGAACTGAAAAAAATTGCATCTTCTCTAGGCAGTCGCCGGAAACATTTTTTCGCGAAATTCTAAACGGCAAATCTGTCCAGGATAGTCTCGAATTATTGGAAAAAAAACTCATTGTAGAGGCGGGTTATGATTCCGGTTCAGAAGATTTGCATCCGGTTTAGCCAGTCGCACGGTTACATTTTGTCTTGAGATTTTCAAGGGGATATCTGGCCAGAAACGGCTGAAATTGTTTTGAAAAAAACGAATCGGCAAATTCAATTAACCAGATCATCGAAGCCTTTGCTTCAGCACTGACAATAATGATCGGCATGGAGCTGAGAGTTAAAAAAAAAAAAATTATGCCTTGCACTTTTTGTGACTTTTTCATGTTCAATCCCTAAATTATTGTCGTTGGTGTTAAATAAACACGTTTGTCGAGGAATAAAGCAAAAAGATACGGAACAGCCGCTATTTTAAATAATATTCAAAAATTCATGATAATTTCACAAGTATTGGAAATCATTGTGAGAACGCAGATAAACATTCATTGCTCCAAAAATGTCTTTAATTGAAAGAGCTCGCGACGGAAAAATGAAAACTGCAATGATAAAACAAATGAAACGAAAATTTTTTTGGAGTATGAAAACAAACGTTGAAAACTTTTTACGAAATAATGACGGGAAATTTTTTTGACAAAACTTTAATTTATTATGAATTGGTGCATCAAAAAAAGTGTGAAAGTGTGAAGTGTTGTGTTTTCTCCAGAAGGAATAACGAGCGCTCATGTAGTTGCATCGCTACAAGTGACGCAAATTACGATCGATTTCCCTACATTTAACACTATGGAAGATGAATTCGGCATTTCCAAGTGCAAAACTCCGATCTACTCGATAATTTTAAAATTACGATATCCGTATCGTGTTTAAATTAATCTCCTAGCTGTATCAATGAGCATTCGTAGCTGTCAGCACGAAAAAAGACAAGGGAACATCCAACAGCTTTCACTGCGCGAGATGAATTACGCCCTTCCCATCGAATCTTTCGAATTTTTACAATATTCGAGTGTTGAATCCCCTGCATTGCGCACTCTTGGAAATGAAATCGAAATTTGCAATAGCACGATTCCATTATACTAAGTATTTGTAAATTTACGATGCCTTTGTCATGTTTGATTTCATCTCCTTGCGATATTCGCAGGCGCTCGTTGTTCACCGAAAGGAAAAAAGACGAAAGAACATTCTACTTATTTCACTGCTCGAGATGAATTCCATCTTCCTGATCGGACGGTTCAATTCTTTTCAATATTCGACTAGACGACATTCCATATTTGAAACTGATTTCATCTCCGGGTTTCATAAAGATTGAACGGTCAGTAGTGCAGCTTGAGATGAAAGAAAAATCGTTTCAAAAATCTAGAATCTCCTTGCAGGAGATGGGATTCGTGTTTTTTGTTACATAGTATGGTTTTGCTTAATAGCAAAATATTATCGATCGTGCTATTGCAACTGATTTAATCTCCAGCGATAATTTCGAGAGCTCGTTTACTTGTATCGCTACAAGTGACGTGATTTACGATCGAATCCCCTGCATTGCGCACTGTGGGGGATGAAATCAACATTTTCAATTGCACTATTCCGTTCTACCAAATATTTGTACATTTACGATGCCCTTGTCATGTTTGATTTCATCTCCCTGCGGATTTCGCGAGCTTTCGTTGTTCACCGAAAGGAAAAAGACGAAAGAACCTTTGAATTCTTTCACTGCTCGAGATGAAATCCATCTTCCTGATCGGACAGTTCAATTTTTCTCAATATTCGACGACACGACATTCCATATTTGAGACTAATTTCATGTCTGCCTTTCATGGATAATAAACGGTCAGTGGTGCAGCTTCAGATGAACGGAAAATCGTTTCAAAAACCTAGAATCTCCTTGCACGAGATGGGATTCATGTTTTTTGTTGGATAGTATGGTTTTGTTTAGCGGAAAAATATTACTGATCCTGCTATTGCGACTGATTTAATCTCCAGTAATAATTAAGAGCGCTCATGTGCTTGTATCGCTACAAGTGACGGGAATTAGAATCGAATTCCCTGCATTGCGCACTGTGGGAGATGAAATCAACATTTTCAATTGCACGATTCCGTTCTACCAAGTATTTATAGATTTACGATGCCCTTGTCATGTTTGATTCCATCTCCTTGCGATATTCGCGAGCGCTCGTTGTTCACCGAAAGGAAAAAAGAAGAAAGAACCTTTGAATTCTTCACTGGTCGAGATGAAATCCATCTTCCTGATCGGACAGTTCAATTTTTCTCAATATTCGACGACATGACATTCCATATTTGAGACTGATTTCATGTCCGCCTTTCATGGAGAATGAACGGTCAGTAGTGCAGCTTGAGATGAAAGAAAAATCGTTTCAAAAATCTAGAATCTCCTTGCAGGAGATGGGATTCGTGTTTTTTGTTACATAGTATGGTTTTGCTTAATAGCAAAATATTATCGATCGTGCTATTGCAACTGATTTAATCTCCAGCGATAATTTCGAGAGCTCGTTTACTTGTATCGCTACAAGTGACGTGATTTACGATCGAATCCCCTGCATTGCGCACTGTGGGGGATGAAATCAACATTTTCAATTGCACTATTCCGTCCTACCAAATATTTGTACATTTACGATGCCCTTGTCATGTTTGATTTCATCTCCCTGCGGATTTCGCGAGGTTTCGTTGTTCATCGAAAGGAAAAAAGACGAAAGAACCTTTGAATTCTTTCACTGCTCGAGATGAAATCCGTCTTCCTGATCGGACAGTTCAATTTTTTCTCAATATTCGACGACACGACATTCCATATTTGAGACTGATTTCATCCATGCCTTTCATGGAGAATGAAAGGTCAGTGGTGCAGCTTCAGACGAACGAAATATCGTTTCAAAAATCTAGAATCTCCTTGCACGAGATGGGATTCGTGTTTTTTGTTGGATAGTATGGTTTTGTTAAATAGCAAAATATTATCGATTCTGCTATTGCAACTGAATTAATTTCCAGCGATAATTTCGAGCGCTCACGTACTTGTGTAGCTAAAAGAGACGGGAATTAGAATCGAATCCCCTGCATTGCGCACTGTTGGAGATGGAATAAAAATTTGCAATAGCACGATTTTATGATACTAAGTATTTGTAAATTTACGACGCCCTTGTCATGTTTGATTTCATCTTCTTGCGATATTCGCGAGCGCTCGTTGTTCACCGAAAGGAAAAAAGACGAAAGAACATTCTACTTATTTCACTGCTCGAGATGAAATCCATCTTCCTGATCGGACAGTTCAATTTTTCTCAATATTCGACGACACGACATTCCATATTTGAGACTGATTTTATCTCCGCCTTTCATGGAGAATGAACGGTCAGTGGTGCAGCTTCAGATGAACGAAAAATCGTTCCAAATATCTAGAATCTCCTTGCACGAGCTGGGATTCGTGTTTTTTGTTGGATAGTATAGTTTTGTTTAATAGCAAAATATTATCGATCCTGCTATTGCAACTGAATACATCTCCAGCGATCATTTCGAGCGCTCACGTACTTGCGTAGCTAGAAGTGACGGGAATTAGAATAGAATCGCCTGCATTGCGCACTGAGGGAGATGAAATCAACATTTTCAACTGCACGATTCCGTTCTACCAAATATTTGTACATTTACGATGCCCTTGTCATGTTTGATTTCATCTCCCTGCGGATTTCGCGAGCTTTCGTTGTTCACCGAAAAGAAAAAAGACGAAAGAACCTTTCAATTTTTTTCCTGCTCGAGATGAAATCCATCTTCCTGATCGGACAGTTCAATTTTTCTCAATTTCGACGACACGACATTCCATATTTGAGACTGATTTCATCCATGCCTTTCATGGAGAATAAAAGGTCAGTGGTGCAGCTTCAGACGAACGAAAAATCGTTTCAAAAATCTAGAATCTCCTAGCACAAGATGGGATTCGTGTTTTTTGTTGGATAGTATGGTTTTGTTTAATAGCAAAATATTATTAATTCTGCTATTGCAACTGAATTAATTTCCAGCGATAATTTCAAGCATTCACGTACTTGTGTAGCTGAAAAAGACGGGAATTAGAATCGAATCGCCTGCATTGCGCACTTAGGAAGATGAAATCAACATTTTCAACTGCACGATTCCGTTCTACCAAATATTTGTACATTTACGATGCCCTTGTCATGTTTGATTTCATCTCCCTGCGGATTTCGCGAGCACTCGTTGTTCACCGAAAAGAAAAAAGACGAAAGAAACTTCGACTTCTTTCACTGCTCGAGATGAAATACATCTCCCTGATTGGACAGTTTAATTTTTTTCAATATTCGACGACACGACATTCCATATTTGAGACTGATTTCATCTCCGCCTTCCATGAAGAATGAAAGGTCAGTGGTGCAAGTGCAGATAAACAGAAAATCGTTTCAAAAATCGAAAATCTCTCTGCAGGAGATAGGATTCGTGTTTTTTGTTGGATAGTATGGTTTTGTTTAACAGCAAAACACTATCGATCCTGCTATTTCAACTAAATTAATCTCATCTTCATCGTAAATCTACAAATACTTGGTAGAACGGAATCGTGCAATTGAAAATGTTGATTTCATCTCCCACAGTGCGCAATGCAGGGGATTCGATTCTAATTCCCGTCACTTGTAGCGATACAAGCACATGAGCGCTCTTAATTATTGCTGGAGATTAAATCAGTCGCAATAGCAGGATCAGTAATATTTTTCCGCTAAACAAAACCATACTATTCAACGAGCAACACGAATCTCATCTCCTGCAGGGAGATTTAAGATTTTTGAAACGATTTTCCGTTTATCTGCAGCTGCACCACTGATATTTCATTCTCCATGAAAGGCGGAGATGAAATCAATCTCAAATATGGAATGTCGTGTCGTCGAATATTGAGAAAAATTGAACTGTCAGATCAGGAAGATGGATTGAATCTCGAGCAGTGAAAAAATTCAAAGGTTCTTTCGTCTTTTTTCCTTTCGGTGAACAACGAAACCTCGTGAAATCCGCAGGGAGATGAAATCAAACATGACAAGGGCATCGTAAATGTACAAATATTTGGTAGAACCGAATCTTGCAATTGGAAATGTTGATTTCATTTCCCGCAGTGCGCAATGCAGGGGATCCGATCATAATTCGCGTCATTGTAGCGATACAAGTACACGAGCTCTCGAAATTATCGCTGGAGATTAATTCAGTTGCAATAGCAGGATCGATAATATTTTGCTATTAAACAAAACCATACTATCCAAGAAAAAACACGAATCCAATCTCGTGCAAGGAGATTCTACGTTTTTTAAACAATTTTCCGTTCATCTGAAGCTGCACCACTGACCGTTTATTCTCCATAAAAGGCGGACATGAAATTAGTCTCAAATACGGAATGTCGTGTCATCGAATATTGAGAAAAATTGAACTGTCCGATCAGGAAGATGGATTTCATCTCGAGCAGTGAAAGAATTGAAAGGTTCTTTCGTCTTTTTTCCTTTCGGTCAACATCGAAAGCTCGCGAAATCGGCAGGGAGATGAAATCAAACATGACAAGGGCATCGTAAATCTACAAATATTTGGTAGAACGGAATAGTGCAATTGAAAATGTTGATTTCATCTCCCACAGTGCGCAATGCAGGGGATTTGATCGTAAATCACGTCACTTGTAGCGATACAAGTAAACGAGCTCTCGAAATTATTGCTGGAGATTAAATCAGTTGCAATAGCAGGATCGATAATATTTTGCTATTAAGCAAAACCATACTATCTAACAAAAAACACGAATCCCATCTCCTGCAAGGAGATTCTAGATTTTTGAAACGATTTTTCTTTCATCTCAAGCTGCACTACTGACCGTTCAATCTTTATGAAACCCGGAGATGAAATCAGTCTCAAATATGGAATGTCATCTAGTCAAATATTAAAAAGAATTGAATCGTCCGATCAGGAAGATGGATTTCATCTCGAGCAGTGAAATAAGTAGAATGTTCTTTCGTCTTTTTTCCTTTCGGTGAACAACGAGCGCCTGCGAATATCGCAAGGAGATGAAATCAAACATGACAAGGGCATCGTAAATTTACAAATACTTAGTATAATGGAATCATGCTATTGCAAATTTCGATTTCATCTCCAACAGTGCGCAATGCAGGGGATTCAGCACTCGAATATTGTAAAAATTCGAAAGATTCGATGGGAAGGGCGTAATTCATCTCGCGCAGTGATAGCTGTCGGATGTTCCCTTGTCTTTTTTTCGTGCGGACAGCCACGAATGCTCATTGATACAGCTAGGAGATTAATTCAAACACGTCACGGATATCGTAATTTTAAAATTATCGAGTAGATCGGAGTTTTGCACTTGGAAATGCCGATTTCGTCTCCCATAGTGAGAAATGTAGGATAATCGATCCTAATTTGCGTCACTTGTAGCGATGCAACTACATGAGCGCTTGTTATTCCTTCTGGAGAAAACACAAGTAGGAAGAGCAGGATCGATAATATCGAAGCATTTAACAGAACTGATCGTTTCAATGAACAACACGATTTCTATCTCTTGCAGGGAGATTGTAGATTTTCGAAACGATTGTTTCATAATCTTAAGCTTTACTACTAGTCGATCTTTCACCGTTCACGCTGTAGATGAAATGCGTCTCGATTATGGAATCGAAAAAAATTTCGTTCCTCGACATTCTTTTCATGGGTAAATTTACACAATAAAAAAGCCGTCGACCAATTAAGTGACAACTTTATTTAAAATTTGACATAGCTTGTCCCCGTGGTTATAGGATTTTTTCGAACTTTTATTTTTCCTCACGACTTGGATGCATAGTAAGATTAAAAATTATTCTATTTCATCGTAGTGTCACCTTTTAGATTCTGGCAGCTTGCTAGCCGGATGCTCACAAATACGTTTTCTTATTCAGTCTTTCCCTATGAAAGTCTCCACTCAAAGACGATGAGAAATATTTTTTTTACCAAAGTATGGGAAAATAATTTTTCTATTTGACTGTACCATAACCAACTTTTTCCGACCCTGGTTGCTCGAAATCATCCGTCAAAACATACAGCATACGTATTGCTGTCGTGGAATCATCTGGACATTCTCGTGGATTCATAATTATTCTTAAAAATTGGAGTGGGTCACAATTTTCCCGTGCATGGTGAGAATTACAAAGAATAAACTTTCTCGGAATCTATCGACATCTCTGGCAGTACGGAAATTGCTCAAGTGGTCGATTCTCTCATCAACCAATAGCCTTATAATTTGACAGTTTTATTGTCGGTATCATGGTTGTTAGCTTAATAGATTCCTGGCGATGCATCTTCATATTAATGAGAATATCAAAATGCCATTTTATTAATTAATAACAATTTTTATTATTATTATACGCAAAGTACGGTTAATTATTTCACACTTTTTTTTATGCACAAATTCATAATAAATTAAAGTTTTGTGAAAATAATTTCTCGTCATTATTTGGTAAAAAGTTTTCAACGTTTGTTTTCATACTCCAAAAACTTTTTCGTTTCATTTGTTTTATCATTGCAGTTTTCATTTTTCCGTCGCGAGCTCTTTCAATTAAAGACATTTTTGGAGCAATGAATGTTTATCTGCGTTCTCACAATGATTTCCAATACTTGTGAAATTATCATGAATTTTTGAATATTATTTAAAATAGCGGCTTTTCCGTATCTTTTTGCTTTATTCCTCGACAAACGTGTTTATTTAACACCAACGACAATAATTTAGGGATGGACCATGAAAAAGTCGCAAAAAGTGCAAGCTATAATTTTTTATTTTTTTTTTAACTCTCAGCTCCACGCCGATCATTATTGTCAGTGCTGAAGCAAAGGCTTCGACGATCTGGCTAATTGACTTTGCCGATTCGTTTTTTTCAAAACAATTTCAGCCGTTCCTGGCCAGATATCCCCTTGAAAATATCAAGACAAAATGTCACCGTGCGACTGGCTAAACCGGATGCAAATTAAGAGGCACGGTAGTGCCTCGAGACAAGTACATTTCCTCTCCTTTACCGACATGTCGAGAGGTGCTACAGCCTCTTATACGCCACACATCTGGCTTATACACGGGAGTATATCTATATAACGAAACTTATTTTCCGAATTATTAATGAATTATACGGACTTAGGCAATGATATCAACACGAATATTTTTTATTTTTTTTTCTCTTTCGATCGGTACCCAAATGAATGCTGTAGCTATTGACATATGGGAGATATTGCATTTTATTATTTTCATTCGACGTACATCATCATCATCATTTTCTTTTTTTTTTGTCTCCGCCACAAATTTTCGCACCGCCCGTGAATCTAACCGCAAATTCATCGCTCACCTGTCACACCAGGCTAAAGGCTGAAATCACGTATGTTGTTACATCCCCACCGGCATATTTTTTCGATCAGAGTCTCCCTCTTTATTACACCCTTTCAAATACCGACCTGAAATTAATGACATTAGAATATACGGTAACCGATAAAATAGATCTCATCGAATAATCATTTCTTGTACAATCAATCTCGGGAGGACCGGAAGAACCACGTAAATAACACATATTTATATTCAAAACTAGACGAGAACAGAATCTCAAGACCACCCAATATCTAAACTAAATAATCCAACTCAGTTAATACATTTGGTCCCCAAATGCACCAAAACTAATATCTTCGTAAACATTTGATCAGCACACGGTCCTTTCCCGAGGAAAGCGGACACATCCTGTCATAAAATTATATCTCAAACATACAAGCGAAAACCCCGCATTTCTCGAGATTATTTGCTTTCCCACGTGCACGCGTCTCTCGCCAGAAGAAAACGGCGACACTCATATTATAATCGAATATTCTTTATCTTGCAACTGAAAAAACGTTTCCCTCTTCCGAGGAAAACGCCGGCATGTTTATCTATAAGAAAATATATGTAAAACAGACACAGGAAACTCGCAACGATCACCAAACTTTTTAGGGATAAAAAACCCGCCCTTAAGTACGCCCACGCGGCATCAGCTTGACTCCTCCTTTGCTCCACTTGGACCAACGAGAACAAATCTCTCCTACCAAACTCAAATTTTCCATCTCCCTAAACTCCATTCGCCAAGGTTATAAAAAACCGAACTCTCCAAAAAATAGGCACTTAATTTTTACCCATCGACCTACACTAAACTTTTACCATTCGACTTCAATTCATCGACATTTGATTTTTACCATTTGACTGCAATTCTATCTTTGCATCATACGAACAGTCTAAATTCGAAATCCAGAGTAAAACACGAAACTCATAAGTTCGTTCGAATCGCGCTCAATTTAATTAAACTTCGTGCGCGCGATTCCAGTGTCTGTTATCCGAAAATATCAAGTGTATCAAACATTCTGTATTCACATTCAAATATGTTGGTCTTACCAACCAAGATCATCGACAATTATAAACTGAATAAAAAACGTTCATCTGTTTAATCAACAAATCTTCGCAATCATCCACATCTTTTTTCCGGCAAATCAGCCACGCGTAGTGGTCGCTGAAATACCCAAAAACATTTATATACTATTGGTTCCGGTATCGAGTAGGGAAAAAGCAGAAACCGCTCCTATCAGACTCGTCGAACTCGCGTATTGCGGGTTACAAGAGTTTCTGCTCTACCGACGCTCTCGGGACGTAACATCTATTAGTATAATAAATTTTGGTGGCAGCGGTGGGATGTCAGCGTGATTTGTGCGGAAGAAATCAGTGAAAAAAAAAATCATAAACAAAAACACAATTTCGAAAAGTGCACAATACCTTTTTTCGTGTGTGGAAAAAAAAAAAAAAAACATTGTAGAAAAAAAAAGAAAAAAACATTAACATCGAAAATCTCAAAATAATTTTTTCACGTGTGTTAAAATAACATCGAAAGTCGCAAAATCTTTTTTTGTTTGTGGAAAATACCATAAACAAGACATTAACGCCGACAATCAAATTTTTTTTTGTCGCGTGTGGAACAAAAATATTATAAACAAAAACATTAATACCGAAAATCGCAAAATTATTTGTTTTCTTCTGTGAAAAAACGGAAGTGTGAAGAAAAAAAAAAAAAGGAAAAAAAATCCACATAAAATTCGCGCGTCATCGATCATCGTCACCGGAGCCTTAATCGTCATCAGGGACAACACGACACCGAGAACTTCTAACAGCGTGCTCACCAGCGCGTATCTCGACAGCGCATCTCCGTAAGCAGCAGGTACCGGCAACGAGTCAACAACGTCTACGATCGAAAATATCTGTATTTCCTATCAATTTTTCACCGTAACGTAAGTCGAAATTTTATATTCACAAATGGCAAATGATAACAGTAATATGGTCATCGACCCGACTCTTCGCGGAAACGCATATCCAAATAATTCACAATCGCGTTATGATTTTAAAGAATATGTAAGATCAATGCCTGAGTTCGATGGTAAACCAGATGGTATTTCAGTATATTCATTTACTACAATGTGCAGAGAGGCACGAGAAATTTTGCAAGACGCGGACGAAAAATTCGTAGTTCATCAATTAGTAGGAAAATGCAAAGGCGAAGCATTGCGACGAGCAACCAAAGCGTCTCTGAGAACGGTCGATGAATTATCCAATTTTCTACATTTACATTTCGCGAGAACAAAATTATTATCAGGAATGAGCAAAGATTTCGGAGAATTAGAGCAAAAATCAGACGAAGAAGTTATAGATTTCAGTTACAGAGTATCAGAACTTTTGCAAGAATACATAGACGGAATTAATACGAGCGCAATGGTAGCAAACAAACAAGCAGAGGTCGAACAGGCCACGCGTCAAGCAATTGACGCTTTTGTATCAGGTCTCCCAACACACATAATTAGACAACTAAACACGCACACATTCGAAACACTCCAAGCAGCAACAGAAGAGGCGAAACGAGTGGAAGATTTATGTAAGAAATTCCCGAACTTCATCAAAAATCGTCAAGGTAAAACATGTCTGCCCATTCAGGGAAACGACGTACAAATTCGTCATAAGCAAAATCTTGAGAACCAAAAGTCAAACAGTAATTTCACACCGCGAGATAATACGCGAAACCTCTACGAACAAAATTTTGCAAATCGAAAACCAAACAACATCTTCGTACCACCCACAGATTTTACTCAGGGATACAACGCACCAACCCCATACAGACGAAACTTCGGTAATCAAAGACCAAACGACAATTTCGCACAACGTACAAACTTTATAAATCCAGCGCCTCAAGTAGCACAGATCGCTAAATTTTGCGGCTATTGCAAAAGAAACAATCACAACTTCGACGAATGTTTTTTCCGAGCAAACGCTCCGACGGGCAATTATACCCCGTTCACACAAAACAGACAGCCCAACAATTTTGGCAACACGAATACTTTCCAAACAAATGCCCCAAATACGCTAGAATGCAATTATTGCAAGAAAAGAGGTCACGAAGTACGCGATTGCAGGAAGAGAATTTTTAATGAAGCGAAGCGATACATACAGAATCAAGGGATCGGCGCTCCTCTCCCCCAGGCGGGAAACGAGCAAATCCCCCGTCGGGATACCACCGGCGCGGGGAATACGCATGCAATGCCCCAGCTTGCCGAGACCCGAAAGCAGTAAATCAGGAATTAAAAATTTTGTCAGCAGAGTGTAATATAAATAATGTCTTTCAAAATTATAACTCACCATGCGTAACGATAAAATCAAAAGAATTTGGGCACCGGGAAACGAAATTCCTAATTGATTCAGGGTCACAATTAAATTTAATAAAAATTAACGAAATTAAAAATCCAAACCGAATCAATAGGTCAATAATTTACGAATTAAACGGTGTTTCAAAAAACGACAAACCTTTAACGCTGGGACAAACAGAAATTTATATCAATGATTTGATCGGAAAATTCAATATCATACCAGAAGACTTTCCTTTAAATTACGCGGGAATAATTGGTTCGGAATTTATGCACGAGCATGGAGGCAAAATAGATTACGAAACAAAATGTGTAACGATCAACGGAATCGATTACCCCTTTTCAGACCAAGAAAGCATTTTACTACCTGCAAGACAAAAAACATTGATGTTCATTCGAATAAAAAATGATAAAATTAAAGAAGGCTATGTACCGCGTACAGAAATGCCGGAAGGTATTTATGCAGGAGAAGCTTTGGTGACGAACGATAAAGGTATAGCATATCTTTACGCAATCAATACCCTAGACAAGGACGTAAGAGTGGTGGTGCCCGTAGTGCCTCTATACCCATTTGAAATGAGTGAGGACGGGGACGAGGAGAGTACACAGAACGAGACGACTGATCACGCCGACAACCTTCGGACGCGAGGGACGACGGACCGTGTCAGCAACGTGCTTAACTTGTTACGCCTCGACCACTTAAATCCGGAAGAGAATCGTGCGATACACGCTCTTGTAGACGAGTACGCCGACCTTTTCCACGTCAAAGGAGAACCTTTGCGCGCTACTAATGCTTCAATTCATAAAATCCCAACGGTAGACGATGTACCTGTAAACACCCGCCAGTACAGATACCCGCCTTTTCAAAAATTAGAAATCGAAAAACAAATAACTGAACTCTTGGATACCGAAATTATAGAACCATCAAAATCACCATATAATTCTCCACTTTGGATCGTACCAAAGAAAGCCGATTCAAAGGGCAATAAACGTTGGAGGTTAGTAATTGATTACAGAAAATTAAACGAAAAGACAATTAAAGACGGATATCCTTTACCATTAATTACAGACATTCTAGACCAACTCGGTGGTGCAAAATATTTTTCAACATTCGATTTAGCTTCAGGTTTTCACCAAATTAAAATGCACTCAAAAGATAAAGAAAAGACGGCATTTACGACACCTCATGGCCATTACCAATTCAAAAGAATGCCATTTGGATTAAAAAACGCGCCAGCATCTTTTCAACGATTGATGGATATCGTACTTCGAGGATTACAGGGTACAGACTTATTCGTATACCTGGACGATATAGTAATTTATGCACGATCCTTAGAAGAACACGCGATAAAATTCAAACAACTCGCAGACCGATTGAGAGGAGCAAATTTGACACTCCAACCTGATAAATGCGAATTCCTTCGTACGGAAGTTAAATATTTAGGTCATCTTATTTCAGAGGAAGGGGTAAAACCCGATCCAGCAAAAATAGAAGCAGTAAAAAAATTTCCAATTCCAAAAAATCAGAAAAATATCAAAGAATTTCTCGGTCTCGCAGGATACTACAGGCGTTTCATAAAAGATTTCGCAAAAATTGCCAAACCACTTTCTGATCTCACGAGTAAAAACGTAAATTTTGAATGGCATTCACAGCATCAATTAGCTTTCGAAACATTGAGAGACAAACTATGTGAATCTCCAATATTACAATATCCAAATTTTGAGAGACCTTTTGTCGTGACAACGGACGCTTCAGGCTTTGCCGTAGGCGCCGTGTTATCGCAGGGAAAAATCGGAGAAGACCTTCCAATTGTATACGCATCTAGAGTCCTTAACAAACACGAGAAAAATTACTCAACTACAGAGAAAGAAATGGTAGCAACAGTATTCGCATTAAAAACTTTCAGACAGTATCTTTACGGTAGACCATTCACCCTACTAACCGACCACAGACCACTGGTATGGGTAAATTCGATGAACGACCCTACTTCACGCGTGATGAGGTGGAGGGAACGGCTAAAAGAGTTTGAATTCGACATTCAATATAAAGCAGGCAAACAAAACACAAACGCAGACGCTTTATCGCGAAACCCAATAGAAAGAAAAATAGCGTTTCCAATAAAATTTAAATGGCGTACGAATCCAGACTTAGGAGGGCCGATAATTCGGCCGGGGGTAGCTCGTCTCCGCTCATCCTCAGACTCGGAAAAACCCGAAGCGAAACAAACCAGGGGTTCAAAACCCACGACAGACTCAGACGCAAGCGTCGAGGATAGCGAGGAGGAGAGCAATAAAAGAAAGACAGGTAGTTCAGAGGAAAAGAGAAAAAGCAAAACAGAATTCGTTAAATCATCAAACTCTTCGGAGGATTTTAAAGGCTTCACGCCAATGAAATGTCGCGAAACTAAATCAAACTCAGACGATTCAATGGGAAGTACTAAAAACAAAATAAAAATCGCTAAATCATCAGACTCTTCGGAGGACTTTAAAGGCTTCACGCCAATGAAATATCGGGAAATAAAATCAAAATCAGACACTTCAGAGGAAGATTTATTGGGATTTGCCCCATCAGCCGATCAAAAGAGGAAAATTGAATTTAGGCCTGTTAACGCGGGAAACACGCAAAAACCACGCGCAAACCAAAATTCAATATCGGAAAATCAAATAAAAAGTAATCAAAGCGGAGACGATAGGTCTGATCAACCTGACGATCGACGCATGGCTTTAAAAAGATTGTACGAAAACTCGAATGAGACGACGGAATTTGTAGGCGATGGGAAAAGGAAGGTGTTCAGGAAACATAAATCTAGCGGCCGCAACCACACCTCTCCGAAGATACCCTTCCTAAGTAAACATCCTTCCTCACCAGTACGAGGTGACAAAATTTTACCAAGCGAAAAAACTTTAGAAAAAGATGAAACTCTAAAGAAACAAGAAGTTGGGGAAAATGAGACGATTCCAAAGGAGCAGAAAATTGAAGAACAAAAAATTGGGGAAAGTCAGAAAATTTTAGAGGAACAGAAAATTGGGGAAAATAAGAAAATTAAGGATAATCAGAAAATTTTAGAGGAACAGAAAATTGGGGAAAATAAGAAAATTAAGGAACAGAAAATTGAGGATAATCAGAAAATTTTAGAGCAGAAAATTGGGGAAAATGAGAAAATTTCGGAAGAGCAGAAAATTTTAGAGCAGAAAATTGGGGAAAGTCAGAAAATTTTAGAGCAGAAAATTGGGGAAAATGAGAAAATTTCGGAAGAGCAGAAAATTAATGAACAGAACATTGGGGAAAGTCAGAAAATTTTAGAGGAGCAGAAAATTGGGGAAAATGAGAAAATTTCGGAAAAGCAGAAAATTAATGAACAGAAAATTGGGGAAAGTCAGAAAATTTCGGAGGAGCAGAAAATTAAGGAACAGAAAATCGGAGAAAATCAGAAAATTAAGGAACAGAAAATTGAGGATAATCAGAAAATTAATGAACAGAATATTGAGGAAAATCAGAAAATTTTGAAGGAACAGAAAATTAGGGAACAAGAAATCGAGAATAATCAGAAAATTTTGGAAAAACAGAACATTTTGGAACAGAAAATTTTGGAAAATCAGAAACTTTTGGAGAAACGGAATATTTTGGAACAGAAAATTTTGGAAAATCAGAAACTTTTGGAGGAACAGAACATTTTCGAACAGGAAATCGTGGGAAAACATAGACTCTTAGAAAAACAGAATATTTTGAAAGAAAAAATGTCGGAAAGTCAGAAAACCCTGGAAAAGCAGAAAATTTTAGAACAGAAAATTTTGGAAAATAGAGAAGTTTTGGAAAATCGAAAAATTTTGGGAAAGAAAGAAATTTCGGAAAGTCAGGAAATATCGAAATATAGAGGAATTTCGCTTCCGTCTGACAATTGTCGGACTCCGCGCTCGCAAAGAACAAGACAAAAAGATAATTTTCAAAGACTCTTAGCAATCGATTTAACTAAGAAAAGAGACTTGGCATTAGCGAATCTCACCTTATCTCCAACAGCACGAGTATATAAGAAACAAAATATAAACGAGTCGAGAAATAGAATCAATGACGCTAACCAATTAGGTACAGGAGCAAAAGAGATACTGAACCAAGATAATATAGAAGTAGTGGACATGGAATTAGATAAAACAGATTTAGGTCAAATGATACACACATCAGGGGACGAAGGCCCGCAAATAATTGAGACACAAGCACAAATCCATGGTATTCAATCGTCCACAAAGCTGTTCAATGATACGGTAAACGAAGACTTCGAAAATATGTCGGGTATACAACCAACAGACGTACCGCCGTTGAGCGACAATTCACCCGACACAGATAGACCAACACAAACTCTACAGACGAACCTACACACATACGGCAAAGACAACAAGAAAGGAACCACGGTCACACAGACACAAACAGTACGACAATCCACGCGACAGCGCAAACCGACTACCTGCGCGTGCTGCACAGACGGAGCAGGTACACACGCGGGAGGAAGAATTAAAATCACAGAAAAAGAAAAGAAAACGAGAAAAGACAAAGACACAGACCTAAACCGACCGCGGGCGCCGGGGAAAATAGTGGCACGCGCCACAGCCCCCACCCCAACCCTTGAAGACATAGAAGAAATACCACAAAGTGAGACACAAAACTTGACTTTGACAAACAACCTTGCTACTTTCAACGATACACAGAACGAAGTACAAAACAACATGACGATCAATAACTTTTCCATGCCGACGCCTAATAGCGTAAAAGATACATCAAGTTCAGATCAAAACAACACTGAAACCGACAGTAGCAGTGACGAAATTAACAGAAATTCAACAGATAAAGACATAAACGAGACAACAATTATAAACGATATTAATTTAACGCATGATAATGAACATATAACAGTAACCAGCAACATCAAAGAAACCAAGGACTGTTTGGAAATGAGAAAAGACAATTACATATGTTTTATTAACGCAGACGGCACTGTAGTAGGTGAAATAGGAAAATCTATAGAGGAAAAATACACATTAAAAGATATCAAACCACCCAACAAACTCACACTTGGACAGGCGATAAAGACGGGAACATCCAGAAAAACCGTGTTTGCATTAACAATCAGGGAACATAAAGGGAATAACCTACATGAAGCAAACTTTAAGAGAGCTTTTAAAAACCTGAGGAAAATCATGCTAGAAAATAACCTACACTCCGCAAGCATATCCCAAAGTAAAAGCGGGATAAACGAACTGGCATGGGCTAACATAAAAAATATCATCCGCACGACATTTTCTAATACACCGATAATGATAACAGTATGCAAAGGGAAAATCACAGTGCCACCAGTGGAACTGAGACAGAAAATTATAGAAGAAAACCACAGCTCACCCTTAGCAGGTCATAAAGGGATTACCAAAACTTACAATAGAATAAGAGAATTATATTTTTGGGACAACATGAAAAAACAGGTAGAGGACTTCATAAGAAAATGCGTCAGTTGCCAAAAGAAAAAACTCGTCAGAATAAAAACAAAACAACCTATGGTAATAACAGACACATCTGCGAACGTGTTCGATAAATTGGCCCTCGATATCGTTGGACCTTTCGAAATATCAAAGAATGGATACAAGTACGTTTTAACGATGCAAGACGATTTATCAAAATTTATCCTTGCAGTACCTCTAAAACTCGCCACAGCGGAACACATAGCAGAAGCGTTAATTGATCGTTTCATTTGCATATTCGGTTGTCCAAAAGTAATACTAACAGACCAAGGTTCAGCATTTATAGGTCAAGTAATGAAAAGGGTAGCGAAAATATTCAAAATACACCAAATTAAAACAACAGCTTTTCACCCTCAATCAAATGGTTCATTAGAAAGAAGTCATCAAGTATTAGTCGATTATCTGAAACATTACGTTACAAACAAAGATTGGGATAGATGGTTACAACCAGCAGCTATGGCATACAACACGAGCGTACACGAAGGTACAAAATTTAGCCCGTATGAGCTTATTTTCGGTCACACAGCACGCATGCCATCCGAATTCCCGGACATGGACGAAATCCCTACGTACGACGAATATGTAAAAAACTTACTAGCAAAAATGATAGAATTGAGGAACACAGCAAGATTAAATTTGGAAAAAGCAAAATCAAAATCGAAACAATATTATGATAGGAAAATTCATCCGGTCAAATTCCAAGTAGGACAGAATATTTACTTAGTAAAAAACCAAAAAGTGGGAAAATTAGATGACAATTATAAAGGTCCTTACAAAATTACGGAAATTTTTCCAGATAGAAACGATATTGAAATAGAACTTGGAAAGAACAAACGGAAGATAGTCCATTGCGACCGTGCGAAATTGGCACATTGAAATCCAATATAAAAACAATAATTTTTTCAAAAATCAGACAGAATAGAAAAAAAAAACAATAAACACTGTTACAGGTTTGCCATGGGTAAAGGAGTGATGCTGCTACTCGTCTGCATACTAGCGGCGATCGGGCGAGGCGACGCCATTGTCGCATACGATTGCGGCGCAGCAGCAATGAACGTAACAACGCTTTCATTACTTAACATCAAAGAATGCGACATCCCAATTTTAAAACCGAATAAGACTAATGTGAAAATACAGTTATTACAAACGGCAGAATTCCACCATATAAAAGTTATGCAGTGCAAAGTAGAAATACACAGATCAGTATATCACTGTGGAATGCACTCCCACGTCTCAATAGTCTCCAATGGAGATATCGAATACATAGAAGAAATATCTTACGAACAATGCAAGCGATTACACACCCTACAAAGCTACCAAACACACAGAAATCTGTACACAAACATCCAGGCGAACACTACATCAGATAGGCCGATTACTTTGGCAGGTACGGTGTATACAGACGGAAATTGCAAAGGAGAACATTTCTCGGACCATTATGGATCATGGGATAACGTCGTAGCGCATGGCCAAATATTCTTCACCTTACAAGACTATACAGCAACAGTTAGCTTAGAGAAAAACGAAGTAATCTTGCGTTCAGGCGTCAGATGTAGATACTCGGAGGGAAAATGCATGGACATAGAGGGAGGAAATACATATTGGAGCATACTGCCCACCGACCAATGCAAATTTAATACTTTCTCTGTAATTTACGAAGGGGGAGCCCAGAGGATCAAAGATAATGCGCCAAACAAATACGGCCAAGAAATATATTCACTTACAACAAACGACGTAGTCTTTGCTCTCTCGGTACGGGGACACATACCAACATGCGGTTATAAAGTAATAAAGACGGAAGACCCAAGACTGTTTATCCTAGATCGCGAATACGGAGAATTTTTCACGCATGCAAAGAACACGGTGAGGGAAAATCTAAACCTCTTTACCTACGTAAACTCAAAAATAATATATTTCGAATATCATATGAGAAACCAACTAGTAACATTATACAACGACCTAATAAAACAAGAGTGCGAATTGGAGAATAAAGTATTACGAAACTCGTTAGCGTTAGCCACATTCGCCCCAGCAGAATTCGCCTTCCACATTATGAAAGGACCAGGTTACGTAGCACATCTTGCAGGAGAAGTAATAAGATTAGCGAAATGTATTCCAGTTGATGTAAGGGTAAGAAAGACAAACGAATGTTTCCAGGAACTACCAATATCAAGAGGCAATGACAGTCTGTACATGCTACCCCGAACACACATAATCGTAAATACCGGAAGCCAAATAGACTGCACCTCATTCCTAGCTCCGATGTACAATATCAATAACGCATGGTACCAGATGTTGCCACAATTAGCACCCGCAGTAGCCCCTAAGGAAATGTCCTCGAACACAAAAAAATCATGGAATTATGAATCGCCAGGGAACCTCGCGGCGGGCGGAATCTACTCGTCGGAGGATTTAGACAAAATCAGACAACAGCTGTTGTTCCCAATAGAAAGGCCGGCTGTACTTAACACAGTAGCTAGGGAGGTAACAGGACAAGATTCGATAAAACAAGGAATGTCAGTGAACGGATTAATAAACGTAGACGATATAAGAAACTCGCTAGAGAAAGCTTGGGGAAGAGTATATAAATTCTTTAACACCGTGGGCACATTCAGTGTGACGGTGATGGGAATATGGTTCACATTCAAGGTAATAAAATTCGTAGTAGACACGATTATTCATGGGATAGCACTTCATACAGTTTTCGGATGGAGCTTATGGCTGGTAGGCTCGGTCTGGGATTCACTCACGAATATTCTACTCCACATGAGAAAGACGAAGACAAACAAGACAACGGAGACAAAGACAGACACGAAATATAGAGACGAACCACAGGATATCGAACGCGGACAAACCACCCAGGAAATCCCAGAAACAAAGATAGAAATATATCCCAACATTAGACAAGCAACGGTACCTACAGGTATTTTCTATGGAGCAGGACCAACGAAACAGAAAGAAAAGGAGCAAAACCCTAAATAAACGGAAATAGAGGAACGCGAGCGAATCCGATAAAAAACAAAGGCGTAAGAAAAAAAATTCTAATGATTACAATCAGGCAAATTAAAGAAAATTAACAACGATAATACAGAGGGAAGTAAGAGAATCAACAAAAATACGAGAAGAAAATCAAGATTAATACAAAAAAATTAAAATAAAAAAATAAATAAAAAAAAAAAAAAAAAAAGAAAAAAAATAAAATAAAATAAAAAAAAATATAAATTAAAATAAAAATAAAATAAAATAAAATAAAATAAAATAAAATAAAAATGAAAAAACATAAAATAAAATAAAAATAAAAAAAAAAAAAAAAAAATTTTTTTTGAGACAAAATAAGAATAAAAATAGGAAATAACATAAATACTAAACTAATCAATATAAAGATAAAGTAAAAATGAAAATTTGAGAAGATATAAATATTAATAAAGAAAATTAAAATTTTTGCTAATTGGAAAAGAAATTAAATTCAAAATTGGGAATAAATAAGTTTCAGAAAAAAGATATGAATAAAAATAAATATAGTACGGATGATGGTTCAAATTTTTTAAAAAAAAAAAAAAAAAAAAAAAAAAAAAATAAATAAATTAGAGTCGAGAATGATAATGACATAGAGGTCAAACAACAAAAAAAGAAAAAAAATAATAAGAATATAATAAATAAATGCAAAAATAAATAAGACGGGAAACGCAGGAGAATGGGAATAGCTCGAACCGCAAATCCGAGATAAATCGAAACAAAACCTCGCAGTTTATTTTGCCTCTAGGAAACTTTTGTTCCTTTTTTTCTTCCCTTTAAAAAGGGAGAGGCATTTATTAGTTCTCTTCTTTACATCGACATCTTTTTTGTAATATAGAAAACAAATAAAAAAATATATATATAAAATAAAAGACAAATAAATGGGGAAGGGAGTTCAGTGTCGGGCCGTAGATCGGTCACTCTCTATAGGCGAACAACCGCCGAAGGCCCAAATAATCTACGAGCCAATCCCCGACCCAGCATGGCTCAAGATAAAAAAAGAAGTCTTCAACCTCAGTACGGCGGTATAGTCGCGCCATCCTCCGCCATTTGAAAATCTGTATAACGCGCTCCTGTATTACCTACGAAAACACACAACACCAAACTAATTATATATAAAATCTATGAGACAGTAGGAATGACAAAATGGGAAGAATCCGATTAGCTAAACACCGGGATGATCAAAAAAAATGGAACCGAAGAAAATTGGACTAATAACGATTAAAAACGATTGAACACATCACAGATAGATCAACACTCACAAACTCCGACGGGTCAAGGAACCAAGGTGCTTGTCGCTTATTGCCCTAGAAAGAAAGAACAAACAGGAAAATTAAAATCAAAAAAAAAAAAAAAAAAAAAAAAAAAAAAAAAAAAAAAAAAAAAAAAAAAAAAGAGGGTTCACGTTTACGCGGAACTTACACGTCGAGTACTCATATTTTTTGCGTTGTTTCGAAATAAAAACGGAAATCGCTCTTTAGAAAAATTTTGTCAGAATAAACGCACTTACCTGTGTCACCCGAATATATAGCCTCGGCACTGCAACCCCCGAAAACGGCGAACGCCGCAAATTTCCCTCTCCAGAAAGAATATACGAAACCGGTAGGTGTACCATCGAACAGGCCGAACAAATCCTAAAATACTATTATATTAAATTTAAATAACGTTAGTTACAATAAAAATATATCATACAATTAACATTAAGACTATCAAATAAGAAAAATTACATAATAACGTTTATAATTTTTTTTTTTTTCGATCTTTTTTTTCTCATCAAAATTGAAGACAATTATAAGAAACCTAGTAATTACATACCTTTTTTATACACAAAAAAAAAGAAACAAAACTTTCGCATATGTAACGCGATAATAAAATTCTTGCTATATATAACGTTTTTTTATATATATTTTCAGTAGCGTAAAATTTGTATTAGATTTTAATTAATCCAATTCGAAATTTCACGTCGGTATATCATTTAATCGAAATCGAGCGTGGGCGCTCGAATCTTTCAAGGGGGGAAGTGTTACATCCCCACCGGCATATTTTTTCGATCAGAGTCTCCCTCTTTATTACACCCTTTCAAATACCGACCTGAAATTAATGACATTAGAATATACGGTAACCGATAAAATAGATCTCATCGAATAATCATTTCTTGTACAATCAATCTCGGGAGGACCGGAAGAACCACGTAAATAACACATATTTATATTCAAAACTAGACGAGAACAGAATCTCAAGACCACCCAATATCTAAACTAAATAATCCAACTCAGTTAATACATTTGGTCCCCAAATGCACCAAAACTAATATCTTCGTAAACATTTGATCAGCACACGGTCCTTTCCCGAGGAAAGCGGACACATCCTGTCATAAAATTATATCTCAAACATACAAGCGAAAACCCCGCATTTCTCGAGATTATTTGCTTTCCCACGTGCACGCGTCTCTCGCCAGAAGAAAACGGCGACACTCATATTATAATCGAATATTCTTTATCTTGCAACTGAAAAAACGTTTCCCTCTTCCGAGGAAAACGCCGGCATGTTTATCTATAAGAAAATATATGTAAAACAGACACAGGAAACTCGCAACGATCACCAAACTTTTTAGGGATAAAAAACCCGCCCTTAAGTACGCCCACGCGGCATCAGCTTGACTCCTCCTTTGCTCCACTTGGACCAACGAGAACAAATCTCTCCTACCAAACTCAAATTTTCCATCTCCCTAAACTCCATTCGCCAAGGTTATAAAAAACCGAACTCTCCAAAAAATAGGCACTTAATTTTTACCCATCGACCTACACTAAACTTTTACCATTCGACTTCAATTCATCGACATTTGATTTTTACCATTTGACTGCAATTCTATCTTTGCATCATACGAACAGTCTAAATTCGAAATCCAGAGTAAAACACGAAACTCATAAGTTCGTTCGAATCGCGCTCAATTTAATTAAACTTCGTGCGCGCGATTCCAGTGTCTGTTATCCGAAAATATCAAGTGTATCAAACATTCTGTATTCACATTCAAATATGTTGGTCTTACCAACCAAGATCATCGACAATTATAAACTGAATAAAAAACGTTCATCTGTTTAATCAACAAATCTTCGCAATCATCCACATCTTTTTTCCGGCAAATCAGCCACGCGTAGTGGTCGCTGAAATACCCAAAAACATTTATATACTATTGGTTCCGGTATCGAGTAGGGAAAAAGCAGAAACCGCTCCTATCAGACTCGTCGAACTCGCGTATTGCGGGTTACAAGAGTTTCTGCTCTACCGACGCTCTCGGGACGTAACAATGTCATGTTACGTATGATCTTTGGCTAACGAAGCTGCCTTCGTTGCTTCGGCATTTCCGAAAGTCGTTTACGCGATTTTTTTATCGTTACTTTGAGATGAAAGTTCAGAGGTTTTATTACGAAAGTGAAGTATAAAAATAAATTGAAAAAAAAAAAAAAAAAAAAAAAAACGAACAGTGTTAGAGTATTATTTTATCATTTTCGGACAGAACCGGTGAAAAAAAAAATTATATACTTATAGGTGCGTTCTCGTAGTGATATGACTCCCCATTTAGTGGTTATATTGGTGTATTTCGAAAAAAAAATATTGATTATTAATTAAATAAAGTTTAAAGTATATTAATGAAACAGAATTGTGTTTTTTTCCACAAACATCAAAGTACATTCAGCATTTTTATTTTTAACATTGTTTATTTCATTTTAATTATTATTTAAATGATATTTAAATTCGAAGTGAACTTCATAAGTTCTTTGCATCGTGTAATTTCGATTGAATATTTTCTTTTTGTATCGCTTCCCTCTCTCAGGATCATCAGGACTTCAAAAGGTTCCGTGAGCATTGCTTGTTATCGATATGCCGGAGCTCTTCTAACGTTTTTTAATCCGCACATGATCTACGCCATCAACTCCGAGTATTCTATTTGACATCATACAAGTCCCAGCTGCACTGCCTTATTATCACAGATTTCATCTGAATGCAAACCAGAGAAGCTCACACAATTCTAGACAGAAAAATAGTATGCGTCATCAAGTAAACACAGAAAAATTAGTTACATCGCTAAGCCGTCACAAAAACATTTCCCCATACAGGGATTTGACCCAATAAATTTGGCCCGTATCTAACTTGATAAAAAGAAACTCGTTGCACCATCAACTTGCTACAATAAAACACAATGCACCACCGATTTGGAATAGAAAAATTCGACGCATCACCAACTCGACGCACAAAAAATCACCTACGGGCTATCTCGATGGAGATATACTCTCCCATGGTACAGTTTCACACAGCGAAAACTCTCATGCGGCGTAACTTGGTCCGCTTCAATTCTCAACCGACGCAACCATAGTCCGTTAGACTGTGTAGAGTTGGAGCGGGCTGAGCTGTGCCACGAAAGTTTCGCTGTGGCGAGTTACGCCAAGGGAGAATTTTTCTGTGTTGGCATGCCCTGGCAGTTTTTGCATGTCGAATTGGTGATGCATCGAGTTTTTCCATGTTGAATTGGCAATATGTCCAGTTTAATTGGAGCAAGCCGATGGTGCATTGGGTTTTTCTGCACCAATTTAATTATAGGCTGAGTTTGTCTGGGTTATGTCGCTTCATGGGATTTTTTTTGTTTTACAGTGCAATGTGTCGAATTTTTCTGTGTTCAGTTAATTATGTGTGTGACTTTTATGAGCAGAATTACGTGGGTCGGGTTGAGTCTGCATTCAGTTGGTATCTGTACAAACAAAGCTTTACCATTCCATCGCTAAGAAAAAAAACATAAAGCTCAATATTATAAACAGACTATCGAAAAGCGATGCCTATGATTTTATATCTTAGCGATGGTGCATTGTATCAAGAATCAAATACTCAAAGTTATTCGGATAGGTCATGCGAGTATTCTCAAAAATCGGGATACCTCATTGATAACATGTTGTACGCATGGAACATTCTGAAGTTTGCTAAGCTTATTAAGGGGGTCAGGTACCGACAATTTCACATCCAGAACCTCTAACGGTAGAGACTGGCTGATTTTTGTCTTGATATCATTTCTCATATCAAAATACCTCATGAAATGTAGAAAAATTAATTTTTTCCCTATTTTCAAAATAATTTTTTTCGAAACCGTTGATATATCGAAAATCCAATCTGCTAAATTATTCATTGTGATAAGTGTTGTTATATAATTTCGTCCAGGTAAAGTTTTATTACTTGATCATATCGAAGAATTTTTTTTATTCAGGCCATGGAATCCATTTTCTTCTTATTCTATTCTACCAATTAATTTATCACACATTTGGAAATTGTTGTGCCATTAATGATGTTGAAATTTGCATCGTTGGAATGCAACGAAAATAGGTTTTTTTTATTAAAAAAAAAATCATTTCCAGTATTTCTGACGCTTCTGTGGCATATTTAGGCCCCAGATCGCAAAAAAAAAACCGAAAATAAGGTTTAAACGATTTTTGACTTCGAGACAATACTGGAAATGATTTTTTTTAAACTTTTTTCGTTGCATTCCAACGATGCAAATTTCAACATCATTGCCATTAAATGGTATCTCCTCCTACAATTTTGAACTTTGAGGGTTGTAGATTTTTTTACACATTCTTTGGGTCACAATGAACAATCTAGCAGATGGGATTTCCGATACCTATCTTAACGGATTCGAAAAAAATTATTTTAAACACGTGGAAAAATTAATTTTTCGAAATTTTATCAATGTGAGGTATTTTGATACGAGAAATGATATCAAGACCAAAATTAGCAAGTCTCTACCGTTAGTGGTTCTGGATGTGAAATTTTCGGTACCCGACCCCCTTAAGGATCTAATAAACGAAATGCAAATGATATTTAATGTCTTAGTTGCTAGATTGGGGCCTCTGAATTTGTAAAATAATGAAACCATCGCATGACGAAATGTTTTGGAAAGACGAAATTCATCCCCTCAAAAATTGTTTAATTCTAGCCTGAGCAGAGCAGTCACCATTCGAAGCTTTCACATAGAAGTTACATGGTAAAAATATATATAATCCTTTGCAAAAAGAAGCCAAATCCCCCCAAAAAACACCATAAATGGTGTACAAAAAGTTGAGACAAGTACATTTCCTTGCATCGTTTTATCTTTCCTTACAAAAATATGTCAAACATAAATAGTTGTAAAATAAATCCTCACAAAAAGTTCTCAAATAAATTCAAATCATCCAACTCACAGTTGCCAAGTACATCCAGCATTTTTATTGTTTCTATTATTTATTAACCATTTATAAGTAGGTCACAACGCCCGAAAACGTCTTGAAACGGGACTTAGGGACTTAATCTAAAAATGTATTGTTTGAAAAATTTTTATTGAAAAAAATTCGGATTGAAAAAAAAAATTTGAACGAAGTACTTGGCGAGTTCGTAACAGGTAGTCCGTACAGTCATTTTACATAACTCGCCAAGTACTTCGTTCGAATTTTTTTTTTTCAATCCGAATTTTTTTCAATAAAAATTTTTCAAACAATACATTTTTAGATTAAGTCCCTAAGTCCCGTTTCAAGACGTTTTCGGGCGTTGTGACCTACTTATAAATGGTTAATAAATAATAGAAACAATAAAAATGCTGGATGTACTTGGCAACTGTGAGTTGGATGATTTGAATTTATTTGAAAACTTTTTGTGAGGATTTATTTTACAACTATTTATGTTTGACATATTTTTGTAAGGAAAGATAAAACGATGCAAGGAAATGTACTTGTCTCAACTTTTTGTACACCATTTATGGTGTTTTTTGGGGGGTCTTCTGAACCGGAATCATAACCCGCCTCTACAATGACTTTTTTTTTTCTAATAATTCGAGACTATCCTGGACAGATTTGCCGTTTAGAATTTCGCGAAAAAATGTTTCCGGCGACTGCCTAGAGAAGATGCAATTTTTTTCAGTTCTCCGCCTTTTTATTATTTTTGGTCCTATAATAAAAGGATTTCGTCGAAATTTTTTTTTTCAAATACCAACATTTGAAAAAGCCACCATCATAAATAATTAGCAAATTTTTTTATCAATTTTTACTCATCATTGCGAAAAAATCATTTTCCAGCTTATCATCGTCATTTGTTTTTATTCTCATAAGCTGGGCCATCGCGACAAGCATGAACATTGCCGCACGCCTAGCGTTTATTTGTTTCGCTCTCGTGCGTTCATGTGGTGTTCAACGGTGTGTGTGTGCGAGCGTTTTGTTTCACGAACCCCGCTTCTACCGACGCCGTCCCCTCCACTATCTCAACTTTTTTAAATTTCTCTTCGATCGAGCGCTCATTGGTCGACGTTGGTCGATTTTGGTCGACGTTAAATCGCTAATAACTCAACCAAATTTAATTTCACAAAATTTTTGAAAAGGACTTTTCTGCTCCGTTTTCGACGCTCTACCCGAATCTCATAATATGATCGGTACGTTAGTATACACCCTGTATGTATATGAGCCGTTCGCTCAAAGAATGACCTAAGTTCAATTTGGTCGTTTTGAGAAAAAAGCGATTTAAAGATTCAGCATTGTATGGCAAATTGTTAGGTGTAAAAATGTATAATTTTTTGAATTTTACTTCAAAGACACACTCCTGAATAAAGATTCAAGACCATAAAATCGTTGTTAAATACATTTTAACAACACTGAAATGTATAATTAATAGAAAATGATTTAGGTCGTTTTTTCGGCGAACTACTTAACCCTTTCAAGCACACATTTTTCTTTACGTGTAATCGACTTGAAACTCTGTACTCGGGAGTTTTCGGGGTCACTGATAACGAATCCGCACTCGAAGTTAGCAAATTCAAGATGGCGGATTTAATATGGCGGACCAAAAATACAAGAAGTCCTCTGACGCAAATAAAAGTTCGTACTCGGGGGTTTTCGGGGTCGCTGACAACGAATATGCACTCAAAATTTTAAAATCAAGATGGCGGATCCAATATGGTGGACCAAAAATGCCAAAGGTCGTTTGACGAAAATGAAAGTTGGTAATCAAGGGATTTCGGGGTCGCTAATAACGAATATGCACTCAAAATTTCAAAATTCAAGATGGGAGATCCAATATGGTGGACCAAAAATGCAAAAGGTCGTTTGACGAAAATAAAAGTTGGTAATCACGGGTTTTCGGGGTCGCTATTAACGAATATGCACTCAAAATTAAAAAAAAAAAAAAAAAACAAAAAAAAAACAAAGAAACCAATAAAAAAATTACAAAAAACCAAAAAAAAGTTTTTTAAATGAAGAAAAAAATAAAAAATTAACATAAAACGAAATTTTTTTTTTAAACGACAAAAAATAAAAAAATTCAAAAAAAAATTAGAAACGGAGACATCAACCGACATGTCCTCGTTCGTGTGTCTCTGGATTTGACTGAGAGCGATACTTTTTGGAGAAAATTGAGGTTTCCATTTCCTAAATCGTATATGCAGTACGTTTTTATATCGTACTCTAGTATAAAAATTGACCTTGAATAAACGGTTTCTCAGGTCTGCATCGGCCGTGTTACATGCAATTTACAATCAATGGCTCCAGAAATATCTATGTACTGATCTTACGCTAGATAAGCATTGTTTTTCGCATGCAAGTCACCATGTTAGATCCACCATCTTTCATTCCCGAAGTCCGACCGTGAATTCGTAGTCAGGGACTACATCAACCTCCGAGTACTAACTTTTACTTTTATCGAACCACTTTTTGCATTCTACATCCACTATTTCAATTTCCAAATTTTGAGTACTGATTCGTTATCAGGTACCCCGAGTACAAACTTTCACTGACATTGCACAACTTTTTGTATTTTTGGTCCACCATATCGGATCCGCCATCTTGAATTCTTAAATTTCGAGTGCAGATTCGTTATCAGCGACCCTGGAAACCCCTGAGTACCGACTTTCACTTCCGTCAAAGGACTTTTTGCAATTTTGGCCCGCCATATTGGATCCGCTATCTTAAGTTTCCGAATTCCGATTTCTGTCACGAATATATTAGTGACAGAAGAGAGCAAACGATATTATCACGTACCGCGCGGGTACCACAACGCACATCAACAGCTGGAGCGCGAGACTAGGGACGCAGCCGCGCGGTGAGGACTAACAACGACAATACTCTAGACGCGCTGTTCCAACCAATCACAAAAAGGTCAATAATGGCCGAAATGTTACGAAACTTAGCAAACATACTTTTAGGACTCATACCTACGTACTGGTAACTAAATCCCAAAAACGACCTAAAGTGACTTAGGTCATTCTTTGAGCGAACGGCTCATATATTCTCGTTTGTTATTATTATAATGGATGTAGAGTGTACCTTTAGGTAATGTGAATATCACTATTGTTATAATAATAAAATCAATAAATAAAATAAATAAAGTAAGTATGTTCTTGATTATTTGTTCTTGAGACTGACTGACTGCAATTTCACAATAGCTTCCGCTAAGGATAGCTCGCTTAATTCAACAGCGCCGTTGCCAACAGAAGACGGCGTTTTTATGTTATTACGGAACAGATAGTTCAATGGCCTTTTACTTAATTTTCGAACAGGTCGAATCATACGATGTTCACTCGACGACGTGTGTGTCGCAAAAGTCACCTCCAAACTGCTACGTTTGCGTGGTTGCTAAATCGTGGTTTATTAGGGGAAGTTCGGGTAGCCCCGGACACTTGAATAAAGTATATCAAAAACATATAAATAACAGGTTCTAAACGTTCAATATCATACCATTTACGATCTTCAGAATCTCTTTGATGACTTTAACAAAACAATAGATACTTTTTTCAATTGTGTGAATTATATAATAACAGAAAAACGTTAGCATCCAATTTTGGGAAATGGGAAAAACGGCGGGTAGCCCCGGACACACATTTCAACGACGATTTAATCGTTCTTTAGCTTTACAAACATCATAATACCAATGGATATTCGACGATTTCATGTTGACAGAGGCTTCATGAGCCCAATCGATGGATTTTTGACATTCAATCCAATCTTCATCGAAGGTTTCCCCACACATCCCCGTAGCCTCATGACGATCTTCATGGGAGCGCGTTCGATAGTTTTAGTTCATTTCTGTTCATTTTTTGTTCATTTCTGTTCATGTTTTGTTCATTGGTATGAGTTCTTACACCGACTCCCCTGAGGGTTGCGGGCTCCCAACACCATCTACCCTTGGTCTCCTCTCGTATCCGTTTGTCCCCGGTTCGATTCCCGCTGCCGGAGCTTGTCGCGCACTCGCTAGATTTAAACACCTGGGACAGAAACAGTCGTAGATCGTACGCCCTGCCTCTGGAGCTACGTCCGAGCCCGTTTGTGCTTTTACCATCTGCTGTGCTACGGCAATGCTTCTCGCTGCCGGAGCTCGTCTCGCACACGCTAGATGTCAGCACATTGGGACAGAAGCAGTCGTAGTTCGTACGTCCTGTTTCTGGAGCTACGTCCGAGCCCGTTGTGTTTTCATCAGCCGTGCTACGGCATCGGGAATCGAACCCGAGACATCTTCCCAGCCTTTCGGTCACCACACCAAGGCGCTGGTTTCCTTTGGACCTACTTTTTTAGGTAGATTCCGAACCACCGGGTCACAGAAAAAGCACTTAGAAAATTTTTCCATTGGTGCCGACAGTGGGAATCGAACCCGGCCACATCGCGCGCCACTGCGTGCGAGCCGAGCACGCTACCCACTGCGCTACTGCTCCCCCTCTGTTCATGTTTTGTTCATTTCTTCCATTTTTTTGAAAATTTTGCTTCGTTTTTTGTTTCAAAATGTCCGAAGGTACGCGACAGACTTGCGTCCGGGGCTACCCGATAATCCCTATCTCATATTATTATTGATAATTATCAAATTATAAACACAATCAAATGGAAAACTGTTGTAAACGTAAAGTATATGTAATGGCCTCTGATACAAGTAATAAGTTCAGTCGTATTACCCGTGTCTTTTATATGAAAACCTTCTTCGAAGTCTGATGAGCGCGCACGAAAAATCTTGCCGATGATAAATTTCACAAATAAATTTTACCCGGTCAGCGCTCATGCCAAAATACTGACTTAAATTTGTTCTATGCACTACGGGGCACGTTAATATGCGTCACTTTGTTTACATTTTTGACTCTATTGTTGCATACTTCAAGTGTCCGGGGATACCCGCCGTCCGGGGCTACCCGAACTTCCCCTACCGTTTGCACAATTGATGACTCAATCGAATATATCTCTAAATGATGAAATCGGGGTACAATACCGTTTTATCGAATCATGAATGTTTTCAGTGTACGCAAAGCTTAGAAGGAGATATTGGCTGACCATTGGGCTTTCGCCCAAAAATTACAAGTTGGACACAAAATTTTTGATATTTTTTGAAGATTTCACTAAACAGCCGGAATTGAGCATTTATGAGCCAATGTAATTCATTGATTATTTGTCAGAAATTGTAAAAATAGGAATAGTGGATGTCTTACCATACAGCATGCAATGTGCTAGCAATGTCTCAACAACATTGATAAATCTCGTTTTCATTGCAATCGATTTGCAATGTTGCTGCGAGATCTCTGCAATATAACTTTTGCAATATTACAAGTGCAATGTTACCGCAAGATCTCTGCAATATAACTTAGTTATATTGGCACGTTTTGTGTATTTATATTGTGACGGGAATCTCGCGATTCACGTCACCTTCGGCCGATCTCACCATCCTCTACGCCGGGAGAGCCGTTGAGCGCCAGGTAATCTTTTTAATTGAACGGCGAGAATTACCAAACCCTCGAAACTTAACCGGAACTTGATAGGGACGTAAACGAAACACGAAAGAGGGAAGCCGGCGCGTTGGATGGCGAGATCGGTGACGGTATACCCGATTCGCTCAGTGTGTGGGTTGTGGAGAGAGGGCGTGGATGGCTGGCTAACTCTCGAGTGCCTTCAAAAACGTGACCTGAAATAAATGAACTCAACACGAAAAATAACGTATGGGGCCTTGGTTCAGGCTAGTTTATTAATTCCTCTCACGATAGCTCATATTTTCGATAACTGATAGGAAAACGAACAGAAGTCACGATAGCTCATAATTTCGATAACTGATAGGAAAACGAACAGAAGTCACGATAGCGAAGGCGATAGCGAATAGAAAAATTCGGTGACGACGGTAACGTCGATACTTAACTAAATTCGAGAACGACAATCAATTCGGTGCTTAACTAAATTCGATAACGACGATAACCTCGATACTTAAATAAATTCGGTAACGACGGTCAGTGCAGTAACGCAAAATAACGGCGGTAACGACGATAAATTCGATGCTTAACTTAATTCGATAACGACGCTAGATGCGGGAACTTAAAAGAAATTCGGTAACGACGATAAATTCGATGCTTGAATTACTTCGAGAACGACGATAAGTTCGGCGACGGGAACGTGGACAGAGAGCTCGAAAGTACGATAGCGTGACGACAACGACAAAATAATTTCGGTAACTCGAGAACAGAAATTCCTCGCAATCGAGATCACAAAAAGGTCGTTCAAGGCAACGGTAGCATAACGGGAACGAAACGAGAACCAATTCGGTAATTAACGATATCGGAGAAGGCGAGAACGTTAAAAAGTTAGCTCGAGAGAGCCGATAGCGTAGCGATACGAGAGCAAAAGCGGTAACATGACGGGAGCTTCCCGAGCAGCGAACCGCCCGGGTCGAGAGCCACGCAGAAAAAAGCGAGCTCCGAGCGGCGAACCACTCGGATCGAGAGATACGCAGAAAGAGAACGAATCGAACAGGTAAAATGATCGAGACGATAACGAGGATGGAGGGGGACGAGTACGCGCACGTGTAACGAGAACTCGCGATCCCCCTCGTCTCCTGACGTCACAACGCCTCGAGCGCCTTATCTCGAAACGTAACTGACCGGCGAATTCAAACGATAACGCGAAACTCAATTGAACGATAACGCTAAACTCGATAAACAAATATTCGTTAAACGAATAACGTAGACACGCCGGGATGTTGTGGCGGGTGGATCCTGTTGCTCGCGGTGATCGTCCTTCGCGGGGTCCTCTTCTGGTATGGTGAATCGGGGGCCAACTATAACTAATACTACGATAACGGTGCGATTGGGCAATCCGTGGCGGATGGGGAATCGCGGGCCCATACGCCAACGGCCTTCCATACAGAAACGTAACTCAACCTGCCCTTCTTTACCCATACCTTTTCGCGAAGCGTCGAGAGCCGCACTCGAACCTTTAGACTCCCACGAATTACTTCCTTCGACACCGAGTATACCGGGTGGCTCATTGTTTCGGCCCCTATCCACGGTAACTTGGTGTCTTATTTCGCGTTGATCCGATAACTACGGGACGAGAGCTTTCGATAACGCAAAACCGAAAAAAGAACTTACACGCTAATTGCTAAGATTACGATAACTTATTCGAAATCGTAGAAAACCCTGGTCGGGACGACCTGTGACGCCAAAAACCAAAAAATTGCGTCACAATATTTATAATATGTATATGTTGTATATGAGCCGTTCGCTCAAAGAATGACCTAAGTCACTTTAGGTCGTTTTTGGGATTTAGTTACCAGTGCGTAGGTATGAGTCCTAAAAGTATGTTTGCGAAGTTTCGTAACATTTCGGCCATTATTGACCTTTTTGTGATTGGTTGAAACTGCGCGTCTAGAGTATTGTCGTTGTTAGTCGTCACCGCGCGGCTGCGTCTCTAGTCTCACGCTCCAGCTGTTGATGTGCGTTGTGGTACCCGCGCGGTACGTGATAATATCGTTTGCTCTCTTCTGTCGTTAATATATTCGTGACAGAATTCGGAATTCGGAAACTTAAGATGGCGGATCCAATATGGCGGGCCATAATTGCAAAAAGTCCTTTGACGGAAGTGAAAGTCGGTACTCAGGGGTTTCCAGGGTCGCTGATAACGACTCTGCACTCGCAATTTGGCAATTCAAGATGGCGGATCCGATATGGTGGACCGAAAATACAAAAAGTTGTCCAATGTCAGTGAAAGTTGGTACTCGGGGTACCTGATAACGAATCAGTACTCAAAATTTGGAAACTGAAATAGTGGACGTAGAATGCAAAAAGTGGTTCGATAAAAGTAAAAGTTAGTACTCGGAGGTTGATGTAGTCCCTGACTACGAATTCACGGTCAGACTTCGAGAATGCAAGATGGTGGAACTAACATGGCGACTTGAATGCGAAAAACAAAATGCTTATCTAGCGTAAGATCAGTACATCGATATTTCTGGAGCCATTGATTGTAAATTGCATGTAACACGGCCGATGCAGACCTGAGAAACCGTTTATTCAAGGTCAATTTTTCATACTAGAGTACGATATACAACCGTACTGCATATACGATTTAGGAAATGGAAATCTCAATTTTCTCCAAAAAGTACCGCTCTCAGTCAAATCCAGAGACACACGAACGAGGACATGTCGGTTGATGTCTCCGTTTCTAATTTTTTTTTGAGTTTTTTAATTTTTTGTCGTTTTTAAAATTTTTTTTTCATTTTATGTTATTTTTTTTTTTTCTTCGTTGAAAAATTTTTTTTTTCGTTTTTTGTAATTTTTTTTCATTTGTTTCTTTGTTTTTTTTTTTTTTTCCAAATTTTGAGTTCATATTTGTTATTAGCGACCCCGAAAACCCCTGATTACCAACTTTTATTTTCGTCAAACGACCTTTTGCATTTTTGGTCCACCATATTGGATCTCCCATCTTGAATTTTAAAATTTTGAGTGCATATTCGTTATTAGCGACCCCGAAATCCCCTGATTACCAACTTTTATTTTCGTCAAACCACCTTTGGCATTTTTGGTCCACCATATTGGATCCGCCACCTTGAATTTTAAAATTTTGAGTGCATATTCGTTGTCAGCGACCCCGAAAACCCCCGAGTACCAACTTTTACTTTCATCAGACGACTTCTTGTATTTTTGGTCCACCATATTGGATCCACCATCTTGAATTTGCTAACTTCGAGTGCGGATTCGTTATCAGTGACCCCGAAAACTCCCGAGTACAGAGTTTCAAGTCGATTACACGTAAAGAAAAATGTGTGCTTGAAAGGGTTAAGAAGTTCGCCGAAAAAACGACCTAAATCATTTTGTATTAATTATACATTTCAGTGTTGTTAAAATGTATTTAACAACGATTTTATGGTCTTGAATCTTTATTCAGGAGTGTGTCTTTGAAGTAAAATTCAAAAAATTATACATTTTTACACCTAACAATTTGCCATACAATGCTGAATCTTTAAATCGCTTTATCTCAAAACGACCAAATTGAACTTAAGTCATTCTTTGAGCGAACGGCTCATATAACTGTACACATCAGTATAATTTTTTAACTATATTGTGCGTATGTTCATTGTAATTGTTATATATGCACGCGTATACACTTCAGTGAACAGAATTTACAATCCCTGTCGCGTGTATACAGTTTGCATGTAATAATATAACGTCTACACTCGCGTCTACTGTACAGCGTATGCGTATAATACGTAGATTCAAATTTCGCGGGTGCGGGAATGGACGATCTCATTTATCGCATATATTCGGTGCATTAGCGCTATATCCGGATGTTTTAATGCGCGTACATACATTCATACATAGGACATAGCCCCTAGCCGTGGCAGAGGGGATGAGTTCATTCTCATGGCGTGTTTTAAAGTCTTTGATAGTGAATTTTCACGCGCGCGCGCGCGCGCGCGTGTGTGTGCGTGTGTGTGTGCGTGCGTGCGTGCGTGCGTGCATGCGTGCGTGCGTCTGTGCGTGCATGCGTGCGTGCGTGCGTGCGTGCGTGCGTGCGTGCGTGCGTGCGTGCGTGCGTGCGTGCGTGCGTGCGTGAGTGCACACACACACAAACACAAGTACACCCACATGCGTGCGTGCGCACGCCCACACACACGCACATACCGCATACGCGTGCCCATACACACACTAAAGGGCCATTCGAGTATTTTTGTATTTTTATGGTTTTTTTTCGTTTTTGAAATTTTTTATTTCTTTATTCAATTCATTTATTGCTTTTGTTCTCTGCTTTGTTTGCGTCTAGGAAATAAGGGATCTTCATCATGCATCCATAGCTTTCCCGTATATAGCAACAAAAGATTTTCAATCATAAAGCAGCGTCTAACAAACATAGTGCGATAGATGGAGCATTACCCCATTTATCTCGAAAAAAATGGTTTTTGAAAAAAAATGTGTACATCATAAAATATCAATCTTCTCATAAGCTACAACTTTTGTGAGGAACATTTTTCTCTGAGATCAACACTTTTCAAAATAAAATGGAAAAACTGATTTAATTTAGTTATTTATTTATTTATTTACTTTTTCAACTTTTTCAGTCTTCTCCAACTCGCACGCGCGCATGCACGCACGCACGCACACACGCACACAAAAGGATCAGTCAAGCCCTTGATCAATTTTTGTATTTTTTTGATGTTTGCTTTTGGAATTTTTCTTTTTTTTTGTTTAATTCATTTATCGCTTTTGTTCTCTACTTCGTTTACGTCTAGACAATGAGGGACCTCTAAAATGCACTCACAGCTTTTTTGTATATAGCAACAAAGAATTTCGTCGTCATCCCCAATCGTAAAGCAGCGTCTAACGAACATAGTGCGATAGATGGAGCATTACCACATTTTTCTCGAAAGAAAAGGGTTTTAGACCAAAAATTTACATGACATAAAAGATCAAGCTTTTCATAAGCTACAACTTCTGTGGGGAACCTTTTTCTTTAAGATCAATATTTTTCAAAATAAAATGGAAAAACTGATTTTACGCATTCATTTATTTATTGATTCACTCAATTTTTCAGCCACCCCCGACAGAATATCGTTATTGATGACACAATAAAGCTATTTATCATGAAAAAAAAAATGTTCTGCCGTTTTTCGGGAAAGTGATGAAACTAAAGAATCACAAAAAAAAAACCTAGCCCACTGACGTACAAACTCATCGATTATTAGGATCAACCCATCGAAGGTTGCTTTTATGATGAGATGCTCTGTAAAGTGCAATACCCCCGATGGTTATCTTGTAGAAAAAAAATGTGGAAACGTCGCGATAAAACTTATGTAAAATGGCTGGGGTATGACAGTTAACACAATAGTTGGATAAATAAGACAGATTTGTAAAACATTGCATTTATTCACAATAAAAACCATACAATATTTCATTTACAATATTTCACTCACAATATTTTATTTCCTTAATATTTACGCATTATTCGTAAATCTCAACGGCAATGTTGATATTATATTCGGTAAGACGACCCTCTCCGGGAAAAAATAATCATATCTGATCATACATGATCATATATAACTAGTCATGTATGACTCATGCCAGAAAAGTGGCCATGTCTGATCATACCAAATCGTGTATGATCATACCAAATCGTGTATGATCATACCAAATCGTGTATGATCATACCAAATCGTGTATGATCATATCAAGTCATGTATGCACTGCAAATCCAAGTGTGTTAGTAGTAGTAATAGTTTATTTATTATTTATTAATTAGCTATTAGGAATGATCGATGAACGAGTTTAAAACTGTTATTCCATTATTTTCGAAAATCCTGTAAATTTTGAAAAAAAAAAAAGTCATTGACCGGGATTTGAACCCACGATCCTCCGCAGTAATCGAATTCAGCACTTTCGATCCTTAAATAATCATTAAAAAAAAAATTAAAGCTTTTGAGAATTTTTTTTTTACGAGTGTTTCCGGCTTCGTGGTCCGGACGTTCTTCCGTCGAAATTAATTTTGAGCCTATCTGAGATTTCACCTGAGACCTACCTAACGACTTACCTAACGAGTGACACTCTACCACTACGCTATTGATTCCTTATGGATTTCTTGTATTTAAATGATATTAGTGTACGAGTTCTAATGAAAAAGCACTGTCTCACCGGGCTCGATAGAAAAGCGTGATATTTAGTAAAAAGGTTATATACGGTGAACAAATTTATTCAATTGTTAATTAACAAATTGATTTGTTTAATAATAATTGTTATTATGTAATATGGCTGGATAGAATCGCGTGATATTATTCAGTAAAAAGGTGATATGCAGTAAAAAAATGTATTCAATTGTTAATTAACAAATGGATTTGTTTAGTAATAATTGTTATTATGTAATATGGCTGGATAGAATCGCGTGATATTATTCAGTAAAAAGGTGATATGCAGTGAAAAAATGTATTCAATTGTTAATTAACAAATGGATTTGTTTAATAATGATTGTTATTATGTTGTTTAATAATAAATGTTGTTTAATAATAATTTTTATTATGTAATAATGATAATAATAATTGTAAAATGTCGCAAAATCTGTGATTTACCAATAAATGTGTTATTTTAACACGAATCATAAAGTGTGTAAAAGTTTAATGCGGACCGTGCTTGTAAAGTTACACAAAAAATGCGTGTAAAAGTAGCATAACACGCATATGTGTGTTGCTTTAACACACATTATGCCATTTACACGTGTTATTTAAAAAATTACACATCTTTTGCGTGTAGCATAACACACTTGAATTTGCAGTGTGGTCATATCAAGTTATGGATGATCATATCAAGTCGTGGATGATCATACCAAATCGTGTATGAGCATGCCAAATGATCTATCAATGGTCAAAAACGGATGAATCTATATTTGTAAAAATAATTTTTTTTACAGATTTTGATGGACTTCATGAGAAACATTTTATTTGGGGTCAGATTTTGAAAATGAAAGAGTGAATTCATCCGCTTTTGATTGTGAAATGTGTATATGATCATATATGATCATATATGATCATATAATATGTTTTATATAATCCTAAACGATTGTATATATTGTTATGCTGTACGGTCCATAAATATAAATTTATATACGATCCACATGTTCATCTATAATATATATGGTCATATATAATCAAACATGAATGTATGTATGACCATGCATAATATCATATAAAATCGTATAGGATCATATATAACTTTATATGCAATTATATATGACCATACATAACATCATATATGAATATAGTTCCTATATAAATTCATGTATGTTTATATATCAACATACATAACTTCATGTATAATCGTATTGGGAACTCACAAATGTCACCCTGACCTCTGGCGGCCAAATTTCCAAGTACTTCTCTCCAGTTGCTGCCTAATGATTACCATTGATTACCATGCGAATTTGTCACTTTTTAACAATAATTAAAAATCTGCCGCTTTATTACAAGAAATAAATCATAAATAAAGATCGAGAAGACATAGTCGATATTTGATGCGAGGGCATGAGATTTTCATCACACGCAGAATATGAATAATCGTTTTAGTTATGTCGTGTAAACACAAGCGACGTGACTTTCAATTTCATAACTTATGAAATATGGACAATAATTTATACATAAAACATTTTTCATGTCATGCTTGATATTTTAACTAATAATTTATTGTTCGAACGCATTTATTTAGCCGAAAAGTGACGGGAATTTTTTAAAAGATTTTGAGGTTAAGCATGGGATGTCATGTAGGTTCATTGTAATCCTTATGGCGATAATCACTTGATCCGTATCCAATTTGCCCAGTGGATTCTATCCACGCATAATCCTCAACGGTAATAAACCCCATTGTCAAATCTTACTACAAAAATCCCATTTTGCCGAAAAATATGCGATAATCCAGTGTTTACAACTGTTCCCTATGCTGCCCCATGCTAACTAGAGCTGGCTACTGGCAACGAACTGGAGAGAAGAGGCCATATTGGATAGGCCCCGCCTCCGTGTTGATTCCCAATAGGATCATAAGCATGATCTACATGTTCATATGCAATGTTATGTATGATCCTATAGGATTACACATGATGTTGTGTATGTTCATACACAATCATACATAAATGTATATATGATCTACATGGTCATATATAATACTATACATGGTTATATATGATCATATATAATGCTACATATGATCATATACGATTATACATGAAGTTATGCATGTTGATATGTAAACATACATGAATTTATATAGGAACTATATTCATATATGATATTATGTATGGTCATATATAATCATATATACAGTTATATATAATCCTATTCGATTTTACATGACGTTATGTATGTTCATATATAATCATACATAAATTTATGTATGATCATATATAATCATACATAAATCAGGCATGAACCAGATATGTTCATATCTTAACATATCTGAACATATCTGGTTCATGCCTGACTCATATATAAACATTTTTTCCCGGGTCGTCTCATCACTCCAGCTCAAAGCTTTTTTTCTCTGTAGAATAGTGCTGACTTTATGTTTTTTGCTCCTGATCAGAAATTGTTCTGCCTCTAAACTTTCATGATCCAATAGACATGTTTTGTGATCATCAAACGTGATCTTACGAAATGCTCAGCCTTTAATACCTTTTGATTTTTTCTTATCGCTATCACCGTGAGTTCTAGAGGCGTAGAGCTTGGCTCGCCATCCCAAAAACTCTGTCATTATTTTCTCATCGTTTTCGTCCTTCATCAACCCCGAAACTTTTTTATTCACCAACGGTATAACAAATATATTGTTTGCAGGGTAGTCGGATGTATAAAACTTTAAAAGATTGCATTTAATGGTATTGTAAATATCAGGTACGGTAAAATGGCAAATGAGGCTTTCAGTGTCTGTGTACAGGAGGTTTGCATTGTCTCCAAATGTTTCTAGCACATAATGATAATGGGAATCGTAAATCCATGCTTTAAAAAAATCTAAAATTGATAAACCAACGTAAATTGGTTTCTTGAACTTTACATTGAGACGATTGAGTGCAATAATAACCATGTCTTTGTCACATATCGTGCAGCTGGAAAAATTCGGCTGTGCAAACAGTACTCTTGCGCCGTATCGCTCCTCCCAATTTGTCACAAATCGTACTATTTTATGTTTTCTCACGTTCTCCATGGTTTTTACAAAGACCGCGTTATTCATTAAGGCAGGATACCACCTTTAGCTGCAATTTTTTGAGAGTTTTCAATGAATTTTTTTTCACAAAAAAAATTGGCAGAAACAAAATCGGTTTAAGGCATTTATTACTATATCAATCAAGTTAAAAAATAACTTTTAATGTTGAAAAACTTAAAAATAGCCTCTTGTAGGTGGCGCCAAAGTGTGAGGCTTTTGAGGAGCACTCTCGGTCTGCGTGTGAAAAATCTCCTTGTAGGTGGCTCATAGAACAAAAATGAAAATTTCTTCTTAGTGAGAGCAATCTATTTTATGTCTGTACGTAGGCCTTTTTCGAAATTTCGATTTTTTAAAAAATAGCGGCCATTAAAAGAAAAAGTGAATTTTGCAGGGTAAAAAAAGTTGCTTAAACTGTGCACCAAAAATTAATAACAACTCTACCGAAAAAATCCTACGTACATCCTTAGATTATCCTGCAGAAGAATTATGCAAAGTTTCAAGTCAATCCGATGAAAATTGGATGAGTAATTTGACATGCAGAATTGAAAAACATCGTTTCGAGAAAATCACGCATAAAGTTTTACGTATGTGAAGCTAGTAGATATTTTCAACTAATCATCAATCTTCAATGCCTGCGCCATACAGTATTCCTTCAGCATCGATTTCCTCTTCGTTGGTGAGCTTGCATTTTTCGTTTTTTTTCAAATTTCGTTTTTTTTTTCAAATTTCCAAGGTGGTATCCTGCCTTAATTTGAAGAAATTTTTCTTGAACTCGTTACTTGTTTTTTTCCTTAATTCAATGTTTAAATCAATATATTTTTTTAACCATGGAGACTGATTGAATTTAAGGATCCGACGTATATTTGTCAACTTCATACCTAATCTAAGAGATTGTGTCTCTGTAATTCATTACAGAAATTTACAACAATGTCTTAGATTACATAATCCAAAAAAGTACATAATTCATTATGTACTTTTCCCGTGAGATTGGCACTAGCTTGGACTGTTTGCTGTTTGGTGGGGTAAAGTGTTGAGGACAGAGAAGAAGATCTTGATGTGTAGGATGCAGCTCTTTGGGATACTCGAGATCTACTTCATATACATATTTCACGGGGAAATCGGTCGGCATGAAAAATACATCTAATTGTAAATTTTCTACCCATTCGAGTGAGTCTGATGGTAAGTGTCGACTCATTCTGACACTATATAAGTTATTTACATCAAAGTACATACGGTACGAAGTTTCCTTGCTCGAATCATAATCATTGCCCATGTAGGGATTATTCGCTTTCGAATAACAGTGTGAATACTGCGCTATGCCACCTCTAATTCCTTTCTCAATGAATAACAGTTTTTCAATGTCGATTAATAGTTCCAGTTTGCTGTTTGTACATTTGAGCATTACCCCAAAAGCAAGCCCCGGTGCTGTATAATAATGACGATGAGGATCGAGATTGTACGTTGCAAAATAATTACCGCGGAAGTTCTCGAATACATCTGTCAAGATCAATATATCTGTTTTTAAATACAAATCGGAATACTCACAGAGTGTCGTTAATTTAAATTTTCTCCATACGTTTTTCGCGTGCTCATAGTCTTTGTCGAAAATATCTGAATCGTATAATTTTGAATGGAATTTGTCTTTATCCGGTAATCGTTTTTCATCAAGGTTCGCCCAATTATCAATATAATCATCCGAAAATACGCCTTTACGCGTCACAAGCTTGAAATCCTCAGCATTATTATAATATTTTAGTGTTACAAGTTTATTAGAGTCATTGAGATATGATGAAAGTTTATCCAAGTTACTCGCCATCAATCTAAATGAGTCAATGAATCGCAATTTTACTTTTGTACCTTTGACTTCTTTAGGAGTGCAATGTATTTTTCTTTATTTATTGGTAACAGACTGACAGATCCATCGAATGATGTTGCTAAGTCTCGAATAAGAAAATGCGCGTCATAACAGGATAAATTATGAAAAACAATCGGTATATTGTGTGACTTGGTGTAATTTCAATTACAAGAGTCATGTACATCACCACGACATTTGCCTGTAAAGTAACAGTGATCAAGGAAAATGGCTCCTCGCAGATATGATAAACTGTTGCCTCTCTAAATTGTCGCTCCTGATCTGCATTCAATGGCTCCATTGGCACGATTTCACTCAGATCGCTACTGCTACGGATCTCAATTCATCAATGAACCATTGCATACAGTTGGGATCATGGTTCAAATAAAATTTAGGCAAAGAGTCGTCAAAGGTACAGTGAATACAATATGCAACACTTTGTGGAATGTGTTTTTGCACTCCATTAACCATTGTTTCGAGAATACATTCAAGAACAACATATATGACCAACGGAACGGGTTCTTTGTAACTGTGATTTTGAAATAAGACAATTCTGTCATCATCCTTGGGTAAATATATCCGTATTTTGTTGATCGCAATACAATCCCGTCTATGATTTTGGTACGATAACTCTTGATAAAAATGACGCAGGTAACAATCACACAATATTTTTCTGCTTTCATGCCGTGATATCTGAGAGCTAACTAAACGTAAAAGATTACGGATCCAAACAAAGTGAAATACAGTATGATAGTTAAGTTCATCATCATCGTCGTCAACATCCATACCGACTTTATTTTCTATCGCGATCAAATGAATAGTCGACCTGTCCGACAAATTATTAAATCCTTTGAACTATGGCATATCGGCCAAAGGCGTTGTAAAACTTATCCCCTCATGTCGTAGGACTGAGCTGAAGTGTGGATAGCTGCTGACTCGATCCGCATGTTTTAGATTTTGTCTGGTGCGTAGAGCTGCCATGGTTGCCCATAACAAGCAGTGCTCTTTCTTATTTTCGATGTTCACCACAGCATGTTTCACTTGAATTTTTCGTGGGTGTGGTGTAAATGTTGATAAACCACCTCGCAGTAGTGTATAATGGTTCATGTCAACAACGAGATTAATGATCTCGACCATGGACCACCCGGAGTCACGTGCTTAGAAATCCTTCACTTTGGCAGTCAAACGTTCGGTGACATTCTTATCAAACCATTGATTGAGGTCGGTAGTCGGTAATACTATCCCGTTTCGGTTGGTGAAATATTTCGTTTCTCGAAATTTTTCACCATCTTTGAAACTTTTAATTTCTCAGGACAAAATGGTGTTTGCTTTAATATTACCATCCGTTTTCAGAACGTCTTTACATCGCTTGATGGCCAAATGCTTTGTGTCGATGAAAAATTTGTGTAAATCAATGTGGCGTACATTTGTGATAACGCCGGTGCGAATTCGACTGTGGAAAACACTGTGACGCAATTTTCCAGTTTTAGCGTCACAGGTCGTTCCGACCCTCGTTTACGCGCAGATATGCGAGATATTCCGGATAATTTTTTAAGATTTAGAGTATGGGTTCGTTATCGTTTTCTCAGTTTTCGCGTTACCGCCCGTTCAGTTTGCGAGTTATGTTTTATGGGGTCAATAGTAGGAAAAATACCGAGTTACCGTGAGCTAGGGCCGAAATAACGAGCCACCCTGTATATTTGGTCTTTAGGGACAAGTTATCGAGGGAAGTATAAAGGATGGAGTGAAAATCTCGACGCTTCATGGTAAAGGGCATGGGGAGAGAAGGACGATTTTTGAGTTACGTATGGAAGGCCGTTGCCGTGTGGGAATGCGATCGCCCAGCAGCTACGGATTGCCCGATCGCTGTTATCGTAGGTTTAGTTACGTTTACGTATGGAAGGCCGATGCCGGCTGGGATTGCGATCACCCAGCCGTCGCGGATTGCCCGATCGCTGTTATCTTAGGGTTAGTTTACGTAGTCGCAGATCTTCCGCATACTTGAAGAATACCCCTTGGAGGACCATCCTCAAAATAAAAATTACCCCCACGCCATAACACCTGGGCAATTTTTCCGTTATCGATTATTAAGAAATATTTCGGTTTGAATTCGTGTTCTCGTTCAAATTTCATAGTTTCGTGTCTGTGTTAGGGCTTTATGTGTGTGCGTGAGGTACGGAGAAGAGTGGGCTTGTAATCATATTACGCGTGCGCGTAATCGTCCCCTCTTTTCGCGTTACCTCTTCGATCACGCTATCGATCCAATATTCGCTCTCTTGCGGCGTGACTCGCGACCCGGGTGGTTCTCGGCTCGGGGAGCTCCCGACATGCTACCGTTCCTGCTCTCGTTTTGGTAATGTTACGCTACCGTTTGTTCTCGAGCTATCGTTTTGATACCGTTTGTTACCGAAATATCGTTTGGCGTTCTCGTTTTGATATCGTATGTTACTGGGTTACCGTTTCGACGTTCACGTTTTGCTATCGTTTATTGCCGCGCTATCGCTTCAACGTTCACGTTTTGTTACCGATTGTTACCGAGCTATCGTTTGGTTCTCGTTTGCCGCTATCGTTTGTTCTCGACTAATTTTGATCTGGTGTTACCGTTCTTGTTACCGTGTTCAGTTCCCGTTACTGCCGTTATCGTTCCTAATTTTCGAGTTTCTTTGCAGCGTTACCGAATGTAATTTTTTTTCTGCTACCGACGTTCTCGCCGTTCTCGAATTTGTTTTTATTCGTTATCGCTCCCGTTATCGTGCTATCGTTCCGTTCGATTCGTTACCGAGATCTTGTTTTGTTTTCCTTTTTACGTTATCGAAATTTGGGTTATAATTGTGGTATGTAATTTGAGCTATCGATTACGAAATAAAGTAGCCTGAACCAAGGCCCCCTACGTTATTTTTCGAGTTGAGTTAATTTATTTCAGGTTACGTTTTGAAGGCACTCGAGAGTTAGCCAGCCGTCCACGCCCTCTCTCCACAACCTACACACTGAGCGAATCGGGTATACCGTCACCGATCTCGCCATCCAACACGCGGGCGTCCCTTTTCCGTGTTTCGTTTACGTTTTGTTTTCAAAGTTCTGATTAAGTTTCGCGGGTTTGGTAATTCCCGCCGTTCAATTAAAAAGATTACCTGGCGCTCAACGGCTCTCCCGGCGTCGAGGATGGTGAGATAGGCCGAAGGTGACGCGAATCGCGAGATTCTTGTCACAACACTATCCATATCGTCCAATTGAACACTAATATTGCTCACGATGTTGTCACCACCAACGACAATATTTTGTTGTTGAAATTTTACCAACCATGATTTCAAAAGTAAAAGAGCATTTATTATTTGTTATTTTTCACTAACTCTCAGATGTAAGCACGTCAGAATATCGTTGAAAAGTTTGATATTTTGAAGCCCAATGACATTTCAGTGTTCTTGTTCGTTCTGGACCCAATGAATGCAACAAGTCGTAGGTACTTCCCATCATTTCAACAAGTTCCGAATACATTTTACTATCCATGATCACTAACGTTACTACATTGGCGAAGATTTGTGGATGAAACCACTTCCTTCTGCGCTAGCCTTTTATATATTAATAGCGCGTACCATAGAGAGAGGCTCTAAAACTTGTGGCCACGTCATATTGTGACGTCACATTGTGACGCAGTGTCTGAGGTCAACACGTTTGTGTAAAAATCTGGAGTTGTTAGGAGGGGGGGCTCTTTTGGCTTGTTTTAACAGCTGCCGCCATGAGTAAGCGCGTTGAAACATGTTGAAACACGTTGAAACACGTTTGTGTAAACACCCGCGAATGCGGCTTTTTGAACATTTTTCATCTTGTGTAAACATTCTGAGGGGAGGCGGCTTCTTTGAACCATTTCTATATTGTGTAAACATTCAGGGGAAATGCGGCTTCTTTGAACAGCTGCAGTAATAACACTAGGAGTAAGCGTGTTGAAACACGCTTTAGCACGTCGAAACACGATTTCGTAAACATCCGGGAATGCGGCTCCTTCGAACCTTTTTTATTCTATGTAAACATTTTCAGGGATGCGGCTCCTTTGAACCTTTTTTTTTGAACAGCTGCGATAATGGCGCCAGAAGTAAGCGTGTATAAACACGTGGAAACATGTCAAAATATGTTTGTGTAAATATTCAGAACGCGGCTTCTTTGAACCCTTTTTATCTTGTGTAAAAATTTGGATGAATGTGGATGCTTCGAATCTTTTGTTTAAACAGCTGCAATAATACCACCATGAGTAAGCGTGTTAAAACACGTTTGTGTAAAAATCCTGGGATGCGGCTTGTTTAAACAGCTGCCACCATAAGTGAGCGTGCTGAAACACGTTGATGACTCATGCGACTAATTTTTAAACTAATAAAGTTTTTTCATGAATATAGGTTCAATAATTTCACTTAATTTTTCAATTATCAACCGAAATCGTTCGTGACCACAAGCAACTTCGTTCCACTGCTCGCATCGAGCAGCTCTGTATGCATAATTCCATGTACATAGAACATGAATTTGAGCTCGAGTATTGAATCAAACGCGCCTTTCCATATTTTCTGTTGCAGAGTATCTGCTGGGAGTCCGCTCGACACTGTTAGCGCGTACCATAGAGAAAAGCCCTAAAAACCTATGTCCGCTATTTTAGAGTAGGACGTCATCCCTATACCTGGGCGCGTTTGTGTAAGTATCCGGGAGACTGCGGTGCTCGCTTCTTGCCACGGAGCAACTGTGTACTTATGCGTTGCATCAGCAAATCTCCAAATAACTTTCAAAAAACTTTTAACGTTTCAAAAAAAAAAAAAAAACGAGCTTACGTCTATATGATACGAAGGTGTGCTCTATCTGACTGACGTGAGTTTAAACCTAAATTACCGAGTCTATCAGCTCAACCCTGAAGGATGCAATTTAAATTACCCAACATTACCGATTGAAAATCTAGTGATATTATCAGCTCTGCCGCCTGTTCTATAGTACCGACCACCAGTAATATTTGACACTACAGAGTACATTCACGAATAAAATGTCGGTAAACAGAACTGCCGATACACAGTGAAAAGTACCGACCGTTGACTCGAGAAAAACGAAGCAACATCGGTCAAACAGTCTATAAATTGGATGGCGAAGCGACGGCTTGCAAGGTAAGCTTTGGTTGAGGGTTCGTGTCAGGGCTAAAATGTCGAAAAATTCCAGCCAATTACCTGAGAAAACAGTTGTTGGCAAGGCAACATCGGTCAGTAATAAGTGCACCACTCTGGAGACACCCACTCTAATACCCACTCCTTCCCCCACCGTGTGGCTTCCCCTACCACTAGATTTTCCCCACCATGTAGCTGGGCGAGTCGAGTGTTGTGGTGGTGATGTGGGAGGGTGAGGTTAGGACAGGGGGGAATCGTCACAGTGGCGCAAATTATTATTGTTATTATTATGATTTTTTCCCTATTATTATTATTTTTCTATTATTATTATTTTTCTATTATTATTATTTTTCTATTATTATTATTTTTCTATTATTATTATTTTTCTATTATTATTATTTTTCTATTATTATTATTTTTCTATTATTATTATTTTTCTATTATTATTATTTTTCTATTATTCTTATTTTTCTATTATTATTATTGGGGGATGCGCGCGCCGCCGGACTGAGACAGACGCAAACACAAAACGGTCGCAAATTAAACGAAGATTTGGCGAGTAATAAAGTTTTTCGGAAAAAGGATTGGCGACCCACTGGCGCCCGGAAACTACCAAGAGCTGCTGCATCCTTGGAGTCTACAACGCACACCCAGGTACGCTGTCAAAAAACGAGTAACGCCTAGATCCCCGTTTTTGAGGTTAACCCAGCAAAACAGGAGAGACGTAAGGGGAGAATTCGAGCCACCAATGCACAGTAGCGGCATCTCTCGGGGATCCACGCGGGCAAAATCGATCGAGTGCATTAACTCACCTGATAAAGTAGAGAGCGGATCTACTATCCCACCCGATACTGAAGGCACCAAAGCGATAATCTCATCAGAAATTGCTCCGAGGATAAGAGGTCGACCAACTATAGTTCAAACGCTGCAGCGTGAAAAAAGTAACTCGCTAGGGTCTATCCGAGACTTTCTGCTTGTCAAACGGAAACGCTCGCAGTCTCCCGACGATCTTTCGGATCAAGCCGAAGTCCAAGACTGCATAGCCCATAAAAAACCTACAATAGCTCCCCGGCCAACCACTGAAAAAGGCACGCCAAATGCCCAGGGAGCTCAACGCGACGAAACTCTGAATCCACAGACCAACTCATCGCTTCCTGCCACAAACATGGACGAAATCATGGAGGCAATACGAAAAATGGGAGAAGACAACAGGAAGCAGTTTAGCGACATGAGCAAGCAACTCAACAACGCCCAACAAACGCACGAAAAGAATTTTACAGAAATCAAGAAGGAACTGAGGAAGAGCAAAGAAGAATTCTCCAAGGCACATGCGAAGCTTGAAGCCAGGCTCAAATCACTCGAAGAAAAAGAAAATTCGAGAGAGGAGAGAGACCAGAACCGCTTAGCTAAATTAGAAGAGAAAATAGACGCCACGCCGAGAACCAACCAAGAAACAGATAGAAGAATTGTAGCCCTTGAACAAAGAATCGAAAGGATGGAAAAAGCGGAAATAAAAAACAACATCGTTATCAAAGGCCTCAAAACAAACCCGAGAAACGTCGCGGGGGCTCTTGAAGACTTTCTATCTAAGGAATTCAACGCACCTGGAAAAATCATTACCCACCGATCTATCCCACACGGAAGGAGCACCATGTACGTGATTAAATTGGACAGCTGGGAATCAAAGATCGATATTTTGAAAAAAAAGAACAAACTGAAAGGCAGCAACATATTCATCGATGGCGAGCTCACATACAAGCAGCGGCAAATAGGAAAGCAGATACGGGACCTCGCTAGACAGCACCGAGAGGAGGGAAACAAGGTAAAAATCGCCCAGCAAGGGCTGGAAATCAACGGAGTCTGGCACCACTGGGATACGAGAGACGAGACGCTGAAGATATCGAACAACCCACCTCAGGCTACTCAAGGAACCAGAGCGCAAGCAACAGCGACTTCGGAAAACCATCCAAAAAACTAACTTCGGAACGAGAGATTTCAATAACCTTCTGGAATGTACACGGGTTCTCCAACGCCGACAACAGCGAAACTCTAAAACGCTCTGAGCTTAACTGTATCAGTGAAACCTGGCTAACCACGACCCCGGAAATCCCACCACCGTTCCTGAGAGACCTTAGCTGCACTTGGTCGGAAGCAATAAAAGAGCACAGCAGAGGACGAGGAAGCGGAGGCCTAGCTGTTTTCGCGAAGCTCCCTATGGAGGTCATCGATGTAAGCCCGTGGTGGATATTTGTAAGAGCAACCCTACCAGACACGCTAGCAATTATTGGATCAGTATATTTCAAACCTGACTTACAACTGGAACCAATCTTGGAGATGCTACAAATCTTATTAGACGAAATAGGAGAAAAGGATAACCCAGAATTATTCATAATTGGAGGTGACACCAACGCAAGAGTAGGAGAAGGAGATCAGATACCCAGTGAGATTTTTGAAGGCACGAATCTCTCGGGCGAAATTCTTTCAATGGACAGAACGATAAACCAAAGAGGCTCGCAAATTTTGGAGTTTATGACCGCAAATGGCTTCCTGCTGATTAATGGCAGAACAAACAGCGATAGGCCAGCCCGACCTACATTTAACAGTCAGGCGGGAAAAAGTGTAATTGATCTAGTATGGGTAAACACGACTGGCCTAAACTGGATCAAAGACTTGACAGTCGTGCTAGAACCTACTCTGTCCGACCATTTCCCTGTGGAGCTAAAACTTTCTTGTGAGGGCACACCCGGATACGCACAAGATTTTCAAACCGAAGACCCCAAAAATGTAATACCACAACGTTCAAGCATAAAATGGAAAGCCGAATCACTCGAAACATACACTCGAACGCTCACTGATTCGCGGCGACTCTCCAATATTGATTTGAACGATACACCAGAGGAGCAATACGAAAATATCATACTCGCCATAACCGAATCTGCACAAACCGCAGGTATGATCAAGACCGCGAAGCTAAGCGGAAATAAACACAAAAATAAGCCTTGGTTCGATAGAAATTGCGCGGCTCGAAAAGCCGATCTACGCCAGGCCCTGAAAGACTACGAGAGCTCCAACTTCAACGAAGAACGTAACAAAATGTACCAAGAGTGTAAGAAACAATACAAAAAAACGCTTAACGCCAGTAAAAAGGAACACAAGATGTCTATAAAAAACTGTTTCGCTAATTTAAGCAACGCGTCCGAATTTTGGAACGCGGTGAATATGTGTAAGCCCAAGCGTAACGCCTTTCACAATTTGCCGATCGCAAGGTGGAACGAGTTCTACGAAACAATATACACCCCGCGACTTGGCACAACCCCTACATTCTATGGCCCAGGACACATATCATCCGATAAACCAATCTCGCAACATGAACTCGAGAAGGCGCTGAGGAAAAGCAAAAACGGCAAGGCACCGGGACCAGATGAAATCTCGAACGAATTCTATAAGTCCTTACCCCCCCAATGGCTGCTGTTACTACTAAACCTATATAATACAGTACTAGACACCGAATCGGTCCCAACGCTGTGGTCCAAAGCGACCCTCACAATGATCTTTAAGAAAGGCGACAAGGAGGACCCTGCCAACTACAGAGGGATCGCACTTGTAAATAGCATCACAAAAATATTTACGACTATTTTACGGGACAGATTAAATCTCGCGTCGAAAAACCTGAACATCATACCGGAATCGCAAATGGGTTTCAGGAAGGGACGCGGATGCGCGGAAGCCATCTTCACGCTCGTGACCACGATTCAACTCCAACTAAGACTTGGCGAGAGAGAAGTATTCGGAGTATTCGTGGACTTTAAAAGAGCATTCGACTCCATACCACACGCGCGACTCTGGGAAAAACTGCACAACCAAGGTATAAGCCCCAAGCTCATCCGCATAGTGAAGACGTTGTACGACCAGGCCTCGGTCCAGGTAAAGAGCCGAGGTGCGCGTTCGAAGGAGTTCCCGGTTTCCGAGGGTGTGCTGCAGGGAGAATCCCTGAGCCCCGAGCTATTCCTCTTGTACCTGGCAGACTTCGAGACCTTCTTCAGGGACAAAGGCCTCACAGGACTGAATATTAACGGACACCAGGATATAATCATGCTGCTCTACGCGGACGACACAGTTATCTTAGCGCACTCCCATGTGGACCTAAAGAGAAAACTATATACCTTAGAAGATTACTGCGCTCAAAATGGACTCAAAGTCAATGTGTCCAAAACAAAAATCGTGATATTCAAACCAGGGGGCAGAAAACGGCATATAGACAACAACTTCACCCTGTATCAAGGAGAGAGCGTCGAAATTGTGTCTGAATACAATTACCTGGGAGTACCTATCTCGAGCTCAACTCTAGGCCTCAGGGCCGCCCAGGCGGCGGTAAATAAAGCAAGAATAACGTCTAGTACAGCCCTATCAATCCTTGCAAACGCAAGATGTGACTCGTGGAATGCCTATGAAAAACTGTATGACAGCATAGTTATGTCGACCTTGCTGTACGCCTTCCCGACCTGGGGACTTAGATATCTGGACTACCTCGAATCAGCACAAACCTGGTTCTTCAAGAGACTGCTACTCCTGCCAAAAAACACCCCAAACGCCGTACTCCGACTCGAACTAGGCTTACTGAAGGTATCTTATAAAGCGATGCGGCTGACATGGGATTGGTATATTAGAATCCTCGAGCAAGATGACAACTCCCTACCTAAAGCATGTATGGTCAGACTGATAAACCTCGCCAACAACATAGAAGACGTAAATAAATACAACTGGGCCACTCAATTCAGATCTTTCCTACGTAAAACAGACGCCTACGACCTGTGGGGGAACCTAGACCCCGCTGCATGGAGAAGAAGAACAGACCCAGTATTCGCCAAATATAAACTAATTTTAAAAACGGAAGACTTCGAATCGTGGGCTGCATCGACGCCCACCCAGCTCGAAGTTCCCCGTCAAATAGACAACCCGGCAGCTAAGCACCTTAAAATGAGACTCCCATTAGCCATGAAACGCATCATCACCCAAGCTAGACTAGCCAATAAGTATATCTACTGCCTCAGCTTTAAGCACTGTTCCGGGAAATTCGACCCAAAACAAATCTGTCAGAATTGTAACCTTGCAGAAAACGAAACCCTATTGCACTTCATGCTACGCTGTCCACTGTACGGACCCTATAGAACTCACTACCTGAGCGATCTCAGCACCGTAGGGACGAATGAAACGTTGATAGCAATGCTTTCCTCTACAGACGCAAAAACTATCAAAAACCTTTTCAACTACGTTACTCAAAGCCTAATGTTAAGAGCGTTTTCACTATTTGTCTAACTATTTGTTTAACTAATTCTGAACCTGTAACTGTAAACCAAATGTACTACCAAGCGCCGACCCCCCTTGCTATAGGGGTATCTGTATACCCCTCTTGAAGCAATAAACACATACATACATACATACATTATTATTATTTTTCTATTATTATTATTTTTCTTTTATTATTATTTTTCTATTATTAGTATTGTTTCTATTATTATTATTTTTTCTATTATTATTTTTTTTCTATTATTTTTTTTTCCAATTATTGTTATTTTTTCGATTATTATTTTTTTTTTAAATAATTATTATTCTCAATATTCTCATCCCTCTCTCTCTCTCTCTCTCTCTACCGAGAGAATAGGCTGAGTAAATAAGCTTGAACTGATCGTGGATAGGATGCATTGGGCAAGTGAAGTGGTTAAAGATAATAATCTTGTGTTAATTAATCCTTTGAAGCATACATTTTTCTATTTGACGAATTTTCGTGAAACTTCGTATACAGGGGTTTTTGAGGACGCTGATAACGAATCTGACATTATATTTTCAAAATTCCTTATCCAAGATGACGGATTCAATATGGCGGTCTACAATTATCTGCATTTTCAGTTGTGAGTTCGTCAAACTTCGTATAAATGGGCTTTTGAGGCCACTGATAACGAATCTGACATTAGATTTCCAAAATTCTTCATCCAAGATGTCGGATTCAATATCGCGGCCCACAATTTTTTGCATTTTCAGTTGTGAGTTCGTCAAACATCGTATACAGGAGTTTTTGAGGGCGCTGATAACGAATCTGACATTAGGTTTCGAAAATTCCTAATCCAAGATGGCGGATTCAATATGGCAGCCCACAATTTTTTGCATTTTCAGCTGTGAGATCATCGAACTTCGTATACAGGGTTTTTTGGGAGCGCTCATAATGAATCTGAAATTATATTTTCGAAATTCTGTATTCCAAGATGTCGGATACGAAATGACGGCTCACGACTTTTTGCATTTCCAGTCATAAGTCTATGAAAATATGTATACACGGGGTTTTTGAGTCGCAGATCATGATTGTGACATGAAGTTCTCGAAATACCGTGTCCAAAATGGCGCATTCAAGATAGCAGCTGACAATTTTTTTCATTTGCAGGTCGTGAGTTGTTGAAAATGCGTGTGCATTGATTTTTCTATTGTGTTTTTATGAGAATTCTCCGTAAGAATGAATTTCAATAGGCTCGCAAACAAATTGCTCTGGAGAATTCTCCCAAAATACTCATCCGTTGGAATATTATAGGAAATAGTACAAATCGAATATAGGGGACTGCACTTGGTTGACTCCAGAGACACGAACGTGGAAGTGGCAGTCTTCGTCTCCGTGTTTTTTTTTCAGATTTTTGCTCTTTTTTTTATTTTTTATATATTTTTTTCTCTTTATTTATTTTTTTTATTTATTAAATTTTTTTTACTCGTTAGTTCCTAATCTTCCTTGAATTCACAATACTCTTACTCCCTCAAAATTAATCGGAGATCCTTACATCTAACTGTACGAATGAATAAATGAAGATTCATGAATGATAAATTAGAAAGAAATTTCTTTCTCGGATCATGCATAGTGGTACATCACAGGTTGTACATTTAATGATCGTCCGAACAGGATCCTTTTTCGTACTGCATAAGGTGCAACGTCTCTTACTCTCAAGAAATAAAGACATATGAGCTGCGGCGAAATGCCTTTTTTGTGGGGGTACCTGAGGTTTACCAGCTTTGTGTTGAAATTCTTCTGAATTACGTTTCCGTCCTTTTTGTGTCGGTAATTGATCTCCTGCCAGTTCATCAATCAGAAGTAATCTAAATTTCTTTGAAGTAAGACCATGCTATAACATAGTTTCATTTCTTTGTATATGATAAAAGCATTGATTATCGTATCACGTCCTGGGTGAGAACTATAGGGTATAAGTAGAAATAGGGGTGCCTCTTGTTGGGACCGGAATGCGCCGGTCAGGGATAAAGGCAAGAGTGCGTGATCGTGGACGCTACTTACGTGAAACGTAGATTTTTCTTACTCTCTGTTGACTGATTGTTCTGTTCAACTGATTGAGTACTCTGACTCTTAACTCTTGACTGTTGATTACTCTCTACTCACTGCTCACTGACTGACTTGCGGACTGCCGGTCATTATACAGTCCCTTATTTTATTGTCGTCGATGGTGGGAGATGTCGGTGCGTGAGGGAAGGGTTTCTCTCACGCCTCGACATCCTGCTGACGATAATCGCCAGACGGATTTCTAGTTATTATGGCTGGAGACTTTCCTGTCAGCTTCATGTCATCGATATTGTCCAGACTGATTTCTGACTGCTGCCAGTGCCGGGATATCGATACTCACGAAGCGCACTTGTTGTTTATGTTGAGGCTCGTCCCTAGGCGATAAGCACGGCTATCGTGTGCGAGCCAGCAAGGCGTTGATTTTCACCAACTTCCAGCATCTGCGGGAGCTTGGTGATAACGTGCGACATACGCCGGTCCATCACTCACGCGCCTTCCCCCCGTGACGAGCCTCGTTCGTAAAAGATTAAAGTTTTTGTGCGTAAGGTGGGTGAACTCCGGCAATGAGGGTCACCTCTGGTCGTTCATGTTTTCTCGTGATTTGAGTAGGAGAGTGAATATTCGTTATTTTACCCTAGATCATATTGATCCAGTTCTTAATTCAATATTAAGAGAACGTATATGAAAAATTTCAAATTTAGGTGGGTATTTCGACCCAGGACGTTACAATCGTCATATTTAAGAAATGCTAGAAAATTCTGTGCCACCATTTCTTAGATTTTCGATCAATTTTATATGTCGATACGAGCTGGTCAGCTCTGTCAACGTACCCCATATGTTTCTGATAGTCAGAGCACGTAACGGGATAATTTATGGTTCTCTGTGAACCATCATCTTGTCTACGACTTGTAGTCGTCATTTCGCAAGGATCGTGGTAGTCGGATAAGAAGTAGACCGCTCTCTTATCCATCCATTTGATCCAACTTATCTCTGCCCGACAAGTTCGATACTCATACTGACAATGTGACATATTTTTATCAGCAATTTCACTTTTTGGTAGACCCGACCGATTTTGACGTACAGTCCCACGAGCGAAAATCTTATCCGTCTTCAATTCTACAAGGAGATCATTACTTGTGAAAAACTTTTTGGAAAAATACATGGTGATTTCCACCTACCATTTCCCGAGTCAGATCTTTTACCACTCGAACACCAAGCTGTTTTTCAGTCTTGTCTTTCTTACCAGCATAAACCTGAAACACACATATGTAACGAGATTCATCCGCACGAGTCCAACTTTTGTAGCCACGTTTCACAGGCTTAGCTGGCATGTATTGTTTCATACTACGACGTCCACTGAATTTTATCATTGACTCATCGATGTTTTGGTTATCACTCGGCTTCCAGCAACTTTTGAAAGTTTTTGTTAGCTTATTAAATAGTGGTCTCAATATATATAACTTGTCATAATCTCCGTCACCTTTTTCGGCTGCAGATTATTATTCACCAGATACAAATGATTGAGTAAATATGCAAATCTATTGACGCCCATCAGTGAACTTATGTACTTATCATTTATTTTAAAATCTGAAGACCAATAATCCCGATATCAGGGAGATTTCTTCGCTCCCATCACGATATTAATAACGAGGAAAATCTTCAGTTCATTGATTGAGACTGGTTTGATCTTACTCTTTTTCTGACGTGCATAGAGATTCCTTTGTTCGACGATTACGTCCAGAAGATCTTTTGAGAATAAACATAAATAAATATCGTGGTGGAGTAACATCGTGTTGAATATGAGGTTCACAGTTTTTTGGAAATGGATGATCATCTCTTTTTTTCCCTTCTTTGATCCACATGCCAGATTGTATATTCATTTCTTGGGTATAATCTGTATCATTACCAACTAAATCAGAACCAACCTCATCATCATGAATATCAACATCATCATTGACATTATCAACAATATCATTATCGACATCAACATCGACGTCAATATCGGAATCACATAATCCGTCCACGGACTCAGTATCGCTGGGTATTCCAGCCTCTTCTGAATTTTCTGCAACATCCATAATTCTATCAAAACTGCCTATTCAATCACTCAATATTTTCCAAAACCGTACTGCGGGAGATATTTAGTCAGAATTTAGAAATTCAGTAGGAATGAGTCATAAGTCTGGAAACTCTTGTATTGATTGAGAAATTTATGATGGAATCTTCAGATTATTCCTTCCCGTTAGCATGAAAGTCAACAGCGTTTGAGTTTCGAATTTTCCAAATTTTGCAGAATAACGGAATAAATTTGGATGAATTGTTTTACAAGAATCATAGTCTAAATGGCATGAAAGAAATTGTATACTGTCAACTTATTCCGGGAGCAAACTATTTGAAGAAAACAACTATATCAATGTCTGAGTACCATCACATCTCACGTCAAATTCTACCAAGAGTATGCGCTGAAAGTAAACGATCCCCATCCTACGGCCAAACCAACACAGGCGCGCACCGCGTTCGTGAGGCTCGATCGGGAGGGGATAGGCAATGCTACTGGCACCTTAACCCCTCTGAATTCAGCACGAAAAAAAAAAATCAAAATTATATCAATGTTGATATTTTTATCAATTTTTTTGAAATTCTAAAAGTTAATGATAATGTTTCGAAGTTTCTCAGAAAATATTGTTTTTAATTTATCTGTCAACACTTCTAATATTTGTAAAACTGTTTTCCACTTTTTACGCTTTCTTCTTTCATATTTTATTATATTTTTTTTTATCCTTTCATATTTTTTTTAAATCACTTTTCAAACACTACGGCTTGGCATGGGTGCGAGAGAGACAGCTGAAAATACGTTTCGCTCTGTCATTTCGTTCAACTGTCATTTCGGGCCAAGCGCCATAAGCTTCGACAGCCGTGAGCCAAGGCAGAGCTTATGTGATGCAACTTCACGCGGCACAGTTCTATTCCACCTTTTCGAATAAAAACGCATTAAAATGCAACTTTTAACATTTTTTTTTCTCCATGCGATCTGCGTCAAAAAAAATTTTCCACCAGCGCTTTGTATTCAGAATTAAATAATCTTCATGTTTCAAAAATAAAAATCAACTTGATATTATTTTTCGTCATAACCATTTTTCTGCTGCAAAAATTATAATTATCACTGTGATGGGCGAACGGGTTAAATGAAGTTGAAATGGAGTTAGACTTGAAATATTTTAGACTGATCGTTTATTGGCACGTTGGTATATTCGGGAGTGCACGTCCGAACTGATTGACGGTTGGTGAAGAACTGAAGTGCTAATGAGCTGGAGGAAGGAGAGGACTTAATGAGAGTGGAGGGGATGTCGCTAAGACGGAGGGACAAGGCCCGTGGGACCAAGGGCAAACTACAGCTGAGGTGCTGACGATTATGACTGACCGGAAAGAAGTATTAGGTTTAGCTGATATGTGGGATTTGAGCGTGAGAGTGGACTGGTGGCGAGAGTGAAGTTGATGAGTTTGTGTGGGAAAGGAAAAGAGTTTTTAGGCTATGGGACGGGGCGGTTACACTCCCCCTCTTACAAAACGATGCTCCGCATCGTGATATACGATAATTCGTTTACAATAATATTTTAATGTTATGATTCTATATAATGAAAGTTGATTCTATATAATGAAAGTTGATTCTATATAATGAAATGGGAAAGAACGTGTTCGTTAAATTTTCGTAAATGGTTTCTGTTTGTGAGTAAGTATTTTTGTTCTTCTTCTGTCGGATGGCTTCAGGTCATGGTTTGATCGTTATCGTGTGGATTTTCCTGTTGCCCAATGATTTGTATTGCATCCGTGGGTATGTTTATCTGCTCGGCTATGGATTCTTCTGAGTTTTCCTAGGTGCTGGGATCTGAAACTGACTAAGTTCATTAGCTTTCGTGTTAGTAGTGGGTGGTTTGTTATGTTGGGAAAGGGATGGTCTGTAGGGCACCCATAAAAATAGTCGTATGTATTGTGCAAAAATAACTGTTCATGATTCCTTTCTGCCTTTGTTTCCTTCTGTGTTAAAATTTTTTCCGTTTAATTGTTATGGTACTTCCGATTTTTAATTATCGATGCTTGTCGTTTATTTGGTTGATAATTATCCTGAAACAGTCTAATTTCTGGTTAGCTTTAGGGTTAGTGGTGTGAGGGGTATGTTAGCCGGGATCCAGGTGATTTGGTTCTTTTGGTCCTTGTGACGATTGAGCATGGTAATGTTTTGATTTATTTATTATATCTTTCGTATGTGTTTGTAATAACAGGGGAAGAAAAAAAATGTGTGTGTTAGTTACGCTAACGGCGTATTTGTATAACCTTATCCCTATGTTAGTTGCGATATTTACTTCTATGATTACATATATAAGTGTGCGTGTATCTATTTATTTATGGATTTCTTTGTTATGAGTGAAGCGGACAGCATAGCGTGTGTGTGTTCGTGTTGTCGTGTGTGTTCCGTTTCTGTACCTGTCCGTTATTCTAGTGGTCATTCCGGTGGGTGTAGTTCTTTGAAAATCATGTGCTCTATGTCAAGTCTCAGTTCCTGGAGTTTTTCAAGGTCGTACGTCATGATTCTGTTCAGTACGTCCCTGTCTATCTGTTGTTCCGTCTGTGGTTCCGTCTGTGTATATCTCGTCACGTGTTTTCCGTCGCCGATTGTGAGGAGGTGCGTTCCGATTGATATCCATGGTATTTGTGTCAGTTCTTTAGCTCCGTCTGCTGTTGTTGCGGGAAGCTTTTTCGAAATTGCTCCCTGTCTTTTCTGCTGTTCTGTGAAGGAGTCCGGTGTCTTGCTTTCATCTCTTGTCTTTCTGTCCTCATCTTCGTTGTCCTCGTTCATTTGCAACAGGTTGCTCTTTATCGGTGTCGTCATTTTTTTTTCGTATCGTCGTCGTGTTGGTGTTGTCAGCGTCTTTGTTTTGCTTGTCAGTGCTTGCGTCTGTGGTCGGGGTGGCGGGGTTTTCGTTGTAGTTTTTGTGGTCCTTATCGTCACATCCTGGCCGTCTTCGTCTTCCGAGTCGTCGTAGGGGACCCGGGTCAGAGTCTTTATTTTTTCGATCATTGTTGTTTCTGTGGTGTGCGTGTTTGCTGTTTTTGTAGTGTGTGTGTTCGCTGTTTTTGTGGTATGGGTGTTTGATGACGTTGTTGTTATCGTTATTGTTGTTATTTCGCCTTTGGGTGACCTTCCAATCTTCACCCAGTAGCTGATGCACAGGTCTACGTGGTCCATCAGGCGTGACGGTGGGTACCGACCGTCGCATAATGGACATATCATGAACCTGAGCTTCGATGTTCTAGCATCTTTCGCTAACTGCCAATTGCAGGTGTTGATGTGCTCCTTTAGGCGGTTGACATTTCCGTTCTTCTTACATAGCAGGCATTTGATCGTTCGTGTAGCTTCAGTTGACTCCGTGGTAACTGATGTTTGTCTGTGAGTGGGTGTGAACATATTTCGGGTGCTGTGTGTTTTATTGTTGTTTTGTGATTTATGCGAAGCAAGCGTGTCATGCGATTAAAAGATAAACTGTACGGTGTTATGGTATAGCGTGGTTGTGACATGGGTGTATATGTCTGTGTTATTAGGGTTTCTTTTACGGTAGGGCTCGTCTATGGTATGTGATGGCGCGGGGTGATCTAGGCTCCATTTCTGAGAGTTATTCTGTTGAGACTGTTATTTCACGACGAGGGCCTGCTTGTATGGGGATGGTTTCGATAAATTGCATGGGTGATCGATAGGTTTGCACGGGGTTTTCTTTGCATTTTAGTATGTTCTCTAGGACTGATAATCTGTTGTTTATGTAGTGTTTTTTTGTTATTTCTTGAGCTTTTGCAATAACGGTTTTCAATGCAATTTTATTATATTCCAAATTATTATCGATGTTGTTTGGTTCTACTAGTTGCGTGAACTTTTTTGTTTCTATTAATACTTCTGTAATGTTCCACAGTTCGAATGCTTTTATTGATTTTACGAACATTTCGGTAATATTGAGTACTAGTGTGTGCGTTCGGTTGACCTGTGTATACGACGTTATTTCGCTTGATGATATCAACTTTACTGTTTTTGTTTTCGCTTGGCATGTTGGGTTCAGTTGGACGATACCCTAATTCTCTATTGTTTTTATCTGTGTCTCGTGATTGTCGCAGATGACGTATCGGATCTCGATCTCGGGAGCCGCGTATAGCCACGTATTGGTGTTGCGAATTCTGGACCAGTAGGTTCATCTCAGTGTTTTGAGTTTAATGTCGCAAATTTCGAGGTTACTGAATTGCGAGTTAGTTAGCATTTGAACCTCGCATCCGGCCTCATCACCTACAAGTTCTATCGGATTGACCTGACCACATATATACCTCGAGACCGTCAAACTGCACTCCTCTATATCATTGGAACTGAAAAATTTTTCGAAATTCTCGGCAATAGCCGTGTACTGCGCCGATGGTTTAAAAAACGCGAAACGTGAGGCTGACGCCGCCTGACGCACTGGGACAGGCAAATGTTGCTATAATTTGTAGTATGTCAGATCTAATAGTGGGATTTTTATAACATAAATCAGTTTTTCTCCGTTGTGGAAGACTGCTAATTTCGTTGAGGTCATTAACTAGGGAATGTATTTTATCTCTAGTGGTATTGGAAATTCGGTATTTGGGGAAGATTTTGTGATGATCTCCGCGCTGTGTAAGATTGTTTTTGCTGATAGTAATTGTAGGTGTATTTTTCCGGATTTTGCAAAAAGGATTGCATTGATTAATACTTCCGTATCGATTTCTAGTTCTGTAATGACTTCTTCAATTTCTGTTAAATAGAGTATGGTTTTTTGATCGTGTCGTATTATTTCTGTAGCGCTTTCAATCTTGTTGATGTCGAAGTTATTGTTTCGTATTTCCTTGTCTAATGCTTTCGCTAGAGATGTTACTTGCTTGCGTGTCGTGTCGAGACCTGCTCTTACAATGTGTGTCTGATTATGAATTATTTCTGCTAATTCTAACGAGTTGTTTGTGGGTGCTTCTATTTGTCCATTTATTCTATTTGCGTCGTCGATGTCCATTGTTCCAAATAGTATTTTGTTAATTTTTCCGATGAATTCGAATGGTGCTCGTCTTTTGCGGCTGCTAGTGAGGTTCGATGATGGTATTAGCCCTTCTAACAATTGTCCGTTCTTTTGTACTTTTCCTAATCGGTTTTTTGTTACTGCTAATTGTCCTTTCGCAAGGCACATTGATTTGAGCGTATGGCAATATTTGACCATCTGGTCTAGGTTTTCTTTTATCTGTAGTCGTCTGGTTGATAGTCCGTCGGTGTTTATGAATGTGACGAGCTTCCAGGTTGTATGAGACGACCGGAGAGTGCCCAGTAGTTGTGAGTTTATTCCTGGGTTCTGTGAGAATTGCGTGATTCTTACGGTGTCGCCGTCGCCTGAAGCGCGAGCTTGGCATCTGCAACATATGCCGGTTTTATTTTATCTACGTGTACTGTTTTTGTTTTGTTATCGTCTATTTGTAATTTGACGTTATTATTTTCAGTGATTTCTAAGATTTTAAATGGTCCGCTGTAGTTTGCGTCGAGCTTTCTTTTTTTTGGTTCCTTTATCAAAAATGCTAGTTGTCCTACTTGGAACTTTGGTGTTTTTGTTTTCCTGTCGTAGTACCGTTTAGTTGGTTCTTTAATTTTTTGTTGTTTCCGCAAGGCTAACTGTTGGACGTCCTTTAAGCTTTTATTCAGTGTAGTCATATAGTCGTCGAATGTCACTAATGTTTACACTGGCGGGAATTCCGATGGTAAGGTAGCCGGGTGTCCGAAAACTAGTTCGTAAGGCGTTTAACCCGTACTTTCGTGGACGCTGGTGTTGTATGATAGTGTCGCGAATGATATTAGGTCTTCCCAATCGCGTTCGTTGTTTCGGAAATGTTATATGTATTCCACTAGACCTTGATGACTACGCTCTAATGCGCCATTTGACTGTGGGTGATATGCTGAAGTTCTGTACTGTTTCATTTGGAAAAGATTTGAAAATTTATTGAAAACGTCTGACATAAAGTTTGCGCCTTGATCTGACAAGATTGCGCGTGGGGCACCGAATATTGTGATGAAATATATTATGAGGAATTTTTCAATTCTTCGACTCAGACAACTGAGCTCAATTTTTCCAAATTACACAAACGATAATGTCCCGAATACGATATCCCAATCTAACCAAAAATACGTAACCTCCGACTATTCGAGAGTTAGGCGCCAGGTAACGAACGAATCTCGCTCGTTACCACCATCCATGAATGAATGGCTTATTTATTTTTCACTCCCAATAGCCGGCAACTCGATAGATAAAAATTGAGTCAGTACAGAATGCCGGCTACGCTCACCAAAAACGGTACGATTATGGTAGAGGGGCGGGATCCTTAGGTGAAAGAGAACAACGCGATGCTTCGGGAAACTAATTTATTTTTAATCGATCCCGGTGATCACCCGCACGTATTGCGACGGGGATGTACAGTAGGTTCGGCGCTGTACAATAAAATCGTGCTTAACTTAGATTTACAAATTAACAAAACGAATGCGAGCTCCCGAGAGCCAACGATACGAAATACTCGACTGTGGGTGATTTACAAAGGTAACCTTACTAAATTAGAACAAATCCGGCGGATTCGCCGATTTAAGATGCCCTGACTTACAATATTACACTAAATTCAACGATAACGCGTCTCTTTCAACGCGACCTAACGATACCGGGTTGAACAAATCAAAATTCACGCGTATCTTCCACAATAAATTACAGGCTTGCTGAATCTTTTAGGCTCGAGAAAACACAACGAAATATAACCGGGATTCACAGGAAAAATTAAGACGCAAGTTATGAGTTCGTTACCGTCGTCCTGAGTTACCGAAAATCCGAATGGTCGAATTCCGAATTTAGGCCAAATAACGTAAGCTCAATCTGACGCGCGAATATCGTACCAACTCCAGATAACCGTAGCTTCTCAGATCTTCACAGATCACGCAGGTAACCCAAGATAACCGTAGATAACCGAGATACAAGATCTCAACGATAGCCCAAAGATAACCGAGATAACCGGGTACGATATTCGACGCTCAAGACCGCCACGAGAGAACCAGATATTTAATCGCACACGAGGCGAATTCGTAACGACACTCAACAAAATGTGTGATGCGACAATCACGAATAAATAGACGATATTAAATTACCGACATAAGTCGCGAGAGCCAAAATAATTACGCAAAATATAAAACGAACTCGATGCCAGAATGACACGATAGTACGAAAGGATAATCCAAAAGAATAATACCCGAAGAATAATACGAACAGAACAAAAAGAACGACTTGATAATGAGGCGATAATCTCATTCGCGGGCACACACCCACTCGTATACTACAAAATTAAGCAAATATCGACATTCGATAAACCAAAACCAAATAAAAGAGACAAAGAGCCACACGGCTACCACGAGTGAATGAGTTTATCGCCTGTACAATAAATAGGGAGCTGGGCCTCACCAAGTATCTCGCTGTTAGGTGACGAGTCCGAATCTCACGTCTTCCAGGCCGTTTGCGCGGAGCGCTTGAGACGACGCACTTACTCTAGCTTATTTGACAAACGTCTCTACTGTTCGATGGGTCGGGAAGAAGTCATTTTCGATGTTCGATCGTCGCTCTCTCGGGTCGATGCTCTCCCCTCTTTTCGGCCCTTGGCGCTCTAGTTGTCCCTCCTAGCGTCAACGCTGCCCCTCGATGTTCCTCTATGCTAATTGGCCGTTCCGTTCCTCTCCCACTTCGCCGTAGTCCCTCGCGTCCGAGAGCTTTGGCGATTTGGCCGAGGACGTGCTAACGGCGCGCAATTTGAACGGTGTACCCGAACTATTTGGCTGAAATCTCCCAAACCCTCTTTGCTCTGCCGGCAGTAATTACGTTGCCTCGCGGGTATCTTCCCCGGGGATCCGGTTACTGACTTGGATGGGGTCAGGGTCCTGCCCGTGGATGGCGGTGGCCACCGACACTGTCCACGCGGGCCCCAGAAACCTAAAGATATCATTGTCACCTCACCCATCTTCGCCAGTCCCATAAACCCCAACATAAAGAGGCGCCGGGGACGATCCGGTCCGCGATACCCGCAATAACAACAGGCTGGTCCAGCGCCAGGCTGGGAAGTCGTGGGAGGAGGGTGACACAGTAATATTTCGGCCCATTTTCCAGCTCGCTCCCTGGCATCCAGTACCCGCGGGCGCAGATGTTATGCGACCCGCCTGCATTAATCGGCAAAACTCCGAGTCAACCATACTTACCAAAAATAACCTAAATCGGCGAGGTGATCAGCCTCCCGACACCACCAAAAATAGATAGCCAGCCAAATTTCAGATAACCAAGATCCTTAATAGACGCTAGTTAACCATTAATTGCCGAACTTCAGGTAACCATCACGTGAGCGACTATATACCAGACTGAACCCCAAAACATAATCTTTATAGAATAAAACAAACTAAAATCTTTTATAAATGACGAATTCTATATTTTACTGGAAGGTATACGGAGATTCTTTACCGACGTGAACAATTATATTTTATTAAAACCAACGACTCGACTCCGTGACAAAACAATGACAAAACAATAAAATGGTGACCAATTCCCGACCATAAGGTAACCGATCTTATTTTACCTTAGCGTAAGAGTCGAACGTGCGCCGTCCCAAGGTCGTAAATCCGACCTCCTGACCGCACACAGTTCGCGCATGTGACGGGGCGCAAAATGTCACGTCACAATATACACAATGCTTTGGCGATATCTAACGATGTTATTTTTATTAGCGGTATAGCGACACTGAACCTGCTGAATAAGTCGATAATTGTTAGTATGTGCTTATGTCCTTTCTTTATCTTTGGTAGTGGTCCAACTATGTTAATGGCGATTTTATCGAATGCTTTGGCTGGAGAGTCTGTGATGATCATGGGGGCCCAATCTTTAACACGAACTAGCTTGTTCTTTTGGCAGTCATAACAATATTTGATTGCCTCTCGGATGTCATTTTACATGTTTTTCCAATAGTACTGGGAACGTATTCGCTGTTGGGTTTTTGCGATTCCCTTATGTCCACCGATTGTTGACGCGTGGAATTCTTTGATGATGGATTGTCTATTGGCTAATGGTGGAACGGAGATGAGCCTTTCACAGAGAGTGATTGTTATTTCTAAGCCATGCATGTGTGTCTTTAAGTATGTTTTTATGATGGTCCACAAGAATGTGTCGATAATTCCGGGGTCTTTTGAGAGTGCGCAGGAGTTTATATTGTTCCTGCGTAACGTCTGTAAGAGTGTTTTTAGACATTCCTGGATCGTGTGTAAGTTAGAGTCGTCTGTTGATCTTTCTTTGCAGATCATAGAAATATAATAGTTTTCTCCCTGCTTTGTAATGACGATTTCTCCAACTCGTGGTTTACTTTTTTGAAGTTCCTCCTGTTTGATTTTCCCTTTTGCGATTAATATTTTCGAAACCATGGTGTTTATGGCGCAATCAGCTGCTAAGAAGAACGCTATGTTGTCTTTTTGTGACAAGATGTTTTGTTGTCTTATTATAATGTTCTCTTTCGCAGTTGTGCTCTCATTTTGCAAAGACTGTTCGTCCTGATGTCCTAGTGGTCTGTCGCCGGGCTCGCTGTTACGTTTATTTTTACTAGGTGTTGGTATATTTATTTCAGACCGAGGTTTCGTTCGTTTTCCTTCCTCTTGGTGGGGAGACCCGTTTATGTCGGCTGGTTGGCTTGACCCTTTAGGTGGGAGGGCAGGCAATTCTTCCACTTGTGCTACGACGTGTGATGTTTCATTCTGGTTTTGATTGGGAAGTTCGTCGTAGTCAGTGGCGTCTGTTTGTTCTGATGCCAAGTCGGGTTCCGTTGTTACTTCTTCCCTTATTGCTCTGCTTCTAGTCGTTCGTTGTGGGCCAGTTATCGTCAACCGATTTCTGTGATATTGAGGTGGTATGAACGTTGTGTCAGTTTCGCGGTCATCAGGATCGCTATCGGTTGAGGACGGTGTGTCCGGATGTATGGGACTTTTCCGTGTTACTGGCTCAGCCGGTGGATTTTTCCGCGGTCTGCCTGGTCTGCGTTTGGCAACTCGTGATGGTAATGAGGAAGGTGGTTTTTTCCGTGGTCTACCGGGCTTGCGTATTATGACCGGTGATGATAGTTGCGAAGGGGGACTCTTCCGTGGTCTACTTGGTCTGCGTTTGGTGGTTGGCGTTGGGACCGTTTGTATCTTCGATGGAGATCAGAAGGTTGGTTCGATGTCCTCGTATTTAGCCTGTTTCGACGTACTTAGTTCCGGTTCCCCTGAAGAAGTTGGACGTGTGGAGTACGATGTTTGAGGCTCTGGTTGGAGTCGTTTTTCCACATTAGCTGGTGATGTCCGTTCCTCTTCTTCTTTCAGGTCCCTTGGTGGTGGTGGTGACCTGCAGTTGGATTGCGCGTCCGGTTGCTTCGCGCTTTTTCCGTCGCTTTTGTGATGTGTTGGTGATCGAAAGTTTGGGACAACCTCCTATTTTGCGACCTCTTCCTCTTTCGTTGCCGTCTCGTGTTCAGTTTTGTTTGCCAATTCGTCATATGGTTCACTGTTTCTCACGACTCCGGGTCCTCCGTGAGTATTGTGAGTCGCAATGTTATCGTTGCTTGTGGCTCTGGGTCTTCTAAAGCGGTCACTAGCGTCGATGGGGATCCGGGGTGGCGGCTCGGGGCTCGCATCTTTTATTTCCTGCTGCGTTGAGCGTTTTGTATTTTCTTCTTGCTGCGTTGAGCTTTCTGTGTTTTCTTCTTTGTCTTTTTTTTCGTAGAATTTTGTTGCATCTTTTTCCACTTTGTTTTCCCGTGGGTTATCCCTTGAAGTTTGTCGGGTCGGTTCCTGTTCAATTTTTATGGTTTCGATTGGTTCTTCTTCTGACATTGACGATTCGTAGTTGTTGTCGTCGATTTTTTTATTGATTTTGGGTCGTGCACTCCCTTCAATCCGTTCTTGATTGTCTGATGTCATTTCTTGATCTGTGTCTGTGTCGGTGTCTTCGGATTCTTCGGTTCCTTCCGGTAGGAATATTATCTTGTTCGGTGCTGGGTTGCCAGAGGAATGATCCAATGATGATGATCGATTACGTTTGTTTGAATCTTGCGATATTCTTGGCCTTTTTGTTTCGTTTTCCGATTCTTCCGATGATTGTTCTCGGGGTCTGACTGGGAGAATTTTTATTGGGTTCCGCGATAGTGTGTCAGCGACGACGTTAAATTTCTCTGGTTTGTGGTAGATTTCGTAATTGTAATCTTTGAGGACTGCCTGCCAACGTTGTAGCTGTTGCGGCGGGTCTGGCTTTTTTACGAAATATGTGAGTGCTCTGTTATCTGCTACTAAGATGAAGTGATGTCCGTATAAATAGTGTCTAAAGTGTTGAATTGTGTTGACTACCGCTAAGAGTTCTTTACGCATTGCGTCGTATACTATTTCCGTTTTTGAGCGGGTTCGGGAGTAAAATGCAACAGGGTGGTAAAATTTTTCGTGTTCTTGACTAAGGACGGCACCAATCGCGAAGTCTGATGCGTCCGTTGTGAGTTTAAATTGTTTTTTGTGATCTGGGTAACGCAAAATAGGATGCTCTGTTAATTTTTGTTTGAGGCAGTCGAATGCTTGTTGGCATTCTTCTGTCCATTTGAATTTTTCTGATGGCTTTAATTGTTTGGTTAACGGGATAGCAATTGTTGCGAAATCCTTTATAAAACGTCTGTAATAATTCGCTAGTGCATGAAACTGTGTGATATTCTTTTTATTACTTGGGATAGGAAAGTTTTTTATTGCTTGAATTAATCCTGGTCTGGGTTGTGAGCCTTTTTCGTTGATGACGTGCCCTAAATATTCAACCTGCTTTTGTAAAAATTAACATTTGTCTGTCTGTAGTGTGAGTCCTGCGTACGTCAATCTCTTCGCCAGTCTACGGAATTTCCGTTCGTGTTCTTCCAGATCGGTAGCGTAAATGACTATGTCATTGAGATATACAAAAAGCTCAGTACCCTGGAGTCCCGATAACGCTATGGCCATTAACCTTTGAAAGGTTGCCGGCGCATTTTTCAGTCCAAACGGCATTCGGTTAAACTCGTAATGACCGTTCGGCGTGGAAAAAGCCGTTTTTGGTTTATCTCGCGGGTGCATTTCGATTTGATGAAAGCCGGATGCCAAGTCCAATACCGAATAATAACGGGATTTTCCCAGCCGATCGATGATGTCGATAATATTCTGTAACGGGTACGCGTCTGGTGTCGTTTTCTCGTTAAGCTTCCTAAAATCGATAACCATACGCCATCGCTTGTTTCCGTCGTGATCGGCTTTCTTAGGAACGATCCAGACTGGGGAGTTATATGGTGATAATGATGGTTGTATTATGTCTTTTTCTAGGAGATCGTTTACTTGTTTCTGTATTTCGTCTGTATGTACTTGTGGTAATCGATATTGTTTCGTGTTGATTAGTTTATCATCGGTTGTAAGAATTTCGTGTTTTGCCATTGTCGTGTGACCTAACCGTTCTCCTGGTAAGCAAAATAAGTGAGAGTATTCTCAAGCTAGACGGAGCACGTGGGCTTTCTCGTCGTTACTTAAGCCTTCCAAATGTAAGAGTGGTTTAAGCTGGTTAAATCTGCTTTCCTCACTTCCTGCTGCTGCACAAATTGATGCGCGTTGTTCGTTGTGTAAATCGTGTTCTCTGAGAGTGATCGGCGGCTCCGATATTCCGTCGATCGGTTGTAACTCTACTGTCGGTACCCCAAGGTGTATTTTGTGTTCGTTTGTATTTATCGCTCTTAGGTACGCGATACCTTTGTTATTTGTCACTAGTGCATCGCCGATAAATAAACCTTCTCCTGCGTCCATTCTTGGTATATATCCTTCTAGGAGGTCTAGATTTGCTATTCTGACATAAATTGTTGATTTTGATCGAGCCGGTATCGTTACAGTTTCATAAGTTTCGAAGGGCATTGTGATATCTCCGAATGATATGCATGATTTTGTGTATAAAATGTCGGCTGGGGTTTTTGAAAGAATTCGTCACCCAAAACGGCGTCTTCTGCAATTGGTACTTCGTTACCGATTATGTGGAATTTAACTGAAATGTTTTTTATTCTAATAATGCACATACCGGTTGTAAAAATCGTATTTTTCATGATTCCCGTCAATTCGTATATAATGAGAGGGTTTACGTTCGTGTTATTTCCCACTGCTTTTTGTTTAATTAAATTTATTCCTGCACCGATGTCAACAAGAAATCGAGCTGAATGTTCGTGTAAGTCGATAGAGTTTATTATTATCGTCGGTGGTCAACGTTTTTCCGCTTTTCCGAGTGATATTATTGCTTTACGTTTTTCTGGGGTTTCATTGTTTACTGGTTCTGTATTGGGCGCTCTTGCGGCTCGCTCCGCGTCACGCTGTCCCGCGGAGTTGAACTCGCGTTTTTTGACTGTTGTAATTCTGCTAAGGCTCTTGCGAGTTCGTGAATGTGGTCAGTAAATCTGTCTTTGCTTTCGCTACGTCGCCTTTGTGAGTTATTGCTATACCTGTCGCGAGAGTTGTCGCGGGATCTGCTTCCTGGGTTACTTTGGTAATCGTATGAGTCGTCTCGTGAGCTATTTTATTGTCTGTCGCGCGAGTTGTTTCAGAAGTAATTTTGTTGTCTATCGCGTGAATCGCTGCGATATCTGTTCTGAAAATTCTGTCCATCGCGTGAGTTGTCGCGATATCTATTTTGGAAATTTTGTTTGCCACGTGAGTTGTCGCGATATCTGTATTGGAAATTTTATTGACGGTCGCGCGAGTCGCTGTGGTACCTGTTCTGAAAATTTTGTTGACGGTCGCGCGAGTCGCTGCGATATTTATTTTGAAAATTTTGCTGGCGGTCGCGCGAGTCGCTGCGATACCTGCTTTGAAAATTTGGTGAATTTTGGCGAAATGAGTCTCTGGGTCTTCTGCTACGACTTTCCCTTATTTCTTTTATCGTGAAACATTCTGCAGTGGAATGACCGTTTGTTTGTCGGAATTCGCAGTATTTTTGAGTGGTTTCCTGTTGGGTTTCAACGAAATGTACTTTCGCTGTCTCGGTATATTCGGTTTGGGTATTTTCGCGAGTGGCTCGATTTTTATTTAGTGTCTTTCGTTTTAAGAGTTCTTGCTCGATGTTGCTTGCTTCTTTTATCGCTTGTTCAAGATACTGGATGTTTTGATTCATCAAAAAGCTTCCTATCTTGTCAAAAAGGCCTCTTACGAAGGCTCGTGTCACTGATTTTTTCAATTCTGCTATTCTACTCTTGAGATATTCTTTTTCACTTTCTCGAGTGTAAGATTCCTCTAACCTTTCTATTATCTGTTTTAAAATTACTCGCGTTCTTGTCGCGTATTCTGGAACTAATTCGCTATAATTTTGCGAAATTGCTTTTAATTCCAATTTGAGGTCAAGTAATTCAATTGGGGCGCTAAAATTGTCCCTAAGATCGTTAAGGAATTCTGTCAATGTTTCATGAGTTTTTGTTTCTGCAAAATCGAGGGCTGTTCCGTTTAATTTATATTGTATCATAATGAGTAATCTCTCGTGTTCGCTTTCCGGCAATACTTTTGCTGCTCTCTTGCATGCTTTAATAAAATGGTCAACTGGTATATTTTTGCCGTCGAATATCGGGATTGCGTTATATACATCGCGAAAGGTAACACCGCTGTTTGCCATCGCGTCTGATTCTTTATTATCGGTATTGAGATTGAAAAATGTATTTGTCAAATTTTGACGTAAGCTCTTACGTCGTGGCGGGCGAGTTGAATCAATTTTGTAAAAAAGGTTTTCCTAAATATTAAAAAGAAAATTCCTTTTTAATTAGTTGTGAGAGGGAGCAAAGGGGGAAGAGAAAACAAAATAAATAAATACGGGCAAATGGGAAGAGAGGGTAAAAAAAAATTTTTTGGTATACGAGCAATGAAAAATGAATAATAATAGAAAATGTGGGTTTTATTAAATTTGTTTGGATGAAATTACTTATTTGTATTACCTTAATTCGGGTGGTAAACGAAGGGAACAAAATTTTGAATTAAAATAAAATATTTTTTACGTTGAAAGAGGCTGAAGAAAAAATTTTCTTTTCTTTTTTTTTTTTTGAATTTATTGAATGATTTGACGTCGCGGTCTTTTCTTTAATTAAGGGTTCCAAAGAAAATTATGAATTGGGAAAGCGGTTAATAACTGGGTTTCTTGAACGAGTACAATGGTTAAAAGTATCTATTGGAGTTGAGCGGTGGGTCTTTGTTGCCCAGTGAGAGCGAGAATGGTCAAGCGTTGGTGTTAGAGCGAGAGCGCGATAAAGAAAAGAATGAATGGAGTGACTGTGTCGCTCGAAAATATGCGTGTATTGAGCCGTATCGGTGTGACAAAGGCCAGCGGTATACGCTCATGCGTCACAAGGGCTCGCTGAGGCACAAAAATTTTTCACGTATTCGTGGGAATTTTATATTATAATGGATTTTGAAATATTTAATGTTACTTACATTGCCGCTATTAGAAGAATGGCGAATTTCATTTGATTTCAGAGGTTTTTTGTGGTCGATATTTTCTCTTCCTTCCTTCCTTCCTTCTTTTCAGTTATTTCCTTTTTGTATTTTTTGAATGTCGTTGGATGTACCGTGTCGTATGCCTCAGTTGTCGTTCGATGTTTCCGGGTAATATTTTTCTTTTTTTTTCACATCCACGTTCCGTATATTCACTTCCGATTATTTTCGATGGATTTTCGGTGATAATAATTTTAAAAAAAAATTCGGTTGTGCGCGTTGATGGGTCGAACTTCTGATACCAATTTGTGATGGGCGAACGGGTTAAATGAAGTTGAAATGGAGTTAGACTCGAAATTTTTTAGACTGATCGTTTATTGGCACTTTGGTATATTCGGGAGTGCACGTCCGAACTGATTGACGGTTGGTGAAGAACTGAAGTGCTAATGAGCTGGAGGAAGGAGAGGACTTAATGAGAGTGGAGAAGATGCCGCTAAGACGGAGGGACAAGGCCCGTGGGACCAAGGGCAAACTGAAGCTAAGGTGCTGACGATTATGACTGACCGGAAAGAAGTATTAGGTTAAGCTGATATGTGGGATTTGAGCATGAGAGTGGACTGGTGGTGAGAGTGAAGTTGATGAGTTTGCGTGGGAAAGGAAAGGAGTTTTTAGGCTATCGGGCGGGGCCGTTACATCACATTCACATCGTATTTTTTTCTAAATCGGGCTTGAAAAACCATTCAAAAACCGCACCCGAAAAACCCCGATATCACCTCCCCAAACCCTCAAAAAAATACCGTCCACATTATAATGGTCACGCCGTATACGATACATGGCGCTTTCACCGCCTTTTCTGTATGGTTCATGAGTTCAACTCCACAGATGGCGCTGAAATTCGGGTATCCTTAATTGACATTGCAGCCTTATGGTAGCTTCCACTCCATCCTATCCTATACTCTTTGCTTTTATCGAAAGATACACGCTTGATACACGACTTCTGTCAAATGTCTACGTGTTGTCAAGCTAGCCTGATAAATACGTGATTTCATTTCTAAATTATTTCCAAATAAATTATATTGAAGGGAAATCGTTTGGTGATGATTGGTGGCCTAATGAAAATGTTTGGCGGTAAATAGTTTTTTTCTTTTAAATAAATAATAAAAAATTTACGATCACGTTGGAATTGACAGAAACTCGTTTGATAATGATTGGTGGCCTAATTAAAATGTATGGCGGTCAATACATTGAAATTTTGATTATTCATTTATAAAAAAAACTATTAACCGCCGAACGTTTTAATTAGTTCACCAATCTTCACTCACCGATCACCAAACGATTAGAAAAAAAAAGTTGTACGGCTATCTCGTTTCCTTCGTTTCCGCAACAAGAGTGCTGGCACCAGCCAAGTTGGTGTGCGGATTACAAAGTAAGATCTGTCGTGTTTCGTCCAGCTGTCTGCTGTTATAACCTTTCTTTTCACAAATTCGGGTTATATTTGTGTATCTAAAGCAATTCGAGAATCGTGAACCAAGCACCAATGATTAAATGTGATTTCTGAAACATGAAATGAACAGCAATGTTTACTTCTGAATTTATAGAATATTGATTTTCTCACATATATACATATGCGATATGAATCATTTCGTATGAACAGCCAACAACCTGAGAAAACTTTTGAAACAGAAAAGTGTAATTTTTTTCTCAAATTTATATGATAATTTCCCAAAGCTTCTTGTTTTATATGTAGTAATGTGCGGAATCTGCGTATTGCAGATTCCGCACGAGTCAATACAGTGATAGTGAAACTGATGTTGGATATCGCTGGTTCGCAAGTGTCAGATGGGTCTTGAGATACGTTACACTTATTTGAAATTTGTAAGCTATGATTATTAATCAAATGAGCTTACCGCATATCGTATAAATATATTACAGAATGAACGTGTAATGATAAGCCGGTCAAGAAGCCTGATAATCCAATGCAGCGACAAAGACTTGACAGCGTCATCTTTCGCTAGAAATTGTGAATTTTAAAGATGAGACTTGTGATAATTTCATTGTGTAAAACAGAAACATGTTTTTATTGTAAATCAGCTGCTTTTTATCAACATGAGTGATTAGGTTCTCCATTTCTTTATTTTTCGCGTTATCGTCCGTTTTGATATTGAGTTTAGCTTTTTGTCGGGTCCTTACGCGTTCGAGATTCCGAGTTGCCGTGGATCAGGGCCAAAGTAAATGAGCCACCCGGTATACTCGGTCTTTCATGAATAGTAAGTTTAGTGAGTTTAAAGGTTCAAGTGTGAGTCTCGGCGCTTCGTTATAGGGTATGGGGACGAGAAGGGTGGTTGCGGGTTGAGTCACGTTTTGAGTTACGTTTACGTTTGGAAGGCCGTTGGCGGAGGGACCTGTGATCACCCCACCGCCATGGATTGCCTGATCATACCGGTATCGTAGGTTTAGTTTTAGTTAGTCTCGGATTTTCCCATACCAGAAGAATACCACTTGAAGGACGATCATCGCAACCAGAGGCCCCACACGCGGTCGGAACAATTCGGTGTATTTTGGATTCGTGATTAAGAAGATATTATTTAGTTTTAATTTTGCGTTATCATTTGAATTTCCCGGTTTTCGATAAGGCGTTCGCGTTCCGTGTGACGTCAGGAGAAGAGAGGAGTTCGAGCTTTCGTTGCGCATGCGCTTAGGGGTCTCTCTCTCCGAATTAGCTTTTCGGGCAGATTACCTGTTCGAATCGCTCTCTTGCGCTCCAGCTCTCGATCCAAGCGGTTCCCCGCTCGGAGCTCGCATTATGTTATCGAATATATTCTGGTTCCCGTTCTCGCTTATGCTTTAGCTACCGTCTTCGAAAAACGAGCTTTCTTTTATAATCTAGTCCCTTTCATTATCGTGTTCGCATTTTCGTTACCGAATAGATCTCTTTGCGTCATTATTTGATTTATTGGGGTCCCGAGTTTACTTATTTTCGTCATTGTATTTCTTCGACATTGCGGGTCTACTCATGAAAAATGCTCTTGAATAATATGCGTGGTATCGAAAGAACATGAATAAATTAGCTTGAACCAAGGCCCCATACCTCCTTATTTTTGCGTTGAGTTTCATTATTTCCGTTTCGGTTTCGAAGGCACTTGAAAGTTAGCCAGCCGTCCATGCCCTCTCACTACAACCTTCACACTGAGCGAATCGGGTATACCGACACCGATCTCGCCATCCGACACGCCGGCGTCCCTTTTTGTTCCGTTTCGTTTCCGTTAACTGCAGTTCAGATTACGTTTAGCGGGTTTGGTAATTCCCGCCGTTGAATAAAAAGTTTACCTGGTGCTCAACGGCTCTCCTGGCGTCGAGGATGGTGAGATGGGCCGAAGGTAACGTGAATCGCGAGATTCCCGTTACACCATATACAAACAAACAAAAAATCTAACTTCAGTACTGTCCCCCCTTAATGCCTTCAGTATACATCATCAAACCTCAGTCAGCTTCTTGCATTAATTCGGAAAAGCGACCTTCGTTAATGAGATGAAGTGCCCCTGACTGGACAACTCTATACATGAGGCATTCCACCCCAAACCGACCTACGTCTGACCCTGACCCCTCCCGATTAGAGTAATGAATTTTTATGTTATTCCATTTTAAAAAAAAACCCTATTGATTTTTTTTAGATTTTTTAAGAATAATTTTGACTACTTATGATTTTTTTAAATAAGCAAATCGATAGCCCCAATTGAAAAATCTGAAAATTTACGAAAAATCCTGCTTCATTATTCAAAATTTTTAAGCTTTTAGTCAAAGTGGACCGACGTTTGCTTCTTATATTATTCAACGTTGTTCTCGAAAAAAAACTAGAAGCGAACGTCTGCTCACTCTGGGTCAAGGCTTAAAAATTTTGGTAAATAAAGCAGGGTTTTTAAGAATTTTCTCGGATTTTTCGATTGGAATTTTCCAAAGATTTTGAAGTTTTCAAAATTCATAACAAACTTTTTATTGGTCAAAAAAAACTAAAAAAAGTTAGGAGTGGTCTTTCGAAAACATGAAAAATCATCGCTCCAACCGGAAGGGATCAGGATTGGAGGGTTCAGGATCAGGATCAGGAGTCAGGATCAGGGTCAGATGTGGGTCAGCTTTGGAGTGGAGTGCCCCATATGTGTACGACATTTCATCTCTTGCTCGCTCCTGCAGAAAAATTGGCTGAATCGTCAAATTAAATACACGTATGTACGCATTTAAGTCTTCTCAACGCGTCCCCTCATTTCGGTTCTGAGTCATCTAATGAAGCAGTGGATTTTTTGTTCGTTAGAAAATTATAAGAATTTTCTAACGGCATATTAATAATCTCCATACGGTATTCAATAATAAATTGAGAATCCAGATCACACAACAAAATCCACCTGGGTAAAGATTTCTTTATTCCACCGACCACGTGGGCCACACACAACTGTGGTAGTAATTCGTACAGTCTCGACTCGTCTGACGATATCATAATTTTTTTTTACCTATCAGCTCTCTCGACAGACTTCACAATCTTTTTTTTCAATGTTGCATTCTTTGAAAAACATTTCTTTTCTCGTTTTGTATCCACGATTAAATTAAATGTGTTTCCCGGGTTTTTTTATTTTGATTATTTATACAATTCGTCCAATACGGTGGACATTTTACCAAGGTGCGCTTATGCGTGAGAGCACGAAGTATGAAAATATCAAATCACACCACTATGGATTTTTTTTTTCATTTTAAAATAATGAAATAAAATACAAATATCGATGGCTCCTATTGGAAAAAGTGTATTCCAGCAGGGCAGAAAGAAGATCCGATCCCAGCAAAGCAGGTAAGAAAGGCGTAAGTCATAGGGTATCACAGGGGACACGAGCCTTTCTTAACTACTTTTCTAGAATACGCTCTTTTCGATAGGAGCCATCGATATCTATACATTTTTTTTTTCGATACCTACAAGCACAGCTTCTATTCCCCTTATACCCAATGCATGCATACATTTTCCCTATTTGCCCTTGAATTATCTTGCCTTGAGAACTGTGAGGTTGACATATAATATTATGATTCTCGGTTAAATGACACATAGGCAGTTAAATTTATAGCTCTTCTTTCTTTTAGAAGTGGCGTGAGTAGTAGATGCACCACTCTGGGGCCCACCCCCCACTCCTATCCCCACTCCTTCCCCCACCACGCGGCTTCCCCCAACACTCGATTTTCCCCCACCATGTGGCTGGGTGAGTCGAGTGTAGAGGTGGCGTTGTGTGTGTGGGTGAGGTGAGGACAGGGGGAAACTCCAAAGTGGTACACATTATTATTATATTACAAATTTCATTATTATTATTATCATTATTTGCAATATTCTCTCCCTCTCTCTCTCTCTCTCTCTCTCTGGATTATTATTATTATTTTCAATATTTCCACCTCTCTCTTCGATTCATTATTTTTTACTTTTATTATTATTATTATTATCATTCTTAAATATTTTTACTCACCCTTCTTCCGAGGCTATTAGGCGCATCTCTCTCTCTCTCCCTTGCCTACGGGATCCATGGCTTAAATAAACAAATAAATCAATCTCTCTCTCTTTCTCACCCGCGTCTGTCGCTTAGCTTTTTCTCTCCCTCACTATTCTAACTCGTTGCTTATTCGGTACTAAAAAATGTTTCAAATCGATGGAAAAGAAAATCGCTGCACCGCGCAATTATGAAGAAGTTTAAAAGTACTCGTACTAGCACTCAAAAATTTTTTTCCTATAGAATGAAAACCCGCACAGATACATTCGTTATACTCATCTCCGTGAGCCACGTTTTTTAAAAATATTTTTATTAGCACGAGCACGCACGTTAATCCTCGGGGCACATAAATTATTTAAACGACTAATATTTTAACCGATCGACGATGAAAGAACGTTTTCCTGATGTTACACGATTAAAAGAACGACGATTACTGAGCTCTACAACTGCTTGGAGGCAAGCTCCACGCGCCTTTAGGGATAATTTTACGAAGACTTCTCGGCGCGCGCGAAATGCACCGTCAGCACCACGTGCATGTCTCATCGTCGACCAGGCTTGCTCAAATTCGCTCATCTTTTCATTCGTATGGAGAATAATATATTTAATGTATATAATGTGATGTGAAGAGGCGACGCGAGTATACGTACAATAGGTATACGCTGCGAATATTCATAGGTATATCAGCAGTTCTTTTACGTACAGGGCGAAGAATAATTTAAAATGGTGCAGATCACAGGAAGGAATGACTGTGATATGTGACTTTAGCATCGAATGACCTCATCTACAAGAGCATAGCGATGACTGATACTGTTCTCCATTGTGTATGTATTTTTCAATTTTTTCACCGGGAGGGAAAAGATGCATAGCCCTCACCGCTACACATACATGCTGCTGTGTATAAGAGGATGTCAGCTAATTTGCACGTGCCAAGGTTTACTTTGTTTTGGCGAAAACTAAGTATCATGATGTTTCGTAACAAAGATTCAACGACGAGGAGATACATGTCTTACACCTATAGGCACGCATACGTATATATATACGTTCGCCTTAGTGTATTGCACTATATTTATTTGAAGAGAATGCATAAGTTAGTCAGTCTTGATATGGACAGATACCCATTACCGTTTCTTTTCTCGAGCCACGATCCACGATGGAAAATAATATTCTTCTTCGCGATTGTATTTTAAATTTTTTGCGCTTGGCAAAGCTGCACAGTCCTCATCTCCGGCGAAAGTGTACTGATCGATGGTGTGATCAATTGCGATTTTTGTCGTACAACGTACTCATTAAACGCCTCAGATATGTGATTTGGTGAGCCCCGCTACGCGTCATTATTGCAGCGTATAACAGGGGTGTGTTTAAAGGACAAAGAGTTTTAAGCTGTGTGTTTGAAGAGATACAGCGACGAGGTTTCCAAGACGCTCCTTCTGTGCGTGGAATTGCTGGTGAAATTCGGGGTGAGTAAAATTATTACTTATTGATCATTTATTAAATAACTGGATAATTTTGATTTTCGATTCAATCATTATATCAGACTATCAGCTATTGCACGGCACAGAAAGCGGCGAGGAAGACGAAGTGATAGCAGCAGCCGACGCTGTAGAAAATGCTTCTCTTCTCAACGAGAATATCGATGACACGGGTAAATTGTTCGTATTAAATGTATTATGAAGAATCAATATTATTAAAAATTTTAATTGTGTGCAATCTAATTGCCGATTTTTTGCCCGAAATATAAGATAATTTCCGAATAATGTGTTATTTTTACAGCGATAACACAGGTGCTTAGCATAAGTGGGCATGATCAGATTCCTGCAACAGCTGTGACAGAACCTCTCGGGCTACATGGGGACGCTCGAAATACGGAAGATTTAGCGGTATTAGCGGATTTAGCCTTCGGGATTGCGCAGGCGATCCAGCATATCTCCCGATTCAGATTACGATGCTGTGCCGCTTTCGTCGCGGAACCAGCTGCTTCTGTTTCCCGATAGAGGTATTAATAATTTGGTGAAAAATCGACTGAGGCTGGTCGATCGGGTTTTGATACGCAAGAATCAAGCATGGCTGGAAAGTCTCAGGGAGGAGAATCCATTGCCGTTGCAAAGAGCTGATCAGTGGCATCAAGATATTTTGGCAGATGATGACTCAGGTAAATACTAATTTGTTATCGTTTTTACCGTAGAGTATACACTTCGTTAGCTTCCCCCACACCATAATATTAAATTCGTGTAATTTCTCTGTTTCTGCGTGGGGATTGAGAATTGGATAATTAGCTGTCATCGGGGTTGTAGAATGAAAATTAAGTTACGCACGTATATTGCAGGTTACTCGACAGAGCTCGAAGTTCATGATAATAAAGAACCCTTGTAGATTTACCTCATACGAGGTACTGCTGAGTAAAAATCTTTTATAAATTTTTCTCCGTATTAATTATCGTTCGCTCACACTAAAAAACTTTGCAGGTGTGCAAAGCGGTGGGGGCAGGCGAGGCAACGTGTCGAGGAGCACTGCGTACGGCGATGTACAACCACTCTAGTAGAACGATTGCGATTAGACATCGTAGAAGATTATATGCGTTATTTTAAGTGGTTCAAACTTCGCGGCCGTGAAACAACAGTGCGAATCAAGCAGCCACAGTCGGACGTCAGCGTATTGAAGTGGCGTGAGGGCGCATTTCGCGATCTCCTCACACATATTACAAGCTCGTGCGACGATAACGATTACGTCGGTATAACGTTTACCGCAAGTGGTTTAGCACACAGTCCCGTGTGGCTGTCTTTCCGACGGGCGCGAGACTACTCTTTCGAGGACATTTAGCGCCTTGTAAGTAGTGTCGCACAAAGCTCAACGAATTTGAACATCGACGATAAATTCCGTATTACAACGGGTGTAGTCCGAGGCGTCGAGGAAAGTGGGCGGATAGGGTTGGCCCACGAAGGCATCGCAAAACAATCGATTTTGACGATTCGTAACACGGATAATTTATCCCTTCCACGTTCGTTGGTAACTGCTCGAGTTTATGCTGAACGGGGAGTAAGTCGAACGGGAGAGTTGCACGCTCGCTGGCAGCGTATACGAAAGCCTAACCTCCCACAAAAAGAAGCAGCGCTTGAGCTCACAAGAGCTGCAAATATTTGTATACCAGAGCGCATGTGCGGTGTAAATGCAACTGCACGTTATCAAGATCACATGGCCTGAGAAGGTATTGCAATTATTGTTTTTGAATTTTCAACTCTGGGACGCGGAGAGTTACCATTGTTCAATGGTACGCAAAAAGTAATGAATAATGTCAGTTCCATTAAACACATTCTGTACATTTTATATTACGAGCGGTCGCACCACTTCCAGCCGATTTTGAATTTGCGAGGGGCTGTCGGAAGCAAGAGGTTTTGCGCGCCTTGCAACGTACGGTACGACCGTAAATACGGCCACAGATGCTCCGAAAAATGCCCGAGGAGTCATGGAACACCACCATGCAATGCCCACGCGAATAAAACCAAATGTGAAATGTGCAATAGCTATTTTTTCGGCAAAGAATGTTTGCGACAGCATAGATCTGCAGGTATCTGTGATTCCCGTAAACGCTGTCATAGCTGCTTCAGAACGGTCAAGCCGCTAGAAAAAAAGGAACATACCTACATGTGGGGTGGGTTTCTGCAAAACATGCAAATCCGACCAGCCATACAATCACCAGTGTTTCATGAAGCCAATCCGATAAAACCCAAATGCTTCAACTAAAATCGTTTTAATTTTTTACGATTTTGAAACACAACAGTGTAAAACGGTGAAGAATGCCCCGAACTCGTTCGTACACACGCCAAGTCTTTGCGTAGTTCAACGCGTTTGCACGCAGTGCTGTAACAGTGACTCTATTAATAAACCGTGTGAGTACTGTGGCGTGCATGAATTTATATTTCGAGAAAACCCGGTTGGACAACTCGTGGAATTAGGTTTGCAGCAACCTAAGGGCTACTCACGCACAATCTGTATAGCTCATAATGCCGGAGGATTCGATGCTCAATTTATCCTACAGTATCTGATTGAGAACAAAAAAACACAACTCCCTACGTTAATTATGAACGGAACAAAGATCATCACGATGCGTCTCGAGAAGCTTGTATTTCTCGACAGTCTACATTATTTCCACATGCCTCTCAGCGCATTGCCAAAAGCTTTCGGTCTCTTGGGTACAAAATGTACATTTCCGCACCTGTTCAATCGTCCTGAAAATCAGAATTACGTCGTAGAGCTACCACCCATCGAGTACTATTGTGCCGACGCGATGCGTACCACTGACTGCGAAAAATTTTCGAAGTGGTATCGCGAATTAAAAGACCAGGATTACGTGTTTGATTTTGTAAAAGAAATTGTGGATTACTGCGTGATGGATGTTACGATACTCAGGCTCGCGTGCATGGCTTTTCGGAATATGTTCATCGCTAGCGGTCGCGTCTGTCCATTCGACGAGGGTACGATTATCGCATCCATCTGTTTCCGCATTTTTTGCAAAAATTTTCTGAAAGATAACATGGTAGGTATTGTGCTGGTGGGTGGTTACAGATGGGCGCATACGCAGTAAAAAAAAACCGTTGCGTGGCTCGTATGGATGGAACATTCTCTCGGTCATCCCATCATACACGCTGGCCACTCGCGCGAATTTAAATTACCGCTGAATATACTTGTAGACGGTTATTACGAGACGAATGACTCGAAGCACGTATTGCAGTTTCACGGGTGCTATTGGCATGGTTGTTCGCGATGTTTCCTCGTGAATCGCGATCGCAAACAGAGTGACGATATATCAATGGACGAAAGCTTCGAAAGAACCATCGCTATTTCCGATAGAATCCGAACGGGTGGTTATGTGCTGACAGAAATTTGGGAATGCGCGTATGATCAAATGTTGAAGGAAAATGCTGAAATGGCAGCTCTCGTGCATGACCATCCTCTAGCCTGTATAGAACCTCTCAACCCACGTGACGCGTTTTTCGGCGGACGTACAGAAAATATGGTCACGCTGTACGATGCAAAAGATGCAGAGGAGATACGTTACGTCGACGTTTGCTCATTACACCCGTATATCTGCAAGTTTGGTAAATATCCTATCGGCCATCCGAAAGTCTGTGTAGGCGACGAGTGTATGGAACTGACGGGTGCTGATAATACCGATCTGTCATGCGTTGAGGGGCTCGTCATGTGCGTTGTATTACCACCACGCAACCTTTATCATCCGGTGCTACCGGATGATAAAGTAGCATCATCGCCTGCTATTCGTCCTTTGCCGTAGCTGTTGCGAAATTATGAGTCAGGAAGAATGTACGCATGAAAATCCCGCGGATCGTACTTTTTAGGGGACATGGGTTGTCGACGAGATACGAAAAGCTGTTTCGTGTGGGTATAGAGTCTTGCGTGTAATCGAAATATAGCAATACGAGATCACACAGTTCGAACGTAACACTCGAAATGGCGGCCTTTTTGCAGAATACATCAACACATTTCTCAAAATTGAGCAGAAAGCTAGTGGCTGGCCCGAAAATTCTTTGCAGGACGATGCTGCGAAAGATCAATATATTGCCGACTTTGAACGCTGTGAGGGTATTATATTAGATCGTGCTAGTATATCCAAGAATCTCGGTTTGCGCTCAGTAGCAGAGTTATGCTTAAATTCAGTTTGGGGAAAATTCGGTCAGCGTGAAAACTTAACGCAAACTGTGATAGTATCCACGCGAGAAAAATTGATGGAACTACTGACGAGTCCCGAGTATGAGATCACCGGCATACTACATGTGAATAATGATATATTATATGTGAATTATACGAAAACCGATGAGGCAATACAATCATCTTCCATAGCTGATGCCGTAATTTCAGGATACACCACCGCTCAGGCGTGCTTAAAATTGTACAGTTATCTCGAGCGTTTGGGTCGACGTGCATTGTATTGTGACACAGACTCGTGTATCTATGTGGCGAAAAAGATCCGCATGAGTACAAGCCGCCGATCGGTCAGCTTCTCGGTGATCTGACGGATAAGCTTAGCAGTTACGGAGAGGGCCGTTATATTAAGTCGTTTGTATCTGGCGGGCCAAAATTTTATTCGTTTATTGTGCGGTCCCCCGATGGCTCGGAAAGCGAAGTGTGTAAAGTTAAAGGCGTAACACTTAATTTTGCAAATAGCTCGTTGATGAATTATCGGTCGGTACGTTCGTTCATAGTTGGTAAGAGAGAGGGGCCAATTACTCTGCACTATGATGCGATTCGGCGCACACCGTTCCATCAGGTTGTTACACGTCCCGAATCGAAAATGTGCAAACCGTCAAGCGTCAAACGAAGATGCAACGGAGAATATAGGTCTTTACCATACGGCTTTTGTAGTTAGATATAATTTTGTATTTATGTTACTTATGTACACGCATCTATGTTTTGTTAATAAAAAAATTTATGTTAAGCCCTATTTGTCCATCTCGCCTAATATTATTTCTTATTTAAACAGCGGAGAATTGTTACGACACGAACGATACGAGCTATACGAGCGAGTAACACGTAACGAATGAGCGAGCGATACGAACGAACAACGAAAGCGATATACGAAAGAACGGTGCGGACAAACGAAACGAATGAGGGAACGGTACGATCGATATGACGAGAGAGGGTTTCCAATAAAATTTCTGTTTCTCCGACGCTCTTTCGTTATTTTTTCCGAAAAAGTTTTTCCAAGTGAAATTATTACAGCACGAACGATACGAGCAATACGAAAGAATGACGTGAGCGAATTGCTAATAAAAAATTTTGTTTCTGAAACATTATTTTCAAATTTTTCTGAAAAAGTTTTCCAAGTGAAATTATTACGACATGAACGTTACTAGCGATAAGAACAAACGACGAGAGCAACCTTCTAATAAATGTTTGTTTTTAAATGATTTTCCGACATTTTTTTCCGAAAAAGTTTTCGAAGTAAAACCATTACGGCATGAACGATATGTGACAATTCAAAAGAAAGCTACGAACGAACGACGAGAGCATGTTACCAATAAAGTTTTGTTTCTTAAACACTTTTACGAAATTTTTTTCGAAGAATTTCTTCAAACACAAGCAATACGAGCAAATAATATTAACGATACGAGCGAACGATACGAACAAACGAGAGATACGAATAAACGAAACGAATGAGCGAACGCTACGAACGAACGATTGACGAGAGCGAACTTGCAAAAAAAAATCATTGTTTTTCAAACCTTTTTTAAAACTTTTCCCGAACAAATTTTTCCAAATAAATCTATTACGACATAAGCGATACGAATGAACGAAAGAAATGAGCGAATGGTACGAACGAACGACAAAACAAACGATACGAACGACCGTCAAAACGAACGAACGAACGAACGAACGAACGAAGGAGTGAAGGAGCGAAGGAGTGAACGAACGAATGAACGAACGAACGAACGAACGAACAAACGAACGAACGAACGACAAAACAAACGATACGAACGACCGACAAAACGATGAAAGTGGGCTTCCGATGAAATTTTTTTGTTTCTCACGCCTTTTTCAAAATTTTTTCTGAACAAGTTTTCCAAGTAAAGTTATTACGACGTGAGTGATACGAATAAACGGAAGGAGCGGTACGGCTGAACGGAAAACAAACGATACGAATAAACGAACGGCAAGAGGGAGTTTCCAATAAAATGTTTGTTTCTTAACCATTTTTCCGATACTTTTTCTGAAAAAGTTTTTGAAGTAAAACTATTACGACATGAACGATACGGGACAATACGAAATAAAGGTACGAACGAACGACGAGAGCAAGTTACCAATAAAGTTTTGTTTCTTAAACAGTTCTACAAGATTTTTTCGAAAAATTTCTTCAAACACAAGCAATACGAGCAAATAATATTAACGATACGAGCGAACGATATGAACAAACGGGCGATACGAATGATCGAAACGAAAAAAAAAAAACATTATTTTTCTAACCTTTTTCAAAAAATTTTCCAAATAAATCTATTAAAACACAAGCAATATGAATATACGATATGAATATGATACGAATGAACGAAAGAAATGAGCGAATGGTACGAACGAACGACAAAACGAAAAATACAAACGAACGATAAAACAAACGATACGAACGACCGTCAAAACGAACGAACGAACTAACGAACGAATAGATGAAGAAATGACGAGAGCGTGTTTCCAATGAAAGTTTCGTTTCATAAACATTTTTTCAAGTAAAATTGTTGTGACACAAACGATACCAGCGATACGAAGGAACGATACGCGCAAATGACAAGCGCGAATTACCAATAAAGTTGTTTGTTACTCAATCATTTTTTCTAAAAATTAATAAAACATGATCGATACGAGCAAATAATATGAACGATACGTCCGAATGATCCGAATGAACGAAACGAACAACAAAAGCGAGTGGTCAATCGATTTAACTAAATGTATGTAAAGAAAATGTATTCCTTTAATTTGAATATTGCCGCGCTCCTCTGTGAGTAACGTAGAGACCGTCCTAGACGGTGGTGAGAAGTTTTGGGAACTAAAGATATTAATATTTTTGTGATATACTCGCTATTCATTCCACCTCTTAAGGTGTCTAAATGTGAATCTCCAGAATGAGCTGCACGTAATCCGATGTTAGGAAATGAAACAAGGATGGATTCTACATTATTTTACATGTTTTCGTGCCATTCCTTCCATTTGTTTCACCTCTCAAGGTGTCCAAATATCACTCTAGATCGGGCTGCTCGTAATCCGATGTTAGGAAATGATACAAGGATAAATTTTGGTTCCATCTGATCTCTGACAATATTTAATGACTTTTTGTGCCATGCTTGCCATTTGTTTTACCTCTAAAGGTGTCCAAACGTGAATCTCGTGATCGGGCTGCTCGTAATCCGATGTTAGGAAATGAATCCAGGATGGACTTTGGTTCCATTTGATCCCTGGTATTATCTTATAATTTTTCGTGCCATGCTTGCCATTTGTTTTACCACTCAAGGTGTCCAAATGTGAATCTCTAGATCGGGCTGCTCGTAATCCGATGTTAGGATATGTAACAAGCATGGACTGTGGTTCCTTCCGATTTCTGACATTATTTTATTATTTTTCGTGCCATTCTTTTCATTAAGTACTGAACAAATCAAGAACATTTTTTCGGACTGGGCCCAATGATTTAAAGGGTCGAAACATTATAAAATGAAGATATACTTTAGGCTATAACGAAACTAATAGACTTTAAGCTCTATTCGACCATGCGCGTGCATTGTGGATATCAAGACTAGCATAAAAAAGAACTGGAAATTTTTTTTTATGACATATATAAAATATTTGAAACTCAAATTAGAATCTCTCACCCCCATCGAATTTTATTGATGCGGCATTGGCCACACAATCCTATAAAACTCTACTTAAGCAGAGGTTTTTTATGTCTTCAAGATTTTATAATCGACCAATCCAAACGGAATCAGCCGTTTTTGCCAATTCGGTCTTTGGTATTTCTAGATTTAAAAAAAGAGCGAGCAGTGGCCCAGTTGGTCCGACTCTGGACTGCCACGCAGGTGGCCAGGGTTCGATCCCGCGGCCGGCACCAATGGATTTTTCCAGATGCTTTTTCTGCAAGCTCGGTGGTTCGAAACCCACCTAAAATTGTAGGTTCTCCCAAATACACTGGGCCGGTATCGAAGAGGTTGCGAAATCAACAGAAACTAATAGTTCCGTAAATGAACAGAAAAACTATGTGCCCAGTGTATAAAGGGAGCCTTAAGCCCGATAGGGCAAGGCAGGTGCCCCCACCAGTACCAGTACCAGATTAAAAAAAAAAATTTGAACGGTCCGATTGGGAAGACGGATACCATCTCGAGCAGTGAAGAAGTAGAATGTTCTTTCGTCTTTTTTCTTCCAGTGAACAACAAGTACTCACGAAAACCGCAAGGAGATGAAATCACACATGACAAGGGCATCGTACATCCGGAAATATTGAGTAAAATGGAATCGTGCAATTGCAACTTCCGATTTCATCTTTACATTTAGACACCTTGAGAGGTGAAACAAATGGAAAGAATGGCACTAAAAAATGTAAAATAATGTTAGAAATCAGATGGAAACAAAGTCCATCCTTATTTTATTTCCTAACATCGGATTAGGAGCAGCCCGATTGAGAGATTCACATTTGGACACTTTAAGAGGTGAAACAAATGGCAAGTATGGCACAAAAAATTATAAAATAATGTTAGGGATCAGATGGAACAAAAGTCCATCCTCGTTTCATTTCCTAACATCGGATTACCAGCAGCCCGATCTCGAGATTCATATTTAGACAACTTAAGACGTGAAACAAATGGCAAGAACAGCACGAAAAATTATAAAATAATGTCACGGATCAGTTAGAACGAAAGGCCTTCCTCGTTTCATTTCCTAACGTCGGATTACGAGCAGCCCGATCTCGAGATTCACATTTGGACAATTTAACAGGTAAAACAAATCGCAAAATTGGCACGAAAAATTATAGAATAATGTCAGGAATTACATGGAACCAATGGCCATGCTCGTTTGATTTCCTAAGATCGGATCAAGAGCAGCCGAATCGCGAGATTGCCATTTGGACGCATTAAGAGGTGAAACAAATGGCGAGTACGGCACGAATAATTATACAATAATGTCCGGGATCGGATGGAACCAAAATTCATGCCAGTTTCATTTCCTAACATCGGATTACGAGCAGCCGAATCCCGAGATTCACATTTGGACACCATGAGAGGTGAAACAAATGGAAAGAATGGCACGAAAAGTTACTAAATGATGTCAGGGATGAGATAGAACCAATGGCCATGCTTGTTCCATTTCCTAAGATCGGATGAAGAGCTGCCCGATCGCGAGATTCACATTTGGACACTCTAAGAGGTGGCAAGCACGGCACGAAAAATTATAAACCAATGTCAGGGATCAGATGGAACGAAAGTCCATCCTTGTTTCATTTCCTAACATCGGATTACCAGCAGCCCGATCTCGAGATTCACATTTGGACACCGTAAGAGGTAAAAAAATGGTAAGCGTGGCACAAAAAATTATAAAATAATGTCAGGGATCAGATGGAACCAAAGTCTATCCTTGTTCCATTTCCTAACATCGGATTACGAGCAGCCCGATCTCGAGATTCACATTTAGACAACTTAACCCTTAGTCTGCCTAGGGGGGTCGTTTGCGTCCGAGCGAAAATCAAATGTGGGTATAACTCCTAAATCCGCTCACGGGAGGTGCTGCGAGGCTTATGTAAAAAAAGTTAGGCCCCTCTAGGACCAACCTGAGAAGTGGCGCTGTTCTAGTCCTTCCTCCGCTGTTGTAAGGAGCAATTGATTTTCGTTCCGGACGCAAACCCCCTAGGCAGACGGCGGTTGTCAAAACCGTAAGTAATTTTTTTTCGTTTCTTCGCTCGAAAGTCTTTATTGAAGCTATAAAAGTGCCACAATAATTTGGGCGCGAAATAAAAAAAATTCGATTTTTTTCAATTATCTAATAATTATATTAATTAATAAAATTATATAATATTATTAATTAGATCGTAAAACGAACTATTGTTGCGTTAGGTGCGAAAAACCGATTTGCGAGGATCATAGGATTACACTCTGCCCGGGATGCTTCGTGTAACTCGCTTAACGGAATTTTTTTTTTTCATTTGTGTTTATAAAACTTTTTTCCTATTTTCTACAATAAAAACATATTGTGACACTTAACGATTGAGTTATTATTGATTTTATTACTGAGTTTGTATTTAATACACATTTATTGCCTTTTTACTCCGAAATTTTCGACTAAATTATTGCCAATTTTCAGGTCCCAAACTTAAGGTTAATTTAACAAAAATTGGACGCGGCTCATTTTTTTCTCGAAAACGACAATCTTCCCCTTTAATATTCTTTTTTGGCAGTTTCGATATCTTTATTCGTCTTAAAGTTATGATTTTTTGAGTAAACAAATGCATTGACCCAGTTTTTCATAATTTTTTTGATAAAAAATATATTAAAAAATTAAATTGTTTATAATTTTATGATCGATACTCCAACTTAAAGGTTTAAAGAAACTCCATGAATTTTTTCAGATTTTTAGCCCCACTTAAACAGGTTGAAAAAACGTCAGGACGCCAACGACCCCCCTAGGCAGGCTGAAGGTGCCAAAAAACCCTAGGCAGACCAAGGGTTAAGACGTGGAACAAATGACAAGAAAGGCACGAAAATTTATATAATAATGTCAGGGATCAGATGGAACCAAAATCCATGCTTGTTTTATAACCAAACAGCGGATTACGAGGAGCCGAATCCCGCCCAGATAGAACATTGACATCTAATATACGTATATACGACGTCGCCATCGACGTCTGTAAGACGTATTTAGTACGTATACTGAAGAGCTAAATGTCCGGCTAATATCTGTATATTTGACGTATATAAGACGTCGAAAATACATCAAATCTACGCACAGCACAATAATATTTTTAAAAAACATAAACGAAAACGAAAAACATTACTGGCGGTTCCATACGCATTTTGTCGTTGTTATAGGGCATAGAAGAGTTACACTGAAAAAAAAAAATTAATTCTGCACGGATTTCTCGATAGATTTTTATTCTGCTTCGACGGGGACTCGAACCTGCGACCTACCTACTTATCCTACCTATCTTTCTAACACGCTACCCACTACGCTATCGACTGTTTATGAACTTTGGTAATTCATATCATGTATTCGACACGCCAGAGAACACTTTTGATCAGTTGTATGTTAGGAGCTACTCAAGGGATGGTGGTGGTCGCGTCTTCAACCCGTTTTTAGTATAACCATGTCAGTTTTTGAAGAAATTACAAAATTGAACGTGGTGAATCCAATATGATGGATCCAAAATTCTAAAAATTCCATAACTTGTCTGATTCAGTCAAACTATACAGTCTTCACAAAGAGAGATAGAACATAGCTCCTCTATTTTCTGTCTCACTCAGTTCTGCTGCCATCACGCTTAGGACGGTAGACGGAGTCCATATATATACTATATATATAAATATATATGTATATATAGGTTCATGATCTCAATTTGGATCGCGCGCAATAAGTTTTGCGCGCGATCTTTGTGTTATAATGTATTTATATAGTATACATCATATAATGTAAATAAAGTGTTATCAAATATATTTTAAGTGTAAGAATTTATCCATCCACTTATATATATCTCATATAGATCACTGACGTCCAATATACATATATTACAAATATACACATATATGATATGTATACGTGATATACGTATATTTCACGTATATTATACAATAAGCATTTGACATCAATTATATACATATATTATATGTATAAGGAACATCTACTTGACGATAGAAACGAAGAAAACTGCATTGCTGTCAAAATCACGTATTATATTCGTATATTGGACGTGTGTTTTTCAACAATATCTCCGCGGAATTTTATACATCTCATATACGTATAATATTCGTTCATTATCTTTCGGTTGTAATTCTCGGATCTGAAGCTATAATTGTATATAAATATATATAAATATTCAATGTACGTATGTACATTAAATATATATATATATATGCTTCAGATCCGGGAATTACAACCGAAAGATAATGAACGAATATTATACGTATATGAGATGTACAAAATTCCACGGAGATATATTGTTAAAAAACACACGTCCAATATACGTATATAATACGTGGTTTGACAGGAATGCAGTTGGCTTCGTTTCTATCGTCAAGTAGATGTTCCGTATACATATAATATATGTATATAATTTGATGTCAAATGCTTATTGTATAGTATACGTAAAATATACGTATATAAAATTCTTTCACTACATCAGTTAAATAGCACCACAATATACACTCAATATATGTATAATATACGTATAATATAAGTCTATCATAGACGTATACATATCATATACATATGTACCTAAAATATACGTATATTATACGTCAGTGGTCTATCTGGGCGGCAATCACATTTGGACACCTTGAGAGGTGAAACAAATGGAGAGAATGGCATGAAAAGTTATTGACTGATGTCAAGGATTAGATGGAACCAATGGCCATGCTTGTTTTGTTGCCTCAGATCGGATAAAGAGCAGCCCGATCGCGAGATTCAATTTTGGACACATTAAGAGGTGAAAAAAATGGAAAGCATGGCACAAAAAATTGAAAAATAATGTCAGGGACCAGATGGAACCAAAGTCCATCCTTGATTTATTTCCTAACATCGCATTACGAGCAGCCCGATCTCGAGATTCACATTTGGACACCTTAAGAGGTGAAACAAATGGCAAGAATGGCACGAAAGGTTATACAATAATGTCAGGAGTTAGATAGAACCGATAGCCATACTCGTTTCATTTCCTACGATCGGATGACGAGCAGCCCGATCTCGATATTCACATTTGGACACTTCAAGAGGTGAAACAAATGGCAAGCATGGCACGAAAAATTATAAAATAATGTCAGGGATCAGATGGAACCAAAGTCTATCCTTGTTTCAATTCCTAACATCGGATTACGAACAGCCACATCTCTAGATTCACATCTGGACACCTTAAGAGGTGAAAGAAACGGCAAAAATGGCACGAAAGGTTATAAAATAATGTCAGGTATTGGATGGAACCAATGGCGATGCTAGTTTCATTTCCTAAGATCGGATAAAGAGCAGCCCGATCGCGAGATTCACATTTGGACACTTTAAGAGGTGAAAAAAATGGCGAGTATGGCACGAAAAATTATAACAAGTCGAAAACAAGTCGACAACAAGTCGACAACAAATCGACCACAAGTCGACAACAAGTCGACCACAAGTCGACAACAAGTCGACAACAAGTTGACCACAAGTCGAAATCGAGTCGACAACAAGTCGAAATCGAGTCGACAACAAGTTGACAACAAGTTGACCACAAGTCGACAACAAGTCGACTACGAGTCGACAACAAGCCAACTACAAGTTGACAACGAGCCGACAACAAGTCGACCCCAAGTCGACAACAAGTTGACCACGGGTCGACAAAAAGTCAACCACAAGTCGACAAAAAGTCAAAAACAAGTTGAGCACAGGTCGACAACAAGTCCACTCCAAGTCGACAACAAGTCGACAACAATCCGACCACAAGTCGACAAGAAATCGACCACGAGTCGACAACAAGTCGACAACGAGTCGACAACGAGTCGACAACTAGTCGACAACAAGATGACAAGACGTTAACAGCAAGTTGACAAGAATACAAAACATCACCGGATGATACTCTCGAACAAATTTAGCCTGATACCGTTTATCTTGCGCGAGCTAGATATGGAAAAAAAAGTCAAAATTGTATCAAATGTTGATAATATTATTAATTTTTTCCGGATTCTAAAAGTTAATGGAAATGTTTCGAAATTTCTCGGAAAATATTGTTTAGAATTTATGTGTTAACACTTTTAATATTTGTAAAACTGTTTTCCACTTTTTACGCTTTTTCTCAATACTCTTATTTCACTTTTTATCCAATTTTCACTTTTCAAAATAATATCACAGCTATTTTTTCATTTTTTCATATTTTTTAACATCACTTTTCAAACACTACGGCTTTGCATGAGTGCGAGAAAGATAGCCGAAAATACGTTTCTCTCTGTCATTTCGTTCAACTGTCATTTTGGGCCAAGCGACTCAATCTCACATCACTGACATAATATAAGCTTCGGCAGCCGTGAGCCAACTTCACGCGGCACAGTTCTATTCCACCTTTTCGAATAAAAACGAATTGAAATGCCACTTTTAATATTTTTTTCTCCATGCGATCTGCGTCAAAAATAATTTTTCACCACCGGTTTGTATTCAGAATTAAATAATCTTGATGTTTTAAAAATAAAAATTAACTTGACATTTTTTTCCGTCATGACCATTTTCCTGCTGTAAAAACTATAATCATCACATTCACACCGTAGTATTTTTCAAATCGGGCTTCAAAAACCATTCAAAAACCGCACCCGAAAAACCCCAATATCACCTCCCAAAACCCTCAAAAAAATACCGTCGACATTATAATGGTCACGCTGTATACCCAGCCGATCGTATCCCAAAGGTGTGGGCGTGGCTGACTGCCTTTGTCGTTAATACTCATTGCCACAAATTGCCCGGATCCTACTGGGTCGCCATGTACATCAATCGATCTGGAGAAGGACGGTACTTGGACAGCTACGGGATCCCCCAATCGTCCCGCAGCATCTCATCCGACTCCGAAGAAACTGCAAGCTTTTCCGATGCAACGCTACTCAGCTTCAGGGTCCAGATTCGCAGTGTTGCGGACAGTATTACATTATGTTCCTTCATTATATGTCTACTGGCTTTGGTATTAATAAGTTTCGAACCATATTTTCAGATGATTTATCTCGAAACGATAAAATAGTTAACGATTATTATAACGCGTATATAAAAAAAAACGAAAAGTCTAAGCCTCGGGGCAAAGTTTTCAATGTGGACTCTGCGGTTATGGTGGCGATGAGACAAATAATTTTAATCACCAAAGTTTACACTTTATACAGACTTGTTGTTCCCGTGCATTGCAATAATAAATCTAATTTTGATATGAAAATTAAAATTTGACATTGAAATTTCTCACGCTTTATTTTTTCTACCTATCCTTGAACTGCGATCACGCGCCTTAGAGTCAGAATTTTTTGGGTAAAAAAGTCAGGAACGTGAAGCGTGAAGTTGATTTATTCGGACTAAAAAATAAGATTCATGAACACAGCCGAAGCCTACCCCCGTGGAGTTGGTTAGCTTTAAAAAAAGGATGCCGTTGCCTGAAAAAAGGCGTATTTATTGTGGTAAAAAGCAGAAGTCAAAATGGTCAAAACACTTCCGATAAATCGTCTGTCATTGATTTTTGGATATTCGAAAATTTCGTTGACGTTAGGAAATGTTAACAATGAGTCACGATAAAAAATTCACAGTGGTGGGCTTTGACTGCCATCGAATAGTATCCAGATTTTAATTTCAAAGATTTAGACCGATGGGTGAGGTAAATTTGAAACGGAACAGAATTCTTCAATGAAACATGTCCAAATTCGATTCTCGACAAGAGGCTGAGATAATGGACGACATCATTGCTACTGCAGATACCTCTCGCCCACGAACTCCGCGTTTGATGCTTCATTTCAACTAAATTGCGTCATTAACGAGTTAACTGGCAATGACGCATATGTGCGCACAAAATTTCTGTGGCAAAGCTGGTAATGACACGTATATGCGCACATTGAATATTGATTCTCCTCAATTTCGATAGATTTAATTGAAAATTGGTATTCGAAGGTTTTTGGGTTGCCGAATCCAAATCTACAGTCGAAATTTGGAAATTGAAAATGGTGGATTTGACATGGCGGACCGAAATATAAAACATTTCTTGATTTTAACCGTCCGGTTAACGACCTGGTACCCGGGTATCCATTTCAGTTTCCAAGGTAGAATTAATTAACTTTTCCTAAAAAAAATTTTATAACCGGCTGAATCCCCAAAATTGAAGTAGTTTAACACCTATTTTTTGTCAAATTTTTTTATAATTAATTATTTAATAACAGTTACTAACTATCAAACTTGATACCACCTCCGTTCAATGACCAGGTACCCGGGTACTCACTAAGGTCATTATGTATGAAAGCCGGGCTTATACACACTAAAGACACTGTTTATTAAAGTATTTAGGTAACTTGACTTTTAAATAAATAATAAATATTGTCGTTTGTAATTTATACTATTTAAACGATTCTTATTATAAACAATAACAAAGATAGTAGGTAAGAAAAACATAATTCCGCTTTTATTTATTTGAGTAATCATTTTTTAAATTTTTGTATTATTTAATTATTTATCATTTTTTTATTTGCAATAATACAGTGTGTAACGGGACAGACTAGGCAGTCTACCGTTACAATATAGCACATTTCGTCATCCATTGTTTATATCCATATTTGATCAATTTCGCGATTCCCCGAAATCCCAAAATAGAATCTCTCCTTCCGAGAAGCCCATGACGTCACCATGGTAACGTGTGCAAAAGCTCTAGAAGCTTGGCAAAATTGCCCTACTACAAAACCTTCGACCAATCAAATCACGGCGCCGGTTGTTCATGGAAAAGTATTTAAGGGGGGACAGTACTGAAAAATTCGAGCAAAAGGACTAAAAAATCGATTTATCGTTTTTGTCGGAAAAATGTCCTTGAAACCTTCTTCCATATATAAAAAATATCATGGTAGTGAAAAAAATTTTTTTTAGGTGATTTTGAGCCCCATAAACCAAAAAAATCGTTATTCACGTCATATTTGCTATACTAACGCCTCCATCGGTCGTCAGCGTCGTGGATAATTTGTGCAATGATCAATTTGTGATATACTTTTCCCATCTGTAATTTTTTTAAAATATTGCTTTTATTCAAAGAGTGTACCAAGGATATATTATATGTACAATACATGGCGGTTTTACCGCCTTTTCTGTATGGTTCATGAGTTCGACTTCACAGATGGCGCTGAAATTCCTATATCCTCATTGCGGCCATATGGTAGCTTCCACTCTATCCTATCCTATACTCATTGCTTTTATCGAAAAATACACGCTTGATACACGACTTCTGTCAAATGTCTACGTGTTGCTAGCCTGATAATTCGTTATTTCATTTCTAATTTATTTCCAAATTAATTATATTGAAGGGAATCGTTTGGTGATGTGGTGGCCTAATGAAAATGTTTGGCGGTAAATAGTTTTTTTTTTTTTTTCAAATAAATAATAAAAAAATTTACGGTCACGTCGGAAATGAAAGAAACTCGTTTGATAATGATTGGTGGCCTAATTCAAATGTTTGGCGGTCAATACGTTAAAATTTTGATTATTCATTTATAAAAAAACTATTGACCGCCGAACGTTTAAATTAGTTCACCAATCTTCACTCAACGATCACCAAACGATCAAGAATCGTGAACCAAGCACCAATGATTGAATGTGATTTCTGAAACATGAAATGAACAGCAATGCTTACTTCTGAATTTATAGAATATTGATTTTCTCACATATATACATATGCGATATGAATCATTTCGTATGAACAGCCAACAACCCGAGAAAACTTTTGAAACAGAAGGGTGTAATTTTTTCTCAAATTTATATGATAATTTCTCAAAGCTTCATGTTTTATATGTAGTAATGTGCGGAATCTGCAATACTGTCAATAAAGTGATAGTGAAACTGATGTTGGATATCGCTGGTTCGCAAGTGTCAGTTGGGTCTTGGGTGAAATTGCAGTATCGTACTCCGTCTTGAAGTTAGCCACTATAAGCATGGGACTTTGATCGTAGCGCCATCTCTTGGAAAAAAAATTACTATTATCGATGGTAGTGCTATCTATTGGGAAACGTAATTACTATTATTACGCCTGGCGGTATTTTCAAATTTGTTGGAGGGAGAAATGAGTAATTGTCTATATCGACTTCTATTCCGAATTTGATTGTTTTTTTTTCTTTTCCGTATATCGAAACGGAAAAAGAAAAAGGACTTAAAGGACTGTTATTCACATTAAAAATAATTAGAAGAAAAATCAATCATAAAAATTACGTTTTTGGTAGGTCGGGGGGGCTCCGCCCCCCTGAACCCCCCCGGCGGGGCTTCGCCCCTGCACCCCACCGGGTGCTCCACCCCTGGACCCCGTTGGGGGCTCCACCCTCAAACCCCCATCGCCTTCTGTCCAATTTGCTTTCAGTGCATAACACTCACAGGGCACACACATGGACACACACACACGCACGCTCGCATACTGGACCCACGCGTGGGCGCACGCACGCACACACACACACACGCACGCACACGCACGCACAAGCGCACACAAGCACGCATGAACGCACACACGCACACACGCACACACACACACACACACACACACACACGCGCACGCACAAACGCACACAAGCACGCACGAACGCACACACGCACACACACACGCGTGCGCACGCACGCACGCTCGCGCCCACGCACGCACGCTCGCGCCCACGCACGCACGCACGCACGCGCACGCACACGCACACGCACACGCACACGCGCAAGCCCACACACACACACACACACACACACACACACACACACACACACACGCACGCACGCACACACACACACACACACACACACACACACACGCACGCACACACACGCACGCACACACACGCACGCACATACACACACACACACACACACACACATACCCAAACTTTTGTCGCGAAGTGTGCGTCGAAATCGTCCGAATCGGCCCTTTTCAGGGCCAATTTGCAAATACCGCCAGGCGTAACAATAGTAATAATATTCCTCAGTAGATAGCGCCACGAGAAACATTAGTATTTTTTTCTACCAAGAGACGGCGCTACGATCAAAGTCTCATGCTTATAGTGGCTAACTTCAAGACGGAGTACGATACTGCAATTTAGCCCTTGACAGCGGCGTCTTTCGCTAGAAATTGTAAATTTTGAAAATGAGGCTTGTGATAATTTGATTGTGTAAAACAGAAACATGTTTTTATTGTAAATCAGCTGCTTTTTATCAACACTAGGGTCCACTACGCGCGCTCACGCGCGCGAACGGTTTTCTGACAGCGCTGCAGCGCTCTAATCTAGCTAAACGGATCTTAGGGTTTTCAAATAAAAACACTCGTGTATGCAGTACTATTGTGGGATTAATGTTTAAAAAAATTGAAAGTTTTGACTACTTAGTTTCGGGAATATCGACTCACGAAGAATATTAATAAAATGAAAACGTGCTAAATTTCGTGTAACAAATGCCGAACGCAACCTGCCCCGCACGTCGTCCGCACCGCGCCATTCGTTCCCCTTGCCACACCCAAGTATAGGACCAGAACCTCTTTAAAAGCAGTGGACACACTTATCCCTCATCAGCATAACCCAAAATTTACAAACATTTGAATGTTATCGCTGGAGGTCTTATACGAAATAGTATCTATGTTGAAAATCGAAAAACATATCTCTTAACAGAGCATAAAATGCCCGCATAGTTTTCACACCTGCTCACTTCATCCATAACTTCGAAATTTCTCAGAGTTATCGCGGAGTCTGTCACTTTAGTCTTGATGTTGAGTCTTTTCGCTGTGTTGGTCGCTGGGTTTTGACCCTTACAGTCTGAGGCGGAGTTTTCGCGGATATTCCGTTAGACTACATGTATCTAGCTTTTAAAAGTATCATCCATGTCTTATTATATGGGTGATAGTGATTACTTTGACAAATCCCACTGCCTATAACGATGATAAAAACGTAGACCTAATTTATGCAGCACGAGATACGATTTTTTAGAAATTTCACGCCCTCGTAAGGGAGATTTCCTGATAATTTAAATAGCTAAAATTTTTTTTTGTTTCTTTTAATTTTCCACAGCCGGTAATGATGATAAAAACGGGGACCTAATTTTTGCAGCACGGGATATGATTTTTTAGAAATTTCACCCCCTTGTAAGGATGGGTTCCTGATAATTTAAATCACTAAAACTTTTTTTAAGGCCTCTTCTAAAGCCCCAGAGCCTGTAACAACGATAAAAACGGGGACCTAATTTATGCAACACGAGATATGGGTTTTTTTGGAAATGCACCCCCTTGTAAGGATGGATTCCTGATAATTTAAATCGCTCAAGCTTTTTTGTGGTCTCTTGTAATGTCCCAGAGCCTATAACGACGATCAAAAAGGGGATCCAAATTTACGCAGCACGAGATGGGATTTTTTAGAAACTTCACCCCATCATAAGGGTGGGTTCCTGATAATTAAAAATGGCTCGAACTTTTTTCGTGTTCCCTTTTGGAGCCCCACAGCCTATCGCGACGATAAAAACGGGGACTTTATTGATGCAGCTCGAGATACGATTTTTTTATAAAATTCACTCCCTTGTAAGGGAGGATTCCTGATAATTAAAATCGCTTAAACCTTATTTGTAATCTCTTTTAACATCCCAGAGCCTATAACGATGATAAAAACGGGGCCCTATCTTATGGAGCATGAGGTACAATTATTTCAAAAATTCACCCCCTTGTAAGGGTGGGTTCCTGATAATTTAAATCGCTGCAACTTTTTTTGTCGTCACTCTCAATATTCCACAGGCTATAACGACGATAAAAACGGGGACCTAATTTATGCAGCATAAATTATGAGTTTTTCGAAAATTCACCCCCTCGTAAGGGTCATCATTTAAATCGCTCAAACTTTTTTTGGAGTCTCTTTCAATGCCCCACAGCCTATAACGATGATGAAAACAGGGACCTAATTTATACAGCACGAGGTATAATTTTTTATATACTTATATTTATATATATATATATTTTCCTCATTATAACCTCGAAATCGCAACTTCGTTGCGATTTCTCGGCTCTCATGAGGAAAAATAATGTTCGATACTCGTATCGAAATGTACTATTTTATCACCCTCGTAAGGGTGGGATCCTGATAATTTAAATGCCTCAAACTTTTTTAGGGTCTCTATCAATGCTCCAGAGCCTATAACGATGATAAAAACCGAGACCTAATTTATGCAGCAGGAGATACGATTTTTTCGAAAATTCACCCCCTCGTAAGGCAAATTTCCTGATAATAAAATCGCTCATACTTTTTTTGCGGTCTCTTCCAATGTTCCAGAGCCTATAACGACGATAAAAACATGAAACCAATTTATGCAGAATGATACGATTTTTTCAAAAATTAACCCCCTTGTAAGGGTGGGTTTCTAAGAATTTAAATGGCTGAAACTTTTTTTGTTATCTCTTTTAATTTCCCACAGCCTGTAACGACGATAAAAACGGAGACCTAATTTATGCAGCACGAGAACAATTTTATACAAATTTAACCCCCTCATAAGGGTGGGTCCCTGATCATTTAAATCTCTGAGTTTTTTTTCGTCTCTTAATATCCCGAGGCCTATAACGATGATAAAAACGGGGACCTAATTCATGTAACACAAGATACGATTTTTTAGAAATTTCATTCCCTCGTAAGGTTCCTGATAATTCAAATCGCTTAAACTTTTTTTGGGGTCTCTTTTAATACACAAAAGCATATAACGATGATAAAAATCGGGATCTAATTTATGCAGCACGAGATACGATTTTTTAAAATTTTCACCCCCTCGTAAGGGTAGGTTCCTGATAATTTAAATCGCTCATATTTTTATTTGCGGTCACTTTTAATATCCTAGAGCCAATAACGACGACGAAAACGGGGACCTAATTTATGCAGCATGGGATACGATTTTTTTGAAAATTCACCTCCTTGTAAGGGTGGGTTCCTGATTATTTAAATCACTCAAACTTTTTTTAGTCTCTTTTAATGTCCCAGAGGCGATATCGACGATAAAACTTGAGACCTAATTTATTCAGCACGAGGTACGATTTTTCGAAATTTCACCCCCTCGTAAGGGGATGTTCCTGATAATTGAAATCACTCAAACTTTTTTTTGGTCCCTTATGAAGCCCTAGAGCCTATGACGACGATAAAAATGGAAACCAAATTCATGCAGCTCGAGATACGATTTTTTTGAAAATTCACCCTCTCGTAAAAGAGACCCTTGTAGTCAAAAATTATAAAAACGTATTTGGGGTCATTTTAGGGAACCTGGAGCCTGGTGCAATAAGAACTTGAAAATGATTTTTTTTTGTATGACTTATTTTCGTTGTACTCCAACGATGCAAACTTTAACGTTATTTTTATCATAAACATCGTCGTAGTCCCGTGATGAGCAATGTGCTCCAAGGGAGGGGTTATAAAGATCGAAGACAGTAGTGATAACTTGTAATGGCCATAAATAAACTCCAATATCAACTAGTATTCGTCAGGAATCTTCACAGAACAAAATTCAGCCTTTCCCGTTCACTTTTTGCTTCTTAGGAATTGTTCCAAGAAAAATTCATTCAATCGCGTTTATCTCGGAATTGTATTTTTGGGTATTCAAAAAATCTCCTGCGCATTAGTTTTAGTCCGATCACTTTCCCCTTTGAAAAACATATTCTAGGGCACATTATCTTGAAGTTGCCGGAAGGAATTCGGCGTAGTGTCAATAGAACTAATTTTCTGGTACATAATGTACGACAAATTATATTTTTTTTAAATACCTCTGCATTGGTAATAGCTTGAATAGCCAAACAAAGTCTATTTGAAAATTCTTTTCACAAATCTTTAGATTATGGTAGTATATGTGTGAGGAACAAATTTCGACCCTCTGTGATAACACTGTATGCGCAAGGAACATTTTTAAGAAGTATACTTTAGAATTAGAAAAATAGCCATAACTCACAAAATATTTGACCGACACACCCTGAGTTTTCGTCAGTTTCTAGTTCAAAAGTTTCATAAAAGTTGTCAAGATTTGAAAAATATCCATATACAAACAAAAAAAATTCCAATTTCAGTACTGTCCCCCCTGAAGAGCAAGACGAGCAAGCCTCATCCTCATTTTGATCAACGTTATCGGTGAGCATTATTCGCGTCAAGCGATTGCTTGACATTCTTTCTCTACGACGTGATCTCGTCAACTTTCGATATCCACTTCGTGTAATCACTCTCCAAGATTCTTAACGAATTCGTCTTACATCTTGTGCATCAAGGACTACGAATCGAACGACATCCTGCAACTTCAACTATCTCGAATAGTCTTTTTTAAGCCTCTTCGTGATCATCGTTGACTCGTCCTTTTTAGGACGAATCTACTATAACGTACTTGCTTGTCTTTCTCAAGACAAAGCAAATCACAACTCTCGTTCATTCTTATTCAATAAAGGATTTCAGGTGATAGGGAGCCTGGTTCGCTTGAAGCCCCCGCACTGCGTCGGGAAGTTTGATAGCTATCCAGGTGAACGTCTCAGAAAAATAAACTTCGAGGTAGGGAACCGGATTCCTTGGAAAAACCCTCAGCACTGTGGCTGAGGGCGGGAACAAGGAAGAAGGCGCATTGCTGAGAAAGCCCTCCGCGAGTGATAAGCTTCACTCATCCTCGTGTTATATTATCATCAATTCTTGATTCTTTGCGACCATCTGTCTGTACCAAGTGTAAAAGCATTGAGAATCTTTTAAAATCATTTAAATTAAGGCGAGTCGCCCTCCGCTCCCAGGACGCTGGTTAAAACGCATATATTTCAGTCAGCCGACAATAAGACATCATTTTTCGAATTATAACGAAAAATTGATTTTTGTGTATCCAATCGCTTCCTGATTGGAAGCACCGTGAAACTTGCGAAAACACACACACACGCGCATACACACACGAACACCAACGAACATTCACACGGGCAACCAGGCATAACAATAGAGAGACGTCGCGTCTGAAAGCACACCGAGTCTCGAAACATTACGTACAGTCTCGCGCCACATAACTAGCGAATTGAGACTATAACGACTAACGTACGAACGAGGACAATACGACGATTCGAGTCAGACATACGAATGCAGACTGTTTCCTTAACATCTTAGATTCATTTATCCTATATTGCAGTCCCAAATTAATCACACCTATTCATCAGCCTCTCAACTCCTTATTGCCTAGTTGCCGCTGGACTTAACTTTTGCGTGGCCTAAAGGAGACCTTGCTTCTCAAGGCTCTCCTCTCCTTTAAGTGGCCCACTTTTTACACGCCTATGATGAAGGGTCACGTTATCCCCAGGTCATCCATGGCCAATGGGAAATAACTATAATAACCAATCTGAGGAATTCTCGAACAAACAATAAAAATCATCATATCAATTTGGCAAACCTCTCTCCTACAGTATACGTCACTGACCTTGGGCCTGTGTCGAACCTTCTGTTCGCCCGGACGAAACGACGGGATGACAGACGAACACACAAAACAAAAACAACAAATAAAATAAATCAGATTAAAATCGTGAATTCCCTCGAAATAAAATCGAGAAATTTCACGAAACGTTTTAAGTGCCATGTGAAAAAAAAAAAAGTAAATTTAATTATGTCGCACACGTGTGACGTGCAGGGCGTTATTGCACGACTAACAGAGTAAATCCCTTATGCGAAACACAAGGGTTTATATTTAATTTTTTTTAGGATAAGTTTTCTGACAACGTCCCATACGGGCCCGTTCCTTTAGATAGTTGGAAGAGGAAATTATGATCAGGATAAATTAATTGTAAGTAACTTCTTTCCCATCAAGAGTCCAATATTTATTTGATTAACAGAATTTATAAAAGTCCCAAATATCAGGTTCCAAGAATACAAGTTAATACTTCATAATTTAAAAAGGCTCGAATGAATAGCTGAGTCGCAAGACAACAAACTCTCACAATCATACGTACAAACACACGCTACTCACACAGTTATCGGCACAGCTGACAATATAGGCTGCCGACCTTTACGCTACCTCACTCGCTCGCTCTCCCGTGGTCTACCGATGCTCGCTCGCTCCGTTCCGTACCGGCCCGGTCGTTGGCATACGCGGCAACCACAGCAGTTCTTCGCGCTCACGTTACACACCTTACACTCTGTCCTCGATTGCTTGACAGCTCTTGGACTCACTCTTACAGTAAACACTTAAAACTACACGACAGAATGTTCGTGGCAGAGGTTGATTGTAATTTCTTAAACTAACGCAAATCGGCTTATAAACACGACGCGCGCAACTCGGAGGACTCTTTGCGAACTCGGTCGACTTACAATGGCAACATTATGTAGGGATTGGGGAACTACCGTCCGAGAATTATTGCCGCTATGTGAAGCGCTTATGCGGAGTTACTCCAGATTCAAGCTTTACGCTATCGTGTGCATTCGGAGATTAATTTGTCCCAGCTCGCTCAACTGGCGTTCTGTCGATCGCCAGGTGAAAGAGCGGGGGCAAATTTTGTCAATCCAACAATCCTGCACGCGCGAGCATCGACTCGCGCTCTCAGGACGTTGCACCGGAATTCTAACTGTGCTATGTGGAAATATTGCAATTATAGGATATAAGCAATTTCAGAGACAGCTTCGGCTAATCCTCAACGGTCATCGCCCCGTGTTGCCAAGCCGCCAAAATGGTTACTCGGAAACACGGCACGTGACACATCCTTCCCATGTCGTGGTTTAATACAGTGTTCATCACAAATAGGGACCTCACATACCGACCGCATTTTTCTAGTTTTGCGACGTTTTTTAAATTCATTTTGGAGACAAGCGTAGCACACCCCAGTAATCTTTTTCCTTCCGGTTGAATCGAGCTGTGTCTGGGGTCTCGATTATACAGATGCTGTTGGCTGCGCATACGGATTGATAGCACGACCGAAAAAACATTCAATCACCCCTTTCGTTGTGAAATGCCTTATGATTTGTGCATTATGCGAACGATTTTCAACGAACGAACGATTACACAGCTCTCTGCCCAATTGCCGATAAAATAATCGTCGTTCATACGATTTTCAGGAAAGCATTTTATTATTCTAATAATAAAGAATATATGCTGCGAGACAGGCGACATCGAGAATATTGTAGAAACATGCCAGAGGCCACCTTTGAGTTGATCTTTTTGTAGTATATTTACCAAGCATTTTATCCGTCGTGTCCACTCCAGCTTTTGACCAGTTATAAAAATCGATAATTTCGGGTTTTTTCTTTGCACCATCACCAATTGTTGCTTCGCAATGCATTGATGATAGCATAATCATTACCTTTTTTTGGCACATTACTGCACATGGTTACTTTTTTATGAAAGCCAAACACAGTGGATAATTCTTCTCGCGTTTTCGATACAGCCATTGCTGGTTGAATGTACGTCTTATTTTTCTTCAAAGTGCCAACAATTGTCAAGTTTCAGGATAGTAAAAATTTTGCCAATGGCAGAGTAGTGAAGTAATTATCCATTTTAATTTTGCCAATGGCAGAGTAGTAAAGTAATTATCCATTGTAATTGATTCTAAGAAGACTATAAACTGTGTATAGTCTCCATAGTTATTTCATATGCCACGTAGCCAGCTTACTAACAACCTTTCCATCTATCACTCACGCTATAAGTGGGTACCCGGGTACCCGGTTATTGAACGAATGGTGAAAGTTTGGTTACTGACCGGACGGTTAATGAAACTTGGTATTCTTGAGTTTTTGGAGTCGCTGAATTCGAATCTGAAGTCGAAATTTGGGAATTCAAAAGCGTGGATCCAATATGGCGGATTGAAAAATAAAAATCGTTTGATTTTAATTAAACTTGATGTTCTTGGGTTTTCGGGGTCACTGAATCTGAATGTGAAGTTGAAAATTGAAAATTGAAAATTGAAAATAGCGGATGCAATGTGGTGGGCCAAAATGTAGAAAATATTATTCGATTTTAATGAAATGGTGAGTCAAAGAATACATCAAAAAGCAAAAAAAAACACCCCTGATATTAGCTGGTCACTGCCACTCACGACCCCAGAGTGTGTCACGTCGAGGCTGCGATAGGATTCCACAATCTCTAATTTTTTGATTTTTTGATTTTTATTATTTTTTGAATTTTGATTTTTTCGTTTTTTTTTAGTTTTTTAACGTTAACATTTTTTATTTTTTTGTTTTTTTTTTTTACTTTTTTTTAATTTTCTGAATTTTCAATTTTTTTTATTTGTCATGCATAACATCGGATATTCGATTCTAGATTCGAAACCAGAAACGTCCAAAATAGCTATACCGATTTTCGTAGCGTACTCGATTTTTTAATTTTTCCGTACCAGTTTTGGCACGGAAAGATGCTCACCCGCTTATCAGTTAAATGGTTAATACCAACCAAACAAGTTTGGTCGAAAATTTATAATACAAAGAAGTCCAAACATTTTTATAAATTTACTTTCCTCGAACGGATTGCCTCAAAACCCCCTGTTTTTGTAAAAAATCTTCTTTTGTTTGTTGCTCGAGTTGTCGATGTATTTTCTGTTTTTCATGTTTCTATGATAATTAACATTTTGGTTCCTGCATAACATTGAAATTAAAATAAAACTGACAGTATTGATAGCACTTCTAATTGTGTATATTTTTCAATAAACATATGTAAGTAAAAGGTGTAAAACTTTTTACAACTTTTGTGGATGAATAAGAAAAAAGTACAAAAGTTTCTAAAAAATGTTGTAAATATGTATCTTTTTAATTTCAATTGAATAATTTATACATTAACAAACTAATTTCATTTTCAGGAGAATTGAAAAAAAAGTATGTCGCATGTTTATTCGGACAAAAAAGGATAGGTGTATATGGAACGATCACACTATCACGGGTTTGTGGATCTGACACGCTACCGCATCAGCCTCAATGCGAAAGAATGCTGCAAAATGCGAATACAAACCAGAAGTGATCAGAGTCACTCTAAGGCCCGTATTCATAGTCGAGTTTTATTTCTAAGACGGTCTCAAGACGTCGTTTAGGACGTCTTGATTGGTCGTTGGCCGTTCTTAAGACCGCCTTAAAAATAAGACTCGACTGTGAATACGGGCTTTAGAATATAGGTACGGTCTTAAGCATTGGTTAACGTGATCGCATACTAAGACTTCGAAAACTTACCGGAAACAGTTTGAACAAAGCGAACCAGGTAATTCGTAGACCTTTTCCCTTTCGGTACACGACAATTGGTACATCCACGTTAACCAATATTTGTGAGTACATTGTTAGCATCAATATCGTCCTACAATTGATATTTTTATGTACTACATTTTAGAGTATGAGCTTATGGTAAAACATAATATAAGACTTACGCTGCCGCGATGCCCCAATGTTGAGATGCCACGTCAGCAGCATTTTCGAACAACGATAAGCCCACAAGTGAAACTGTTGGAACTATGGTCAGTGGAGTTATATACTTCAGTAACCATCCAACTATACCTGGAATTACAATTGAACCAAAACTTCAAATCGTGAAAAATTTTGTTCCTTGTTTCTAAAATTCAAACACAACAGTGAATATGTGGAAATCTGTTCATATCATGTACGCGAAAATATACGTACTGTATAGAAGTGTATTGCAAATTGTGATAAATGAACGTAGCCACCATACCGATAGCAGTCGGCGCGCTATCGGTGGGTGGTTTCAGTGATTTTACATGTTGAGAAGTACTATCCACACGGAACAATATAGTTCAGAAATACGTCAGAAATTTTTTAACGTTTCAGATTCATAACATAACGTAGAAATATTTCTAAAATGTACCTGAAATATATGTCAATTGCAATATAACATTTTCGATATTTCTGAAGTGTATTTGAAATGTATAATATTTCGGAAATATTTCTGACACATGCAATTTGCAATAGAACTTTTTTGATATTTCTAAAATGTTTCCGAAATGTGTCAATTGCAAGACAAAATTTTGGATGTTTTGGAAACATTTCTGAAATATGCAAGTTGCAATATAACATTTTTGATATTTCTGAAATTTTTCTGATATATATCAATTGCAATATAACATTTTGGATATTTTGGAAACATTTCTGAAATATGCAATTTGCAATCTGACGTTTTTGATATTTCTGTAATGTTTCTGAAATATGTCGATTGCAATATAACACTTTGGATATTTTGGAAACATTTCTAAAATATGCAATTTGCAATATAACGTTTTTGATTTTCTGAAACGATTCCGAAATATATCAATTTGTTGTGGAGTTGATCTGGTTTAGGTGAGTGTTGGGAGACGGACGAGTGAGTGCATTGATCGGGAACAAGAAAATTGTCAGACCGGAGAATTGACGAACGCGTGGTGAGAACGCCAGAGATGATTCCGCTTATCTCGTTTTCTTTATTACTCCTATTTACCGAATGTATACAGTTTTGAAAAGTCTTTACTGAGCGGAGAGTTTATTGAGTGGATTTAGGACTAAAAGAGCGGAGCAACGAGATTGAGCTGGACGCGAATTATTCCTTAGTACTTAAAGAGACGTGCTATCGATTTCACGCTTAAGAGAACAATGCTGGTTGGAGCCGGCAGTTAGCGACGTTACGGGGCGGATAGGGGCGGGGGGGGGGGGGGGCAATTAAAAAGAGAGAGAAGAGAGAGGTGGCACCGACAACTCTTCGAGCGGGCAAAAACTGAGATAGGCTAATGAGCGGGCCCTTCGAACGTTATCCGGCGCGCTGGATAACGTTCTCTCTCTTTTTAATTGTCACGCCACGGTCACGCCGCAGCGTGACCGGAACACAATTGTAATATAAAATTTTGGATGTTTTGGAAAAATTTCTGAAATATGCAATTTGCAATATAACGTGTTTTTAATACTTCTGGAATGTTTCCGAAATATGTCAATTGCGATGTATAATTTTGAATATTTTGGGAACATTACGGAAAGATGCAATTCGCAATATAACGTTTTTGATATTTCTGGAATGTTTCCGAAATATGTCAATTGCAATATAACATTTTTTATATTTTGGAAACATTTATGAAATATGCAATATGTAATATAACTGTTTTGATATTTCTGATATGTTTCCGAAATATATCAATTAAAATTTTACAATTTGGATATTTTGCAAACGTTTCTGAAATATGCTATTTGCAATATAACGTTTTTGATATTTCTGAAATTTTTACGAAATATGTCCATTGCAGTATAACATTTTTTATCTTTTGGAAATACTTCTGACATGTACAATTTTCAATATAGAACATTTCCTATACTTCCGAAATATTTCAGACATATTTAAAATGCCACATAACATTTTTATCATTTTGAAAAAATTTTGGCGGGCCTCAAGTGACGCTTTGACATCATAATCTGCAGTGTGAATATTCATATCCAAATTCGATGTGAAGTCCAAAAAAATGTATACATAGATAATTCCCGCACAGAACGAAACATTCCATAAATTTTTCCAAACATTTCAATGTTTCAGATTCATAACGTATCTTTCAAATATTTATAGACTGTGTCTGAAATAATTGCAACATACAATTTTGAATATTTCTGGGATATATCCAAAATACTTCGAATAAAATGTATCATTATTAGTATTTCGGAAAGGTTCCAGAAATTTATCGATTGGAACATCACATTTTCGAACTTTAGCTACGTTTTATGATATAATATAACATACGTATACATAAGACTTTAGAATTTTTAGAATTTTTTATCCACCATATTGGATGCGCCACAGTCAATTTTGTAATTTCGTCGAAAACCGACATGGTTATACTAAATAACAGGTGGAAGACTGAACCACCACCATCTTTCGAGTAGCTCCCGACATACAACTGATCAAGTATTCTCTGGTGTGACAAATACATGCTATTAATTGCGAAAGTTCATAAACAGTTGATAGCGTAGTGGGTAGCTTGTTAGGTAGATAGGTAGGAAAGGTAGGTAGGTCGCAGGTTTGAGTCCCCGTCAAGGAGAATAAAATCCTATCGAGAAATCCGTGCCGGATTTTTTTTTCCAGTGTAACCCTTCTAAGACCTATAAAAACGACAAAATAATATGATGAAACCAAAATTCCGAAGATGTAAGTAACAAAACATTTATCATAAAACTAGGAGGGCTTCGCCCCCCTGCGCGCTTCGCGCAGTTTGTGTCGGTGGTTAGAGAAAAACATTCTGCAAAGATTTTTTAATCAAAATCTGTTTATATTTGTGTTTTTCGGGTTTGGGTTATGAGTTTCGGTTTGATTGATATATCGATATATCGATATAATGATTCTTAACACGATTTGATATACCAATAATCAATACATGGATTCTTGACACGATTCGATACATCGATTACTGACGCGATCCAATATATCGATGTATCGATTACTGATACGGTTCGATATATCGATATATCAATTCTTGACACGGTTCGATACGTCGTATATCGATTACTGATACGGTTCGATATATCGATACATCAATTCTTGACACAGTTCGATATGTCGTATATCGATTCTTGACGCAGTTCGATATATCGATTCCTGACATATTTCGATGTATCGATATATCGATAGTAGTGTAACAAGGAGAGTTCTAACTCAAGATCCCTACCCCGACATTTACCGACATTTTTTAGCTCAGACACGAACCACTTAGCCGAGACACGAACCCGGGGGGAGGGGGGGGGCTATCTTTAAGAGTCCGAATGCACGGAGTCGATCGGAGGGGGGGGGGATCTCTAACAACTGGAGGGCACCTAATCTTTATGGGTCGAGGCATTCGGAGGGGGGCGGGGGAGGGGCTAGCTTTGAGGGTGGTATTGGAATGCCGCTATCTCTGGCAGCGGCGGGGCGCCTTATTTTTCATGGCGACATTTGATTGATGATTATCAGTTAGACTGGCGTCTCTGTAGGGCGGGGTGGAGGGCTAGTTTTGAGGGTGGTATAAGTATGCAGCTATTCTGTATATCTGGCAGCTGCAGTGCAGCTTGTCTTGGCATTGAAATGTTGTTATCTCTAACAAGTAAATAGCGGACTAGAGCGTTTGACCTTTCAACCACACACGACGTTACCCTCCCGGGCCAGTGCGTCTGTTTGTCGCAACCTTATCGTTGGTCATAAATCATTTATGTTTGTGTGCTAAGGACCAGACTGCAGTCTGGAAAAAGCCAAGCACGAGGTCATAAAATCTTAGAGGCGCCTATGATCCGGCTGGTCCTCGACACCCAAAGGAAAATACCCCTAACAGGTATTCTTCTGACCGCATTTATATAAGCGTTTCCTTATCACTAACTGGTGCGTGAGTAAATGTAGCGCAGGGTGCTGCGGCAGATCTTTTTTCAAACCGCGATGAAATTGGGACGAAGAGGTGATTGAAAATATGGAAAAGCACGTTCGATTCGATACTCGAGCTCAAATTCACGTGATGTATGCATGGGATTATGCGTATAGAGCCGCTCACCGAGGCCGGTGGGAAGAAGTTGCACGTGATCGTGAGCGATTTAGATTAAGAATTAAAAAATGCGGCAAACTGATTGAATCTGTATTGACGGAGAAAAAAAATTTAACGGAAAACGGTATACTGATATGCGCCATCGACGTGTTTCGACCTGTTTCGAGCCCTCCCATTACCTTCGAGAGCGGATGATGCCATCTTGCATGTCTGAACACGCTTGAGCCTGCACAGTGTTTACATATTGTGACAAACCGCTGGAAAATGAGGCTTTGATTTTCATGGAATGCCGCTATGACACGCTTAGTCGCGTTCTTGCTATCAACATGGACGGATATCTTGCGTAATCTTTACAATGGCATTGGAATGTCGTCTAGCAGTTAGACTGTTGCGTCAAATCTTGTGGCCACGCAACGCTACCCCTGGAACCCTATGTTTATTCTACGACGACCCGAACGAAGATGTACTCGTGCAACTGATATACTTGCTGATGCTGATGGTCCGTAGAATGGTGGGGAGGAGTGGGAGTATATATTGCTGGCTTCAATTATTTAGCCCTCCATTAACATTTGGGCAGTCTTTCCTTCTTCTCGGGTTATTTTTTCTCCTAATATGGATACTCATAAGTGTAAGAAGCTCATTTCCATTATGGAAAACGCTTATTTAATTTCACAAAAAAGATCATTACCAGCTATAGCACTAAGGTGGATTAGGAAGGGGGAAAAAACGTGAAACTATTGACGAAAATTTCTCGGCGCGAATGTCCCTCAGTGCATGAGAAAATGCGCATTCAAGCGACAATTGCGTCGGTATTATCGGTGATAGAAAAATTGAAGAAAAGAGGAGCTGGTTCTGAAGCAGCTGATAAAGTGCGATGGAAGGATATGGAGACGGCGTTTAAAAAAAGAATCCAAACGGGCATAGTCATCAACCTTCAACATAAAGATCTCGATGCTTTTCTCGATGATTCTAAACCCTTGATCCTCGCCAAATTGGAAGCTGCATCCCAGCGTTATGGCAATTCGAAGGTTAAGGTAATATTAGCGTGCAAGTTTCAACTAAAAAAATAGGTGAAACTGCGTTGGAGGATAAATTTTTTAACACGCGGAATGAGGCAATTCTTCCCTCTACGAACATCGACATGTGGTTCCAGGAGCATGTAAAAGATCAGTTGTTGAAAAAAATTGAGGAATTTCATGGGAAACAGTCTGGTTGGTCACTGCACGAAGTATCCAACCTAACTGTGAATTTTAATAAATACGTGCCACTCCGGGGAGGCACATACGTTAGTGTTCCGAAAGATATTCAGCGAAAGCGTGCTGTAGTCAATATAGAGAGCAATGACGAATTTTGCTTTTTATGGGCAGTCACTGCTGCACTTTCTCCGCCAGTTATAAATTGCAATCGAGCAAGCTCTTACAGACATTTCAGTGAAGTTTTACAGTACAAAGGTTTGGATTTTCCAATGACTGTAAAAAAAGTGCCAACCTTTGAAAAAATAAATAACCTCAAAATTAACATTTACGGTGTTGATAATCAGAGGAAAAACAGTGTAATAGTGCCGATATATATTAGTAAACCAACATCTCCTAAATCAACAATTCACCTTCTCATGCATGACATGACAGGCATGATTGTGATGACGATGATCTTGCGAGTCCTATCCATCACTTTGCATGGATCAAAAACATTTCGCGCTTAGTGAGCTCGCAGATTTCTAACCATAATGGTAAAACATGGTTGTGTGACAGGTGTCTCTGCCACTTTCAAAGCGAAATCATGCTGCAGAAGCATATCCTCGACTACACGAACCAGTGCCGAGTATCTTTTCCCAAGGGTGATGCGAAATCCATGAGGTTTAGAAACCATAAGCATAAAGAGAATGTTCCGTTCGTGATATATGCTGATCTCGAATGTCTCCTGGAGCCGATTGCACCTACGGAGAAGGCGAATACTATGGGCTACCAAAAGCATGTACCACATTCCATCGCCTACTACTGCCACTGCTCGTACGATGATACCATTTCGGAATTTAAATCCCATCGAGGTTTGGATTGTATTGGGTGGTTCATGGACGAATTGACGAATATCGCGAGCTTGGTGAATACCCGGTCGGTGAACATCGTACCAATGGAGCATCTCAGCGATGACCAGCGAAGTGCATTTAATTCTGTAACCATTTGTCATATTTGCGAGAAACCTTTCGAAAATAACGAGTTGAGAGTTCGAGATCAATGCCATTTTACGGGGAAGTATCGCGGCCCTGCACACACTGGATGTAATTTAAATTATAAAAACTCTCATGCGGTGCCAGTTATTTTTCATAATTTATCGGGATATGACGCTCATTTTCTGATTAAAGCATTAGCCGTAGCATTCGAAGGTGCGGTTTATCTTCTACCAATTAATAAGGAGAAATATATTTCATTCACAAAAAAAGTCCAGGGCACGTTTGTAGAGTTCAGGTTTTTAGATTCATACAGATTTATGGCGTGTAGCATTGAAAAATTAGCATCGTACTTGGAAAGCGATGAAAAACAAATAACTCGTAAGCATTGTAATAATGCAACGGAATTCAAGCTTCTGACTAGAAAGGGGGTTTACCCATATGATTATACCGATTGTTGGATGAAACTTGACGAGACTGAGCTACCATCCAGAGAGCAGTTTTATTCTAGGCTAAATAATGAGGAAATTTCCGCAGATTCATACGCTCATGCCATGAATGTCTGGAAAACTTTCAAAATATCAACGTTAGGAGAATATTCAGATTTATATCTTAAAATCGATGTTCTCCTTTTAGCTGACATTTTCGAAAATTTGCGACGCAGCTGTCTATCGACATATAATTTAGATCCGTTGCACTATTATACAGCTCCTGGACTCGCTTTCGATGCGATGCTTAAGTTAACAGGTATTGAACTCGAACTCATCACTGACGTTGATATGCTATTGTTTATTGAAAACGGTATCAGAGGAGGTCTTGCTCAATGCTCAAATCGCTATGCAAAAGCAAATAATCGATACATGGGAGAGGATTTTGGCTCATCGAAGCTTGAATCATACTTAATGTATTTCGATGTAAACAATCTTTATAGTGCAGCTATGGTTCAGGCTTTGCCATATGCTGGATTCGAGTGGGTGGAAAACTTTGAGAAATCAGATATTGACAATATCCCTGTCGATTCTCATACGGGGTACATATTCGAGGTTGATTTAGAATACCCCAAGGAGCTGCACGAATCTCATAAAGACTTACCACTTTGTCCGCACCATTACAGGCCACCCACCTCCAAAAATATAAAATTAATGACAACGCTATTAGAAAAAGAAAAATATATAATTCATTATCGAAACTTGCAGCAGTGTCTCAACTTGGGCTTGAAATTGAAGAAAATTCATAGAGTTTTAAAATTCCAACAGAAACCATGGATGAAGCCATACATTGATTTAAATACTGGATTGAGACAAAAAGCTACTAATGCGTTTCATAAAAACTTGTATAAACTACTCAATAATGCAGTTATCGGGAAAACAATGGAGAATGTGAGAAAGCATCGAGAAGTAAAGCTTGTTACTGAGTGGGGTGGTCGGTACGGAGCTCGAGCTCTAATCGCTAAGGCTACGTTCCACAGCTGCACCGTATTCGACGATGATATGGTCATCATCGAGCTCAACAGAGCAAAGGTGAAATTTAATAAGCCATTGTATGCGGGGTTTTCAATCCTTGACCTATCAAAAATTTATATCTACGATTTCCATTATGATTATATGAAAAAACAGTTTGGGCAAAAAGCTTAATTAATGTACACCGACACTGATAGTCTTATATATAATATTACAGTGCCTAATATATATGATGTCATGAAGCTCGACATAAACAAATTTGATACCTCCGATTATCCTCTTGACAATCCTTATGGGATGCCTTTAGCGAATAAAAAGGTGTTAGGGTTAATGAAGGATGAGAATAATGGACAGATCATGGAAGAATTCGTGGGCCTGCGCGCCAAACTATACGCTTACAAGGTTCGAGATGAAGACGTAGAAAAAAAGCGTGCTAAAGGTATTCGAGGATCTACGTTAAAAAGAATCAGATTCGATGATTATAAAGATTGTCTTTTCCGGCATGAGAATCTTGTTGAAACACAAAATTTAATTCAGTCGAAGAAGCATGTAGTGCAAACTGTAAGACAAAGAAAATTCGCTTTAAGCTGGAATGATGATAAAAGAGTTCTCTCCGCTCATACGACTGATACTCTACCTTGGGGTTATGAGCGCAACGTGAAAGAATGTTTGTAGTTTAAAAAATAAATAGATAAAATTAAAAATGCGATAAGCTGGCGTGGTAAACTATGATTGGCATGAAAACTGTGAATACATTGTGTATGAATTAATAAAATTGATACGTTGGAGGAAAAAATATATTGAAAAAAAAGTTATATTGAAACCGACTTTTTCTTAACTAATATCCTGTCCAACAAAATAATCCTGTGAGAGATGGGATAGAAGGTGGCGATTGAAAAGATCAATAATGTTCATTTGTTAAAATATTTTATTACACATCAGATTTCCTTATCCAACTATTGTGGGCATTGTCGAAACCCAACCATTTTACAAACATTTCATTCCCACGCGTTTTCAATACTCGTTCAATCAGATAAATATCGGGATTTTCAACTCTGAGTAGCTCTTGCTCATAAAAACCACCGGCGATGGGTTCATCTTGATAGTCCTTCAGACTGAACGTCACGGGGTTCGTATTTTTCACTTGATGTATTGTAAATATTTCCGTTGTCCAGTTTGGAGTATAACCCTTGGCAAATATATTTTTGAATTTGCTTATCCTCACTTTGTCACCGCATCGGAATTTCGTCGACCTTTTTTTCAACGGTTCTCGAGTCGTGAAAACGCGTTGTAACAGCTGCTTCTCATTCTCCGAGTTCACGTCTTTCGGCTTCATTTTAATTGTGCGATGTACACTATTGTTATATTCGGAAATCAAATTTTTGAGAATATCGGTCCACTGTAGCTTCCACGAAGACTAAATTGCATCCACATTTTATTTTTCAAGGTACGATTCAAACGCTCGCAAATTGATGCTTTCAAATTACTATATGTCGAGTACATATGAATATTATACTTTTTCATGAGAGTTTGAAAATCGGCATTATAAAACTCTTTGCCCTGATCAACATGTAGGTTCTCTGGTATGCGTCCCTTTGCAAGTATAGATCTCATGGCGCTCGTTGTATCTTTAGCGTTCTTGCTCCTCATTGGCACGGCCCAGGCAAACTTGGAGAAGTCATCGATGACGGTTAGGAGAAATTTATGATTGCCGTTTTGCCGTGCGTAAGCCGACATGTCAACAAGGTCCGCTTGCAAAGTCTCATCCAAGCCTCGTATATCCACATGCCGACGTGGATAGTTTCTGCGTGCGGGCTTATGTAGTTCCTGCACCAGCGCTCGCTTCTTCTCGCTCATTTTTTCTCAAGGATGTTTAATCGAGCGTCAAGCTGGGAAAACATGCTAAGCATGGACACTCGTAGGTTTTTCACATCAGCATTCAGAGTTTTGAGACTTTTTCTTTTATCTCGGTTGCAAGATCTTCAGTTATTTGTGCACTAATTCTCTCTATTTTATTCCGTAAGTCGGTATTTAACGTGTCGCATTTATCTTTTATAGTAGTTTCAAAACCTTCAACCAATAGCGTTCTACTTTCATTTATTTCCTCACGTAAGTTCTTAGTTACGTTTAGGGCTCTAGCATTCAGCACCTTTAAGCTGATAGCGTCATGGTCCGCTTCGGCAATTCCAACGTTGCAGAGTCGCTTGTTCTCCAAATCGTAATGTCCGTCTTTTGTAATCTTGAATCCAATGCCCGGAGGACCGCGATTGAGCGCACTTTTATTATCCAGCTGCCGTCCAAACACGTCGACACTCATTTTGTGAATGCGCGAAATTGCGATGATGAATGTATTAATAAATGATTTGAGCCTCACGCAATTCTTCGATAATCGATATGATTTCATTCGAGTGAGATAAGTTTCCGGCTGCTTGAGATGCGAGGAGTAAACGTAGGCGGTCCACTAGTTCATTGGGATCGTCCCAATAAATATAATCGAATCTCGCGTCTTTTCTAGCCACTTTATACTTTGGCATACCTTTACCCGTGTGCGTATCAACTATTTTTGCAATATAAGTCTTGAATTTCAAATTTTTGTCCGTTCGTATTGCTTCATCTGCTTTATAATATTTCTTATGGGCATTCGTGGCAATTACAATGTTCTCATAATTTTTCAAATCGTTGGATGTCAGATCCTCAACGCGGGGCACTTTTTTGAACAACAGTTCCGCTAATCCAACAGTTTTTGGATAATTTTCATCTCGTACACGAATATGCTGAGAATCAAACAATATTGGAGAATCTCCAATCATTAATTTATTGTTAGCGAGGTTTCGTATGCCGTATGAGACATCCAAGGTTGATTTTCTATTTGTCTGCAGCAATACTACATACTTATTTATTAATTCATCAACATTCACAGCTGTATCCTCCTCCTGCTCTCCCTCTTCATCACCGTATGCAGACTGGAAAGACAAATCTTCCAACATTGGATCATCTTTAACTTCATGGTTGCCATCCTCAATATGTTCTTCTTTAATACGATCTTTGACTTCCTCCTCAAGTTCCTGTTTCATCTCTGGCGTCTCGTTTTTCCGCATCACCAATTTTTCCAATGGCGTGACTATTAGCTTGAAGACATTTTGCATTGCCTGTTCAGCATTGTCTTTGCCGATTTTTATCATCCGATGTTTTCGTCGGATTGCATCGCTCGCTTTGACAATTTGACGCAATACGTCTTTCTTCTCCTCCAAAAGTTTATTCATGTTGCTACCCTCGAGTCAGAGATGATACTGTCTCCAATGAACGTTTACTCATGACTGAGAAAAGAATCAAACCCTCGTCTATATCTACCCTCATTCATTTGACTATCCTTGTCGATCGTGATGAATCCATACTTGTCGTCATTCCAGCATTCTGAACACATATTTTTAAACTGTATATATGACATATCAGTATTGACATGATCATTATACACATGTTTGAGGTTCATCTCATCTTGCTTAAATAGAACCACAAAATTCGTATTGTCACGCACGAGGTGATTAGGAATACGAGCATAGGTCTGGCAAAGATAGAAACAATCGACATTTTTGTGTCGTCCCATGGCGAAAAAGGCTCTAATGTTATCCTGTTTTTCACATGCCACGTCATCGAAGATAAATATTGAGTTGGGGTGTGCATCGCTGGGTGCCACCACTTGTTCGTGCTCATTGAATGGGAAATATTCAACACCACTCACAGGCTCCAGTAATCGTGCGAGCAATGTATATTTTGGTTGATTGAGGGATTTAGAATAAAGGTAGACGTTCTCGAATCTCAGACCATTAGGATGCGTTATGAGGGAGAGTAAGGCGTTCGTTTTACCGCAGTTCGAGGGGCCACAGAATACTGCCCGAATGCTATTAGGCAACAAATCGCCATGACGTTTTTCGCGTGGTTCACCTCCCCGCATAAATTCATCGAAATTCATTACAGGCAGTTCATCCGTCCCCATCCTGAGCACGACTAATGGAGGGAAAAAATATAAATAGGGTTTTATAGGGATTATTCACCAGTCGAGCAGTCGTCCCCGATATGATCGGTCGTGCTTTGGTCAATAGTCTGATTGACAAGCTCCCTGTTGAGCTCCATCTACCTGGGTATCAGTATTGCGGACCTGGTACAAAATTATCTAAATGTCTTGCACGAGGTGATCGAGGTATTAATCCATTGGATGCAGCCTGCAAGCAGCACGATATTGCATATTCAAAAGAAACTAGCCTCGAAGCGAGAACTTTGGCCGATAAAGTACTGGCTGAGCAGGCTTGGAAACGAGTATACGCCAAAGACGCGGGTATTGCCGAGAGAGCTAGTGCTTGGGGCGTGGCAAACACCATGAAGGCCAAAACTAAACTAGGCATGGGGCATTGCGTGAAAAAAACAAAATTAGGCATGGGGCAGAATAAAATCGTTGATGAGAAAAGCCGTGGCCGAAAGGGTGCTCGGAAAGGTAGCAAGAAGGCTAAAAGTGAATTGCGCATTCTACCAGCGCCTCGTAAAATTGGGGGGTTTTTGCCGCTCCTCCTGCCCATATTTGCCGGTCTGAGTGCTGCAGGAGCACTGTCAGGTGGCGCTGCTTCTATCGCTAAGGCTGTAAATGCGGCTGAAGCTGCTAAGCGGGAATTGGATGAGAGTAAGAGGCATAATAAGATGATGGAAGCTGCTGCTTTGGGTAAAGATCTGCATCTAAAACCGTATAAGAGGGGGACGGGTCTCGGTTCAAAAAACGGAAAGTCACGCTGCCTCCCCAAGCCTTAACTGATGCTGATCTGCTCAAATATGCGAAAATCATGGAAATTTCACACTTTTGCGGAGTTTTTATGAGAAATAAATTGCCGAAAAGTGGACCGGCAAAATGCGAATCAGCAATTATCAATTTAGATGAGGATATGGGACCTGGTACACACTGGGTTGCATACAAAAAGAGGGGGGAGAATGTCATGTACTTTGATAGTTTCGGCAATCTTCAGCCTCCAGTCGAGTTGATGTAATATTTTGGTGTTGGTAGCGTGAATCATAATTATAAGGGATATCGGAAGTATGGTACAGTCGAATGTGGGCACTTATGCCTAAAGTTTCTCTGCCAGCAATTGAGCGGCAAAGAAACATATTCTCTATATAAACGTGCATAATGATGAATATAGAATCAGTTGACTATGTGCCGTCGTCATGGATGATAGTTTTACACTAACTATTTCCGGGACGTCATCTACACTTGAAGCTCAATATTTCCCCCCCATCGAACTTTCACCCCACAAAAATTACACTTTAGGGCTCATTGAATTACTAACCTTCAATTCCATTCCTAATATAGCTGATGGTAATAATAAAATTTATGTGGGAGACAAGATATTGACCATACCGACGGGTAGCTATGAAATAGATGATATTGAGAAGTACGTGCAGGCAGAGTTTTCGAATATTTCTATTAAGATTAAACCCAATAACAATACTCTACGTAGTGAAATCGAGTGTAATCGCGATATAAATTTTAAGCCTTATGATTCTATCGGCTCACTCTTGGGTTTCACACCGCGTATTCTTGTAGCCAATAAAAGGCATTCACCTGATCTCCCAGTAGCCATTCTGAAAGTGAACGCCTTGCGTATAGAGTGTAGCATTACCGCCGGTGCCTATATTAATGAGCGAAAAGCTCATACGATTCATGAGTTTTTCCCGTTCGTACCATCCGGATATAAAATCATTGAAGTTCCATCGCACGTCATTTATCTGCCAATCACGAGCAAGACAATAGATAACATCCAGCTTCGGATAGTAGACCAAGACGGAGATTTAGTAAATTTTCGCGGCGAAGTCATAGCCATACGATTGCATATAAAATCATGGGTATAGTCTTCAATAAAATCCATAATACCAAGTCATCATGGATGAGCGTGACCAGTCGCCGATCGACACTCAAAGTGCTAACACCTCAGAACGTAATACTTCTAAAGAATTTGGGTCTGACAGTGCGCGGAAAAAGCGCATAAGGTATTATTTATTCTGTGCCCTCTGCATCTGCTGTGTAAAATGGAGGAGGAAATAGTAAATATACAAAGTCCCATCGTCTTCGATGAATCTATAATACACTGCGAGATTCATGCTCATAAGCCGTATGCATCGTCAACTTTCAATAACAGCGATGAGATACGTATTTCCATCCAACATCAGGATCTATGTCTTCTACCAAGCAAAAGTTTTATACATATATGCGGAAAACTGACTAAAGCCGATGGTGCAGCGCTTGCCTCCACAAGCCTCGTCAATAATGCTATTTGCTTTTTGTTCGAAGAAGTACGATATGAGCTCAACGCTATTGAAATTGATCGAAACAAAAATGTAGGTCTTACGAGTCTAATAAAGGGATATTCATCTCTGAGTCCCGGTAAGAGATCTATGCTCGAGAACACGGGCTGGATTGATGTTGAAGAAACGATGCAAATCATAGATGCAGCGGGCAACTTTTACGTATGCATACCGCTAAGTATGCTGCTCGGTTCTGCCGAAGATTATCGAAAAATCGTCGTAAATGCCAAGCATGAGCTGATTCTATCGAGATCGAAGACTGATGATAATGCTATTGTGCAGACGGCTGACGAGGAATTCAAACTTGTATTGCAAAAAGTAGAATGGCTTGTACCATACGTGACAGTCTCCGATCAGCGTAAAATACAACTTTTAAAGTTTATCGGTAGAGATGCGCCAATCTCCATGAGCTATCGTACGTGGGAACTGTATGAATATCCGCTGCTCCCCGCAACCTCGAAGCATGTTTGGACCGTCAAGACTTCTACTCAGCTGGAAAAACCGCGATATGTCATTCTCGCTTTCCAGACTGATCGGAAAAATAAGAAAAAGAAGAACGCGAGTAACTTCGATCATTGTAATCTCGCCGATGTTAAACTATATTTGAATTCGCAATGCTATCCATATGGAAATTTGAACCTAAACATACAGCAAAACCGGTACACCCTACTATACGAGATGTATGTAAACTTCCAAAATACTTATTACAACAGAGAAGCGGAGCCGTGGTTAAAAAAATCTGAGTATCTAAAGTATGCCCCTTTAATCGTCATCGACTGTTCAAAGCAGAACGATTCTCTCAAGTCAGGCCCCGTTGACATTCGTCTTGAATTTGAAGCAAGAAATAATATTCCTGCCAATACATCCGCGTATTGCTTGATTCTACACGATCGTATTGTTGAGTACAATCCAATAAGTGGCGGGGTAAAAAAATTAGTATAAAACCTTCAACGATGAACCAACTCTTTGCAGTCAGCACCATGGACTTTATCGTCGATATTCAAGGCTTCAGGAGACCCATAAACGAATTTGTGCTGAAAGAAATAGCACTCGTAGAAATCTCTGACAACACCGAACCACTGACATTTTTCTTCAAACCTCCAACGCCATGGAATTCTCTACCAGCGAAGTACAAAACGATGGATTCATGGCTAGAACGAATTTTTCATGGAATACGATGGAATTCAGGCGACACACCGTACGAAGCTGCTGGAACAACAATTCGAGCTATCTTGAAACAAGCCCGAACCATCTACGTGAAGGGATTAGAGAAGACGGCGTGGTTAGCGCAATTCACGGATTCGTCGGCACATATTGTCGATATGGAAACTCTCGATTGTCCATCATTGCAGAAATTATCGAAAATATCAAACAACAGAGGATGTTCTCATCATCCCCATGACTCAAAATATAATTGTGCCAACGCAAACGTAAAATCTTTAAGGAGCTGGTACATTAGGAATTGTGTAAACGCAGGATTTTTGAAATAAATATAAACATTTTATCGAAAAATATATGTGTGTTTTTTATTGAAATAAACCATAGGAAATTGTATTACATATTTAGTTTCATTCCAACTTATACATTTCGCACCACACGTCATCTATAATGTTTTTTTTTTTTACTTTTTCAACCATGCGCACTTATGGATTCAAACACTTTTTTCAGTGCCACTATCGTTCGCGTAGAGTCACGACCCCATAGTAGGCGCGATGGATTGATGGTTTGGTGGCGTCAGATGCGTTTGAATTCTACGCTGTTATATTTCCCACCGAAGTAGTTCATGTAGGGTTGATTTGTATGCGCAGCGTCAATCATCTCTTTGAATATTTCATTGTTCTCGTCGAACGCTTTCACGAATCTTGCAGGTAGGAATACGGAGAAATCGTTGGTGATATCCACCACGATCCTCCTCCCGAATTTCGTTTCGACTATTCTCAGGTCGGAGATCGGATGATCTATCTGAACGGAGAGTTCAGCCAATTTTTTTGTTGGCAAAAATTCCACCATTTTTCCCACCTTGTTGATACTTGTGAAATCCATTTCGACTTATTGATGTATTCTTCAATGTATTTATAATGAAGCTCAGATCAGACCTCGTACGTATAAGATTTTTTACTTCTTCGATATTTTTTAAAAGCAAGAGCAATCGTTCTTTTAGCTCACGTCGCCTGTCTTGCATGTCAACTGGTGCAGTTCAAACGTGCATCTTGATATGATATAGGCCCTCCAAATTCCCGACCCCCACCAACTCTCAATTCTAGGACCCAATAGGATTTTCCACACTTTCCTCCGCCCACACTTTGCGGCGACACATTTGACATTTCCGTACAGAGGGTGCAGGGCCATCGATATGAGTCATGATGTGGGGCGTATTCCAATGTTCCATACAAGGCAGATATGACATAATTTCGGCATCTGAACGAAGATTTTCCGGTAAACGATTATAAAACATATGAATTGATCGACTAAAATATTTTAAAATCATAGGCTTCGTTATATTCTTAAGATCACCCCTTGATAATTCCCACGGATATTTGGCTCCGAGAACGCCATCAGAATATCCGTCCATGTTGATAGCAAAAACGCTACTAAGCGCGTCATAGCGGCATTCCATGAACATCAAAGCCTCATTTTCCGGCGGTTTGTCACAATATGTAAACACTGTGCAGGCTCAAGCGTGTTCAGACATGCAAGATGGCATCATCCGCTCTCGAAGGTAATGGGAGGGCTCGAAACAGGTCGAAACACGTCGATGGCACATATCAGCCCAATTTCATCGCAGTTTGAAAAAAGATCTGCCGCAGCACCCTGCGCTACATTTACTCACGCACCAGTCAGTGATAGGGAAACGCTTATATAAATGCGGTCAGAAGAATACCTGTTAGGGGTATTTTCCTTCGGGTGTCGAGGACCAGCCGGATCATAGGCGCCTCTAAGATTTTATGACCTCGTGCTTGGCTTTTTCCAGACTGCAGTCTGGTCCTTAGCACACAAACAGAAATGATTTATGACCAACGATAAGGTTGCGACAAACAGACGCACTGGCCCGGGAGGGTAACGTCGTGTGTGGTTGAAAGGTCTAACGCTCTAGTCCGCTATTTACTTGTTAGAGATAAACACATTCCAATGCCAAGACAAGCTGCACTGCAGCTGCCAGATATACAGAATAGCTGCATTCTAATACCACCCTCAAAACTAGCCCCCCAGCCCGCCCTACAGAGACGCCAGTCTAATTGATAATCATCAATCAAATGTCGCCATGAAAAATAAGGCGCCCCGCCGCTGCCAGAGATAGCGGCATTCCAATACCACCCTCAAAGCTAGCCCCCCCCCTCCCAATGCCTCGACCCATAAAGATTAGGTGCCCTCCAGTTGTTAGAGATCCCCCCCACCCCCGATCGACTCCGTGCATTCGGACTCTTAAAGATAGCCCCCCCCCCTCCCCCCGGGTTCGTGTCTCGGCTAAGTGGTTCGTGTCTGAGCTAAAAAATGTCGGTAAATGTCGGGGTAGGGATCTTGAGTTAGAATTCTCCTTGTTACACTACTATCGATATATCGATTCTTGACGCAGTTCACTATATCGATTAAAATAAGAATGAAGAAGGTTAAAAAAGGGGGTTGCAAAAAAAATTGAAAACAACTAAAAAAAACCTAAAAAAATAAAAACAAAAAAAACAGAAAAAAAATAAGAAAACTAACAAAAAAATTTTAAATAATAAAAAAAAGATTTTCGGTAACGTCTACCTTCACGCGGTGAAAATCGGACAACATTTAGTAATGGCTAAAGACGTTTTTTTTTTTCAATTTTGTGTGTAAATATAAAAGTTTATCGTAGTTTGAGACTTTTTGATGACGTTTGTCGAAATTGCCGTTTCGTAATTTTTTCAAAAAATCAAAATTTCATCAGATCCTCCTAAAAAATTCGAACGTGTTTTTTGACTAATTTTAAGACATTTTTGTTCTCAAACAATTTTTGCTCGAGTCCATAGTTTTCGAGAAAAAAATTCGCCAAGTTTCGGGAAAAAAATTTTCATTCCGGCCGCCATTTTGGCTAACCAAATCGTAAAAAAAAAGATGACCTCATGTATTTTTAGTTCAGATATTGATTTCGCGATATTAGTTGGTTTTAGGCATGAAAAAAAATCTACAGGGAACGAAAAGTCATTTAAAAAAAAACGTCATCGAAAAATCACGTTTTTTTGGCGTATTTTCGATTATTCGATGGTTAAGTTTTTTCTGGCCAATTTCAACCATCACCATTCGAAAGAGCGTACTCGAAAACATAGGGAACAGTGGTTCTCGATTTTTTTCTGCTCGAATTCATCACATGGCAACAGCTCAAACTCAGATGTCAAAATTGCGTCATCAGGGCGCAAATGGGTTAGGCCATTAGGCCTTGACATGGTTTGATATATCCATTCTTGACACGGTTCGATAAGCACGCAGGGTGGCAAAGACATCCAAGTATAGACATATATTGATGTATGGATTCTTTGGGTTTAGGGTTTATGTGTATGACAAATATTATATTTATATACATAGTTCTATATTATATAGAGATGTCGCCGCCGCTGCTGTATCAGGAAATGAGCTTATAACGGGTGTCCAATTTTAAAAGGATGACCAGCTCAACCCACTCTAAACCTAACCTAACATCACCTAGGTTAACTTGGTTACCGAGGTTACCTTGGTTACCGAGGTTACCTAGGTTACCTAGGTTACGCAGGCGAGGTTAGGTATTCTGCACACGGCGGTGATATCTTTATATAATATAGATCGATATATATTACTGAAATATTTCTGACATATTTCTGAAATGTTGCAATGGAACATGATGAGTTTTAAATGAGCCATTTCTAAAATATTTTTGAAATATATTGTCGAAATATTTCTGACATATGTCAGCTATGTAACGTTCGTTATATACGCGGATATGGATATATTTCTGACATATTTCTGAAATGTTACAATGAAACATAACATGTTTCGAATGAGACATTTCTGAAACATTACAGAAATATATTGTATTGTGTGAGTATCCACTTCCAATACTGTGATCTGTTACAGCTTAGCCCTGTACTGGCTTGCACACCCATTGCTAAGTAGGAGGCAGTAATCCTTCATTTCTGGAAGCACTACAAGTACATTTCAGTAATATGTAATCTACTGCAATGACAATCTACAATGGACAGATCCGAAAAATATGTATTACGTTCTGCTCGCTCTGTAATTGTAAGCACTGACAAAATTTATATTTGCAACCAAGACTCTGATTTTAAATTGCGTCTCACCCAATGTGCTGTGACACCGATAAATCGTGATTTATCAATTTTTTGTTCCGCTCACATTTCTTGTCGCTGTAATTTATTGAATTTCAACGTTGTTGTGCCTCGATTTCATCATGTAGAATTATATTCAACTTAGCTGTTGATTGTGCAAACACAGCAGTTTAAAGGTGACTTTGCAATTGTGCAAAGTCAGCAGTTTAAAGGCGACTTTGCGACACACGTCGTCAAGCGACGTTCGTGTGAGTCCACCTCTCCAGAAAATTGAACGGAAAGTCATTACAGGAATAATATAAAAAGGCAGACATTGGTCGGCAACAGGGCTGTTGAATTAAGCGAGCTATCCTTAGCGGAAGCTATGGTCAAATTGCAGTCAGTCGGTCTCAAGGCAAAATAATCAAGAACATTGTAACCAATACTTTATCATCATCGAATTTACTCAACCTTGACAATGACCCACAAACCCGTCCTCGACGATTTCATCCTCACGTGACGAAATTCGCGGGCACAACAACGTTTTCGATTATTCGAAAAACGCTAGGCCTCGAATTCAGTTTTAAACTTTTTTCCTTCTTTCTCAGAGGAGAATAAATTCATACACAACCCTTGACAACTTGCGTCGCATTAATTGAAAAATAGAAAAAAAAAAATTAGGCGAAGTTTATAGTCGTCATTGTTGATATAGCTGCAGTTTAGTTCTATATTATTTGCTTAAAATTACATTTATTCCATTGAAAATTGATAAATGCATAGACGATGGATTTATATGATGGATTATATGATGGATTAATCATGAAAACCTTTCGAAATTTAGTGGAAAAGAGGTACAAAAAATGCTGTTAATATTTTCAACAACTCTAGATCGGAAAAACAAAAATAATACACAACTAATACAAAAATGGGGAATAGAAAATAATAAATAAAAAGTTCAAGGTCGTGTTTTTGCTGCAATTACAGTTATGTTCGATTTTTTTTTGTAGCAAAATGCATTTGTCAATTTAAAAATTCATAAATGCATAGACGATGGATTTATAGATTATTACAAAATTCCATCGAAATTTAGGGAAAGTGAGATAAAAAAAGTGCTCGTAATATTTTCAATAACTCTAGATCGAAAAAAAAAATACACAACCAATACAAAAATTGGACATAGCAAAAAAAAAATGAATTAGAAGTTCAAGGTCGTGTTTTTGCTGGAATTACAGCTATGTTCGATATTTTTTGTAAAAACATGCATTTGTCAATCTAAAAATTCAGAAATGCATACACTATGGATTTATAGATTATAATAAAAATCTCTCGAAATTTGAAGGAAAGGAGGTAAAAAAAAGTCTGCTAATATTTTCAACAACTCTCAATGGGATAAAAAAATATAATATATAAGTAATACAAAAATTGAAAAATAGAAAACAGTTAGGAGAAGTTCATTGTCGTGCTTGTTGATGGAATTACAGTGCAGTTGATATTTTTTGTAAAAAAATGTATTCATCAATTCGATAAATCCATAGACAATCGTTTTATAGATTATAGTGGAAATCATTCGAAATTTAGAGGAAATAAGGCAAAAAAAAGCTCGTTCAATTTATACCAACTCTAGATGGGATATAAAAATTCTATACACAACCCTTGACAGCGTGCGTTGCATAAATTGAAAAATAAAAAAAAATTCAGGAGACGTTAATTGTCGTGATTTTTTATAGAATTACTGTATGTATGCATGCATGTACTTATTGAGTCCGTACTGGGTTTCAAGATTTTTCAAAGGTTATCTCCTGTTTACATTCCTCCTGCATTTTACATTTTACAACTTTTTACAATCTTTCAGCATCCTTTCACGTATCCCACTCCATCTCTCCCTCTTCAGCCTTCCATCCATCTCCTTTCTCTCCTCCATCCTCTCTCTCCTTCCGCTCGCTCGCTTCGCCCACTTGTTTCTCTCTCTCTCTCTCTTTCTCTCCTATCGCCTCTGGTCACTTTCTTATTTGATGCTCTTATCCTACACTTATTATACCGCTTGTCCCCCCGCTCCCCATGCTGACTTCCGTTTCCTCACTTTCACTCCAATCCTTCTTTCATATCTATCCTCCCTTTCTTTCCTCCTCTCCCGTCCCTCAGACCCTCCTAATTCTCTGCAGCTCCTTCAGCCATTCCTCTCCCCCTCCCCCTTCATCCAGGATCGCTCTTATTTTCTCTCCGATCCCCCGATGTAACACATGTTCGCACGACGTTACCATGGTTACCATGGTTACCATGTTTAGGTTAGGGTTTGGGTTTGGGTTTGGGTTGAGGTTAGACATCGTTTTCAAATTGGACACCCGGTATAAGCTCAATTCCTGAAACAGCGGCGGCGGCGGCAGCGGCGATATATCTTTATGTATCTTTATATATCTAGAGATATATGTCGCATCGCAATGGAAATCAGTTTCCAACGGCTCTCTCGATTCCTTCCCTGTTTTTAAAGGGTCAAGTGGTAGGCATCGGGTTACAGATCGACGACAAGACGTTCGAGGAAAGACCTGTAGCAGGATTCTGTACATGAAATTCGTTAGCTAACGATATCGTTAACTGTCTTTAACGACAAGTGTCGCTACGAGCGATTCTGTACGACCAAGGTAGCGACGTTTGTCGCTAGAGAGTGTCGTTACTGACCGAAAACTGTCGTTAACCTACCGATGGGTCTCCGAGGCCTCGGTAGCGCTTAGCGACGCTCGATAACGCATATGTGTCAATATGTGCATGTAATAATATGCTAGTGTGTGTTATTGTTGTATCTCAAGTCTCAATGCACTTTACGGAGTAGAACTCATTAACGCGACGAAATTCTAAGATTCTCTGATATTTTGTTGTATATAATATCTTTTGAAGTAAGTACAATTTTTTTTTAAATGATAAAATTAATTTTTTCGGTGTGTGTACAGAAATATGCATATTTTCTAGGTTATGTATTCGAAATGTTTTATTATTGAATTAGAGTGTATGGTATTATTTTTATAATCTTGTTTAATGTTCCACATGATTATTTGTTTAAAAATCCTCTCAATGTACATTTTGTAATCTCTTTGATATTGTAGAATGGCAGAGGGATTCCTCGCTTGGAATGTTTACAATTTGGAGGCTCGTGTGCGTAATGTCGAAAGAAGATTGGAACGTAGAGATTTACGTGAAACAGAAGATCCGTTTTAACTTCCAGATAATGCATTTCGGGAGTTATACCGTTTATCTCCAGAGATCATGTCTGATTTAATAGATATGTTATATCCCCACCTACAGCGAGATAGACCCACAGGACTCTCTGTCGAAAAACAAGTATGTAATTGTTCGAATTTAGTAATGTGGTTCTTATTGTAACAAACTTATGGTGGTTCTTGCAATCTCGTAAAATCTAGATAAACTGATAAAAATAGTACAAACGGAAAGGTTGAGGTTCCTGCAGTATATTCACAAAGTTTTAGATTCTTTCACCGTTTGGTTCCGAAGATATATGCTCGTAAACTTTTCCAATTTAACAAATTAAGCTAGATGAGTGCTTTTTTCAAATTCTAATACTTAAAAACTAGATCAGCAGATGGTTCGATGCAGTAAACATTAATGAAGATTCTGATGAAAACTCAAATTTATTTACTGTTCGCTCGCCGTGTTTCGCAGCGCTTATTATATATAAGCTTCCTGCTTATTCCCCGCCACCGGTGGCGCAAGAACTACTTTAAATTATAATAAGTGTGTTATTGGTACAGGTACTGGCAGCTGTCAGATTTTATGCAACGGGGTGTTATCAGCGACCAGTTGGGGAGCAATGGGGGATATCTATGAGTCAGTCGTCCATCAGTCGTTCCATACGAAGTGTGACAAATGCAATTAACCAATTACTCTTACGACCCTGGGTAAGGTTTCCAGCATCAGAGATGGAGAGGCAAATTGCACGACAAGAATTCCGAACTGCAAATCAGCCTTTTGAAGGTGCGATTGGTGCAATCGATTGTTCGCATATTGCCATACTTGCTCCAACAGAACATGAAAAGGGATATGTTAATCACCACGGTTATCATTCGATAAATGTGCAAATGGTATGTAGGCATCATGGTTATGAAAGTATTCTAAAATTGTATGATGCTTTAACACATTTATATTATAGTAGCTTATTTTTTTCAGATCTGTGATCCAAATCTAAAGATCCTTAATGTTAATGCACGGTATCCTGGAGCACGAAATGATTCGTATATTTGGAGTGCGTCTCCAGTACGCCGAATAATGCAGCAGTGGTACGACCGTGGTGAACGTGGGACTTTTCTGATTGGTTGGTTCCTATACAATACATAAATGTAGTATGTATATTAGGGTAACGCTTTATATATTACAGAGAAAAAAAAGGACTGATGTAGATATTAATTTTCAATTTTTTAATTAGTGAAGAGTTTAAAAAACTAAATAATATTTCATCTCAAATACCGTATATAGAAGTCCGGATACCATAAGTTAATTTTGTCTCCATGTGTTAAGACCATTAAATACTTATTCTCAAGACTTTTAAACTATTGAGTTGAGAAATATTTTTTTCTTAATACTGTAAGGAAAAAGCCTCAAAAACCGTGATTTTCCAGGATAAATGCGAAGTAGACGTGGAACCCAAACCCATATGAAATTTGTAAAAATAGTGCTTTTAATTTTTTTTGTCATGAACTGGCATCACTGCAGACTAGTTTCAGAGAATTTTGAACTATTGAGCTGAGAAATATTTTTCTTCATTAATTATTATAAATAAAGAATCGTTTCAAATCGTGTTTTCGAGAAAAAAAAATATTTTTGACGTGAAAAAATCCATATATAACTCGAAAAAAATAGTGTTATCGATTTTTTTCATGTAGCTGCATCAATGTAGATGAAGTTCCGAAAATTTTAGGTTTATCGGCTGAAAAATATTCGTGCTTTCGAATTTTATACAGTTAATCAAAAAAACCTTATGTCGTTCTTATTTTTTATTTAGTTGGAACTTAAATAACTTAAATAAGGACCGCTGCCTGTTGCACCGCAGCATCTGCTTGACGTTGTGCGGCATTGGCAGTAATCAGTGCTCCTTCGGCCTGGACTTTCATGGCCTCAGCTAAAGTCTGTAATCACGCACATGATATATTTGATGGATACACTATTAAATTCACCTTTCAACGAATGTAACAAAAAAATCATACCATCATTGCATCTGCATGCTTCTTGGAAATATCCACAAATTCTTGTTTTGATTGTTGAAGCTGTGTGCTGAGCCTCTCTCGATTACCTATTGAAGTCGAATTATCGATATTGATGAACTATATATCGAGTTATATTCAGGAATATATACGATACAATAATTGGTTCGTTAGAAATTATTCTAAAAAATTCAAATACATACAAGGTCGCTTCAGTCGTGTTTTGGAAATTTGCACAGCTGCAGCTCGCTTCTCTCCACGTAAAATCTCACTAGGTTCATCGCTATTAATTGCAATGCTTCCATTGTGTGAAGTTGATACTGCGTCGGCTGTTGCTTTATCGATTACACATGGACTATCATCCCTCTCGTTATCATTTGTTGAGAATACCGTGAATTCGGTCGGTGGCTCGTCCAACGCTGTATTATCTCCATCAACTAGGCGATCAATCAATTCCTATTGAAAATTATTTTAATGGAATTACTCATTGTATTACTCAATTACTCAATCCATGACCCGAAGGCCTGATACTCTCCTTGTTGGATAAAAAAACAATTGCAATCATGTCATCAAACTACTTACTTGTTCTTCGGGTACACTATCGGGACATTCTCCACTGCCCTCGACATACGCGTGTCCAATCAAACCGATTATCCGTTCGTCCAGCAATGTGATGTTCTCTTCCGTCATTGCCTTATTCCCCGTTGCATCTCTACATCTACGAATGTTTCGAATTTTTAATGAAGTTCGACTTTTCAAGTCTCTCCACGTCTGAAAAATCAAACAAACACATAATATTTATTTTAATTAATTTTGAATATTCATTAACCATTTGACTACAATGATTAATATACAATAGAATTCGTCGTTAAGTGCGGTTCACGATATCGTTCCCTAAGGAATTTTGTGTACAGAATCCCGCTACAGAGGTATGCAAATGTATGTTCAACTTCAAGAAACTATGCTTCATGAATAAAGACACTTTAATAATACCATTTGTTAGAACTTTCACCAAAAAATTAAGCTATGTATATAGAGGTTATAAGCTATGAATGAAGATGTTATGTACAAATAATTCATACCACTTGCCACTGTGTACTATTTTTTTCAGCACCCTTTAACGCGTTTAAGTGAATGCTTAAATCATTCAATTTCTGGCGTATAGCATCTCTTCCGTTCATTCCGGGAAATTTTCCGGTAACCAGACTTCGATCCGCTTCCATAAAATCAATCATTGCCTTTATCTGAGTTTCGGAAACGCGTCCGCCTCTCACTTTCTTTGTATCTACATAATTTTATTTAATTTGTGTAATAGTTATATATGCATAGATGATGAGTTTTATTATACCATTCGTTTTTTATTCAAATACCCATATATATGCTGATGTTTATTGAACAATATAATACTCACGCGATAATTTGTTCATTGTTGTCAAACGAATATTCACTTCTTTCTTTTGTCTTGATACGGCATTCAATGTTTTGACACAAGTCACAAAAGAGTCTACGATGACTGCGTTCATGTAGATAGGCATGTAGATCTTCAATACATCATGTTTAGCAGTTTTCACCAACAAAATAACTAGTATTGTGTTGGCAAAATTGCGCAACGTTGCCAGTTTTGGTCAGAATTTTAACGAATATCGTTACCCATGACGTGCAACGACAAGTCTCGGTAAAGGGCTGTGTACAGAATCGCAATTATCGGCAGGCAAGCGAAAACTGTCGATAAGTAACGACATCGCTAGCTAACGATAGTCGTGTACAGAATCCCGCTACTACCCCGTTGGCGGTGCGTGGTGCATGTACCACGAGTGTTTTGTATTGCGTAGAGGCCTAGAAAAAAGTAGAGTGGGAGCCTAAGAGGTCTCGGTCATGGGTTGATTCCTTCTCGGGTCATTGGGTCGAAAGCACTAATTTTTACTAAGGCTCTGCGCAAGGCACCTCACTAGCACTGCTATCTGATGGCTAGATTTTGTTTGATTTCAATTCTATTCTATTATATCGATTCATCAATAAATTGTGTAAGCTGTGTCACTGCGGCAGTCAGGGAGATACACTATTGCTTCTCAGATTAATACCAGAACTCCTAAATCTTATTAGTATTATTATTATTTATTTTGTATCTAACATATATATAGGTTCGTGGTCTCAATTCGGATCGCACGCAAAACTTATTGCGCGCGATCTTTGTATTATAATGTATTTATATAGTATACATAATATAATGTAAACAAAGTGTTATCGAATAAATTTTAATTGTAAGACTTTATTTCATATATAATACAAATAAATTTAATTTATCTTATCGTTCTATATTACATAAAGATATCGCCGCCACCGCTACCGCCACCGCCGTGTCAAGAATATATGGGGCATTCCGTCTAAAATCAACCTATCTGAAAGTCTGATATATGGGGCATTCCGTCTCAACTCGACCTATCCAAAAGCCTGATATATGGGGAATTTCGTCTCAACTAGACCTATCCAAACCATAATAACCATGGTAACCTAGGTAACCATGGTAACTTAGGTAACCATGGTAACCATGGTAACCATGGTAACTATGGTAGCCAAGGTAACCAAGGTAACCATGGTAACCTAGGTAGCCATGGTAACCATAGCAACCAAGGTAACCAAGGTAACCATGGTAACCATGGTAAGTATGGTAGCCAAGATAAACATGGTAAGTATGGTAGCCAAGGTAACCATGGTAACCATGGTAATCAAGGTAACCAAGGTAACCATGGTAACCAAGGTAACCATGGTAACCATGGTAACGAAGGTAAGTATGGTAACGAAGGTAAGTATGGTAGCCAAGATAACCATGGTAAGTATGGTTGCCAAGGTAACCAAGATAACCATGGTAACCATGGTAACCTAGGTAACCATGGTAACTATGGTAACCAAGGTAACCATGGCAACCATGGTAACCGAGGTAACTAAGGTAACCATGGTAACCATGGTAACCATGGTATCCATGGTAACCAAGATAACCTGGGTAACCATGGTAACATACGTAATCCACGTAACCTAGGTAACCTGGGTAAGGTTAGGTTTGGTTTACTTTGGGTTGGGATGGTCATCTATTTTAAACCGAACACCCGTTATAAGTTCGATTTTTGGTCATCCTTTTTAAATTGGACACCTGTTATAAGCTTGATTCTTGGTCATCCTTACTAAATTGGACAACCGTTATAAGCTCTGAAACAGCGGTGGCGGCGATATCTTTATATAATATAGAATGATATATAAATATAATATTTGTCATATACATAAACGCCAAGCCATAAAATCGATATATCGATAAACCCAGACCCAGCTAAACATATATAAATTTTCGTATATAAATGATGACAGGAATTTTCATCTATAATTTTTGGCACAAAATATTTCAATTCAAAAGAATTCAAAAGAAAACTTCAAATAAAATTTGAAAATTTCAATTCCAAAGAAACTTAACAATTAAAATCTCGATATATCGAATCGTGCCAAGAAACAATATATCGAACTGCGGCAAGAATCGATATATCGAAGCACGTCAGTAAACGGTATATCGATATATTAAATCATGTCAAGTATCGATAAATTGATAAATCGATATATCGAATCGTGTCAAGTATCAATAAATTTATATATCGAATCATGTCAAGAATCGATAAATTGATATATCGATACATCGAATCGTGTCGATAATCGATAAATTGATATATCGATATATCAAACCGTGTCTAAAATCGATAAATTGAAATATTGTACTGCGTCAAGCATTGATATAAACCGAACCGTATTGATATAATCGAACCGTGTCAATATAAATATTCACACATAAATATAATATTCAATGTAAATGTTACACTTATGAATATACCCAATTCAACGGAAATGCAAGAATCAATACATCGATATATTGAACCGTATCAAGAAACGATATATTGATGTATCTAATCGTGTCAAAAATCGATAAATTAATATATTAATATATCAATTTAAAGATTTTGAACGCTACTACAATTAATTGTACTGCGTCAAAAATTGATATATCGATATATCAAACTGTGTCAAGAATCGATATATCGATACATCGAAGCGTTTTGATTATCGATCTATCGACATATCGAAATGTGTCAAGAATCGATATATCGATACATCGAAGCGTTTTAAGGATCGATCTATCGATATATCGAAATGCGTCAAGAATCGATATTTCGATACATCGAACCGTGTCAAGAATCGATATGTCGATATTTCAATCAAACCCAAACTCAACCCAAACATATCCCAAACCCAAAAAACACAAATATAAACAATTTTTTATCAAAACATCTTTCCAGAATATTTTTCTCTAACCACTGACACAAACACAATACGGGGGGTTGGCGCGCGAAGCGCGCAGGGGGGCGGAGCCCCCCTAGTATATACATATGTTTGGGTTGAGTTTGGGAATATATATGTCGCATTCCACGTCAACTCAGCCACCCCGTTTTTTTTATTGTCTCGAAAAATGTATTCAGTATGGGCATTTCAAAGGACAATATATCCATGACATTTTACCAAAATTTCATCCCCCCACTATTGTTGGTTCTCGAGATAATGATTAATGAAGTCTCAATTTTGTAAAAATCATAACTTCGTAACTACTGATCGAATATAAACGATTAAAAAAAGAATCTTCTTTATTTTTTTTGCCCTTTTCGAAAAAAAATATGTCATCATCGGATAAAAGCTCATTAGACAGTTTCCGGGGTAAATTGACAAAAAAACAATTTTTTCCTCGTCACTGATGCCTTGTTCCATTTTGAAAAAATTTTTCGGAGTTGTCTATCGCTTCCCTCTATCAGAAAAAAAAATACTGAGTGGAATTCCGATTGGCCCTTTCGTGGAAAAAAAAAAAAATCAAAAAATTTCCCCGAAAACTGTCTAATGAACTTTTCTTCAATGACGGCATATTTTTTTCAAAAAGGGCACAAAAAATAAAAAAGATTCGTTTTTTAGTCGTTAAAATCCGATCAGCCGTTACGAAGTTATGATTTTCACAAAATTGAGAATTTATTTATACTCTCCCATGGTACAGTTTCACACAGTGAAAACTCTCATGCGGCGTAACTTGGTCCGCTTCAATTCTCAATCGACGCAACCATAGTCCGTTAGACTGTGTAGAGTTGGAGCGGGCCGAGCTGTGCCACGAAAGTTTCGCTGTGGCGAGTTACGCCAAGGGAGAATTTTTCTGTGTTGGCATGCCCTGGCAGTTTTTGCATGTCGAATTGGTGATGCTGTTACATCCCCACCGGCATATTTTTTCGATCAGAGTCTCCCTCTTTATTACACCCTTTCAAATACCGACCTGAAATTAACGACATTAGAATATACGGTAACCGATAAAATAGATCTCATCGAATAATCATTTCTTGTACAATCAATCTCGGGAGGACCGGAAGAACCACGTAAATAACACATATTTATATTCAAACTAGACGAGAACAGAATCTCAAGACCACCCAATATCTAAACTAAACAATCCAACTCAGTTAATAAATTTGGTCCCCAAATGCACCAAAACTAATATCTTCGTAAACATTTGATCAGCACACGGTCCTTTCCCGAGGAAAGCGGACACATCCTGTCATAAAATTATATCTCCAACATACAAGCGAAAACCCCGCATTTCTCGAGATTATTTGCTTTCCCACGTGCACGCGTCTCTCGCCAGAAGAAAACGGCGACACTCATATTATAATCGAATATTCTTTATCTTGCAACTGAAAAAACGTTTCCCTCTTCCGAGGAAAACGCCGGCATGTTTATCTATAAGAAAATATATGTAAAACAGACACAGGAAACTCGCAACGATCGCCAAACTTTTTAGGGATAAAAAACCCGCCCTTAAGTACGCCCACGCGGCATCAGCTTGACTCCTCCTTTGCTCCACTTGGACCAACGAGAACAAATCTCTCCTACCAAACTCAAATTTTCCATCTCCCTAAACTCCATTCGCCAAGGTTATAAAAAACCGAACTCTCCAAAAAACACGCACTTAATTTTTACCCATCGACCTACACTAAATTTTTACCATTCGACTTCAATTCATCGACACTTAATTTTTACCACTTGACTGCAATTCTATCTTTGCATCATACGAACAGTCTAAATTCGAAATCCAGAGTAAAACACGAAACTCATAAGTTCGTTCGAATCGCGCTCAATTTAATTAAACTTCGTGCGCGCGATTCCAGTGTCTGTTATCCGAAAATATCAAGTGTATCAAACATTCTGTATTCACATTCAAATATCTTGGTGTTACCAACCAAGATCATCGACAATTATAAACTGAATAAAAAACGTTCATCTGTTTAATCAACAAATCTTCGCAATCATCCACATCTTTTTTCCGGCAAATCAGCCACGCGTAGTGGTCGCTGAAATACCCAAAAACATTTATATACTATTGGTTCCGGTATCGAGTAGGGAAAAAGCAGAAACCGCTCCTATCAGACTCGTCGAACTCGCGTATTGCGGGTTACAAGAGTTTCTGCTCTACCGACGCTCTCGGGACGTAACAATGCATCGAGTTTTTCCATGTTGAATTGGCAATATGTCCAGTTTAATTGGAGCAAGCCGATGGTGCATTGGGTTTTTCTGCACCAATTTAATTATAGGCTGAGTTTGTCTGGGTCATGTCGCTTCATGGGATTTTTTTTGTTTTACAGTGCAATGTGTCGAATTTTTCTGTGTTCAGTTAATTATGTGTGTGACTTTTATGAGCAGAATTACGTGGGTCGGGTTGAGTCTGCATTCAGTTGGTATCTGTACAAACAAAGCTTTACCATTCCATCGCTAAGAAAAAAAACATAAAGCTCAATATTATAAACAGACTATCGAAAAGCGATGCCTATGATTTTATATCGTAGCGATGGTGCATTGTATCAAGAATTAAATACTCAAAGTTGTTCGGATAGGTCATGCGAGTATTCTCAAAAATCGGGATACCTCATTGATAACATGTTGTACGCATGGAACATTCTGAAGTTTATTGAACATTCTAAGCTTATTAAGGGGGTCAGATACCGACAATTTCACATCCAGAACCTCTAACGGTAGAGACTGCCTGATTTTTGTCTTGATATCATTTCTCAAATCAAAATACCTCATGAAATTTAGAAAAATTAATTTTTTCCCTATTTTCAAAATAATTTTTTTCGAAACCGTTGATATATAGAAAATCCCATCTGCTATATTATTCATTGTGATAAGTGTTGTTATATAATTTCGTCCAGGTAAAGTTTTATTACTTGATCATATCGAAAAATTTATTTTATTCAGGCCATGGAATCCATTTTCTTCTTATTATATTCTACCAATTAATTTATCACACATTTGGAAATTGTTGTGCCGTTAATGATGTTGAAATTTGCATCGTTGGAATGCAACGAAAATAGGTTTTTTTTATTAAAAAAAAAATCATTTCCAGTATTTCTGACGCTTTTCTGGCATATTTAAGCCCCAGATCGCAAAAAAAAAACCGAAAATAAGGTTTAAACGATTTTTGACTTCGAGACAATACTGGAAATGATTTTTTTTTAAACTTTTTTCGTTGCATTCCAACGATGCAAATTTCAACATCATTGACATTAAATGGTATCTCCTCCTACACTTTTGAACTTTGAGGGTTGTAGATTTTTTTACACATTTTTTGGGTCACAATGAACAATCTAGCAGGTGGGATTTCCGATACCTATCTTAACGGATTCGAAAAAAATTATTTTAAACACGTGGAAAAATTAATTTTTCGAAATTTTATCAATGTGAGGTATTTTGATACGAGAAATGATATCAAGACCAAAATTAGCAAGTCTCTACCGTTAGTGGTTCTGGATGTGAAATTTTCGGTACCTGACCCCCTTAAGGATCTAATAAACGAAATGCAAATGATATTTAATGTCTTAGTTGCTAGATTGGGGCCTCTGAATTTGTAAAATAATGAAACCATCGCATGACGAAATGTTTTGGAAAGACGAAATTCATCCCCTCAAAAATTGTTTAATTCTAGCCTGAGCAGAGCAGTCACCATTTGAAGCTTTCACATAGAAGTTACATGGTAAAAATATATATAATCCTTTGCAAAAAGAAGCCAAATCCCCCCAAAAAACACCATAAATGGTGTACAAAAAGTTGAGACAAGTACATTTCCTTACATCGTTTTATCTTTCCTTACAAAAATATGTCAAACATAAATAGTTGTAAAATAAATCCTCACAAAAAGTTCTCAAATAAATTCAAATCATCCAACTCACAGTTGCCAAGTACATCCAGCATTTTTATTGTTTCTATTATTTATTAACCATTTATAAGTAGGTCACTACGCCCGAAAACGTCTTGAAACGGGACTTAGGGACTTAATCTAAAAATGTATTGTTTGAAAAATTTTTATTGAAAAAAATTCGGATTGAAAAAAAAAATTCGAACGAAGTACTTGGCGAGTTATGTAAAATGACTGTACGGACTACCTGTTACGAACTCGCCAAGTACTTCGTTCGAATTTTTTTTTTCAATCCGAATTTTTTTCAATAAAAATTTTTCAAACAATACATTTTTAGATTAATTTCCTAAGTCCCGTTTCAAGACGTTTTCGGGCGTAGTGACCTACTTATAAATGGTTAATAAATAATAGAAACAATAAAAATGTTGGATGTACTTGGCAACTGTGAGTTGGATGATTTGAATTTATTTGAGAACTTTTTGTGAGGATTTATTTTACAACTATTTATGTTTGACATATTTTTGTAAGGAAAGATAAAACGATGCAAGGAAATGTACTTGTCTCAACTTTTTGTACACCATTTATGGTGTTTTTTGGGGGGATATACATATATTACAAATATACACGTATATGATATGTATACGTGATATACGTATATTTCACGTATATTATACAATAAGCATTTGACATCAAATTATATACATATATTATATGTATAAGGAACATCTACTTGACGATAGAAACGAAGCAAACTGCATGGCTGTCAAAATCACGTATTATATACGTATATTAAACGTGTGTTTTTCAACAATATCATTACATATAACAACAATATAAGTTTTTCAACAATATAATTATATATAAATATATGTAAATATTCAATGTGCGTTTGTACATTAAATATATATATATATGCTTCAGATCCGGGAATTACAACCGAAAGATAACCCACACGGCACAATATATTTCAGAAATATTTCAGAAATGTTTCATTCGAAACATGTAATATTTCATCGCAACATTTCAGAAATATGTCGGAAATATGTCCATGTCCACGGAGATAGCGAACGTTACATTGACTACGTTTCCACCGTAGGGTCAGAGTTGGGTTGGGTTGAAATTTAAGCCAATGAGAAATGAGATTAGAGAGGAAGGAAATGATTTCTCGTGAAATATCATTTCTCATTGGCTCAAATATGGACCCAACCCGACTCTGATCATACGGTGGAAACGTAGTCATTGCTAACATATGTCAGAAATATGTCAGAAACATTTCGGTAATATGTGAGAAATATTTTAACGATATATTTCAGAAATTTTTAGAAATGTGTCATTTAAAACATGTAATATTTCACTGCAACATATCAGGAATATGTTAGAAATATGTAAAAAAATTTTCGACGATACATTTCAGAAATATTTCAGAAATGTTTCATTCGAAACATGTAATATTTCATTGCAACATTTCAGAAATATATCAGAAATATTCCGGTAATATATTTTATAATAAATATTTTATTAGTTAAATCTTCGGATTTTTTATTTCTTCACATTATTTTGTCGTTTTTATAGGTCATATAAGGGTTACACCGGGGAGAAAAAAATCATGCATAGCTTTCTCGATATGATTTTTTTCTCCTTGACGGGGAATCGAACTAGTTACCTACCTATCTACAATCCGACCTCCGAATAAGAAACCCGGCAATAAGAAACCTTCCCCAGTTTCGCGCTCAAGCACTTCCCCCACTACGACTCGAGCTCCGAGCTCGAGAATTTTGTGCGCGAACCTCTGGTGAAGAAACCAGCCTGGGAGAGATTATTCGGGCAAAATAGAGTTAACATTGTAGTGTAATTTAATGTGTGCGTGCGTGAGTGAGTGCGTGTGTGTGCGTTTTTGCATGGGCGATGTCAACAAATTGGAACTCTTTCGAGAGTTCCTTATCGAGAGGATCGCATGGGGAAAAGAGTGAGAGAGACAGACAGAGGTAGTGAGTGCGGAGCGCGCGCCTTGTGGGGGTATCCGAATTCTAGGAAAAACTCTTCCCCTTGGGGGCTTTTGGTTTCTTATTGGGAGGTCGGACTGTATCCTACTTATCTACCTAACACGCTACCCACTACGCTATCGACTGTTTATGATCATTCGATGTTAATATGATGTTTTTGACACGCCAGAGCATACTTGATCATAGTTGTATGTTGTGAGCTACTCAAGGGTTGGTGGTGGTCCCGTCTTTCATACTTTTATTTAGTATGACCATGTCGGTTTTCGACGAAATTACAAAATTGAATGAGGCGAATCAATATGGTGGATCAAAAATTCTAAAAATTCCATGATATAATATATACATATCGATGGACTAATGCCAAAGGAGCGTTAGCGCCTTTTTCGAAATTTCCGCGTTTGTACTGCCAGAAGGGCGTAAGTGCTATATTTGGCGGGTATAAGGTCAAAGATTTCTACAACCAAACAGGCGGAAGGGACAAGGCACTCCCGCCCGTATGACAGTAAGGACTCGAAGAAATTGTTAAATCGGTAGAATCTTACTGGCAGAGGGGCGTATCTACATCCCAAAAAAGACAGTAATGACTCGAAGAAATTGTTAAATCGGTAGAGTATTACTGGCAGAGAGGCGTATCTACACCCCAAAAAAGTTTGTCGCTTACGCCCATGTGGCAGTATTAACTCGAATAAATTGTGTGAAATCAGTCAAATCTTACTGCCAGAGGGGCTTATCTCTACTGCAAAAAGTTCGTTGCTTACGCCCTTGTGGCAGTAATAACTTTTGACGAAATATTTCGGAAATATCGAAAATGTTATGTTGCAATTCACATAGTTCGGAAATATTTCAAAAATATCGAAAATGTTATATTGCAATTGACATATTTCAGAAATATTTCGGAAATATCCAAAATATAATATTGCAATTGACATATTTCGGAAATATTTCAGAAATATCGAAAGTGTTATATTGCAATTGACATATTTCAGAAATATTTCGAAAATATCCAAAATGTTATATTGCAATTGACATATTTCGGAAATATTTCAGAAATATCGAAAATGTTATATTGCAATTGACATATTTCAGAAATATTTCGGAACTGTCCCAAATGTTATATTGCAATTGACATATTTCAGAAATATCGAAAATGTTATATTGCAATTGACATATTTCAGAAATATTTCGGAAATATCCAAAATATAATATTGCAATTGACATATTTCGGAAATATTTCAGAAATATCGAAAGTGTTATATTGCAATTGACATATTTCAGAAATATTTCGAAAATATCCAAAATGTTATATTGCAATTGACATATTTCGGAAATATTTCAGAAATATCGAAAATGTTATATTGCAATTGACATATTTCAGAAATATTTCGGAACTGTCCCAAATGTTATATTGCAATTGACATATTTCGGAAATATTTCAGAAATATCGAAAATGTTATATTGCAATTGACATATTTCAGAAATATTTCGGAACTGTCCCAAATGTTATATTGCAATTGACATATTTCGGAAATATTTCAGAAATATCGAAAAAGTTATATTACAATTGACATATTTCAGAAATATTTCGGAAATATCCCAAATACTATATTGCAATTGACATATTTCACAAATATTTCGGATGTAACGGCCCCATCCTATAGCCTAAAAAACTCTTTTCCTTTCCCACGCCAGCTCATCAACTTCACTCTCGCTACTAGTCCACTCGCACGCTTAAACCTTACATATCAGCTAAACCTAATACTCCTTTCCGGTCAATCTCACAACCGTCAGCACTTTAGCTCCAGTTTGCCCTTGGTCCCACGGGCCTTGTTCCTCCGTCTTGACGACATCCCCTCCACTCTCATTAAGTCCTCTCCTTCCTTCACCTCATTGACACTGCAGTTCTTCACCAACCTTCAATCATCCAAGACGTGCACTCCCCAAATATTCTAACGTACCAATAAATCACCAATCTAAAGTATCTCGAGTCTAACTTCAATTACATTTCATCTTACCCGTTCGCCCATCACAAATTGGTGTCAGAAGTCCGACCCATCAACGCGCACAACCCAAATTTTTTTTTATTATCACCAAAAATCCATGGAAAATAATCGGAAGTGAATATACGGAACGTGGAAGTGAAAAAAAAGAAAAATAATACCCGAAAACATCGAACGACAACTGAGGCATACGACACGGTACATCCAAAGATATTCGAAAAATACAAAAAGAAAATAACTGAAAAGAAGGAAGGAAGGAAGGAAGGAAGAGAAAATATCGACCTCATAAAACCTCTAAAGTCTAATGAAAATCGCCATTCTTCTAATAGCGGCAATGTAAGTACCATTAAATATTTCAAAATCTATTATAATATAAAATTTTGTACAAAATAAGCGAAAGAATTTTATTCTTCTCGAGCCCTTGTGACAAATGATCGATACGGCTTATTACATGCGTATTCTTGAGCGACTCAGTTACTCCATCAACTCGATCTCTCTATTTCAACGTTAGGCAAAATATAGATATTCCATTTGAATTTTTCTTTTTTTTTTCTCCATCCAAATTAATTGAACAAATTTAATAAAATCAACGAATTTATTTTTTTTTTTACCCGTTCTCAAAATTTTTTCTCTCTCCATTTTCTATCAATTAAAAAAAAAAAAAAGAAGAAATCGTAAAATAAAATTTGAAAAAAAATCAATTAATTAAAAAAAAAACCCTCGTTTACAAAAATAAAATTAATCCATCATGACCATAGTGGCGTAGGAGCTTACGACTAAATTCAACAAATACATTTTTTTTTAAATTTGAATACCAAATACATAAGTTCAGACGATATGTCGAACAGTGGCGTCACCTTTCGCGATGTATACAACCCAATCCCCACATTCGATGGCAAAAACATACCTGTCGACCACTTTATCAAAGCATGCAAAAGAGCAATCAAAATATTACCCGAAAATGAACACGCGAAATTACTTATCATGTTACAATACAAATTAAACGGAACCGCTCTTGATTTCGCAGAAACAAAAACACATGAAACAATTACAGAATTTCTTAACGATCTTAGAGACAATTTTAGTGCCCCTATCGAATTACTTGATCTCGAATTAGAATTAAAAACAATTTCACAAAATTATAATGAGCTAGTACCAGAATACGCGACACAAACACGAGTAATTTTGAAACGAATAACAGAAAGATTAGAGGAATGTTACACTCAGGAAAGCGAAAAAGAATACCTCAAGAATAAAATAGCAGAACTAAGAAAATCGGGAACACGAGCCTTCGTTAGAGGCCTTTTCGACAAAATAGGTAGTTTTTTGATTAATCAAAACATTCAGTCCCTTGAACAAGCCATAAAAGAAGCAAGTAATATCGAACAAGAACTTTTGAAACGGAGAACAGTAAATCTTAATCGAATAACTCACAAAAATACCCAAATAGAACAATCCGAGCCAGCGAAAGCACATTTCGTCGAAACACGACAGGAAATAACACAAACATATTGCGAATATCACCAAACGAACAGTCATTCCACTGCAGAATGCTTCACCATAAAAGAATTAAGAGAAAACCGGAGCAGAAGATCTAGGGATTCATTCCACCAGAACAGACCAAATTTTCAAAACAAGTATCACAGCGATTTGCGCGATCACCAACAAAATTTTCGAAATATATATCGCAACGACTCAAACGACAGAGAAAGGGATTTTCAAAACAGATATCGCGACGATTCAAATGACAGGCGACGAAATTTTCAAAATAGGTACCGTGACAATTCATGCAACAGACAATATTCCGATCACGGATATCGCAGCGATTCACGCGACCGAAAATATTCCGATCATAGGTATCGCAGCGATTCGCGCGATAGACAGCAAAATTATTACAGAGACAATTCACGAGATAGGTATTGCGACCACGACCGCGGAAGATACCAAAATAATCATCACAATGACGACTCATATAATTATTACAGTAACTCGAGAAACAGATCTCGAGATAATTTTTGCGACAGATACTCTAACGATAAGTCACAAAAACGACGTAACGAAAGTACGGAAAGACTTAAGGACCGAATTCGCGAACTCACAAAAGCCGTAGCAGAAATTCAGCAACCAAAAAACTCGAGTCCGACTTCGCGGGACAGCGCGACGCGAAGCGAATCACAAGAGCGCTCAACACCAGACCAATAAACGAGAAAAATCTCGAAATACAAAATACGCTATCTCGAAATCCAGTCAAAATTTTCCATATCAGACCCCGAGAACAATCAACGGAGGAATCAGAAACCAAAACGAAAAAACCCAAAATATTGAAAGTATCACAGAAACGTAATCGATCATCATCATCGGACCAGTCCTCTGGCAACCCAGCACCCAAAGAGATAATATTACTACCAAGACAAATTGAAGAATCAGAAGACATCGACACAGACTCTGACCAAGAAATAACATCAGACAATCAGGAACAAAACGAAGGGAGTGCACGACCCAAAGTCAATCCAAAAATCGACGACAACAACTACGATTCGTCAATGTCTGAAAAAGAGGAACAAATTGAACTCACAAAAACTGAACAGGAACCGACACGGCAAATTTCAAAGGACAACCCACAGGAAAACGGATTGGAAAACGATACTGTAAACAAAGAAACGGCAAACGAACCAAGCAAACTAACAAGGAAACGAGAGGATACAACCAAATTATGCGAAAATACAGACAAAGAAGAAATGGAATGCTCAACGCAGCAACAAGAAAATATAAAAAGCTCAACGCAGCAAAAGGAAGAAAATATAAAAAACTCAACGAAGCAACAAAAAGAAGAAATAAAAAGCTCAACGCAGTAAAAAGTAAAAGATGCGAGCCCCGAGCCGCCACCCCGGATCTTTATCGACGCTAGTGATCGCTTTGGAAGACCCAGAGCCACATGCAACGATAGCATTGCTACTCACAATACTCACGGTGGACCCGGAGTCGTGAGAAACAATGACACATATAACGAAATGGCAAACGAAATGGAAAATGAAACGGCAACGGAAGAGGAAAAGTCTGCGGAACTGGAGGTTGTCCCAAACTTTAGGTCACCAACATCAGACAAAAGCGACGGAAAACGCGCGAAACAACCGGACGCGCAATCCAACTTCCGGTCACCACCATCATCTCGGGACCTGCAAGAAGAAGAGGAACGGACATTACCAACTCATGTGGAAAAACAACTCCAATTGGAACCTACAACATCGTACTCCACACGTCCAACTTCTTCATGGGAATTTTAACCAAGTACGTCGAAACAGGCCAGTTATAAGGACATCGAACCAACCTTCCGATCTCCACCAGAAATACAAGCGGTCCCAGCACCATCACCGATCACTAAACGGGGACCAGGCAGATCATGGAAGAGACCTCCATCTCAACTATTGACGGCGGTTATAAAACGCAAACCTGGCAGACCTCGAAAAAAAAAAAAAAATAATAATTTTCCTCATTACCACCACTAGTTGCCAAACGTGGACGGAGAAGACCACGAAAAAAATGCACCATTTCAACAAAAAACACACAGAAAAGTCCCATACATCTGGACATGCCATTTTCAACCGACAGCGATCCCGAGAGCTCGACATCGACATAGCGTTCGTACCATCACAATATCACAGAAATCGACTAACGTCAATCGACTCATAACGAACAACCAGGCATAGAGCAAGAGGTGAAAAAAAAAACAGCAGAACCCGACTTCGCAACAAACCAAACAGATGTTACCGACTACGACGGACCTCTTTATCAAAACCAAGACCAAACAACATACGTCGAAACGCAAATGGAAGAATTGCCTGCCATACCAACAAGAGAGTCAATTCGGTCAAGTGATATAAAGAAATACCCCCACCAAGAGGAACAAAACCGAACGGAAATTAGAACCAAAATAAATGTGCCGACAACCAATGAAAAGAACCTAATAACACACATAACGACAAACTGCACAGGTACCATGAAGAACAACACATACAAAACAAAATGCAACCAACAACGTCGGTACACGAGTCGTACAAAGCGAAGAACATCAACGGCAACGAAACTTCAAGATATTTTCGCAAAGAAATACTAACAAAAAAAAGACACACATTACTCTATTTCATCGGAAACATTAATCAATAAGGATTAGAACAACGACATCGACGACACAACTAGAATAAGTACACAAATAGAATGAGTACACAAATAGAAACACTCGCAAACAAACTAACTAGAACTAACGGAAATTGTCTATAACTATATACACACATTTTAAAAGCAGGTTTCAACACAACACACAAACAAGCTTTAGCAAAAACAATAAAGAAGGAAATGTGTAACATCAACCTCGCTCTCCTCGGACTTTGAGACGACGCAGAAGTTACACGACACAAACAAAGAACCATACTCTTTATGACAGAAAGCGTAGAAGCCCTTATAGAATTAGAAATCGATACAGAAACACTAAAAAATGCAATCCTTTTTGCAAAATCCGGACAAATATACCCACAATTTTTACCAGCGAAAACAATCTTACGCAGTGCAGAAGCTATCACGAAATCATCATCAAGCACAGAATTTTCAACACCATTAGTTACAAAACACATATTTGATATAGCGACTTTGACGAAATTAACAGTTTTCACAACAAAAAAAAATAATTTATGTTATAAGAATTATACTGTTAGATTTAGCACACTATTAATTATACCAGCATTTATTATGTTATAAATTTATATCATCAAAATTCCACTGTTAGATTCAACACACTATTAATTATAATAGCCTTGCGATTTATGTTCATTAAACAATCAATACAATACAAGGTATTACTGAAAACGTCGAAGATTTTTGTTTTTAAATGGCACCTATACGTACTACCTAAGATCGAAAGCCTATTCATCATCTGCGATAACCACGAAACACAAATCAAAACAATAGAAAATTCAGGCATTTTACAGTTAAAACCGTCATGTCAATCTAAAACGAAAAAGTGGTAACTAATATACATATAATTTTTATAAAAAAAAAAAAGCACCATTATTTTAATTGATACGCATGCACATTTTTGAAAATAAAAGATGGCTACAGATATTTTATGAAATCAAAGCAACAAATAAATCATAAACATTAACCATGTAAACAAGGTGTATCGCTCAGTCGTCACAAGGACCAACAGAATCAAACCGTCCAAATCCAGCCTAACACACCTTTCCTCCTACTAACCTTAAAGCTAATCAGAATTTAGACTGTTTCAGGATAATCATCAATCAAATAAACGAAAAGCAACGACAATCGAAAAATCGGATATATCATAGCCAACTAAACAGACAAATTTTGAACCTGATGGAAACAAAAGCACAAAGGAATCGTGAAATCTTATAGTCAAATATTTCTGCACAATACATATGATTACTTTTACGGATACCTTACAGACCATACCCTTCCAATATAACAAACCACTCACCACTAACACAAAAGCTAATGAACTCAGTCAGTTGCAGATCTCAGCACTTAGAAAAATTCAAGAGAATTCATAGTCGAAACAGACAAGCATACCCACAGATTCGATACAAGCCAATGGACAAGGAAGCAAAAATCCACACGACATAATGGTCAAACCAACACACTGAAGCCATCTGACAGAAGAAACATAAAATACATACACACAAACAAAACCATTTACGAAAATATAACACACACGTTCTTCCTCATTTCATTATATAGAATCAATTTTTCATTATATAAAATCAGAACACTAAAATATTATTGTAAACGAATTATTGTATATCACGATGCGGAGCATCGTTTTGTAAGAGGGGGAGTGGAACGGTCCCATCCTATAGCCTAAAAAACTCTTTTCCTTTCCCACGCCAGCTCATCAACTTCACTCTCGCTACTAGTCCTCTCGCACGCTTAAACCTTACATATCAGCTAAACCTAATACTCTCTTCCGGTCAATCTCACAACCGTCAGCACTTTAGCTCCAGTTTGCCCTTGGTCCCACGGGCTTTGTTCCTCTGTCTTGACGACATCCCCTCCACTCTCATTAAGTCCTCTCCTTCCTTCACCTCATTAGCACTGCAGTTCTTCACCAACCTTAAATCATCCAAGACGTGCACTCCCCAAATATTCTAACGTACCAATAAATCACCAATCTAAAGTATTTCGAGTCTAACTTCAATTACATTTCATCTTACCCGTTCGCCCATCACACGGAAATATCCCAAATGTTATATTGCAATTGACATATTTCGGAAATATTTCAGAAATATCGAAAATGTTATATTGCAATTGTCATTTTTCAGAAATATTTCGGAAATATCCCAAATGTTATATTGCAATTGACATATTTCGGAAATATTTCAGAAATATCGAAAAATTTATATTGCAATTGACATATTTCAGAAATATTTCGGAAATATCCCAAATGTTATATTGCAATTGACATATTTCAGAAATATTTCAGAAATATCGAAAAAGTCATATTGCAATTGACATATTTCAGAAATATTTCGGAAATATCCAAAATGTAATATTGCAAATGACATATTTCGTGCCGTGTGGGAATGAACGAATATTTTACGTATATGAGATGTATAAAATTCCACGGAGATATTGTTGAAAAACACACGTCCAATATACGTATAATACGTTATTTTGACATCAATTCAGTTGGCTTCGTTTCTATCGTCAACTAGATGTTCCTTATACATATAATATATGTTGTGACACTGCGCCACAGACGAGGCATAAGCCTCGCCGAAGTCCGTCACCACACGCCGCCAATACCCGCGAAATGTAAAATAGGATAAGAATCAGCAAGCCTCGAACAATTATCGAAACCCCGTCGTCCCTCGTCGCTCTTCTTTCACCATCCCCGAAGTTCCATACCAACCCGATAATATCCTTAAGAATCCCGTCGACCCACAAATCCCCGACAAAACGCATTAGAAGAAACCCTGTGGACGGCGAAAAAGAACGAGCTACAAGGACAACGCCGCATATTATCCCAGTCTTCGCCGAGAATCCCACTCACACCGCCGCGCCGAGGCCCTCACATGGATAGAACACCGAGAAAAGCCGAACATCTGCGAGGGCCCGGTCGGTATATCGAGCGAGTGGGATTATTGGAAAAATCAGCATAAAGCGCGCAACGTCAAGTCTTATGCTATCGAGAGATCCAGTGTCCACAGGGAGCCCTCACCCCTTCCCCCTACGATCTTTGTCGCCGAGTCGATCGTCGCGTGCCATCGTCGGCAGCACCTGCCGGGCCATGTGACGATCGGACGCATATTACGACAACGCGCCGTGAATTAAGAGGCACGGTAGTGCCTCGAGACAAGTACATTTCCTCTCCTTTACCGACATGTCGAGAGGTACTACAGCCTCTTATACGCCCCACATCTGGCTTATACACGGGAGTATATCTATATAACGAAACTTATTTTCCGAATTATTAATGAATTATACGGACTTAGGCAATGATATCAACACGAATATTTTTACTATTATAAATATTTTTAATATTTAGTACCCCTATCCCCACACAGGTGTCACCACAAATTTTCAAAGCCAACTAGACTTCTTCTCTTCAATGTTGATAGCTACACTCGCGAGTCGTCTCATATATTCAAAGCGTTGCCGTAGACATCTGGGCATATATCTGTTGTCCACAATAGATATGGGTTTTTTTTTTTTTTTTTTTTTAAATAAAGGGTGGGACTGATCTTTCGGAAGAGGCGCTTCATACAATTATGATAGAACTTCACTTAGGTAAGTTCGTTTAATCATTTAATTGTATATCGCGCCTCTTCCTGAAGATCAACTGTAGATGTTCAAAGTCGTTTACGGCAACATTATATTCTGTTTTTTTTTTTTTTTTTTTTTTAAGGAATAAACTGGGCTAAACTATATACGAGACAATATGTGTGATTACTTCAATATTGCTCGGGCAAATTCCTCCTTATCACTAACAATGGGTAAGTTATAGAACTGAGCGAAGGTCGGTGAGTTTTTTGTCCATCCTGCAGTCGATCTTATACTTCCAATACTGACGCCCTTGATTTTCGCAGTTGACGTCGACGCATGCCGAGTGCTGTGGGCCGAAAAAATCTGAGTGTCCAGACCGCTTTTAGACAGCATACTCTTTGTCCAACGGCATAAAGTTTGACAGGAAGCTGCTCTATGAGGCTTCTTAAACGCGATAAATAACGACTCAGCCGAGCCACGCAGAAATTTTGTTTTCAACAGATATGATTCCAATGTAGCTGCGGCACAAATTTTTTCCTCCTTATCATAAAAGGGTAGAACCAGTAGAGGTTGTTTTCTGTTCACTGCGGAAGTCTTGATTCTATCCGGGATCTTTATCGGTATGGACGTTCTGTGTCTTTCGATGTTTTGTATCTTGATTAGCGAAAACGTTTGCATCCGATGTCCAGTTACGAGCGAAAGTAGTGTCATAAGTTTTAGAGAGATTATTTCGAGTGTCATATCCTCGTTTGAACCAAGAGTACTTATGTAATTTAAAACAATCTTAGGATCCCATGTCTGTTCATACTTTGGGTTGGATGGACGTAGCTCAGACACACCTTTGAATAGGCGCCTTATTCTAAAATCCTGGCCTATTTCAGGGCCCATAACTAAGGCTATAGCCGATCGTAAGCAGTTCAGGGAACCTCGTGAAGCTCCACATATGTACTCTTTGGTAAGTAACATTATCACATTCTCGATCGAAGTTTGAAAAGGACTGGTATTTTTCTCAACACAGAAGTCCCACCATTTTCCAATGGGCTATTGTATTGTTTAAGTGACGAATCCCGAAGGGAGGCGATCATTATCTCCATCGACTCTTCTGGAATACCCTTTATCTCGACAGCTCTCCTGATAAGCGTCCGGCAACCAGGGTAACTTTTCTCCAGAGAGGATGTGGTTTTCTGCTCGAAGAAGATAACAAATGTATGTTAGGCTTAAAATATATCGGCTCTGCAGTGAGAAGAGCGCGGAATAATGGGAACCAAGGTTGCACGGGCCACTCAGGAACTACAAGAATACCCCTCGACCCTTCATCTCTTATTTTACGTAATACCCGTAAAATGACCACAAGAGGTGGGAAAGCGTAAAAATAAAAATTCTTCCAAGGCACCGTAAATGCATCAACTGCTATGCTGTTCGGGTCTTGAAGCCACGAGATATATTTTTCGCACTTTGTGTTTACGCGAGTGGCGAATAAATCACCGTCAGGTTTTCCAAAAGACCGAACTATTTTGTCAAATGCCGTTTGGGATAACTCATATTCCGTTTCTGGCTCCAACCTGCGTGACTCAAAATCTGCTTCAGTATTATCTTTGGAGCTGATGAACGACGCAAAGATCCAAATTCCTCGCTCTTCACACCAGTCCCAAATCTGCCTAGCTAGATTACTTAAGCATACGAGTCGAACTCCTCCCATTCTATTTATGTATGATATGGCTGTAGTATTATCTAAGCGTAATAAAATATCACAGTTTCTCAGATTTCTCGCAAAACACTTAAGGCCAAAAAATGGGGTGGTTAGTTCCAGTATGTTTGTGTGGTTCTTTCGTTCATTTCTATCCCAAAAACCATGTGATCTCGCCTGTCCACAGGCGACTCCCCATCCCGATAACGAAGCATCCGTGAAAATCTCGCGACAAAATTCAAGCGGTTTTGTGGAGTTATTTGTATGAAGAATCGCTTCCCTCCACCACTCAAGGTCTGTACCTAAATGCTTGTCCAGGGTCATAAAACTGTCATACGAACCGTTGCTCGCTTTTAGAGCCAAATACCGTGCTCTCTCAAATGCTTTTGTATGTCCCAAACCGTACCTAACTGCAGGACAACACGAGCCAATTACACCTATGAATTCAGCAAATTCACGAATCTTACATATTTTTATCGATCGATATTTTTCGATTTCTCTTTTTACTCGATCCCTTTTCTCTTGCGTGAGTTCAATTATCATATTTGTGGAATCAAACCAAAAACCAAGAAATCTGCACTTTTTTGATGGTATCAACTGACATTTCTTTTCATTAATAACGAAACCGAGTTTTTCTAAAAGTGAACGAGTGAAACGAATATTTTCTTGGCATTCATCGTAGGATCTGCCAAAAAGTAGCAAATCGTCCAGATAAATTACCGATGTAAACCCCTTCTGTCTCAGGTTTGCCATTACTGGTTTTAAGATCTTTGTGAATGCATATGGGGCCGTAGCGAGGCCAAAAGGCGAACAAGTAAAGAAGTAAATTCGAAAAATTGGCCGTTATATCGGAATCTCAAGAATTTCCGATCAGATTTCGCCATCGAAACTACATAATACGCATCCTTAAGGTCCATCGTTGCCATAAAACAATTTTCGCTCATCAAATTTATAACGGCCTTGCGGTCCTCGAGTTTAAAATGTTCTGTATGAACGAACTCATTCAATTCTTTGAGGTTAAGAATAAAACGATTGTTGCCATCTGATTTTGGAACCAAAAATATAGGTGATATAAATTGGCCTTGACTGTTATCGCATGGTTCTATAGCACCTTTATTCAAAAGCTTCGAAATTAGTTTTGAAATTTCGAAATGTTCCCTTGTACTTAGAACACGCTCATTCGGTAAATTAATTTGAATTGGATGAGACTCAAATAGTATCTTATACCCCTGTATCCACGACAAAATATATCGATCGGAGGTTATCTCTTCCCATTTCGAAATAAAAAAACGCAGTCTGCCAGCAATAACACTCACAGAATTTAGTATCGTCTTTGACGACGATTGTCGTATTTCTGGTTGGTTTTCCAGTTGTTCTCGTATCTCTGATTGCCTCGTCGATTGGTTACAACATACTGAGTCCTCGCATTCTGTTGTTTTTTCCCGCCCAGCGTTGACGAGACTTGTCGCTGGTTTCCCTGTGAACGACGGGGCGGGAATTTCGAGTTTTTTTTAACGTTATTGTTTTGAGACTTTGCCACTACTCTAAAATCTTTTTTGCAGTTTTCCAACGCCTTAGCAGCCTTTAATTTTTCTTCCAACTGCTTCCCAAAGAGTAATTCATCGGGGGAAGTCCCATTAAGCACGTTCTTGAAAGGCACGCTCAAATTGGCCAGTATTAAGCTTTTTCTGATGGTCGATTCGTCGTGTTGCAGATCTGATAAAAGTCTCCCAATATCACTAAGCTGTTTAAAAACATCCAGGTTATCGTGGCTACTAGATCGTTCCAATATACCTAAGAAGGTTTTTCCCACCGCTGCTAGACAAGCCGCGATCTTTGCCTGCTTAGCCTCAATACGCTCGTCCCTCTTAATTATTATCTCCTGTAGAGACGCTCGAACCTCTGGATTAATTTTTGGCGGATCTATGATGCAGCAGTTCTTCGGCGGTGGATATTTCTTAATCAGAGCTACTCTGTCTTCTGATGGCATGCCACTCCTCAAAATTTCTTCCCAACGAATACCCAAATCTCTTGGGATGGCGGCAGCCAAACATCGATCCTCTAGGAACCGTTTACCCATAACCTCGAGGATCTTTGGATCCAGAACAACGTCCTCTTGATCTCCGTGTACCTGAATTTCAGGGATTTGACGAGGGGTGGGACGGTCAATCTGCCCCACATTATCTGCACCTTGCATAACCGGAGCTTCAGTCGGGCGCTCCGACATATGTGTCGGAGTCCGATCTGAATCGTGACTGTGCACAGAATCGTCCTCTCCATCGCGCTCATCGGTATTAGATGACTCCTCGTGGCTATGAAGAGAGATGGAAGAATCTTGCGAATATCTCGAGCTGTATCGATGCCCTGATAGACCAAAAAATAATAATCGATATTACCATTATCATCCTCATAGTCTGAAAATCCAAACGAAATCATACATCTCAGTGTCATTGCTGGGTTAGAGCCCAATGACATGTGGATGTTTAAAATCCTGACCATTGCAAATTTAATCTGCCCGATGAGGTTAGAGCCTATTCGAGCGATAGAGCAATGTTCTTGGCCTGAGTATAACTCTCCCGTATAGGTTAGAGCCTACACGGGTGGCCGACGACATATTTTTGGCCTGAGTATAACTCTCCCGTGTAGGTTAGGGCCTACACGGGCGGCTGTCGTTAATGTCACCGAGTCTCTCCGTGAGAATTATCTTGGTCTGAGTAATAACTCTCGTGAATAGGTTAGAGCCTAAGCATGCGACCTAAATAACGTCTTTTTCGACATTATCAACTCTTTTCATGATGAGGCTTGAAGCTGTGCGCTAAAGAAAAAAACGAAGCATGAAACATATTCGTAGAAGAGACTTACTGCGTTTCCTCTTTCGTTCTTTCCTTTTCTCCTTTCTGAGAAGTAATTCTTCCAATCTCTTGATTCGTTTGTCGAGACATTTCTCCTTATCCTCGCGGTCTGTAGAGTCACTTCTTCTACGTTTTTTATTCATATTTAACCAAAATCTTGACGAAAGCGCAATGAAAAAAAAAAAAAAAACAAACAAAAAACACACGTGTGGTTTCACCCGCACAAAGAAGAAGATTGTTTGAAAAATTTTTATTGAAAAAAATTCGGATTGAAAAAAAAATTCGAACGAAGTACTTGGCGAGTTCGTAACAGGTAGTCCGTACAGTCATTTTACATAACTCGCCAAGTACTTCGTTCGAATTTTTTTTTTCAATCCGAATTTTTTTCAATAAAAATTTTTCAAACAATACATTTTTAGATTAAGTCCCTAAGTCCCGTTTCAAGACGTTTTCGGGCGTTGTGACCTACTTATAAATGGTTAATAAATAATAGAAACAATAAAAATGCTGGATGTACTTGGCAACTGTGAGTTGGATGATTTGAATTTATTTGAGAACTTTTTGTGAGGATTTATTTTACAACTATTTATGTTTGACATATTTTTGTAAGGAAAGACAAAACGATGTAAGGAAATGTACTTGTCTCAACTTTTTGTACACCATTTATGGTGTTTTTTGGGGGTATAGAATACCTCGTATCGCGTGTCTACCATTCGCGCGCGACCGCGCTTTTAAACACTGCTCTTATACCACGGATTCGCGGGGTAAATTCAAACTTAAATTCGATCGTTCTCAAAATGCATCTGCTCCATAGGATATAAGATAGATATTCGATTTGTTTATTACTTTAATATAAGAATAGCATAAGAAATGTTTTAAGAATATACATATAAATATATATAAATTGTAAGGGTCTGCTGCTCGCTTCCTTTTTCTTTTCCCTTCTTTCCTCTACCACTTTAAAAACTTTCTCTCGAGATCCCTTTTTTTTGTCAAACATTTAAAGTAACAAGGCACTACCCTTAACTTGAGTTTTACGGCAAACGACTGCTGGCCACATGTGCGATTGTAAAAAGACGGGCTTTGTTCTCAACATCATGTAAGGCCTACGTGACTTTTCTTCAATTTCTCGGACTCCAGTTTAGTTTTTCACCCACCTAATAAACACTCAAATGTCGGGTTTTACGAGTTAGAGGTCCAAGCATTCTTGGACCCTTTTTTTGTCGAGCCCGCTTTGCGAATAGCCGTGGAGAAGGGCCTTCTGTCTTTCGTCACCAAATCCCTGAACAGGGCAAAGTATATAAGCGTTGCACATAGACTTCTAATAAAAAGGAGAGAGAGAGAGGGAGAGAGGAGAGCGAGGGCAGCTAGGCCTAGAGTGAAAGAGCGTAAGTGTAGAAGAGAGAGAGAGAGAGAGAGAGAGAGATAGTCTTGGTGGTCTCATCGTGTGCGTGGCCCGCTTCGTCCCCTGCGAGGGAGGGGCTGTATGTATGTGAGTGCATGTGCCGTGTGCATGAGAGAGAGAAAGCACGAGTGCAAGGGAGAAAATATATACTCCTACCGTCGGGCTCATCGAGTCCAAGTCTTGCGATTTTCAGAAAATAAGTTTTTACTCAGTAGTCATCGGCAGAGAGAGAATAATCTTGACTTCCAACGGGTTCGCATGGTTGCACAAAACCGTCCGCGGAATTCGAGATCCATCTTTGCACTTTGCATTTTTTGTTCGCGTATATTCCTATTATTAATCTAATAATAAGTCTAACTTCTTGTCATCAATTTCAAATTCATTTATTCTATTAAAATAGTTTGTGTGTCTCTAACTTTTATTTGATTCATTTGAACATTCCCGCGCCAAAGAGCTATTTCAATAGCTTTCCACAGCAACGATCCCCTACAACTCTCGGTCTCGAAAAGACCGACCAACGAGCAAACCTTGGTGGCAGCAAGCCCCTGGGTCGTAACAGCCATCCATCATCGAAGGCGCGTGCGCCAGCGACGGCGACTTCGGTGGCCCAATAAGCCATCGATTATCGATCCCCCGATGACCCATATTAATATTGCGCAGGCCCTTGACCCCGATCTTACCCGAATTTTCCCGAATCCTTTTCCCACGAGCCGTCCCGGTGAAGAAGAGAACGAGCTCGTCACTTCGGCGAGAGCAGGCATAGCGTAAAGAGGCATAGCGCGAATTACCATTGTATCGAGCCATTGCGTGAGTGAGTTATAGAGCGAGAAAGACCGGACACGTGGTCGAGACCCCCATACTCGGTATCGCGGACCACGACGATCATTGCGAGCGAGAACACGTGTGGAGTCCTGCCATCCGATAAAGTAAGCCCGTTCCATTACCTTTTTTTTTTCTATTCTGCTGCCCCTTCAAACATTTTTGGCGACAAAAATACCCTTTTTCTTGTATAAAAACCGTGAGCGTGTGGTGACGCAGCGCGACCCTCCCTTCTACACTTCCGCGATTTTTCAAGCCCGTCGTCCCCATTTTCTCTTCTTTTCATTTATTGTAGTTTCCCCTGGTTAATTGCGAGCTTGGTTTATTTTCAATATTACCGAAAACCCGACGTGGGTAATTATTAAGAGGCCATCGCGCCGGGAAATCCATTGACCCTGAGATATTGTAACCCCCCCCCCCCCCCCCCCCCGCTTTTTTTTTCCTTGTTGCGTTCGAGTCAGTAAAGTTAGAAATTTTGTCGATCAATATCGACTGGCGCCCAAAAATCACTAGTACAATTTTATTTCTTTTTGCGTTAATTTTTTTTGTTTCGATTCTTGTTTAACACGCGTCCTCGCCACGCTCGAAATTGTCGCGTGGGCGAGTCGCCTGATTTCCCATAATAGATTTCGGTATACTTTTCTTTTGCCCACTTATTTTTTTTTGTAGATAGACCCCTCTTTTTTTTGTTTCTTTTTTTTTTTGCAAGTACCCCGGGTTTGCCCGGGAATAACGTCCGGCAAATCGCAGAGTGCCGTGACAATGTATATAATTTGATGTCAAATGCTTATTGTATAATATATACGTAAAATATAGGTATATAAAATTCTTTCACTACATCAGTTAAATAGCACCACAATATATACTCAATACAATATACGTATAATATAAGTCTATAATAGACGTATATCATATCATATACATATATATCTAAAATATATGTACATTAGACGTCACCCAGGGAACACAGTTATATTGCAGCAATGTAACGGCTATGTTACCGATTGTAACAGATAATATCACCTGGATGTTACATGTAACTTACATGTAAGTTACAATTTCCCACTCATCAATATAACTATGTTATATAACGTGTTATATACCCGGTATGTAACATTTATATTGCAAGGTAATGTAACAAAAGTCATAACAGTTATATAACTGCAATATTCTAAAGTAATATGATAAAATAAAAGATTATTATTAAACAATTTTTTTATTTCATCATATTATTATGTCGTTGTTTGTAGAAAGAGATTTATTTTGGTTCTGGTAATTTTACAGCTATTCGTTTTCAATCAAAGTAGTGATGAGGAGTTGAGTCGGGAGATTGCGTGCGTGTCAGCGTATGAGCTGGGCTATCCTGTAGATCAGAACAGTAGATGCTCTTCATCTGCGATGAGGTGGATTTGAGAGGCGGACGCCCTTCCGGTGTGATGCTGGAGGTTTGAGAGGCGGATACTCCTAGGTTCCGTCAGATCAGGAGTAAGAGAACTGATCTTAAATAGATTCGTGTGAAAGTGAGAGAACTGGGCTCTCCGATCTAGTAGATACGGAAGAGAACTGGTCTCTCCCGCTCAAGCGGAAACCCTCTCTATTTAGGTCAAAGAAAAGCCTCTAAGGGGCTTCTGAAATGTCCAACGAGATCAATGTGTTGTGGGCGAAAAAAGCTCTGATAAAATGCCCACCAACACGAATAAGTTCCACGATCTCGAGGACGCAAGAAAACCACTCCAGAAGCAAACGCTGAAAGAACTGGGTTAATACGCACAAACACTCACTAAGAAACACTCAAAACTCACATGCAATAATAACTGAAAAAGAAGAAAAAATAATAAAATTATAATCGGCACTTTTTATGAATGAACGATATGGAACTCGTATGTATGTATCGAGACTAGTCGAGAATAATGAATATTGCTCGGCAAAACACTCGAGAATGCGTGGTTTGTTTTTTTTCTCGTTTGAATTTGGCGCGGTTTGAACTGCTCAGTTTCGTTCCCAGGTAGCACATATGTCCAATCGGTAACGATAAGTTATCGTTTCTAGGTTGCCTTTAGGATCTTACTGAAAGGTATCCAGTTTACATCGTTTAATCGACATCTATTTTACCGTTATCTAAACGGTGACTTCATTAGGTTTCCTATACGACTAGTAAAATAGTTGTCGAAACGTCATCAATTTATTTAGTCTGATTGATAGGTATTTTAGGATATTCAAAAGGTATCAATTAATTACCATCTAATGTATTTGTACAAAAGTTGTCCAGATGATATCTTTCTATAGGGCTGTTTTTAGTAGGGTTGTCAATTTAATGTTAACCAGAGTATGTTCACGTAAACGTTGTCCAAGAGATATCTTTCGGCGGAACTATTTCTGCTCCTGTTTGCAGTGAACTAAAAAAGTTATCTTCTTTATGTCTTTTTTATGTTGGCAATATGCCGTCTACAAGTAATCCCTTATAAGTTATGACGCCGAACGCACGTTCGGCGTAGGTGACAAAACGTTTTGTCACCTACGGCGTCGAGATAAAATTAACACATGCGGTGAATGAAGAATACGTTTTTATCTTTCTATTGTCAAGGGTTTTTATATTAAACCCGTAAGTATATATGCCTCGTTGTTTTATTATTGAATTTTTAATTTTTGTATAATTTACTTTCATTACATTTTGTTAGGTTAACTTGATAGAATATTCTATCAAGTTAACCTAACAAAATGTAATGAAAGTAAATTATACAAAAATTAAAAATTAAAAATCTTGCCACTAAGATATCTTTTGGATGTCCCATTATGGCGCCATTAAGGTGTCATTTTGTCAACTATTTTTAGATGTCTATAAGATACATTTAAGACATCATTTCGATTTGAACCCGGATGCTATGAATTCGTCTAATTCATGCCTCTAAACGATATCTTTTAGCTGTGGCAATTCGACAACGTTATGCCTCCGTATTGGCAACCGATAAGCGATCGCCATTTGTTGGCATTTTGTCAATTGTTATGGTTCTCTTATAGTTATCATTAAGACATTAATAAGTTCCCATCCGGACCGACATAAGTGATACAATTCGTGATACAAAAAGGTATCTTTTCGCCAATAAAAAAGTTATCCTGAACTTTATCTGGGTGTCTTTCGGGCATCTTATAGATAACATATTGCTACCTGGGTTGTGAGAAGTACTCAGCGCTCGAACGCCGCTGCTTATATACCCGCACTATGGGAATCTAGAGATCGTTCGAGGCTGGAAAGGCCCAGCAGCTGACAGCTGCGACTCGTGTATGTGGCGTGTGAAAATAATAATATATTGTTTATTATTTCATAGGTGTGTTTAAATCAGTTTATTATCGTTTTATAAGTGATTCTTCCATGGCTCAGAAATATGTCGCAATCCGGAATCTTCTAGATCTGGTATTTTCGAGTGACTCTAAGAGAGAGTGAGATAAAAACATAACCTCGAACTTTCTCGCAGTTTTTCGTGCATTCGGGGATCGTTGGTTCTGTTATTTTCGTTGTTTTTCCAACAGTCGTCGTTATAGGTCGTGGAAGGATTGCACTGAAAAAAAATAATCCTGCACGGATTTCTCGACAGGATTTTATTCTCCCCGACAGGGACTTGAACCTGCGACCTACCCATCTATCCTACCTATCTACCTAACACGCTACCCACTACCCTATCAACTGTTTATGAACTTTGGTGATTCACAACATGTATTTGACACGCCAGAGAATAGATTATCAGTTGTGTAATGTAGTCACATTAGGACAGGATACTCGAAAAGCGAGTACCTCACGGGCGAGACAAAGTGGGAATCGAGTCAGTCTCTCGGTAGCCGTCCAGTGATATACACCACACCGATTGTCTCCTTACTTCTACTATTCATTCTAAATATATATTAACGTTTATTTTATCGGAGTGTTAATTATTTACCCACCCCATACACCACAATTTTGGTGACGAGGAATTTCCGAACTCGGGGTGCAATTATTAAAATAACAGCTGTGTGTCGATCGCAGAAGGCGGCAGTTCAACACCTAGAACGAGAGTCGACAAACGGAGATCAACAGCGGGAGGAGGCGGTATTCGACTTCCTCATGGTAAACGACAACGAAGACGAGTCGACGAGCGGTACGAAAATCGCAGCGAGCGACAATATAAAAGCCGAGCCTATGTTTTTGAACGTAATGATTAACGGAAAAAAAAATTGATATGGAAATAGATTCGGGGTCGTACGTTGCGATTATATCAAAAAGCGATGAAAATAAATATTTTCCCAAGGTTAAAATCACGCGTAAGGCGCCTGCGTTGAACGCATATGGTGAAATTCCATTAGAGAGTAAGAGTGTACTAGAGAATTTAAAAGTAAAACTAGGAAACCGGGAAGAAACGTTGACGCTGAGAGTAATGACAAATGATGGTCCAATTTTGATCGGTAGGCAGTGGCTTAAAGTTTTTGGACGTTGGCCATTGCCATTGAACTTGTTGAACAACGAAAACGATTGCAATAAAATCGATGTAAATGACGTGACGAAACCATTGCCAGAGAAATATCCGAAATTGTTCGGCCCGGGCCCAGGGTTATATAATAAAGGAAAACTCAGGTTGGTGTTAAAGAAGATGCACAGCTGGTAGCGTTAAAAGCGCGACATTTGCCATTCGCGTTAACAAGCAAAGTTGAAGATGAAATTAATCGTCTTGTTAAATTGGGACATCTCGAAAAGGTCGATGTGAGCGAGTGGGCAACCCCGATTGTGCTGGTCATAAAATCGAACGGGTCTGTGAGAATCTGCGGTAGTTTTAAACTAACGGTAAATCCGAATTTAGTTCGAGATCGACATCCGATACCGCTGATTGACGAAATCTTTCTGGCGTTAAGAAACGGCAAAAGTTTTTCGCAAATCGATTTAGAGCATGCGTATATGCAAATTCCGGTGGAGGAAAATAGTCGAGATTGTCTAACGATAACAAGGCACAAAGGGTTGTACAGATACACAAAAATGACAGAGGGCATTGCATCGGGGCCGGGGGATTTTCAAAGAAAAATCAAGCAATGTTTAGCTGGAATTGACGGGGCAATTCCTTATTTGGATAATATTTTCTGCTCGGGCAAGACTGATGAAGACCACTTAAAAACGTTGCACGCAGTATGTAAACGACTCAAGGAACACGGGTTCAGAGTGAATATAAACAAATGCGATTTTTTCAAAGAAAAGTTAGATATTTTGGGGTTCGTTATTAGTAAGGACGGGTTACACAAGTCGAGATCGAAAGTAAAGGCGATGATTGAAGCTCCGACGCCGATCGACAAAAAGCAATTAGATTCATTCCTGGGACTGGTAACGTATTATGCGCGATTTTTACCCGATAGAGCGACCCAACTACAGCCACTGTACGAGTGTGCGAAAGAGGACAAGTTTGTATGGACGAAAGAGTGCGAGAAAGCGTTCGAATGGGTGAAAAAAAGCTAGTATCACCGTGTGTGTTGGCTCATTTTGATCCCAACGAAGAAATCGTATTAGCGTGCGATGCATCGTCGTATGGGTTACGTACCAAGATGGCACAGAGAAACCAATTGCATATACATCGAAGATAATTCCCGAGAAAGAATTAAATCGTGCTATCATTGACAAGGAAGCGAGTGCAATTGTCTTTGGATTCAAGAAATTTCACAATTATATTTTTGGCAAGGAAATTACGCTAAGAACAGACCACAAACCGCTGATTTTTATTTTCGGCCCAAAACAAGAGATTCCGTTAACGACGGCAAGCAGATTACAAAGATGGGCGTATTTTCTGTCGAGATTCACGTATAAAATCGAATATATCAGATCAGAGCATAACGGTAATTGCGATGCACGCTCGCGACTTCCTGTCAAAGATAGCACTCCAATTTTCAATAACGAGTACCTATCGATAAATTACGCCGAAGAGTCGTTTGAAAAATTAAACGCGGTGGAGATTGCAGACGAAACAAAGCGCGATAAAATGTTGAGTTCGATAGTACGGTACGTAAAGGGCACATGGCCAAACGCGAGCGAGCTGAATGAGTACGAAAAAATATTCTATGCGAAACGCGACGAACTCGTGGTAGAAAAAAGGTGTATCATGTGGGGATACAGGGTAGTAGCTCCGGAATCAGCGCAAAAGTGTGTGTTGAATGAATTGCACGCATCTCATTTCGGTATAGTAAAAATGAAAATGTTGGTGAGGTCCTACGTATGGTGGCCGAATATCGATAAAGACATCGAAAACATTGCGGCATCATGTAAAGTGTGTGTACGAGAGCGGAAGAAACCTGCGAGTGTTCCGCTAACGCCGTGGCCGTTTCCGGATAGATGTTGGAGTCGGATTCATACGGATTTCTTAGGTCCGTTTCACGGTCATATGTTCATGTTGATTATTGATGCTTACTCAAAGTGGCCTGAAATTATTGACATGCAAAAATGCACTCAGGCACCGAGGGTAATTGAGGAATTCAAGAAAGTTTTAGTTCGTTTTAGTCTTCCGAGACATTTAGTAAGTGATAACGGTACGCAATACACGAGTACCGAATTTCAAGGGTTTTGTAAGAGCAACGGTATAAAACACAGCTTCTCTGCACCGCATCATCCCGCGACAAACGGCGCAGCCAAGAATTTTGTTCAAACTTTCAAAGATAAAGTAGACAAAATTGTCAAAAGCGGTAAATCACTTGAGTACGCGATTAATCTCTTTTTGTTCGATTATAGAGCTACCGAGCATTGTACAACGGGAAGAACACCGGCGTACATGATGTATAAGCGAGAGTTGCGAACGAGATTCGATCTATTAAAGCCGAGCGTGAGTGACGATGTACAGACCAAGCAGTTGGCACAGGTAGCGAGTAAAAAAGGCAGTCGCAATATCGATCTCCAAATTGGTGACGTCGTGATGGTCGATGACTTCAGCGTACGGAGTAATAAGCGAATAAAAGGGCAAATAATTAAGAAATTGTCTCCAGTAACGTTCGAAGTAAAAGTAGAGTCGGGCAAAGTGTGGAAACGACACGTCGATCAGATCGTTCGATTCATGGCGCCAATTGAGGACGAAACTACCAGTATAGTTACACCTGTGCGAGAACCGGGGCAGAGTTAAGCATTTTTGTAATTAATTACACTCTAAATACAAATTAAAATTGCAATTAGTATTTAAATTTTTTCAAAATACTAATTACAATAGGAATTTGTATTTATATTTTTTCTAATTACAAATTACAATTAATTGGTATTTGAATTTTTTTCTAATTATAAATTAGAAGTAATTAGTATTTAGAATCTTTTCTAATTACAAATTAAAAATCTAATTTGTATTTAGATTTTTTCTAATTACAAATTAAAAGTATTTAATATTTAGATTTTTCTCTAAATACAAATTGAAAGTTTTTAATATTTAGATTTTCTTCTAAATACAAAATACAAGTATTTAGTATTTAGATTTTTTTCCTAAATACAAATGAAAAGTATTTAGCATTTAAAATTTCTTCTAAATACAATTTGAAAGTATTTAGATTATCTTCTAAATACAAATAAAAAGTATTTAGTGTTCAGGTTTGTGACTAGTTACAAGTTATAATTGTAATTAGTATGAAGTTTTACTGTAAATACAATGCCCAATGTAATTAACAAGATTTTTTTACGTACATATTATTCGAAAATGTAATTGATATTATTTTCCAAGCTAATTACAACAACTTTTGATTGTCTTTAAACATTTTTATCGAGATAATTACAAATCACAAATTTAATTTATTTGACCATATGGGTATTTCTGACTATGTGGGTCATTGCGAGGACGATCACGCCGTAGCTGGCATCCAGGTCGGTCGCACCATAGTTCTTGCTGTCCAGGTCGATCGCGCCACAGTTCTTGGCGCCCAGGTTGATCACGTGGTAAACTCTTGGAGTCCAGGTCGACAGCGCAATAGTTTTCCGCGTCCAGGTCGAACGTGCCATGGTTTACCGTGTCCAGGACGACCACGCCATAGTTTCTGGCGTCCAGGTAAACCATGCCATCGGTTTTGGCGTCCAGGTCGGTCACACCATACTTCTTGGCGTCCAGGTCGATCGCACAATAGTTCTTGCTGTCCAGGTCGATCGCGCTATATTTATTGGGGTCCAGGTTGATCACGTCGTAGTTCTTGGATTTTAGGTCAATCAAGCCATAGTTCTCGGCGTCCAGGTCAACCGCACCATAGTTCTTAGCGTCCAAGTTGATCGCGCCATATTTCATGGCATCCAGGACGATCGCGCTATAGTTTTTGGTGTCCAGGTCGATCGCACCATAGTTCTTGCTGTCCAGGGGTGCGTTCCGAATGAAACGCTCGAGCGAGCAAAGTCGTTCACGTCCACCGAGTGAGTTGACAAGACAACCAACCAATGGCGGTTGAGCAATGCTATTGCTTGACCGAGAAGGCGATAGAGGCGCTTCAATAGATAGGTAGCCACATGAACTCAACCGTCCGTTCGGATTAAAATTGTAGTCGCCCGATCGACAACTTTTCGCCGTGGTCCGTGAGTACCATGAACGTTGTCGCGATTATTGAAGCGATATTGAAGCGCCTCTATCGCCTTCTCGGTCAAGCAATAGCATTGCTCAACCGCCATTGGTTGGTTGCCTTGTCAACTCACTCGCTCGGGCGTTTCATTCGGAACGCACCCCAAGCTGATCACGTCATAGTTTTTGCCGTCCAGGTCGATCGCACCATAGTTCTTGGCGTCCAGGTTGATTGCGTCATATTTTTTGCGTCCAGGTCGATCGCGCCATACTCCGTGGCGTCCAGGTCGATCGCACCATAGTTTTTGCGGTCCGGGTCAATCGCGTCATAGTTATTGGTGTCCAGGTTGATCGCGTCATAGTTATTGGCATCCAGGTTGATCGCACCATAGTTATTGGCATCCAGGTCGATCGCACCATAGTTCTTGGCGTCCAGGTCGATCACACCATAGTTCTTGGTATCCAAGTTGATCGCGTCAAAGTTTTTGCCGTCCAGGATGTTCGCGCCATAGTTTTTAGCGTCCAGGTTGATCGTGCCATAATTCTTGGTGTCCAGGTCGATCGCACCGTAGTTATTGGTGTCCAGGTTGATCGCGTCATAGTTGTTGGTATCCAGGTTGATCGTGGCATACTTTTTGGCGTCCAGGTTGATCGGACCACGGTTTTTGGTGTCCAGGTTGATCGCACCATAGTTCTTGGCATCCAGGTCGATCACACCATAGTTCTTGCTGTCCAGGTTGATCGCGTCATAGTTTTTGCCATTCAGGTCCATCGCACTATATTGCTTGGTGTCCAGGTTGATTGCGTCATATTTTTTTGCGTCCCGATCGATTGCACCATAGTTCCTCCTGTCCAGGTCGTTCGCGCCATAGTTCTTGTGGTCCAGGTTGATCACGGCGTAGTTCTTGGATTTCAGGTCAATCGAGCCATAGTTCTCAGCGTCCAGGTCAACCGCACCATAGTTCTTCGGGTTCAGGTTGATCGCGCCATGGTTCATGGCATCCAGGTTGATCGCGCTATACTTTTTTGCGTCCTGGTCGATCGCACCGTAGTTCTTGCTGTCCAAGTTGATCGCGTCATAGTTTTTGGCGTCCGGGTTGATCACACCATAATTCTGCGAATAGCTATGGCGCGATCGACCTGGACGTCCAGAACTATGGTTCGATCAACCTGGACGGCAAAAAGTATGCCACGATCAACCTGGATACCAATAACTATGACGCGATTAACCTGGACACCAATAACTACGGTGCGATCGACCCGGACACCAATAATTATGGCACAATCGACCTGGACGCCAAAAACCATGGCGCGATCATCCTGGACGGCAAAAACTATGACGCGATCAACCTGGACACCAAGAACTATGGTGTGATCGACCTGGATGCCAAGAACTATGGTGCGATAAACCTGGACGCCAAAAACTATGACGCGATCAACCTGGACACCATAACTATGACGCGATTGACCTGGACACCAAGAACTATGGTGCGGTCGACCTGGACGCCAAGAAGTATGGCGCGATCGACCTGGACGCTAAAAACTATGGTGCGATCAACCTGGATGCCATGAACCATGGCGCGATCAACCTTGACGCTAAGAACTATGGTGCGATTGACCTGAAATCCGAGAACTATGACGTGATAAACCTGGACCTCACGAACTATGGCGCGATTGACCTGGACGTCAAGAACTATGGTGCGATCGACCTGGACAGCAAGAACTATAGTGCGACCGACCTGGATGCCAGCTATGGTGTGATTGTCCTCGCAATGACCCAAATAGTCAAAAATGCCCATATGGTCTAAGAAATGAAACTTGTGATTTTAAATTATCTCGATAAAAATCTTTACATACAATCAAAAGTTGTTGTAATAAGCTTGGGAAATTATATCAATTACATTTTCGAATTATACATAGGTAAAAAAATCTTGTTAATTACATTTGGGCATTGTATTTACAGTAAAATTTCATGGTAAATACAATTGTAACTTGTAACTAGTCAAAAACCTGAACTCTAAATACTTTTAATTTGTATTTAGAAGATAATCTAAATACTTTCAATTTGTATTTAGAAAAAATTCTAAATACTAAATACTTTTCATTTGGATTTAGGAAAAAAATCTAAATACTAAATACTTGTATTTTGTATTTAGAAGAAAATCTAAATATTAAATACTTTCAATTTGTATTTAGAAGAAAATCTAAATATCAAATACTTTTAATTTGTAATTAGAAAATAATTCAAATACTAATTACTTTCAATTTGTAATTAGAAAAATATCCAAATACTAATTGCAGTTGTCATTTGTAATTAGAAAAAATTTAAATACTAATTAATTGTAATTTATAATTAGAAATTGTCTAAATACTCATTACAATTGTAATTAGTATTTAAAAAAAAATTAATTATAAATTACGATTGTAATTTGTAATTAGACTGTGTTTGTGAAGGGATCTGGTGTCGGTGGAACCAAAAAAAAATAATGCAGACGCGAACCCGATCGTAGAAAAATATAACAAACTATATATATTTTTTGCTAGATATAATTACAGTAAAAAATCGATGAATGTATTTCCCGATGAAAATGTCCCTAGTGGAAACGTGGCTCGCAGAGCTCGTTTTCAGAATGTACGAGAAAACCCGTGTACCGAGAATGACTCGTGCCGCGCCGAGAATCCCGAGATATCGGAGGAATCGTGAATATATTGAACCCGGGATGTTGCCCACTGAAAGTCTGAATTTTCCTGAACAGATCTGAACCCGTCGTTTTGATCTCAACCCGTAATAATAGCGAAAAGGCCAAATTAAATGCGAACTGTAGCGCGACACGCGTCTGATCGATTCTCGTGTTGGACAAAGACTAGCAAATCAATCATGGCGATCGATGAGAAGGACCCCCCGCATGTCTCAATTGCCCGTTAAATTGTGGCCCGGTACGTGGCGCCATCGACGGAAAAACGCGACCCGACCCGCTCGCTCGCGTGACCCGAAACTTGACCGTGTCACCCGGTAACTTTTCCTCATTCCTGAACAGACTGTAATTAATTACCGCAAGTAATTAATTATGCCCAACACTGAACCGGAGAAAGTATAGCGCCGTTCAAATAGACTAAGACAGCGTAATGAAGATAAGAATTTTGTAATCGTAGACCGTAAGAAATTGTAACGAAAATTAAAAAGGGAGGAATTGAAATGTAGTCACATTAGGACAGGATACTCGAAAAGCGAGTACCTCACGGGCGAGACAAAGTGGGGATCGAGTCAGTCTCTCGGTAGCCGTCCAGTGATATACATCACACCGATCGTCTCCTTACTTCTACTATTCATTCTAAATATATATTAACGTTTATTTTATCGGAGTGTTAATTATTTACCCACCCCATACACCACAAGTTGTATGTTGCGAGCTACTCAATGGATGGTAGTGGTCCCGTCTTCCACCCTTTATTTAGTATAACCATGTCAGTTTTGGAAAAAAAATACAAAATTGAATGTGGCGAATCCAACATGGCAGAAACACTTTAGGAACGTGCGGCCACTTCCCGAACATGTCTTTGCACACTCTATTTTCTCCAGGGTCTCATTATTATAAGCATGTTATGTAAGCGTTACAGAGTCATGTTACATTACTGTAATGTTACTACATTACACCCCATTAACGTTACATAAATATCACCAAAGGTACACTCACATTGTTACAAGCATGCTATGTAAACATTACAGAGTCAAGTTACTTTACTGGAATGTAACTACGTTATACCCCATTAACGTGACATAAATATCACCAAAGATACACTCACATTGTTACAAGCATATTATGTAAACGTTACAGAGTCATGTTACATCACTGTAACGTTACTAAGTTACACCCCATTAACGTTACATAAATATCACCAAAGGTATACTCACATTGTTACAAACATGTTAAGTAACGGCTACAAAACTCTATTACATTACTGTAACGTCAAAACGTTACATACCAGTTATGTAATCAGCATATGGTGCATAAAATGTTACTTCCAGCAATGGTGCATAAAATGTTACTTCCACGTTATATAACAGCTATGTATCACAACAATAACATTGTGACATTACCTGTAACTTCCATGTTATATTGCCGCAATATAACGTGTTCACTGGGCAGTGGTCTATCTGGGTAAATTATGTTTCTTAATCGAACGATTGTATGCCACAGCTCAATACAGAAATTAAAAACCACTACAAAATAACTTTTCAAAACTAATTTTCATTACATTTCTAAGGTTAGAAATGTGCTTGATTAAATAAATCATCTGTCACAAAAATAATCTCGCCAAGTGTACGCATGTATATATATCACAGACACACAACACACTCTTGACCTTGACAGTGTGACGCAATTTTTCAGTTTCAGCGTCACAGGTCGTTCCGACCTTCGTTTACGCGCAGATATGCGAGATATTCCGGATAATTTTTAAGATTTAGGGTATGGGTTCGTTATCGTTTTCTCAGTTTCCGCATTATCGTACGTTTCAGTTTGCGAATTTGGTTTCATGGGGTCAATAGTATGGAAGTTACCGAGTTACCGTGAGACAGGGCCGAAATAACGAGCCACCCGGTATATTCGGTCTTTCTGGACAAGTTATCGAGGGAAGTATAAAGGAACGAGTGGGAATCTCGATGCTTCAAGATAAAGGGTATGGGGAGAGAAGGACGAGTTTTGAGTTACCTATGGAAGGCCGTTGCCGGCTGGGATTGCGATCACCCAGCCATCGCGGATTGCCCGATCGCTGTTATCTTAGGTTTAGTTTACGTAGTCCCGGATCTTTCCCATACTTGAAGAATACCCCTTGGAGGACCATCCTCAAAGTAAAAAGTACCCCCACGCCATAACACCTGGGCATTTTTCCGTTATCGATTATTAGGAAATATTTTTGATTGAGTTCGTGTTCTCGTTCGAATTTTACCGTTTCGTGTCTGTGTTAGGGCTTTATGTGTGTGCGTGAGGTAAGCAGAGGAGAGGGATTTTAATCTTATTACGCGTGCGCGTAATCGTCCCCTCTTTTCGCGTTACCTCTTCGATCAAGCTATCGATCCGATATTCGCTCTCTTGCGGCGCGATTCTCGACCCAAGCGGTTCACCCCTCGGGGAGCTCCCGACATGTTACCGTTTCTGCTCTCGTTTTGGTAATGTTACGCTACCGTTTGTTCTCGAGCTATCGTCTTGATACCGTTTGTTACCAAAATATCGTTTGGCGTTCTCGTTTTGCTGCTATCGTTTGTTACCGAGCTATCGTTTCGGCGTTCACGTTTTGCTATCATTTGTTACCAAGCTATCGTTTCGACGTTCACGTTTCGTTATCGTGTGTTACCGAGCTATCGTTTGGACGTTCACGTTTTGCTATCGTTTGTTACCGAGCTATCGTTTCGACGTTCACGTTTTGCCGCTATCGTTTGTTCTCGCCTAATTTTGATCTGGCGTTACCGTTCCCGTTACCGTGCTCAGTTCCCGTTACTGACGTTATCGTTCATAATTTTCGAATCTCTTTTCAGCGTTACCGAATGTATTTTTTTTTTTGTGCTACCGACGTTCTCGCCGTTCTCGAATTTGTTTTATTCGTTATCGCTCCCATTATCGTGCTATCGTTCCGTTTGATTCGTTATCGAGATCTCGTTTCGTTTTCTTATACGTTATCGAAATTTGGGTTATGATCTTGGTATGTAATTTAAGCTATCGAATCATAAATAAATTAGCCTGAACCAAGGCCCTCTACGTTATTTTTTGTGTTGAGTTCAGTTATTTCAGGTTACGTTTTTGAAGGCACTCGAGAGTTAGCCAGCCGTCCACGCCCTCTTTCCACAACCTACACACTCAGCGAATCGGGTATACCGTCACCGATCTCGCCATCCAACACGCCGGCGTCCCTTTTTCGTGTTTCGTTTACATCTTTATAAAGTTCCGGATAAGTTTAGCGGGTTTGGTAATTCCCGCCGTTGAATCAAAAAGATTACCTGGCGCTCAACGGCTCTCCCGGCGTCGAGGATGGTGAGATGGGCCGAAGGTGACGCGAATCGCAAGATTACTGTCACAACAGATATCGATATTCGATCGATTCGATATGGTTCTTTCACGTGAAACGCTCACCGCGTCCTAGCATTCTAATTGGCTGACTAAACGCCGCGGACCAATAAGAATGCTAGGACGAGGTAGGCGTTCTCACGTGAAAGAACCGTAATAAAGCCCGAGAAGAGAGTGATGGTTACGCCATAAGGTTGCTTGTGGACCGCCATCTGACGGATTTTAATTGAATTAGCGGTATTCGAAGTAAAAATCCAAAAATTTTTCGAGCGTCTTTCTGAGGTGCGTTCGATTCAACGTCCGGGCGCAAACTTCTCGTCCCAAGTCGTTCTGATTCACTGGATATGTTGCGTCCGGTATTGTAAGCATTCACGGCATTCCGATTCCATTCGGACGAACGCCCGGACACGCACTTTTTACCGCACTCTGGACTGCGGCGTTGTAACGTCCCGCATGCGCATAAGTCAACTTCAGATTGAAAACTGACGTGCGTGGGCGTGGTCTACTCTCAAATAAGTTTTTTAATAAGCGAGGTTAGAAAACGTTAGAGTTATGTGGAAACTTTTTTCTATCAGTCATCTTACAAGGAAAGTCTTTCCGCTGACGTCCTTCGATTTTGACGAAATTCAAATATGTTATTTTACATCAAAATCTAAGAGACACGTATTTTTTTTTATCGGCGGAAAAACGTTTCTAGGGGGTGAAATTATCCTCTAAAGTTCAGACCTCCGAGGGGTACTTTTCAGGTTTCACCTATTTTCACTTGAGATAATCAAATGCACCCAAATGGATAATTACCTTAATGATAAACGATGAAAGATACAACTGGTTTCATATCGGGGGGTTGCATAGGAAAAAAATTATAGGGGTTGAAATGCACAAAATCGTTATCACAAAGAAACTATTGCACCTATCTCGATGGATTCAATTGCATTTTGAAGAGGGCAAAAAAATAATACCTGTAGGTTTTTGCGTTTTTTTCGCAGATCAAGTTAAAGGGGTGAACTACCCCTATGTATGTTTACATTTAATCTCAATAAAACGGCAGTAATTCTTTTTTTGCTTTATTTCATCTCATAGTAATACGTTTTTTATTTAAATTCTTAACATCTTCATATCAAACGATGGATAGATTTTTCTCGAAATTACATTTTTATAATTGGTGAAAGTGATAGAACCAAAAGTATACGTCCAATCTTAATGGTTTGTTTTTTATTTGACAGCAATTTGAGACTCTTCTAGTTATACGTAAAAGATTCAATTTAAAATTTATTTAAACAATGGATTTTACCTAATTGAGCAAGGAAAATTGGAAAAAATCAAATTTTTTCGTTGAAAATTCTACCACTTTATGAGTTTTTTTATTTTTTGTAACTTTTTACAGTATTTATACGAATCACATCCATAGTTTGAAAGAATTCACGTATTTATTTTTTCCGCCAAAAATTACAGATTGGATAACTTTTACGGATAACAATTTTTTTATTAGTTAATATTGAATAAACCACAAGACGAATTTCAAAAATATCTATTCCTTATATTTTTCACAAAAATTTAGTAAATTTTGACATATTTTCATAGTTATCATGACCCCCCCCCCCTCCCCTTACTTGACGGTGTTATCTGGGAGTCACCTATGTTCAGTCTGTGACTCGCTCCCAAAATTAGATTTGAAATACGACGTAGAAGCAGTGATAAAAATGCGATCGCAGAATATATTCACCGCAGTCGGCTATTTTTCTTTTACATGACGAAAGAAGTTACTTACAATTCGAGACTATTTAAAATGAAATTGCAAATATTAATCAAAATGAAAATAAATCCTTTGAACGTTATTAGAATGCTTCTCGCAACTTTTGAAGTTATGAATACATACATAAAGCTGCATAAAGAAACAATATCATAAAGCTGCAGTCACTCGTTCATAACCAACTGTCGTCACCGCACGTTATATCGATCTTTTTAAATATTCTTGGTACAAAAGTGGTTATATAGAAGAAAAACCAGCGAATTTTGAAAATTCTGTACACTTTGCATTTGGAGATTCCTGCAACTCACACAGTGAAGTTCCAGGATGTGAAAATGTTGCTATTGTTCGCTGTTCCTGGTGTAAAAAGTCGTTATGTTTTAAACACTTTTTCAATGACTATTATTACTGCCGTACTTACAACGGCTAATAGAGCATATGATTATATATTCGCTTCTATTTATTGCTACAGTGATTATTTTGTTAGACTGTTGACATATTATCAATAAAAGATACAAGCATATTGTACGCTCGCTTTTTTTTATTTGACTACGCAGTTTTTCTATGCGTCATCCCAAAACTTGGTCTTATCTACCGAAACGAATATGTGTAAGCGCCTATCGAGTGCCTATGTTATCTCATTGCCAAATATAAATCAGTCACAATTATCGATAAGTCAGATCTAAATACTTTTTCATCGAAAGATCGATCTATAAATAAGTTGGCTCCTAGATAAAACCGTTCATTAAATGCTATGTACGTGATACGGTTGTGATAAATTTAAAGAAAAAACGTATCACTAGGAAAAGGAATAAGGAAAAAAAGGATAACTGCCGTTTTATTGAGATTAAACCCGCTTAACTTGATTTGCGAGAAAAACGCAAAAACCTGTATGTATTATTTTTTTGCCCTATTTAAAGTGTAATTGAATCCATCGAGATAGGTGCATTAGTTTCTTTGTGATAACGATTTTGTGCGCTTCAACCCGTATAATTTTTTTCCTATGCAACCCCCCGATATGAAACCAGTTGTATCTTTCATCGTTTATCATTAAGGTTATTATTCATTTGGGTGCATTTGATTATCTCAAGTGAAAATAGGTGAAACCTGAAAAGTACCCCTCGGAGGTCTGAACTTTAGGGGATAATTTCACCCCTAGAAACGATTTGCGCCGATAAAAAAAAATACGTGTCTCTTAGATTTTGATGTAGAATAACATATTTGAATTTCGTCAAAATCGAAGGACGTCAGTGGAAAGCCTTTCCTTGTTAGTACACCCATTATTTAAAATAAGTAAGTTTCATACAGTTTTGGGCATAATTATTTACTTTAGGTAATTATTTTTACTCTAATTACCGATTACAATTAATTAGTATTCAATTTTTTTCTAATTACAAATTCAGAGTCATCCGTATTTAGAATCTTTTCTAATTACAAATTTACAATCATAATTTATATTTAGATTTTTTCTAATTAAAAATTAGAAGTATTTCATATTTAGATTTCTTCTAAATACAAATTGATGGTATTTTTTATTTTGATTTACTTCTAAATGATGTCCTTGTTGCGGATAGAATCGAGTTTTGGTATCGGTTATGCCATCTATCTTTCGGTCGGACAGTTCACTCGGACAGAGCATAGCCGGGCCTCTCCTCGCTCACGGTTACCTTCTCTATGTCTCTATCATAGTCTTTTCTCTCAATAGTTGGCTATATTGTGTTCCTTTGGCCGATACACGGCATCTGGTGAGAGAAGCTGTTGTGATTTCGCCCTTAGAATCCCTACTTACCGACAATTCAGCTACTTTTCCACCTAGGTTGGCAATTTTTCCGCTCGAATCTCCCAGGAAGGCATCATCACGTGTGTCTCACTCCATAGCGTTGCTGATTTTCGCCATATTGACACGCCAAAAATTTTGCACTTACGAGAATAAGTTTTTATTCGCGATTATTTACGTTTTCTGTAGAACTTTTCATTCACTCGGGATTTTTGCATGCCGTGCAACTCTCTAAGTAGAAATTTCGAGTGCGAAGATGAGTGATACGAATAAAGATCAGCCGGAGGACCACGCCGGCGGGGAGAACAAAGAGAATTCCGAGCTCCTCGTTGAGGAGGTCTCATGCGAGGATGAATCCTCTGGGCAGCCTTCCTATCCGGATTTGTCTCCCCCTCATCGAAAGAAGAGCCGTCGTAACAGTCAATTGAAGAATTTACAAGAACAGATAAGCCGTTTATCCAGTCTATTGTTTCAGGCTCCGCAAGCAGTTCCAACGTGCGTTCAAGCGCCCAACACGTCGAGCGACTTTCTTTCAAAGCCAAGAGAAGCTCGGAAGCTTCTAGAGTTGGGTCTATTCAAGTCTGACGTGGATGAAAAGAACATCATTCCACCAGCGTCAAAGGATCGCCTCAATACCCTCGAGGATTTACAACGTTTCAGATCGGCGGATTGGAAAGATGTAAGGTTCTCCTGCGCTGAAGAACTTCAGAACGTTTCCGGGTTTCACGGAACTGAAAATAAACGAAGAGCTATGCCAGCTGGACAGAGGAAAAGACCCCTACATTTCTGTAGAGCGAGTCTAAGCCGCTCTGGCTAACGCAGCTCTGGCCCAGAATGACCTCGTAAAAGAGGGCCTTCAGTCCGTCATTAATTGGGCTTTTTCAAACGCGAACGAGTTGAATCCGGATACGCTTTTCGAGAAGCTTTCGCTCACTTTCGGTTCCAGCTCGCAGAGTTTCAAGAATCTAGAGTGCACCCTTCAGGTGGTTTGCGGTAAGAGAGCGGAATGTATTGAAAATAGAAGAGAACGTCTGCTGTCAGAGGTGAACAATAGAAACGTGCAAGCAGCTCTGCGAAAAGTCCCTCCGAGTAACGAATACACCTTCGGAAAAGAGAACCTTGCATCCTTGGTGCAGTCATTGGGAGGAGCACAGACTTGGCTCTAAGCCCCCTCTAATACAGGAAATAAAAGATTTTTTTAGAAAAAAGACTTCGACCAGAGGGCCCCGAGTCATCGTGCGATTTTGCGGGTAAACCGGGATCCTCGTTCAAGGTCGGTCGTGAAAACCGCCGAGGTGGCTCTAGAGGTTACCAGGGGGTCAGAGGAGATCCTTCGAAGACAAAGTCGGAGGAGCCCTTTCGGAGGAAGGCTGAAAAATGACTATATAACAAACAGGTGGGTAGGAGGACGACTAGTGGATTTTCAGGAAAGGTGGCAGGAGGCGGGGGCTCCTCCCACCCTACTCAAGATCATCTCGGGAATGCGCATCCCTCTAGTCGTGTCTCCACCATTACGAAACTCTCGATTCATGGAGAAACTCTCGATTCGAGACACGATCCTCCAAATTGATGTCCAGAGAGATACGGGCCCATCGGGAGCAAAAGGTGCTAGAACGACCGTCGTCCCCAGGACCGAGCTTCATATCAAAGATGTTTCTAGTTCCAAACAGCAACGGAAGAGTTAGACCAATTTTCGACCTTCGAGGGCTCAACAGGTGTATCCGGGTAAGAAGCTTTCACCTGATTTCCCATTTCACGATTCCGGACTTTTTACAGGACGGAGACTGGCTGGTGCGAATCGACCTTTCGCAGGCATTTTTTCACGTTCCGGTGGCGAAAGCCCACAGATGCCTCCTACGCCTTTTGTACGGTGGAGAGCTTTATGAGATCCCACCAAAAACACCATGAATGGTGTATAAAAACTTGAGACAAGTACATTTCCTTGCGTCGTTTTGTTTATGCTTACAAGAAGATGTCAAACCCAAATATTTGACAAATAACCCTTTACAAAAAGATGTCAAACACAAAAAGTTGTCAAATAAATTCAAATAATCTAAGTCACAGTTGCCAAGTACATCAAGCATTTTCATTGTTTACATTTTTATTAACCGTTTATAAGTAAGTAACAACGCTCGAAAACGTATTGAAACGGACTTAAGGACTTAATCTAAAAATTTAATGTTTGAAAGATTTTATTGAAAAAAAATTCGCATTGAAAAAAAAAATCCGAACGAATTTAATGAGCACTGAATTTTTATGCTGCACGAAGAGAACTTCGAGTCTATAGCCAAAGAAAGAGAGCAAGCAGCGCTTTGTCCCAAGCCCCGAGGTTCAGAAGGCGTACGTCCCATCGACATACGAATCCAAGCTCTCGCCTACGAAGGAGGGGCAACACCTAAATTCGGCATCGAAACCAACAAAGACCCCAAAAGCGTAGCAAGCGCATTATTTAATTAAAGTTTTCCTTTTAACTAACAACGACCAAATTCAAAGATTTCAGGAGATTTTGTAAAGCATAGATAAAGGTTTATGTGGAAATGAAAATTGTGAACGAATCCTTTTTCCTAATACAATAATTGAGAGATTGATGAACAAATGTTTGAGCGATAATTGCGTAATTATAAAGTATATTCTTCCTGTAATGACAAGTAAGAGAAATGATAAGCCGGAATTATAAAATTGCACAGGATCCGAAGTATATAGATAGAATTTTCAATTGTTGTAACAAATGTAGAATCTGAATAACTGGTTAATAATTATGAGAATTTTGAGTAGTTTGGATACGCTAAAATAATTTTCTTTCTAATTGGAAAGAATTAATTCCAATCCAAAATAAATAGCATGACATACACCATTGCATCCGAACCTCCGCATGGTGAATAATAAAAAAAAAAAAGAAATAGGAATGAATGGAATAAGAGAAAAGATCGAACGAAATCCAGAGCGAGATAGATACAGAGAAACAGAGGTGAAGTTGTCACCGAACGAGAGTACGAATGGGAAAAGACGAATGGAAATGTAAGTGTATGTATGTGTGTGTGTGTGTGTGTGTGTGTGTGTGTGTGTGTGTGTGTGTGTGTGCGTGCGTGCGTGCGTGCGTGCGTGCGTGCGTGCGTGCGTGCGTGCGTGCGTGCGTGCGTGCGTGCGTGCGTGCGTGCGTGCGTGCGTGCGTGCGTGCGTGCGTGCGTGCGTGCGTGCGTGCGTGCGTGCGTGCGTGCGTGCGTGCGTGCGTGCGTGCGTGCGTGCGTGCGTGCGTGCGTGCGTGCGTGCGTGCGTGCGTGCGTGCGTGCGTGCGTGCGTGCGTGCGTGCGTGCGTGTGTGTGTGACATCGAGAGCCTATGACGGGTCAACGCGTGGCCCATAGGAGAAGTCAAATGCAAGCATGGAGGGATGAGAAGGAGAGAGTGACCAGAATGAAGAAGAGGGGTTTACCCCTCCGCTGTGTGGAACCTCCAAAACGAGGGATAGAGTGAGTGAGAAAGTAAATACGAAATATGTAAGTATGAAAGAGACAGAGTGAGCATCTTCATGAAAAGGCGGCGTATGTGCGAGAAATTCGTTTTCTGATTATTAGGTAATAATGGAATAATTATTATAAAAGAGTGCAGGAGTGAATATTATATCATAAGGATGAATTCGTGTTAATCATAAGTATAAATTTCCGATTATATAGATTCTAGGGGATCATTGGGGACGCGAGGTGGAGGCGGCGGAGGAGCCTGGAGCGTCTAAGGCTTCTAAGGGCGTACCTCCCCACCGCCGAAACTAAGCCGTCCTAGAAGACCCTATATAAGACCGGATAATGATCCCGCGGTACGTCAGAGTCGGAAGAAAATTTCAAGTAACGAATCGCTGTCAGAAAATCGGCGGAATTTTAAGTAGATGAATCGCTGGTAGTCGGAGGCCAGAGTAGATATTAGTTTTAAGTCGCGGTATGTCAGAAAGTCCGGAGAAATTCTCAAGCAAAATCGCTGACCGTCGTGTCAATTTATTTTCCTTTATATATTTTTCATCATTTTTCACGCAGTATGTCAAGTTTATTTTGTTTTATTTTATTCGACCGATTTCAATACCGAACAATTTTATTTTGTGAACAATTTTATTTTTGTGAACCATTTTATTTTTGCGAACATTTTTATTTCTGCGAATATTTTCATTTTTATTTTCATTGTGAACAAACATTTATTTTGCTTTTCGTGTGGACATTGTGTTTTGAAGACCAATATATTTTTGAAGAGAACATTTTGCTTTTGTGTTGGACACTGTTTTCGCCCTGCAACCAATTACCATTCCGTTCATCTTCGTGGTCAATCGTTTTTATCATCTTCATCGTCGAATCCTTGACGGATCATCATCATCATCAAAGTTCTTCATTTTTCTTTCCGTAAAAAAGGATCGTCAAGTAGTAAGTATCTCAAAATGTTTTCTCGCATGTGTCAGTATATTTTCGTTCGTGTTGCGCGGTGTCTCCGACCCCGGTCGACACCCCATGACGGCTCGAGGCCTGTAACCGAATCTACCGGGTTACTCACCGTTGAAGCTCTATGAAATATTTTCGTCGTTGTTTTCCCTTTTCGCGTCATCCTTTTTTTTGTATTAGATTCAGATTTTTGGTGTTAAATTCAGTTTTATGGAGTTCAGATTTTTGGTGTTAAATTCAGTTTTATGGAGTTCAGATTTTTGTGTTAAATTCAGTTTTATGGAAGTTCAGATTTTTGTGTTAAATTCAGTTCTGCGAAAAGGTTATGTCAATTTAATTTCAGTTTTGTGAAAAGTGTCTGATCAAAATTATTTTGCCAATTTTATCTCCCTCATGTTTAAATTCAATTCTTTGTCCGATTTATTTAACGTCCTTTAAAATTATTTTTATTTTTGTTTGTGCAATTAGATTATTTCAATGTTCCCAGTAAATTGTTCCGAAAAACCTGTTCGTATTTCAATCGATTGTAGGATTATTTTTCGTGTGCATTCATTTTCTCCTAGGAAGTGCTCATATTCGTAAATTCAGTAAGAAATGTGCGAGTTAAATTCATTTTCCAAAAATTTAGAATTTCTTTGAGTGATTAAATTCAATCGAGTCGTGGTCGAGTAAATTCTTTGTTGATTTTTGTTTGTGTGAGTTGTCCTATCAATTGACCATGGACCTCTTCCAATTAAAAATAGCTGTCGTCGTATCAGTGGTCATCTTAGTCCTCGTGATAATTACGTTTGTCCTTGCAATTTGCGCGGATAAGCCTCAGGAGGTTAATCTTGAGGATGGCCCTGTAGTTAATTTTCTCCTGTGTCAGTGAAAGTTGAGTCTGCGTAATGTGATCACACTATTTTTCTCTCTTTATATTATGATTTCTATTTATCCGATTTTTCCATGTTTCAATTTAGGAGTCTTGTTCGATGTGTCTCGCGAAAATTAAAGAGTTTTGTTTGCGAGATTTTATTTCAATTTGCCATTGTTACCAAATTATGCACTCTCCGCCCATCCTGAGCAATTTTCCGCAAGGTTAGGCTCAAAACAGGGCAATAACCTGGCCAATGCCGATTTTATCTCGAATAACGTGTTAAAGGGAAAGCCGCGCTTTTCTTGGCCGAGATGAGAAAAATCGAGGGTCAGGACGTAACAGACATATCGAGCGCCGATTAGGCGATGGGTTACCTGGTGCCACGAATACGGAGTCGACGCAAAGTTACCCCGAGGACAGGACGTAGCCAGATTTTTAGCGAATTTATTTCTCACACAGAGGCTGGCTTACAGCACAGTCCTGCTACACAGAGCAGCGGTATCGACTTTTTGCGCGGGGGTGCCCGAGAACCAGTTGACGTCGAATGTCCTGGTAAAGCAGGTTTTGAAGGCGGTGGCTAACGCGAAACCGAAGGAAGTGAGACCATTGATTTGGGACGCACAGGTCCTTTTCGACTGGCTGGCAGCGGGCCCAAAGGACTTGTCTTTTTTTGAAGTATCAAGAAGAACGGCAGTTTTGCTTTTATTGGCTTCGGGGCGTCGAGTACACGATCTTACTCTGTTAAAGATCTCACGGGATTTCTTAATCAATCTTGGTGACGAGATAATCTTGTGGCCTGCCTTCGGCTCTAAAACAGATCGAGCTAAATTTAGACAGTCGAACTGGAGGCTGTCGAGGCATGAGAACATTCGGATGTGCTCTGCCATATGGATACGAGCTCTGATAAAAAAATCAGAGGAAAGAAGGAAAGAAGGAGACCGAGATGAGCTTTTTATTACGGTCACGGGCCCTGTCAAAGCGGCTTCAAAGAAAATAATTGCAGGTTGGATCCGATCTGCCTTGAAAGATGCCGGCATAAAGGCAACTCCGGGTAGCATCCGATCAGCAGTTGCATCCCGCCATTGGATAAATGACGTCTCGATAGAAGACATTCTGGCTAGGGGGAACTGGAGGTGCGCAGAGACCTTCAGAAAGCACTACTGCAGACAGATAGAGAGTGTAAGCCAAAGTTCGGGGGCTCTACTTTATGAAAATTTCCAACCGATATAATTAGTCTCTAAGCCGGACGTTGCCGCCAGTTATAGGTTTATATTGAGTAATACGATTAATCAGAATGTTTCTATGTTAACTTGTTTATGTTTATGGTCTGAGTACGCTTTATAAATGTTTCAAGGATAATTAAATATCTATCAGTGTTCATCACATAGTGTTTTTCTTTTCTTATCGAATCTCACCAGTAGATAACAAACACATCTCTCACCAGATGCCGTGTATCGGCCAAAGGAACACAATGCTAGTGTTTTGCATTACAACAAAACACGGATTGTGTTCCGAAGCCGATACACGGCATCCCAATAAGGACCTTACTGGATGAGAGCACCTATAAAGTGAGACACACGCGACGATGCCTTCCTGGGAGATTCGAGCGGAAAAATTGCCAACCTAGGTGGAAAAGTAGCTGAATTTTCGGTTAGTAGGCATTCTAAGGGCGAAATCACAACAGCTTCTCTCACCAGATGCCGTGTATCGGCTTCGGAACACAATCCGTGTTTTGTTGTAATACAAAACACTAGCATTAAGAGCATGTGAAAGGCGACGGCGAACTCGGACGGGATCGGCATAGTAGTGTACGGGGCGCGTTACTGCCTAAGCGGACCGCGCCACCGCAAGATGGCCCCACAAAAAAAAGCAACTACAAGCGCACGAGACGCCTAAGCATGTATGCGTGCGTGGAAATTTTATGCCTGCACACAAATGTATTCACACGCGTCACCGAGAACGTGTAGTCTAGTCTCGGCAACTAACAATACATCGACTCTCTCTCTCTATCTCTTTCGCTCGCTCGCTCGCTCTATCTTGGAGAATCGACTGTGGGTACGTCAACGAAAATTCGACAAGCCCTGACATATTCATAGTCAGCTCGAAGAGTTTTCGAACGAGGATACTAGTTTCTCGATCGAATCTCGTCCAAATGAATCGTCGAGCTCACGGTAAGAGAGCATCGTCGGTGGAGAGTGTGTATTTTTACCGAGCAGAATGAATCTCGGCTAAAATGACTCTCTCTCTCGCTCTCTCGATACTCGCTGCAAGGTGCTCGAAAGGCACGGTTAAGGCTAAGGAAGTCCACATCTCTTTCGCGGAGGCCCAACGCATTCACATCAACGAGTTTCAACCCTTTGCGCTTTATCACCTGCTCATGCGTGCTAAGACGGTCGCCAAGGAAAAACGTTATCAATACGTCTGGACTCGAGATGGGGTCGTTAACATCAAGAAGTCCTCAGATACTCCCATTATTCGTATCACCAATGTTGACCGGCTCGAATCCCTGATTTAAATAGATCAAACGCGCCCTCTGCCACCTACGTCCAGCTTTATCTCACCGAAACTCCAGATCTGTCACATCAACGCTCAATCGCCTGTACCTCACCGAACCGAATTTTCGCATTAATATCTCACTCGAGTCCAGCCTATCTCTTTGATAGCAACTCGTTTCCGTCTCACCTCGGTTCTCACTTCAATTTAACTCAACTATAATTTAATTATAATTATTTTTACTCGATCTACCTGAATTGTACAGTTATTTTTACTCACTCAACGTGCATTACACTGCTCACTTCTCTGCTTTTGTGAGACTATTTTGTAAGTTTATATTACTCTTCCATGTTGTAATTTATACTTTGGGGTGTTCACCCTGGTGTAATAAAAATACGTTCTTCTTCTTCTTCTCTCTGCTTCTCTCTATCTAGATTGCAGGTCGATTGCAGGTACGCGATCGAAAATGCGACGAGCCCTGACATATTCGAATAGACGAGTTCTCGGCCGAGAATATTAGATTCTCGAGAAAATCTCGTCGAAATGAATCGTCTGACTCGTCGAACGATGCTAGAAGAGCATCGTCGATCGAGCGTATTTATCATCGATGAGAACGTGCAATTTCGGCGAAAATGTCTCTCCCTTCTCTCTGTCTCGCTCTCTCTTGGAGAGTCGATTGTACGTACGCGAGCGAAAATTCGACGAGCCCTGGCATATTCAAATAGACGAGATCTCGGCGGAGAATGCTAGATTCTCGAACGAGTCTCGTCGAAATAAATTGTCGGACTCGTCGAACGATGCTAAAAGAGCATCGTCGATCGAGCGTGTTTATCATCACCGAGAATAACGTGCAATTTTGGTGGCAAAGCACTCTCGTTTATGTATGTACGCGATCAACAACTCGACGAGCGCGAATTCATTCCAAACGGTGAGTTCTCGGTCGTGAATTTATGATTCTCGATCTAGTCTCATCGAAACGAACCGTCGAGCACGTCGAATGACGGTAAAAGAGTAACGTCGATCGAGCGTGTGTATTTTCACCATGAACATGTGTTCTCGGCGGAAATGTCTCTCTCTCTCTCTCTCTCTCTCTTTCGCTCTCTCTTGAAAAGTCGATTTCAGGTACGCGATCGAAAATTCGACGAGTCTTGACATATTCGGATAGACGAGTTCCCGGCCGAGGATATTAGATCCTTGATCAAATCTCGTCGAAATGAATCGTCCGACTTGCCGAACGATGCTAGAAGAGCGTCGTCGATCGAGCGTATTTATCATCACCGAGAACGTGCAATTTCGGCGAAAGAGTCTTTCTCTCTCTCTCTCTCTCTCTCTCTCTCTCTCTCTCTCTCTCTCTCTCTCTCTCTCTCTCTCTCTCTTTCTTTCTCTCGCTCTATCATTGAGAGTCGATTGTAGGTACACGATCGAAAAATCGACGAGCTCCGACATATTCGAATCGACGAGTTCTCGGCCGAGAATACTAGATTCTCGATCGAGTTCTATCGAATCGAACCGTCGAGCTCGTCGAATGACGGTAAGAGAGTTCCGTCGATCGAGCGTGTGTATTTTTACCGAAACATGCAATCTCGGCCAAGATTGCTTTTTTCTCTCTCTCCCTCTCTCTTTCTCTCTCCATCTCTCTCACTCTCTCTTGGAGAGTCGATTATATTTACGCGATCGAAAATTCGACGAGCTCTGACATATTCGAATCGACGAGTACTCGGCCGAGAATACTAGATTCTCGATCGAATCTCGTCAAAATGAATTGTCAGACTCGTCGAACGATGCTAAAATAGTATTGTCGGTCGAGCGTGTTATCATCACCGAAAACGTTTAATTTCGGTGGCAAACACTCTCGCCTACGGCGAGTCTACTGTACGTACGCGATCAGCAGCTCGACGAGCGCGAATACATTCGAACCGATGAGTTCTCGGTCGCGAATCAATGATTCTCGATCGAGTTCTATCAAAACGAACCGTCGAGCTCGTCGAATGACGGTAAGAGAGTTCCGTCGATCGAGCGTGTGTATTTTTACCGAAAACATGCAATCTCGGCAAAAATTACTTCCTCTCTCTCTCTCTCTCTCTCTCTCTCTCTCTCTCTCTCTCTCTCTCTCTCTCTCTCTCTCTCTCTCTCTCTCTCTCTCTCTCTGTCTCTCTCTCTATCTCTCTGGCTCTCTCTTGGAGAGTCAATTATACTTACGCGATCGAAAATTCGACGAGCTCTGACATATTTGAATTGTCAGACCCGTCGAACGATGCTAAAAGAGCATCGTCGATCGAGCGTGTTTATCATCACCGAAAACATGCAATTTCGGTGGCAAAGCACTCTCGCTTATGGTGAGTCTACTGTACGTGCGCGATCAGCAACTCGACGAGCGCGAATACATTCGAACCGATGAGTTATCGGTCGTGAATTTATGATTCTCAATCGAGCCTTATCGAAATGAACCGTCGAGCTCGTCAAATGATGCTACAAGAGCGTCATTGATCAAGCGTGTGTATTATCACCGAGAACGTGCAATTTCGGGGTCATTAAGGGGGGGATCATTAATTCGATGAAAAAAATACCCTTTTCAACATTTTTTTTACAAGATACAGGCAATGTATTTTAAATGAACTAATTACGGTATTGCAGAGTCACATTTCAAGCATATTTTCTGAAAATTTTAGTGGAAAATATTAAAAAATAAGCCGTTGGCAGTAAATCTCACGTCTCAAAAAGAAAATTTGTTTCGCGGTGACGGTTGTAACTCATTACTGGATTATCTGAAATCAAAAAATCAAATTGATTTTATTCGTTTATGAGTTTCCCCAGGTAACGCTGTCGAGTTTTTTTTTAAATTTGTTGTTATTTTTTATTTTACAATTTCATGTTTGCCGATTTTAACGAAAATCGCGTTTTTGACTTTCCAGTGTTACCATAACAGTTGAAAAATCAATTTAAAAAATCTCGACAGCGTTACGTGGGGAAACTCATAAACTAATAAAATCAATTCGATTTTTTTATTTCGGATGATCCAGTAATGTGTTACAACCGTCACCGCAAAACAACTTTTTTTCGAGACGACTCCGGAGATTTGCTGCCAGTGGCTTAGCTTTTAGTATATTCCACTGAAATTTTCAGAAAATATTCTTGAAATGTTACTCTACAATACTATAATCAGTTAATTTAACATACATTGCCTGTATCTTGTAAAAAATTGTTTGAAAAAGTGTCTTTTTTCACCGAATTAACGATACCCCCCTTATCATTCTCAAGAAGGATGCTCAGAGAGCATTTCCGTCAACTTTTTATTTTCTCACCGCAGTTCAGCTTGGTAGCGCAATTGCCACTGCCTACCGCGAAAACTATTTTTAATTTCAAATATTTTTTTTATGCACCAATTTATTGAACTCAAAAACGCAATTTTTTTAAATTGGGTTAATTCACTGATCTCAAGTGATAATTTACCAAGACGGGAGTGTGATTCCTTTTATTTTTATTTTTTTCAACGGTATCTAAATAACAAATATAAACAATATCAACGCAAGTTGATAATTTTTTTTGCTTTTTTTCCCAAAATTTATCATAAATAAATAATAATACGTCATGGTTATTTAAAAGACTTATTGTTACCAGCTTGAAAAAAAGTCTAACCAACCCATTGCTGAGTGTTTCGAATCGTAAATACCCGACGTTCTAGTTCATTAGTAATTGCTTTCAAAAACAGTTATGACGTATCATCATTTATCTATGAGAGATTTTGAGAGAAAGGCAAAAACAAAAAAAAATCACAACTTGCGTTGAAATTATTGACATTTTTATTTACATTTCTCCCAAAAAAATGGAAAAAAAAAACACGGAAGAATTTTTTTACAATGTAATCCAATTGTTTCAATTAACTTGATTGATTTTTTCGAGAAGCAAATTTGGCGAGAGACCCACGAGCACACGTGCTGACTGAACCGAACAACACTGGTGAGACAGTGCGCTCCCACATGGATGTACACGATCGTTCGCACACTGTTTTTTTATCGATCTCGAATACAAGCACCTGTGCCAGGCCCACGGTCTTCCGGGCCCGCAGACAGCGCGGAGAAAGCCGAGAGTGCCCGACGCACACGCACACACGGAACCGCTCCCACACCGATTCATCACGCGAGTTCCTTCGGTTTTCTCCGCCGCAAATATATTATTTTTCTTCTTTGAAACAAATCTTCGATCGTTTGATAAGGCTACGCGAATTTGATAATATAATCACGATATAAATGAATATATGGATGAATATTATTAAATTGCGCGATGCCGAGTCATCCGCAACATCTACGTAGTATACACGTCGCACAAGCGAAATACACGTATAATACGTGGATTTCGCGGATCACTCGACAAAGCGAAATTATACAAGATTCTTCCATTCATTCATGTACATCGTGTTTATATCATCAAATTCGCGTAGCCTTCACGAACGATCGAAAATTCGCTCAAAAAGGAAAGAATAAATGTATATATAGGAGTAAAAACATCAAATATCGGCCAAGTTTGGGTTTCACTATCGGGGATCTTTTTGTAAATTACACAGCTTAGTGTCTGTGTTGAAAAACACGTGCCATAATTTTTTCAGATTTTTTCCTCCATTTTTTAGCCACCGTTGAGTATCGAATTCTTTCATTTGAAACTTTTTTGTAGTTTTTTAAGTTTGATTTTGGCTGCTTGAATTTAAAAAAAAACCTGAACTTTCCGAAAAAAAATATGGCGTAATAATATGAGTGTAGAAGACTCTCTAAATCAAGATTATAATTTGAAAAGTAGTTTTTTCGCCATTGCCCAAAGTTCAAAAATATGTTCGCTATTTTTTCAGCAAGCTGAGAAAATTTTTACACAATATATGTAATTTTTAAGATGGAGTCTCTAAAACACTCGTGGGATTAATAAAAATGTAAAAAAAAATACCAGTCATTTATTCTAACAATTTTAATATTTTTTTATTTTTTGGAGTAGCTGTTGAAACGAACAATAGAAAATTTTTGTGTGCTGGTGTAAATACTGGGTTATTGTTTTTATTATTTTGGACTTCCGTTTCCGGTGACCTGGGTGTGGAGTGAGTGTGTGACAGGTGGGCAGAAAGTGAGTGATAGCGAAGGAAGCGGGAACTGGAGGGGTGAAAAGTGCTGTGGGATAAGGAGGGTAGGACGGGATAGTCAGGGGCGAGAGACAAGGGTAGGTACGGGGGGAGGGAAAAGGGAGTTAGACAGGGGTAAAAGTCGGGTGGTGCGTTTTGGAGGTTAGAGTGGTGTAGAGGCGAGAGGTGTGGGGGAAAGCAGGAACGGGCGACCGTGGAGCAGCGGCGGACGAGCGGGCAAAGTGGGAAGAGAGAGTGTCTGAAGCGGTTGGTAAGAGGGAAAGGTGTCGGTAGGGAAGGAAGTGAAGCGAGTGGAGGAACCAGCGGAAGGTAAAGAGAAGGGAAGTAGTGAGGATAGGTGATGAGGGGAGCAGGGTAGATGTAGAGGAAGAGAAGAAGAGGGGGAGACCGACGAATGCAGAGAGACTGGGAAGAGAGCGTGCGGGGAGCGAGGGGAACGTAATAGAGATGCTAGAGAGGAAAAGGAAGGTTTTAGATCTGTCGGAGCGGGAAGAGAATGCAAAGGAGAAGGAAAGGGAAGAGGACGTATTTAAGAGGAGCACATTAATAGGAAGGTCGCCAGAGAAAAGAGCAGAGGAGGAAGCATGGCTGAAAAAGGTAACTGATAGTATGGGGGAGGTGATGAGGCGGGAAGGAGAGAGGAGGGGGAAAAGCGTAGAGGAAATGGCGAAGGGATGGGGAAGAAAGTAGAGGACATGGCGAAGGGATGGGAGAAGAGAGTAGAGGACATGGCGAGGCGTTGGGAGGAGAGAATGGAGGTGTTAGTGAGGGAGGCGAGAGTGGAAAGGAAAGAACTGATAAAGAGATGGGAGGGGGAAAGGACGGAGTTGAGAAGTCGGATGGATATGCTGGAAAAGAAAGTGGAAAGCCTAGGGGAGAGGGAGGGGGGTGGAGGGTCGAGGGATCAGGGGAAATGTACGAAAGGGGGGAGTAGAAGTGAAGAGGAGGTAGCAAAGAAGGTCAGAGAGTTGGAGGTAAAATTGAATAGGGGTTAGAGGGAGGAAAGAGCCGCAAATGTAGTAGTGAGAGGGGTTATGAGAAAAGAGGGGGCGGAATGGGAGAAAGAGATAAAAAGGGTATGGAGCGAGATGGAAGTGGTAGGAAGGATAAAAGATATGACGGCAATTGGAGGGGTAAACGGAGAGGGCAGGGGTATGGTGTTGGTGGAGATGGAGGGGAGGGAACAGAAGATAGAGGTGATGAAAGCAAAAAGGAGGTTGAGAGGGGAAAAAGTTTGGATAGAGGACGACTTGACGAGGATGGAGAGAGAGGTGAAGTGAAAGATAGAGAGGGAGGCAGAGATGGAAAGGAGGAAGGGGAAGAACGTGCGAGTAGGATATATGAAAATGTGGGTAGATAACAAATGGAAGAGGTGGGACGAGATGACGGGGGGATGGAGGCAGATGGAGGGGGAGCGGAAGGAAATAACGGTAGAGATGGGGGAAGGGTTCGGGGGGAGAGCCAAGTAGGAGGCTGAGAGGAAGAGAGGAGGGGCAGAAGAGGGAAAAGAGGGAGGGGCGGAAAAGAACGGGAGGAAGAGTGGGCACGATAAAAGTGGGGTTCTGGAATGTGGCGGGAGTGAAAAACAAGGATGAGGAGTTTTGGGAAGGACTGAGGAGCTGGGATGTGATGATATTGATAGAGACGTGGGTAGACTCGAAAGGGTGGGAAGGGATTAAAAGGAAGTGGAAAAGAGGACATAGGTGGGAAGTGCAGGAGGCGATAAAATGCACAGGGAAGGGGAGGGCGAGAGGGGGAATGGTGGTGGGAACCAGGGAGGGGGTGGAGGTAGGAGAGGTGAGACTGGAGGAGGAAGGCTGGATAGAGTGCAAGGTAAAGCTGGGGAAGGACTGGTGGTGGGTAATTGGAGTATACGTCAATGGAGACCTAGAGAGGAAGATGAAAATGATGGAGGAGTGGATGGAGAAAGAAGGGAATAAGGAGACAGTGGTGTTTGGGGGGGATTTTAATGTAAGAACGGGGACGGAGGGGGGACTGCAGCGGTGGTGGCAAGTGGGGGAGGGAAGGGAGGGGGAGGAAGGGATAAAGTCAAAGGACAGAGTTCTAACGGGGGAAGGGAAGAAGTGGGGGAGATTTCTGCGGGAAACGGGGTGGGGGACTATAAATGGTGGGGTGGAAGGGGATGAACAGGGTGAATGGACATATGTGGGGGGACGAGGTCGGTAATCGACTACGTGGTAGCCGGGGAGAAAGCGAGAGAGAAGATAGAAAGGATGAAGGTGGAGGACAGAGTAGACTCAGACCATATGCCGGTGGTAATATGGGTAAGATCGCAAGGAGGGGGGTGGAAGGGAAGGAAGGGGAAGGGGAAAAACAAAGAGTGGAGAGGGAGAGGATGCTGGGACGAAGAAGGTGCAAGGAAGTTTAAGAAGGGGTTCGGTGAGTGGTGGTGGGAGGGGGAGGAAATAGAGGTAGGATGGGGGGAGATGGGAGCGAGGATACGGGGGGCAGTGAAAAAGACGGAGGAGGGGAAAGAAGTGGTGCAGCAAAAGAGCTGGTGGGACAGGGAGTGTAGAGAGGGAAAGGAAAGGCTCAAGAAGAAGCTGGAGGAATGGAGGGGAGGAAGGATCGACGAAAACGCATACAAAGAAGAGAAGAGGGGGTACAGAAGGATGTGCGAGGGGAAAAAAAGGGAGGAGAGAAGGAGATAGGAAGAGGAGATAAACGGGATAAAGACGGAAAGTCAAGCCTGGACGGTGATAAATAGAGGTAGGAGGAGAAGGAAAGGGGTAAATGAGAGAATAAGCATCCAGGAGTGGGACAGATATTTCAAGGGGTTGCTGGGAGGGATAGACGAGAGGAGGGTGGTAGCTACGGTAAGGAACACAGAGGAAGAGGGAGAAGAAGAACTGACGAGGCAGGAAGTGTGGAAAGTAGTGAAGAAGCTGAGGGACAATAAGGCAATGGGCGAGGATGGGGTGCCGAATGAGGTGTAGAGGTACGGAGGAGAATGTGTGAGGGAAAATCTGTGGAGAATGTGTGCGAGGGTGTGGAGAGGGGAAGGATGGCCAGAGGGGTGGAAGCAAGGAATGATGGTGCCGGTGGTGAAGAAAGGGAAAGGAGATGTAGTAGAAGATTACAGGGGGGTTACGCTGACGCAGGCGGCATATAAGGTGTACGCGGGGGTGCTGGGAAACAGACTGAAACAGGAGGTAAAGGGGAGGGGGATGCTGCCACCGAGTCAAGCGGGATTTAGGGAGGGGATGGGGACTATAGACCACATATATGTGTTGAACTACATAATAAACAGGGAGGTGAGGATGAAAAAGAGGGAGCTAGTGCTACTATTCATGGATCTAAGGGCGGCGTTCGACTCAGTGGATAGGGGGAAGCTGGCGGAAAGTATGAGGGATCGAGGGGTGAGGGGGGGGGCTGGTAGAAAGGTGTGAAGAGGTGCTAAAGGAGACGGTGGGGAGGATAAAGGTAGGAGAGGAGCAGGGAGAGAGAGATTCTGGACGGAGAGGGGAGTGAGACAGGGGTGCCCGCTGAGTCCGCTGCTGTTTATAATGTTGTTGGCGGACCTGGACGAGGAGTTGGCGAAGGGATGCCGGGGAGGGGTAGAGCTGGAGGGAGGGGGGAAAGTGTATTCGCTGGCATACGCGGACGATCTGGTAATCATGGCAAGAGGGGAGGAGGAGATGAAGGGAATGATGGTGAAGCTGGAAAGGTATATGGAGGGAAAGGGGCTAGAGGTGAACATAGGGAAGACGAAGGTGATGAGATGCAGGGCAGGGGGAGGGAGAAAAAAGAATGTGAAGTGGTGGTGGAAAGGGAAGGAAATAGAGGAGGTGAAGAGATATAAGTATTTGGGGTATGTGGTGAGAGCTGACGGGGATCAGAGAGAGCATGTGGAGGAGAGGGTGGAAAAGGCGGTAAAAGCAATGGGACAGGTGTGGGGAATAGGAAAAATGAAGTTTGGAAGAGATTGGGGCAGGAGGCTGTGGTTATGCGACAGGTTGGTGTGGCCGGTGATAGGATATGGGGTAGAGATATGGGGGTGGAAAGGAAGAGAGGAGGTGGAAAGGGTGCATGAGAGGTTTATGAGGTGGGCGATGGGGCAACGAGAAGGGTACCAGGATACATGCTGAGGGAGGAACTGCAAAGGGAAGCGCTACAAGGGAGAGCGGGGATGAGGGCATAGGGGTACGAGAGGAAGCTGGAAGAAGGGAGCGGAGGGGAGTTGGCAAGTAGGTGCTGGGAAGAAATAAAGGGGAGGGTAAGGAGAGGGGCGGGGAGAGAGGGGTGGGAAGAGGAAAGGAGGAGGTTCTACGAGGGAATGGGGTGGGATGGGGAGGAAGTGCTGAGAAAATGGGAAGAGGGGGAGATAAGAGGGAAGGAAATGGTGACGCGGGAAAAGGAAAAGCAAGAGGGGGAAAGGTGGAGGAGAATAATGGAGGCGAGAGGGAATAAGGAATACAAGTTCGTGAAAGGAAGAGGGATACCAGGATACTTAAAGAAGGGATGGGCGGAGGAAAGATGGCAGAGAATGGCGAGATACAGAATGGGGGAAGAGATGAGGGGGACAATGTATTGGAAAACAGAGAGAAAGAGGAGCTGCAGGATGTGCGGGAGGGAGGAGGAGACGTGGGAACATGTATGGGAGATTTGTACGGACTGGGAGAATGAGAGAGGGTGGAGCGAGGTAAGGGGAGAGGTACTGGGAGACGAGGGAGAGAGGGAGGAATGGATAGAGAAAATAGAAAGATGGAGGGGCGCGCAAGGGGATAAAGCAAGGGGGCGGGAGAGTAAATGAATGAGGTAAATGAATGAGGAAGGAATTAAGGAAGGGGGAAGGAATGAAGGAATAAATAAGGAAATGTAAAGAATTAAGGAATGAAAAAGGCCTGTATCTCTCTCTCTCTCTCAAAATATAGGATAGGATAAGATAGGTTAAGTGTAGGTTAAGGAAAACGTGTGAGCGGAGCGGGAGTCCGCAATGTACCCCGCAAGGGAAATAAACATTTTTCCTATGTTTTTATTATTTTACCATTACGACAACATACAGTCATTCCAATTGAAATACATGTGCTAGAGAAAACGTTTCTGAGTTCGACACAGGTTTGAGAATAACTGTTCCCAAATTATTTGGTACAGGCGAAATCGAATGCAATGATTGAATACCTTTGACAGTCTTTGAACGCAAAGATCTTTGTTCAATTTTAGTCTTCGAATTCAGATACTCAATATTTTTAAAAAACTAAAAAGTTACATTTGGTAAATTGTTTGAATGAGCTTCTACCAATTTACCAAATGTAACTTTTCAGTTTTTGGAAAATATTGAGTATCTTAATTTCTCAAGCACATTTATTTCAACGGGAATGATTCTATGTTATCGTAATGGTGAAATAATAAAAACAATGAACCAGTATAATATTTACACCAGTACACAACAATTGTCATTGTTCGTTTCAACAGCCACGAAAAAAAAAAATATTGAAATTGTTAGAATAAATGCGATTCAGAATGTTTTTTTTTACATTTTCAAATCCCAGGAGCGGAGCGCTTTTAGAGCTTCCAAGTTGAAAATGACATATTTATATACGGTATAATTTTTTCTGCTTTTTGAAAAAAATAGTGAAGCCCCGTGAAGCCCAAACTTGGCCGATACTTGATGTTTTTACTCGCATATATTATATGTACATGGGGCCTATGGGGGATTGCAAGCAGATTCACCTAGGCCATGACCCTGACCATTTAAGATTCTTCTGATTTTTTTCCCTGATTAACTCCAACTCAAAAAAGACAAAGAAAAATTATTTTTTATACACCATTCAAATTATCTCAAAAACGCCATTTTTTTTAATTGGGTGAATTCACTGATCTTTAACGATAATTTTAAGACCAGAACGGGAGTGGGACTCCTTTGTTTCTATTTTTTTCAAAGGAATGTAAATAATAATGTGAATAATAAATATCAATAATTTTAACGCAAGTTGTGATTTTTTTGCCTTTTTTATCAAAATCACTCATAAATAAACAATGATACGTCATTGTTTTTGAAAACTATCTTTTATGAACGCCATCAATTATCGTGGAGCCCAATCCAACTGTTTAAATAGATTTTATAGGAGCTTGAAAATGACATCGCTTTTTTGAACTGTGGAAAAGGTAGACTGATTTAATAAAAGGGTAGTGTAAATGGGAAACGAAAATAGGGAAAAAAATTCTATTCGATTATAATGAATGATATTTTTTTTCATGTTATTTACTGTACATTATTCTTGTATTTTTCCAAAAAATTTTTGATAGTTCATAAGAAATAGCTTTCAAATACAGTTATGACGTATTATTATTTATTTATGATACATTTTTAGAAAAAAAGGCTAAAAAATTATTCACACCTATTATTTACATTCCTTTGAAAAAACAGAAAATACAGGAGTTCCTTTCTCATTCTGGTCTTAAAATTGTCGTTAGAGATCAGGGAATTTACCCGATTAAAAAAAAAATGACGTTTCTGAGATAATTTGAATGGTGTACAAAAAAAAAAATTTCGAAAATATTTTGTTTTTTTGGTTGAGGTTACTCATAAAAAAAAAATCAGAAGAATCTAAAATCATCAGGGTCATGGCCTAGGTGAATCTGCTTGGAATTCTCTATATATATATACAGATTCTTTATAACACAGATATAAGTTCCTATCTGCCGATAACTGGTCGAGTGTCGCTTACTTTGTCATCTTTACCTGTTTCCCATTTTCATCGCACTTTTGGTCTCAAATTTACCCGTTTGGCATTGTTTCTGAATTTGTCTTTGTTAATTGCTCAAAAATTTTGGAATTGAAACTGGAGGAATAAAGATAAGACCCAAAACTGATTCCCTGATTTTTTTTGAGAATTTTCGGACAACCCTGAGTGGATTAAAATAGCCGATGACGATATTGTCATAAATTGCCGGCAGCGTAGTCAAAAACAGAGATTGCCGGCGGAGAGTTAATAAATAATACTAAATTAATGAATAAGGAATAAGTGTGTTTGCAAAATTTACCTGTATTTCTTGCTCCTTCGGCGTGCTTGAGGACAATTAAAAAAAAAAAAATTTATTCTCCTCTTTCACGTCACTTTATCAATCACTTCTTATAGGTATGAAATACCGCACTTCATTAATTTTTTATTGCAAATTCTTATATTTGTACACTCTTTTTCTTTACACATGTATAATACTATTACTTATAATAAGTTTACGTTACGCGCAGTCGTCTGCTATATAGTAAAATCGCTTTGTCACGTGAAAAAACGACGTTATACGATGGAGCTGGCAAAACGCGTATTGGCGGGTTTCAACAGCTCACATGGGCGATTGTTTTTTTCCCCTTCCCCTCTCACGGGCTTCAACGAAATCAAGGTACTGCCCCTTACAATTTAATAACACGCTGAGTTGATGAAACTGATATGCTTATACAAAGAAGACAAAAGCACTACGAAACGAACATTTCTGCACCGCCGAGCATCGTGCATTTGAATATACTAATTTTTTTAATAAAATGGTGCAATCGCTTAGCAAGTTTACTGCAATATTTCTCATTACCGAGAGATGAGCGTGGTTGCATGTTAAATTGAGGGGCTTTTCATCGATTTTTTCCGGTTTTCTGCCAAATCGACTATTTTTTTAAGTGAAACTTCTTTAGGCGCGTTGAGAGTAAAATTTAAAAGTCACGTCACGAAAAATCGTCACATTTCGTGACGCAAAAGAGACGAAAGATATTCTTTTGGAGAGAGAGACTGAGAGAGAGTATAAGTCGTATAGCTTATACCAACGAAGCCAGACGTAGACTTCGTTGCTTATATATTGTGACGTGACATTTTGCCTCGCCACCCGCACGGAGTAGTGTCGACCATGGGGTCGGGTTTACGACCCTACGACGACGCTCATCGATAGACAACCCGGAGAATTTCGACTCACTTTAGGATAAGTTTTGTTTTGTTTTTTTTAGTTTACTACCTGCATTGAAGCTTGGCGAACAATTCATTGGGCAAATTTGCGTTAAAGTAATGGAAGGAATTTAATTTTATAGTTTAGCGTGAGACCAGCAGATATTTCTGCCTTAAAGAGCGAAATTCTGTGTCCCGCTCTCGGGCTCACTCGCCGGTGGTGAATAACATGGGACTCGTAAGTGGCGGTGACGTGTCGCGGGGGCGTCTCGCTCGTGGCCGAGCCGTGCATCGTTGGCCCACGAGGGTTCGAGCAATACTTTGCTTATTACGCAGGTGAATATTCGCCATCATTATTCGTGGGAAATAGGGATGCCAACGGAGACATTGGGAATTGGACCGATATACAGCGTCACCCGCTCCGGTTGACTACGCAACCTTGGTGTTGCACCCTCCCCTACTGCCTCCTCAGTCGGCGTGGACCGTGAGATTCGGCGCCTCATTTAAGGGGATCTTTGGGACGGAGCCAGCAACGCGGTGCTGTTTTGCCTGGTGGCGTTTATTGTGGGCCCACCGCCTAATCAAGGGACGCTTTGATTACGCGAGGGAGGTCTCCCCCGTTGCTGGTAATCGTCCACGGGATCCCAGAAGGAGGGCAATTGAGGGGCAGCATATCATAGCTGCGAGTAGAGGCTTGCACACGGTTTCGGTCGCGGGAGGGGTCGTCCCTTCGTCACCGTCACACGTCACTCAACGAAGAAAGCGAGAAAATTAAGGAAAGTAGGGAGATAAGAGACCGGCGGGGCGATGCGAGAGAGTGGGGCGCGCGAATCGAGGAGAGAGTGGGCCACCGAGGGAAGTCGATCGATTATTGAGGATCATAGATGAGTCGTAATTTTTCGGGAGTCGAGAGCAGGAGCAAGAAGTAGTGGCCAGTGCTTCAAGTACCGGACAGCGAAGGAACTCGGTGAGCCCAACTCTCCTCACTCTTATTTCTGCCATATATTCGGAATTCTTTTCTCGTCTTATCAATCATGTTTTAATTTTGAAGAGTAGCGACCACGTTCAATAGCGATAGTCTCGCGATCGTGGTCGTGAATAATCTTTTTGAGTAGTTAATTGAGTTTGAGTAATTGAGAATGAAGAATTTGACTATAAAAATGGGCGAGAAGAGAATTCCTCTGAACTGGTCTGAACGATTAAGTGTCGAATTTATTGAATCTTTTGCCTATCGTATTTTTGCCCAATAAATGTCGCTCTTTTGGTAATTAAGTTTGCGCGTCACTATTCAGGATTTTAATTAGACTTCGCGCATTTACTTGAATTAATTAATGTAATCGGTAAAATATTATTTCGTATGTTGAGCATTTATTCCTATCAAGTTGCGGGCTCAAGGCCTCGCGCTCGAGACAATGGCACGCTCTCGCGTGCCGCGTCCCCGCTTGTTTACCTTTTCTCTCTCTCTCGCGGCATACACTCGCCGAGCGTGGAGAGCGAGAGTCCCGTATAAATCCGTCGAATAATTTTGCCTTTATTTCGTTCGTGTAATTTATCGTATTTTTCGTGTACCGGGTAAGCAATAAGTAATCATCTTTTCCGTATTTCCGATGCCTATTTCGACTCTTATAGAATTCCGTTACAGCGCAATTATACTACCTCGGTTAATTATTACTACCTCGGTTAATTCACGCCAATCGTCAATATCTTTACCTCAGTCATTTAGTTACAATAATTTTACTGTCTTTACCTCGGTCATTTACTCGCAATAGCATTACTGTCTTTACCTCGGTCATTTAGTCGCAATAATTTTACCATCTTTATCTCGTTCAGTTATTCGTTACAGCGCAATTATATTACATCGGTTAATTATTACTACCTCGGTAAATTCACGCAAATATTCAATTCATATCTCAGTCATTTATTCGCAATAGTCTTACTACCTTTACCTCGGTCATTTAGTCGCAATAATTTTACTATCTTCATCTCGTTCAGTTATTCGTTACAGCGCAATTATACGACCTTGGTTAATTATTACTACCTCGGTAAATTCACGCAAATATTCAATTCATATCTCAGTCATTTATTCGCAATAGTCTTACTACCCTTACCTCGGTCATTTAGTGGCAATAATTTTACTATCTTTATCTCGTTCATTTATTCGTTACAGCACAATTACATGACCTCGATTAATTATTACTACCTCGGTTAATTATTACGACCTCGGTAAATTCACGCAAATATTCAATTCATATCTCAGTCATTTATTCGCAATAGTCTTACTACCTTTATCTCGGTCACTTAGTCGCAATAGTATTGCTATCTTTACCTCGGTCATTTAGTCGCAATAATTTTACTATCTTTATCTCGTTTATTTATTCGTTACAGCGCAATTATATTACCTCGGTTAATTATTACTACCTCGGTTAATTATTACTACCTCGGTGAATTCACGCAAATATTCAATTTATATCTCAGCCATTTATTCGCAATAGTCTTACTACCTTTATCTCGGTCACTTAGGCGCAATAGTATTACTATCTTTACCTCGGTCATTTAGTCGCAATAATTTTACTATCTTTACCTCGTTCATTTATTCGTTACAGCGCAATTATGTTACCTCGGTTAATGATTACTACCTCGGTAAATTTTCGTTTAGCATTATTGTCTACCCGTGTCGTTACTATAGCATATTTTGTCTTAGGTCATCGCTATTGAGTGGCGAACGATTATGAAATTAGTAATTAAAGAAGGATCTGGCAAATGTATCGGATACTATCCGAAGAATTATTGTGAACCTGAAATTGAAGCATTATTTTGAATAAATCCTCGAAGGAGGTATTAATATTGAGTTCCGAGTTATTGTCACTCCACTTTGACCCTGCCCCTCTACCTTTTCGTCCCTCAGGTGAGCTGAGCTAGTCGAGTTGCCCTCGATCTCGCCTCACCCGTCCGCTCGTGCCCTACGCAATTCCGGGATTCATATCGAAGCAAATAAATAAAAGTCGGTCCACAACCGGCGGTACTTTGTACCTGGCGCCCAACGCTTTGACTCGAACTTTCCCTTCGCTTGTGGTCAATTCTTTAGCCTTTTGTCCGGCACGAAAGGTGCGGGTGATATGCCCGATCAGGAAGTGTGTTAGGAAAAATCCCGTCACAATATACATACATAGTTATCTTTTCTTCGTCTCGCCATGGTGTATAAGGCTATGTATGGCCGACACTAAACACATTTATATTTTGTGTATGTGTGCTTACAACGAAAGGAGAGAGAGCAAGAGAGATGAATCGTGGCAACGGCCTGAGAGAGGCAGGGTACCCGCGCGCATGTGCGTTCTCTGATCGTGTCAAAGTTTCCAGTTTCGAATCTCGGCTTGCGTACTTTTTTAAAATTCCTACTTTTCAATTGCCTACTTTCATTCATTGGAAAAAAAAATTACTTCAATACAATAATAATAATGATGACAGTAAATATATTATTAATTCATTACTGTCACGATTAATAACATGCATATGATAATCATATCAATTGTAATAACGACAATATACGAATAAAAATGAGTCAAAAAAATTAACCTTAATTTGTCTATCGATGTTAACCATTTCAACATCTATTAAAATGATGTGCGATTTCATAATAGATTTTGCGTAGGGACAATTTATAATTCGTACGTTTGGAAATTTTTCAAACTAACAATTACGTTTCAATTATGTAGGGGGTATTTATCATGCATATCATATTGTGAGTCTATGATGATTTTCGAAATAAAAAAGTAGTAATAATAAAAATAAAATGATACACGGAAAAAATTTTCTGTGAATTCTAGTCATGTTTCCATCATGTTTTACAGTTTTGTTAATAAAGAATGGCTCTCGGGGGGAAAACTTCGGAAATTCATTAGAATTTTGAAATAGAAATAATTGTTTTTACAGTTCAAAATTAGAAGTATTTTTTTTTAATCGTTTAAATCCGGCCAACAGTTACAAAGTTATGATTTTTGCAAAATTGAGAATATTATCTCGAGAACCAACAATAGTGGGGGGTGAAACTTTGGTGGAATTTCATGGATATATTGTCCTTCGAAATACCCATACTGAATAATTTGTTCGGGACAAAAAAGAAACGGCGTGGCCGAGTTGACAAGGAGCGCGACATAATTATTCGCAAATATAATGAGCAGATCGGGAATACCGACCCAGCGTGACCATTATAATGTGGACGGTATTTTTTTGATGGTTTTGAACGGTGATATCGGGGTTTTTCGGGTGCGGTTTTTAAATGGTTTTTGAGCCCGATTTGAAAAAAAAATACGAAATGAATGTGTCAATTATAGTTTTTACAGCAGAAAAATGGTTATGACGAAAAATCATGTCAAGTTGATTTTTATTTTTGAAACATGAAGATTGTGTAATTCTGAACACAAAGTGCTGGTGGAAAATTTCTTTTGACGCAGATCGCATGTAGAAAAAAAAATGTTAAAAGTTGCATTTTAATGCGTTTTTATTCGAAAAGGTGGAATAGAACTGTGCCGCGTGAAGTTGCATCACATAAGCTCTGCCTTGGCTCACGGCCACGACCGTACTCACGGCTGTCGAAGCTTATGTCGCTTGGGTTTGGGTTTGGGTTTTGGAACGTGGAGTTCATCTCGCGCAGTGAAAATGCAGACTGTCCTTTCACCGTTTTCCTCGCACTTAGCCATGGACGTTTGTTACTGCCGCAGCAGATGAAATTAAACACAACAAGAGCATAGTAAATAGTTAAATGTTCGTTGGAATGGAATCGTGCTAACGGAAATATTGATTTCATCTCGCACAGTGGGAAAAGCGGGAGATTCGATCATAATTTCGATTTTCAAAATGATTTTGCCTTCACCTTCAGCTGCACTACTTGTCGCTCGTTAGATGAAATCAGTCTCAAATATTCAATTTGATGTAGTCAAATAATTAACCCTTTCGCTCCGGGGATTTTTCCTTTAAAATTGACCTCGAATTTTAGCTGAATTTCATGACTTAAATGAATGAACTTCTTATGACAAGTCACCACTCGGAGTGCTGGTCCATATATGGACCAGTCCCGGAGCAAAAAGGTTAAAAGAATCGAAAGATTCGACCAGGAACGTGGATTTCATCTAGCGCAGTGAAAGTCGCAGAATGTCCTATCACCGTTTTCCATGCGGTTAGTCATGGACGTTCGCTGCTGTCGCAACAGATGAAATCAAACACGCAAGGGCATCGTAAATACTCAAATATTGTGTAGAATGGAATCGTGCAGGTGGTAATGTTGATTTCATTTCGCACAGTGGAAAATGTAGAAGATTCGATCGTAATTTCGATTTTCAAAATGATTTTACCTCCACCTTCATCTGCACTACTTGTCGATCGTCAGATGAAATCAGTCTCGAATATGCAATTTTATGCAGTCAAATATTTAAACGAATCGAAAGTTTCGATCGGGAACATGGATTTCATCTAGCGCAGTGAAAGTTGCAGAATGTCCTTTCGCCGTTTTTCTCGCGGTTAGTCATGGACCTACTATGCGGCTACTGCCGCAACAAATGGAATCAAACACTACAAGAGCATCGTAAATAGTAAAATATTGTGTAGAATGGAATCGTGCAATCGGAAAAGTTGATTTCATCTGATTTGGAGACAATTTCGAGAAGAAATTGAAAAAAAAAGTCACCATGAGAGCCCTTCATTTTTTCTCCGCTTGTTATAATTCCAAGCAAAATTGACTTCCGATTTTAAGATGCATCAATCGATTTGGCATATCAAAATCTATAATAATGTATAATTACTATTATTTATCTTGACTGCGAAAACATCGATCAAGGCATGTAAACGTCGAACTATACCGAGAGAGCTCTTCATCTATTCTTTCGCCGCATATTATAATTTTAAGCTAGGTTCTGATTTTATCATGCATTTCAGATTTTATCACGAAAAAGTACTCGTGATTCGCGATTTGACAATCTGCATTTCGGGATTTACATCCACTTTGCTCTCTCATAAAGTAAGGTCTGTCTTCATTGGAAAATTAAGGGATCATCACAGTGTGACCACTCGAAGAAGAGCCAATTTATTTTTTAGGTGGATAGGATGAGCTAATCGGTGTAATTTTTTTTTACCAATTGAAACACCGATAAAGAATACAAAATGAATTTTTAAAAATGTCTTTATTCATTGTTCAACATTAAACGCGTTTTTTTGGAATGGTGTTTTTCAAAACGGTGGCCACTCTCAAAGGAAGAGTTTTTAACCTATCTGTTTGAATTTTTGACAGAACATTCTTCGCGTCATTCGTTATGCTTCTATGGAAGCTTTTTTTTTTAAATCATCCTTTTTTTTTACGAAAAACCGTCGAAAATAGCTCAATTCGATACTTTTTGCTCAAACCGCCGTTATATTTTAAAATTCCACTAAAAAAAAAAACCTCGTTAAGAACATAGCAGATTTCTTACAGATTAATAAATCATTTTGAATTTTTTGTTTCACATTAAATTCGCGGTCGCAATCCTGGCCAACATGGGACACCATTTTTTTCCACGCAATCTTACGCAAATAAAAAATGTTAAACAATGAATAAAGAAATTTTTAAAAATAAATTTTGTAATTTTTATCGGTGCTTCAATTTGTAAAAAAAAAATTAGACCGATTAGCTCATACTATCCACCTTACAAAAAAATAGGGAAAATCGGCTATTTTTCGGGTGGTCGCACTGTGATGATCCCTCCATCTGAAGGTAACTGCTAGATGGCTTGAACCTTTTGAATTTCTCAGGCAATGGCAAGTTTACAGCTTGTACAGAGCCAAAGTGTACAAAAAGTCAAGCTAAACAAGTGCTAATAACAGTACTGAAAGGTAAAAGCCAACTTGAGCTGCGAAAATGTTGAACAATTTGAAATTTGGCCCTAAGTGAAAAAGTTTTTAGAAAAAGCGGTAAACAGTTGTATTAAAGTAACGTTTGCAGCTGGTAACTTGCGGAAATTCCGTCCAACAAGAATACAAACTATCCCCAGATGATACTCTCGAACAAATTTAGCATATCTTTTAACTTGCGCGAGCTAGACATTGAAAAAAAAAATCGAAATTGTATTAGATGTTGATATTTTTATCAATTTTTTCGAAATTCTAAAAATTAATGAAAATGTTTCGAAATTTCTCAGAAAATATTGTTTTCAATTTATCTGTCAATACTTTTAATATTTGTAAAACAGTTTTACACTTTTTACGCTTTCTCTCAACACTATTATTTCACTTTTCATCCAATTTTCACTTTTTCAAATAATATCACAGCTTTTTTTCATTCTTTCATATTTTTTAACATCACTTTCAACAACTACGGCTTGGCATGGGTGCGAGAGAGATAGCTGAAAATACGTTTCTCTCTGTCATTTCGTTCAACTGTCATTTCGGGCCAAGCGACATAAGCTTCGACAGCCGTGAGCCAAGGCAGAGCTTATGTGATGCAACTTCACGCGGCACAGTTCTATTCCACCTTTTCGAATAAAAACGCATTAAAATGCAACTTTTACCTTTTTTTTCTCCATGCGATCTGCGTCAAAAATAATTTTCCACCAGCCGTTTGTATTCAGAATTAAATAATCTTCATGTTTCAAAAATAAAATTCAACTTGACATTATTTGTTGTCATAACCATTTTCCTGCTGGAAAAACTATAATTATCACATTCACACCGTTTTTTTTTTCTTCAAATTGGGCTTTTAAAACCGCACCCGAAAACCCCCGATATCACCTCCCTAAACCCTCAAAAAAAATATCGTTCACATTATAATGGTCACGCTGTATCGGTGTAGTTCCGATATATATTGAACCGCTTCAAGCATCGATATATCGATATATCGAACCGTGTCAAAAATAGATGTATCGATATATCGAACCGTGTCAAGAATTGACATATCGATGTATAAAACCGTGTTAAGAATCGATATATTGATATATCGAACCTTGTTAAGAATCGATATATCGATATATTGAACCGTGGCAGCAATCGATCCATCGATATCGAATCGTGTCAAGAATTGATGTATTGATTATCGATACGTCAAATCGTGTTAAGAATCATTATATCGATATATCGATATGTCAATCAAACCCAAACCCAAAAAACACAAATATAAACAGATTTTTACTAAAACATCTTTCCAGAATGTTTTTCTCTCACCACTGACACAAACACAAGACGGTGAGTTGGCGCGCGAAGCGCTCAGGGGGGCTATGCCCCCCTAGTATATATATGTTATGTACAAACCCCGCAATCGTACATTGCGCGCATTGTACAGGCTTTTTGTACAATGCGCATATTGTACGGAGATGTTTGTACAATCCTGGTTTATGCGGGGTTTGTACAAGTTATTCTGTACAGTGCGCGCAATGTACGCAGCGCCGTGCCTAAACAATTTAGCGCCCTGGGCAGTATGAAATAAATGCGCCCCCCCCCCCCCCCCGCTGAATAAGTGAACGTAAAACCCAATCTAATAGAATATGGTGTCACAAATAATCATTTTCCAGTTTTGCCGACTAAGATCATAGTTTAGTTTTATTGATCGAATACACAGTACAGAGCAGCAAGATCAAGTCGTAGCGGTAATTATAAATTAGCTCTTCTCCTAGCTTTACGAGATGCAAATTCATTAATTACTTCGTCATAATCTAAGGTCTTAGCTGAACGATTTTCTATAGATAGTATAGCTAAGCCTGCCAATCTTTCCTGTCCCATCGTTGATCTCAAGTAAGTTTTTATGAGCTTCAGTTTACTAAAGCCTCTTTCGCACGATGCAGTAGTAACTGGCATAGTCAAGAAAATGCGGTAAGCTATCTCTATATTCGGATAGGCTGAGGTTAGCGAAAATTCTCTGATGCCGTTAAGCAATTGTAACGGCGTGGTTTTTTTGAGATTCGGAAAAACTGATGCCGCCATGAGTTTAAAACTTTCTACCTCGCTAACAAATTCCGCAGGTTCTATGTCTTTAGCGTACAATAGGCCTAAGTCCATGGCATGTTTCTTGAGATCTATCACGGACCAGGATTCGAGGGCTAATCCGGTCAGGAAGGAAAAATCATCGTTGACTTCGGTCATTTTGTCAAATCGCCATTGCATTTGCGATAAAAAAAGTGTCTAACACGTTGAAATAATCAATTTTGAACTGCTGTTCTCGAGAAAATACTTCATCGGATGCGAGCTCTCCGGGCATCTTTCTTACTTTCCTTACTCTTCCCTGACTAAATGCAGCTTCAATTGATGATTTCTCACATATATTTGTGGATTGGGAAATGATTTTATCGGTGTTTCCTGATCGAAGGTCCTGCAATGCGTTTTTTAATCCTAGGATAATTTTACAACCTTCATCATTCGAAATATTTGCAGTCTGTAAAACGATGTTCGCCCGATACACCATGTGTAAGATCTTATCCCAAAACACTAAGTAACAAACAAAATTGAATGTTATTTGCTTCAGCAAGCCTTTAGCAGCAGCAACTCCATCACCAAATGAAGGATCTTCCGATATTTCTCGTAACGCAGTCAACACTTCCTCTAATTGGGTACACAACGAATGAACCGCGTTATATTTCGACGCTTATCTCGTATCGGAATGTGTCTTCAAAGTGCATTTGAGTACTTTTTTTAACATTTCCCATCGGCGAGTAGAGCCCGAAAAAAAATTGAAGATTTGCTGAACAACACCGAAAAAGTTTACCATTTTAATCGAAACACTAGCTGCGTGGACACCGAGTAAATTAAGACTGTGAGCAGTGCACGGCAGAAACCTAGCCAGTTGATTAGATTTTTGTATGTGAGCTTGCGCCCCCTGATACTTTCCCGCCATATTAGCCCCATTGTCATAAGCTTGACCACGACAGTTACCGATATCTAAATCATCGTCGATCAGTTTTTGTTGGATTTAAATAGCTAAATCATGCCCCGTTTTTTTCGAAGTCTTTATAAAGTCAATGAAGCTTTCTTCAACAACGTACTGATCTTTCTGGAGTCTCACGTATCGAATTATTTGACACATCTGTTCGTCGTGTGCAATATCAGGTGTAGAATCGAATAATATCGAAAAATATTTTGCTTTCCGAATATTATCCAGCAATTCAGATTTCACTTTTCTGCTTAGAATATATATAAATTCATTCTGAATTTTGTTAGATAAATAGGTCGTTCGTTCGGATTCGGCAATATGCTTAGCTATTGTAGCATCATAATGACTGATTAGCTCAATCAAACCCAAAAATATTCCGCACTTCGGATCCCGAATCTGATTACTGGAGCCTCTGAAAGCTAAATTATTGGTACCGCAAAATATAACGCAATCTGTTACAATTTTTAGAATATGCCTCCATCTTTGTTTTTCAGTCCGTATGGCCTCTTCCAAGCGATCATCGATAGTCTCATTTTCCTTCAGATGTTTTTCAAACGTTTTCCAAGATAAATAATTTTCACGATGGCTGTTCGAACTCTCGTGTTCATAAATTCGAGGATTTAGATGCCTCCAATCTGAAAATCCTTTTTTCGGATCGGCCAAAGTTTGTGATACAACGCACGATTTCGCAAACAGTATACACGGGAAACAATACACCGCTTTTGTACTCTTACTGTATATCATCCACGCACGCTCAACCGTTTCGCCATTAGAAAGGATTTTTTTAAACCAATCAACAGAAAACCGTCTTTTATCAATGAGATTTTCCGATAGAGAAAAGTCTGCATCCTTCCCTTGCAATGGACCTCGTTCAATGAGGTAAGTCCTTAGTCGACTATCTATAACAGGCCAGCTAGACGGGTCATTCAAGTTGAGCTCTTCATTTTTCTCATTTTCGCTACAATTTGCAGAATTTTCGTGCGCTAGGGAGTCTGGCTCCACTTCATCGGCCTCTGTAATAATCTCGTCAGCTGGTTTTTTGTATTATGGACCTGAAAAACGGACAAGTTTTCGAAAGGGGTGCAACAATAGGAATAAAGTAGAATCGGGAAGAAACTTAATGAGGTGGATTGAAATGGAAAAGGAAAAGAATGGCTTCTTACGGGCATTAGATTCTCGAGAATTTGTGAAATTATTTGATGCTGCATCCTCATTAGTTTCACCTTGCTCAGATGCGTCAAGATCAGTATCAAGATGTTGATCTTGCACGGCTTCACCTTCGCTATTACGTGAGCCTAATCGTAAAATAATCATTAGAGTCCGATTCAGATTTACATTACATGAATTCAGTCCACATTTATTCATTCGGAACCAAATTTTACCTGAACTATTGTTGGTTGAGTCGCATTTTTTAACCCACTTTGCCCATTGGCTTGCTAACTTTTTATTATCCTCCTCGGTCTCTTTTTTCATTTTTCGGTATTTCGCACCCGATAGCTTCTTCGGACCCATTTTCGAATCAATGTGGTAATAACCACAATGAATATACGGTAAGAAATGTAGGATAAGGCGGATTAATCTAGGTTATGTAGCGGGTATAAACATCGGGTAATCACACGAACGAAGTAGACGCTATTCTCTATTGAAACAGAACACTAGCCACGGTCATTGAAGATAGACGTAGTACATGGATGCACAGGTCCTGTGTTAACTTTAAAGCCAGGAATTTAGTTCCCCAAATGAACGCTAGATGCTGCCACTCGCACGTACGTGTGAGCGGTGGTATGTAGTATGCACAAAGTCTGTGCGGCCTAGATCGGGGGGTTCGCGGGTGTGCGTGCACCCGGACATGTAACGCCACAAGCGCACCCGGCGGTTGGTATGATAAGCTCGCTCGTGGGGCGTCTCCAGCGGACCGATAAGACCTGTGCTTCCATGTACGTCTTTCTTCCATGCCACGGTTGATTTGCAGAGCCCTGCGTGAGCGGAAGACTCTAGTAGAAACAAGAACAACTACAAACTCTTGTATACTACGTATACAATGTAGTCACTAATCAAACACTGCTTGTCAGATTGCGATTTAATTACAAAATATAATTAATAGAATCTGGAAAGATCGGATTAAAATGAAAAAAAAAAATCGAACATTGAGCTTAAATGCGCCCCCTTCTTCATGGCGCCCTGGGCGAGCGCCCCGTGGGCCCATGCCTAGGCACGGCGCTGTACAGACATACATATCGATCGCTCCCTCTCCCCTTCTCTCTCTATCTGACGCCTCGGCCGTGAGTACAGCTTGTCATACTTTTTGCTCTGTCCTATTTTGGGATATTTTCTGCCGCAAAGTGCCTTCGGGCGTTTTTTCTTGCAGATATAAGCACGCTTTTTTTTTCTTTATCCTCAAATTGAACATTCTGTTAACACTGGAAGATGCATGAGGATAAATGCATTTTTCTGCACGTCATTTCTAACCTCACTTTTTGGGATTGCTTGCGTCTCTCTCCGCTTCCCCGTGGCCGGGCTCTTCACTTTGGGCCGCGCATGCGCCTGGACTTGTGCGTCACTTCTCATCTCGACGGTGCTTCCATCGTACAGTCGACGTTCTTATCGCCTTACCACTTCTAGACCTTACTGGCGTTATTGATTTACCATCGATCTTTATTTCTGCTGGAAGCTCTTCGCTCTTCATTCGGTACTGAACGGTGCTGCGCTCTACTCAACTTCTCCGGCTGTCTCTCTCTCTCTATAATGCTCGGTCAATAGCACTTTCGGTATCCTTTAATATTCACCTAAAGTCTGTTACGGCTCGAGACGTAACGCTCTCTCGCTACTTACCACAAATGTCGGCCCGCTGCCTTGTGTGTAGTCGTCTCGCAGCGCGAGGGGGTGAAACAATCTTGTGTTCCGGAGATTGTGGCGGGGCTTTTCATATTGAATGCGCAGTTAGTAGTTTTAATTACAGTTCTTCTGATCTTTGCGGCGCATCAAGTTTTCGATGTGATTCATGCGCTATGCATCGCTCTATTATAACCCCTCGCACGCCTCCGGTATCGGATACTTCTTTTAATACCGACCGAGCTAATATGTAGGTAAATAAGAAATCTTCCCTCGATAGCTCTGACAGAAATCTTCGATTAGAAATAAGCAACAATCTGTCAGCGTTTATCGCGCAGCAAACAATAGCCAATGAGGACCATACAAACAAACTCAATATTATCCAGAATCATACTCGACTGCTTGAAATGCACGAGGAAAGAATCTCGGCTTTGGAGGCCAATAATGCTTAACTGTTACAGCAAAACGCTAATATCTCTCGTGATCTTCTCTCTCTAAAAACCAGTCTATCTACCGTGCCTATTGTTTCTGTACCATCTACGGAAATCACGATCTCTGGTGTCCCACTTACTATCACAGACTCGCCACAGCTGATAGCTGAGAAGGTTTTCCGTGCGCTCGGGGTCTCTGAATTGTTTGGTGATATTCTCGAGATTCGCAGCCTTGACAAAAAAAAAGCTAATGCGACCACTACTGCTGCAAACTCAACGAGGTCTAACAAATCGTTTATTTTAACTTTAAAATCTCATCGAGTGAGAGATTTCATTATTAATAAAAAGCGAGAAAAAAAAGATTTAACATTTAAGGAAGTTTTTGATATTGATCAGCACGGAAGTATTTTTGTTAATGAGTTTCTATCCCCAAATACATTCAACCTACTTCGTCTCACGAAAGTCCGTGCTAGAGCTAATAGGTATAAATTTGTTTGGGCTCGATCGGGATCGATTTTTGTTCGCAAGAGCGAAGGTCAACCCCTCATCACCATACTGTCTGAAGCGGATCTTAATTCACTAGTCTGACTATCTCCGTCTAATCAAACACGCGCTCTGTCGTCTTCCCCTGTATCTAAAATAAAAATAGCTCAGTTTTACGCTAATTCTTTACGCAGTCATATGGAAATTATTCAATCGACATTGTTAAACCAGAAATTTCATATTATTTCCATCTCGGAAACGTGGTTACACTCTCATATCTCCGACGCTTTGATTTGTATCGATAATTATTTCCTTATACGAAACGATCGTGAGGGAAAGGAGGGTGGCGGGGTAGCCTGTTATATTCATAACTCGTTGAAGGCAAAAATCATAGCGTCCTCTCCATCTCATTACTCTAACGCGCCAGAATATCTAATTCTTGAAATTAAGTGTACAGACTCAGTGAAACTTCTTTTTGCGTCCATATATAGGCGGCCCAAGGCTCAAATGCTTGATGAATTTCTAAATGCTTTGTCAAGTTTCTCTCATGCATATGAAAATATAATTATTGGTGGTGATTTAAACTGTAATTTATCTGTTGATAACTATGAGTCGAGGTATTTACGCGACCTTGTTTTTTCTCTTTCGCTTCATTTAGTTGAATCTCCACCAACCTTTCACACAGCATTCTCAGATTCTTGGCTTGACGTCTTTATAGTCGATAGCGTCGAAAAGCAATGCTCTTTTGTTGAATCCGAAGCTCCTTTCGTCGCCGGTCACGACCTTATAGAGTTAACATACGATATTTGTACTGTACCGATCGCTTGTTAACACGGAGATCTTATCGCAGTTTCTCTGAAGCGGCATTTCTCGAGAGTTTATCTTCTAATCTTAATAATACACGTCTATCGTTTTTAACAACACAATCTTTCGATTATTTTGCCGAACACGAAATCTCGGTAAGTGCTGTTTCGGAGCAATTGTCTTAGTCTCTTCTAGGCTCACTTGACCATTATGCCCCGGTACGATCCTTTCGCGTTAATCGTCCGCCTGCTCCGTGGCTCACCCAGGATCTTAAAGGCATTATCCGTCATCGCAACACACTGTACACTCGGGCAAAGAGATCACAGAATGTTCTTGACTTAGCGGTATTCAGGGAGTATAGAGATGGCGTCACTAAAAAATTAAGACAAGCTAAAACAGAGTATTATATTGAGCGAATTTCTAATATTTCCGATCCTACTAAGTTGTGGCTCGAACTTGCCAACCTCGGTTTAGCTAAGGCCTCTTGCCCCTCCCCGCTTCATTTCTTCTCCGCTTCTGAACTCAATGGGTTTTATTCCTCCGTCTCGAGCCTCCTTCCTCCTTGCTCTTTCCAAAATTATCGCGATACATGTGCGCTTATTCAACCTCGCCAGCCTTACTTCAACTTCTCTGTGGTCACCTCTGATCAAATTCGTGTACTCGTATCTACCCACTCTGCATCGTCATCTTACTCGTCTGGCCCTGACCATATTTCTCTCTTTTCAATATCGATATCTTTAGCAGTTACTTGTCAACTTCTCACTTTCATATTTAACCTCTCGCTCAAATCGTCTGAATTTCCTCACAGTTGGAAACGGGCCTACCTTCGACCGTTGTCAAAAATCAATTCTCCTCTCTCCCCTTCAGATACCCGTCCGATAGCTAACCTTAGCGAGATGTCTAAGATTCTTGAACGGCTGATACACAAACAAATCACCGAATGGGCCGAGGAAAACAATGTGTTTGATCCCCGCCAGTCAGGCTTTCGATCAGGCCATAGCACACAATCAGCCCTATTACGTGTTCTCGACGATGTCAGGCATAATATCGATCAAAGACGTATTACCGTTCTCATCTTATTTGATTTTAGTAAGGCCTTCGACACAGTTCCTCATCTGCAATTACTCTCTAAGCTGAAAGGCTCGGGCTTTACTGAACCAGTGCTTGATTGGTTCTTCTCTTATTTAACTGGAAGAACTCAAGCGGTCATAGACGAGAAGGGTGAATGCTCCACTTGGCTCCCCACTACTTCAGGAGTCCCCCAAGGGTCCGTCCTGGGGCCTCTCCTATTTTCTTTATTTATTAACGATATTGGAACAGTCCTGCACCACTCACAACACATGATATTTGCGGATGATATTCAGATTTACCTCAGCTGCCCCCCATCTGAGCTACATCATACGATTGAAGTCATTAACCAAGACGTTACTGCTATAGCTAACTTTGCACTGGCGAATGGGCTAAAGCTGAATATATCAAAATCTAAAGTTCTTTTACTGGGTAGTAATGCCTATATACGCCATATTGATCCTTCTCTGCTACCAGCGGTGTCTGTGGGTGGTGTGGTCCTTCCATATGTCAATGAGGCTCGGAACCTCGGGGTCATGATCAAGAGTGATCTATCTTGGAAGTCTCATGTTAAGAACGTCTCACAAAAAGTTCATTTTACTCTTCACAAATTGAAGTACCATCGTAATGTTCTATCTCAAGATCTTAGAGCTTCTCTTATCATCTCCTTAGTCTTTCCGATTCTCGACTATTGTTGCCTTGTCTACAACGATCTCACAGATGAACTTAATTTAAAGATGGAACGCCTTATTAATTGTTGTATTCGCTTCGTCTTCGACCTGAGGCGTGATACTCACATCACTCCGTTTAGGCGACAGCTCGGGTGGTTAACAGTAAAATCCAGATGCCTGTATTTTCTCGGAATTGCCATGTTCAATCTCAATCGTCGGAAATTACCTCCGTACTTGATTGAATTATTTATGAGAGCTCCTGATAATAACGATCGTCCTCGGAGGAGGCCACCTTCCATGTTTATAATCCCCATCCATCGGACTAGTATTCTCCACAATTCATTTGCGCTGTCGGCTATTTACTTATGGAATTCGCTACCGATTGATGTAAAGTCAGCTCCAAGTTTAGAGGTCTTTAAGAGCCGTCTCTATTCTCTCCTTTTTTCCCGTGACCGTGTGATATAGTATCTAGTATCTAGTATTAATTGTTAAGTCTTCAGCATTGTAAGCTTAACTTGTATAACTTTTTACATTATGGAGAGCACCCAACAGTTTGTATTCTTACCCCCTTATCTTTCTCCGATCGATCGTTGCACATTATATTTTTATTATATTCTTGTTTTTTTCTACTTTCTTATATATATATATATTATCTCATTCTTAAGCTATGTATTTTCTACTTTAAGTTCGCTTCATCATTATTGATTTTGTTTTTCTCTTTTCAAATAGTATTTCTTCAATTTTATATCATTTTTTAGATTTAAGTACTTTGTTTTCAATTTTGTTATTTTTTGCCCCAAAGCTTGCTAGGGCATAATGAAATTATCAATCAATCAATCTCTCTCTCTCTCTCTCTCTCTCTCTCTCTCTCTCTCTCTCTCTCTCGGTGAGTCTGTCTCTACTGCTTCTTTTTCGCTCTCTTTTCTGGTCTCTTTTCTGCTGCTTTATCCCCCTTGTGGGCACTGCTTCCAGGTTCTTTGCCGCTCCCGCCGCTCTGGCAAAATTCTGAGCTATAAAACGTCACTGCTCTTATTGTAATCTGAGGGTTGGAGGTAATTAACTGAAGACAGGTGTTATAACCTTGTGGGCACTGCTTCCAGGTTCTTTGCCGCCCCCGCCGCTCTGGCAAAATTCTGAGCTATAAAACGTCACTGCTCTTATTTTGATCTGAGGGTTGGAGGTAATTAACTGAAGACTGGTGTTATAACCTCACTTTTTCTGGATGGCACATTCCTATGGAACCATGTATCATGGTCTTTCTCCTGGTTTCATCATCGAGTCTTAGGCCTCTTGCTCATTGGCGGAAGATTATGAATGTCACCGTGACTACCTTCACATGGATTGCTAGTAACAACGCTTAGGAATGCTGATACCTGGCCGTACCTTGCTCTCCCCTACCACATCACTTCGCATGCTCGGCCGCCTAGTGCCCCACCTTCGCCTACATTCCCTGATTTTGGGAGGAAATTATTGCTGCTCTGCCGATAAGCTGTCGCTACGCCCATAGTGTCTGCTCTAGGGAGGGAATCGTTGCTGCTCTGTCGATGTCCGTTACTACACTCAACGCGGCTCACACTCTCTCTCATTCCTGCGTGTTTCTCAGCTGTCTGTGGTAACGTTAATTTAAGCGATACTAAATGCCGATAGTTAGCTGCGGTATTTGCTCAAAATTTATTGCTAATGAGGACGTTATTCGGTTATGTATAGTGCAGACGCATAACTTTCATAGTGTGTGCTTGAAAAGTAAGCTGGGAATCTCGTCTATCACGCAATTACCTTTGAACATTAGCGTGCCATGCTTCTCGTGTCAAAAACGCCCCACGAAGGTGACAGACTCCACACTTAGCTCTAAGTCCTCACTCGCCATGCCTCCCCCAAGCGCCGCGCTATCACTACCTGAGCTCAGACACGACCACTTAGCCAAGACACGAACCAGGGGGGGGGGCTATCTCGAAGAGCCGGGATGCATTTAGACGATCCACAGGGGGGCAGGGGGGGGGGCTTTGAGGGTGGTATTAGAATGTCGCTATTTATGACAGCTGCAGTGCACCTTGTCTTTCATGATGGCATTGGAATATCGCTATCTCTAACAGGTAAATAGCGGGCCGGAGCATTAGATCTTTCAACCACACACACGACACTACCCTCCTGGACCGGCGCGTCTCTTTGTCGCAACCTTATCGCTACACTGTAAAAAAATTCTGTATGAAAATTAATACACATGTATAGGAAGTTTTTATGCGGATACCGCTTATGAAATTTCAAATACGGTACTTAATATTACAATACTCGTAAAAGTGAAGGTATCGAGCAGTGATATTTCTACACAGATAGATTGAAAAGTTATAACCTTTGTAGGAATATTCAACTTAAACTTTAGTAAAATCAAGACACATTTACTGATATCCATATAGGGATGTATATTAAATCAAATCATCCAACTCACAGTTGCCAAGTACATCCAGCATTTTTATTGTTTACATTGTTTATTAACCAATTATAAGTAGGTCACAACGCCCGAAAACGTCTTGAAACGGGACTTAGGGACTTAATCTAAAAATGTATTGTTTGAAAAATTTTTATTGAAAAAAATTCGGATTGAAAAAAAAAATTCGAACGAAGTACTTGGCGAGTTCGTAACAGGTAGTCCGTACAGTCATTTTACATAACTCGCCAAGTACTTCGTTCGAATTTTTTTTTTCAATCCGAATTTTTTTCAATAAAAATTTTTCAAACAATACATTTTTAGATTAAGTCCCTAAGTCCCGTTTCAAGACGTTTTCGGGCGTTGTGACCTACTTATAAATGGTTAATAAACAATGTAAACAATAAAAATGCTGGATGTACTTGGCAACTGTGAGTTGGATGATTTGAAATTATTTGAGAACTTTTTGTGAGGATTTATTTTACAACTATTTATGTTTGACATATTTTTGTAAGGAAAGATAAAACGATGCAAGGAAATGTACTTGTCTCAACTTTTTTTACACCATTTATGGTGTTTTTTGGGGGGATTTTGCTTCTTTTTGCAAAGGATTATATATATTTTTACCATGTAACTTCTATGTGAAAGCTTCGAATGGTGACTGCTCTGCTCAGGCTAGAATTAAACAATTTTTGAGGGGATGAATTTCGTCTTTCCAAAACATTTCGTCATGCGATGGTTTCATTATTTTACAAATTCAGAGGCCCCAATCTAGCAACTAAGACATTAAATATCATTTGCATTTCGTTTATTAGATCCTTAAGGGGGTCAGGTACCGAAAATTTCACATCCAGAACCACTAACGGTAGAGACTCGCTAATTTTGGTCTTGATATCATTTCTCGTATCAAAATACCTCACATTGATAAAATTTCGAAAAACTAATTTTTTCCACGTGTTTAAAATAATTTTTTTCGAATCCGTTACGATAGGTATCGGAAATCCCATCTGCTAGATTGTTCATTGTGACCCAAAGAATGTGTAAAAAAATCTACAACCCTCAAAGTTCAAAATTGTAGGAGGAGATACCATTTAAAGGCACAAAAATTTTCCAAATGTGTGATAAATTAATTGGTAGAATATAATAAGAAGAAAATGGATTCCATGGCCTGAATAAAAAAATTCTATGATATGATCAAGTAATAAATCTTTACCTGGACGAAATTATATAACAACACTTATCACAATGAATAATCTAGCAGATGGGATTTTCGATATATCAACGGTTTCGAAAAAAATTATTTTGAAAATAGGGAAAAAATTAATTTTTCTAAATTTCATGAGGTATTTTGATATGAGAAATGATATCAAGACAAAAATCAGCCAGTCTCTACCGTTAGAGGTTCAGGATGTGAAAATTTCGGTACCCGACCCCCTTAATAAGCTTAGCAAACTTCAGAATGTTCCATGCATACAACATGTTATCAATGAGGTATCCCGATTTACGAGAATGCTCGCATGACCTATCCGAACAACTTTGAGTATTTAATTCTTGATAGAATGCACCAAGATATAAAATCATAGGCATCGCTTTTCGATAGTCTGTTTATAATATTGAACTTTATGTTTTTTTTCTAAGCGATGGAATGGTAAAGCTTTATTTGTACAGATACCATCTGAATGCAGACTCAACCCGACCCACGTAATTCTGCTCATAAAAGTCACACGCATAATTAACTGAACACAGAAAAATTCGACACATTGTACTGTAAAACAAAAAAATCCCATGAAGCGACATGACCCAGACAGACTCAGCCTATAATTAAATTTGTGCAGAAAAACCCAATGCGCCATCAGCTTGCTACTGGACATATTGCCAATTCAACATGGAAAAACTCGATGCATCACCAATTCGACATGCAAAAACTGCCAGGGCATGCCAACGCAGAAAAATTCTCCCTTGGCGTAACTCGCCACAGCGAAACTTTCGTGGCACAGCTCGGCCCGCTCCAACTCTACACAGTCTAACGGACTATGGTTGCGTCTGTTGAGAGTTGAAGCGGACCAAGTTACGCCGCATGAGAGTTTTCGCTGTGTGAAACTGTACCATGGGAGAGTATATCTCCATCGAGATAGCCCGTAGGAGATTTTTTGTGCGTTAAGTTGGTGGTGCGTCGAATTTTTCTATTCCAAATTGGTGGTGCTTTGTGTTTTATTGTAGCAAGTTGATGGCGCAATGAGTTTCTTTTTATCAAGTTGGATATGGGCCAAATTTACTGGGTCAAATCCCTATATGGGGAAATGTTTTTGTGACGGCTTAGCGATGTAACTAATTTTTCTGTGTTTAGTTGATGACGCATACTATTTTTCTGTCTAGAATTGCGTGAGCTTCTCTGGTTTGCATTCAGATGAAATCTGTGATAATAAGGCAGTGCAGCTGGGACTTTGTATGATGTCAAATAGAATACTCGGAGTTGATGGCGTAGATCATGTGCGGATTAAAAAACGTTAGAAGAGCTCCGGCATATCGATAACAAGCATAATGCTCACGGAACCTTTTGAAGTCCTGATGATCCTGAGAGAGGGAAGAGATACAAAAAGAAAATATTCAATCGAAATTACACGATGCAAAGAACTTATGAAGTTCACTTGGAATTCAAATATCATTTAAATAATAATTAAAATGTAAAAAACAATGTTAAAAATAAAAATACTGAATGTACTTTGATGTTTGTGGAAAAAAACACAATTCTGTTTCATTAATATACTTTAAACTTTATTTAATTAATAATCAATATTTATTTTTCGAAATACACCAATATAACCACTAAATGGGGAGTCATATCACTACGAGAACGCACATATAAGTATATAATTTTTTTTTTCACCGGTTCTGTCCGATAATGATAAAATAATACTCTAACACTGTTCGTTTTTTTTTTTTTTTCAATTTATTTTTATACTTCACTTTCGTAATAAAACCTCTGAACTTTCATCTCAAAGTAACGATAAAAAAATCGCGTAAACGACTTTCGGAAATGCCGAAGCAACGAAGGCAGCTTCGTTAACCAAAGATCATACGTCACATGACATACGTGATTTCAGCCTTTTAGCCTGGTGTGACAGGTGAGCGATGAATTCGCGGTTAGATTCACGGGCGGTGCGAAAATTTGTGGCGGAGACAAAAAAAAAAAGAAAACGATGATGATGATGTACGTCGAATGAAAATAATAAAATGCAATATCTCCCATATGTCAATAGCTACAGCATTCATTTGGGTACCGATCGAAAGAGAAAGAAAAATAAAAAATATTCGTGTTGACATCATTGCCTAAGTCCGTATAATTCATTAATAATTCGGAAAATAAGTTTCGTTATATAGATATATTCCCGTGTATAAGCCAGATGTGTGGCGTATAAGAGGCTGTAGTACCTCTCGACATGTCGGTAAAGGAGAGGAAATGTACTTGTCTGGAGGCACTACCGTGCCTCTTAATGTACTACTGTATGTCTTAATGTACTAATGTTTTAAAAATAATATTACCGCATGGAATATCAGTACACTTGTGCATTTGAAACGTACGCAGTCTTGATTGAATTTTCAGTTCAACGTGCATGAAAATTAATAAATGTTTGCTAATATTTTTTGTACCAAAATTTAAACAAATACTCAATAGACACTTTTCGAGAATGAAATATATTTTTCCTTGTTTATTGGTAAAAGATGCAAAGAGCCTTCGAACGCAGTCGCTAATGACCTTATTAAAAAATGAGAATCGTATCCGGATAAATTGTGGAATACAACGGAAACTACATCAGAATTCTTAAAATTAAAATTACAATCTTGGTGTGTGGCAGCGCGATAACGACCCATAAAATGGCAGTGGTCTCGAACCTTTAGATCACGGAAGAAATTCTTTCTCGCAAATGTGGCAGGCTGTAGACGTCGTGAATTGATGGTTTTGTACGGTGTTCAGCCTCTCCATCGGGGTGATATGTATTAGATGCGAATGCAGCGATTTTGATAGGGTTTCCAACTCCACCATAAACCACTGGATACAGTCTTTGCCACGGTATGATTTTTACTCGGAAAGCGTATCGTCATAACTACAGCACAGATAATAACCGATACTGTGGGGCACATGGTTTTGATATCCCATTGTGTTCTTCTGTACCGATGTTATTGTCTCTAATAAGCACTCGAGATCGGCATGCACGACGAATGGCACATCTTCTTTCAATTTGAAATTTTTGAATTTTAATATTCTCTCCTCACCTTCCGGAAAGACCGTTCGACATTTATTGATTTTCACACAGTCATCTGTGTGTTTTGTTAGCGAATTTTCTGTTTTTAAATGACACAAACATCTGTCGCAGAGCCAAGTATGATGTGCATTTTTTAAAATTTGCGAGCTGACCAGCCGAGAAATATTTTTGATCCATGAAAAGTGATGCATCGGATTTCCGTCTTTTCTTTCTTCTTCTTCTTCTTCTTCTTCTTCTTCGCTCGCAGCTTCCTGCATAAGTAGGTGTATGGTAGGTCTATCGGACTTCTGAGCGCTCAAATATACTGGCACTATTTGAAGCTTTCCACGACGACGATCTTCTATGCCATATACGTTAATTGACAAACCATTCATTTTTTCAAATTTCGGTACGTCCTTTAGACTCATAGGAAAATTCAGTCCAGTGTACTGAAGCACTTTACTGAACGGCGGGTACGACGATTTTCGCTCACATTTTTCAGCTGCTGGGTAAAGAGTTGCCGTCACAGACCATAAGAAACAATAAGGATCGTCATTCATAATATTGACGACTGCACGTTTTAATTGAATTTCTTTCGGTAGACTTGTGTACGTAGATAGCCCACCGCGCAGAGGAATGTATTTGTTGATATTAACGACTAACCCATATAGAACACTGACGTCTAATATACGTATATACGACGTCGCCATCGATGTCTGTAAGACGTATTTAGTACGTATATACGACGTCGCCATCGATGTCTGTAAGACGTATTTAGTACGTATACTGAAGAGCTAAATGTCCGGCTAATATCTGTATATTTGACGTATATAAGACGTCGAAAATACATCAAATCTACCCTCACACCACAATAATATTTTTAAAAAATATAAATAAAAACGAAAAACATTATTGGCGGTTCCATACGCATTTTGTCATTATTATAGGTCATATAAGAGTTACACTGAAAAAAAAAAAATTCTGTACGAATTTCTCGATAGAATTTTGTTCTGCTTCGACGCGGATTCGAACCTGCGACCTACCTACTTGTCCTATTTATCTTTCTAACACGCTACCCACTACGCTACCGACTGTTTATGAACTTTGGTAATTCATATCATGTATTTGACACGCCAGAGAACACTTGATCAGTTGTATGTTAGGAGCTACTCAAGGGATGGTGGTGGTCGCGTCTTCAAACCTTTATTTAGTATAACCATGTCAGTTTTTGAAGAAATTACAAAATTGAATGTGGTGAATCCAATATGGTGGATCCAAAATTCTAAAAATTCCATAACTTGTCTGATTCACTGACTATAGTCTTCGCAAAGAGAGATAGTTCTATTTTCTGTCTCACTCAATTCTGCTGCCATCACGTTTAGGACGGTAGACGGAGTCCATATATATACTATATATATTGTGACACTGCGTCACAGGCGAGGCATGAGCCTCGCCGAAGTCCGTCACCACACGCCAAAAACACCGCGAAATGTAAATTAGAATAAGAGCCACCAAGCCCTGAACAATTATCGAAACTCCGTCGTCCCTCGTCGCTCTTCTTTCACCATCCCCGTAGTCCCATCTCAACCCGACAATGTCCCCAATGATCCCGTTGCCCTACGAACCCCCAAGAAAGAGTATCAAGAGAAAACCCTGTGGACGGCGAAAAAGAATCAGATACAAGGACAACGTCGCATATGATCCCAGTCGTCGCCGAGAATCCCACTCACACCGCCGCGCCGAGGCCCTCACACGGATAGAACACCGAGAAAAGCCGAACATCTGCGAGGGCCCAGTCGGTATATCGAGCGAGTGGGATTATTGGAAAAATCATCGATGAGCGCGAGCAACGTCACATCATACGCAAATTCGAGAGCCAGTGTCCACAGGGAGCCCCCACCCTTCCCCCTATGAGATTTGTCGCCGAGTCGACCGTCACATTCCATCTTTGGCAGCACCTTACGGGTATCAATCATCGAAGGCGCTTGCGCCTGTGACGGCGACTCCGGTGACCCAATTAGATATCGATTATTGATCCCTCCCTGACCTACCTTTACATTGCGCAAGCCCTTGATCCCCAAATCATTCCTAGATTCCCCCTACCCTTCCACCCCAAGCTGTCCCGGTGAAGAAGACGACGACCTCGTCACTTCGGCGAGAGCTAGCATAGAGGAGAGACAGCGAAAACTAATTATTGTATCGAGTCACTGCGAGAGAAAGATTTGTAGAGCGACCGCCATATTGGCCACGAGGACCACGTGTGGCATCGCGAGCGATAAGGGATACGTGTGGAGATCCTCTCAGCAACAAAGTAAGCCCGTTCCATTACCTCTTTATTCTGCTGCCCATTGCACAATTTTTGTTCTTGATTGCGACCAAAAATACCCCTTTTTTTTGTATCAATTCGTGAGCGTGTGGTGGCGCAGCGCGACCCTCCCCTGTACACTTCCGCGATTTTTCAAGTCCGTCGTCCCCATTTTATTTTGTTTTATTTATTGTAATTTCCCCGATTTTTCTTTGAGCTTGATTAACTTTCCATTTTATCGAAAACCCGACGTGGGTAATTACTAAGAGGCCATCGCGCCGGGAAATCCATTGACCCTGAGATATTGTAACCCCCCCCCCGTTCTTTTTTTTCCTTTTTGCGTTCGAGTCTTTAGAAATATAAATTTTGTCGATCTATATCGACTGGCGCCCAAAAATCAGTAAACCCGTTTTCTTTTCTTTTGCGTTCATTTTTTTTTCTTGTTTAACACGCGTCCTCGCCACGCTCGAAATTGTCGCGTGGGCGAGCCGCCCGAGTTCCCCCAATAAATTTTGATATACTTTTCTTTGCCTACTTATTTTTTTTTGTAGATAGACTCCCCTTTTTTTTGTTTCCTTTTTTTTGCTAGTACCCCGGGTTCGCCCGGGAATAGCGTCCGGCAGCTCGGAGAGTGCCGTGACAATATATTGTGACACGGCGTCACAAGACGAGGCTATATAGTCGCCTCGTCGAAGTCCGTCGCCACACAAATCCCCTATGTAAAATAATCTTAAGTAAAATAAAGTAAAATAGCGATAATCATAGCAAGCCACGAAGTATTACCAGCGTCCCTTGTCGTCTCTCTACCCCTTCCACTATCACCAACGTCGTCCCATATCCATAGCCTACGAGCCAGCACAGCTGATCCCTCTTCCATGCCATTGACCCTCGAATACCCTTCCCCTTTCCCTCTGCCACACGTAACCCCTCATCGCCGAACAGCTGTCCCAGGATCGAGAACCCAACGTCATCGAAGACCCGGTCGACGAGCTCCAGGAGATCATTATCAGCATCACTGTGGCCACAGGGAAAGAAAAGGGAACAACAGTAAGGTGACGGCGGGCGAGGGAATTCAGCACGTGATCAAGCGAACCCTCGATCAAAACGACGGGTTCGGGCGAGATCGTGGCCCTCACCTCAACCGTCACTAGGAACATCATCTGGCACCCGTGAACTCCCTCGTCAGAATTATTCCGTGCGAGGCGAGGAATTGTGGTCCCAGAATTCATCGAAGAAGAAAGGAGAAGTCCCTGTGTGCCACATCGTGGCCAATAATTGCCGGGAGAGGAGCACCGTCGACGGCCGGGTTCAGTCATCAGCTAGAGGACCGGGAGTTGCGTCATGGGTCGCCGAGGGCAGCACATTTCAGACCCTCGATTATCGATCCGCTATCCTGCGCAACGCGCTCGTGACGTCAGCTCCCAATCAACCAATATCGCATCGATTCTAGATCCCCCCTTTACCCAATTTCCCATTACGCATGCCCTTCCCCTAAATTACCCTGTTTCCGAAATACCCACGAGCAGAGAGACGACGAAAAAAAATCATTTCGACGAGAGCCCCCGACTAATCGAGTTATATTGTATCGAGTCAATCCGAGAATTTTTGCCAAGAAGTGTATTGTGTGAGAGAAAGAGCGAAAGAACGAGATCCACGCCATTACGCAAGGATCGAGTATCCCAAGTGAGTTCGTTCCATTACCGTATCTTCTATTTAATATTTGGATTGTGCAGATTTTGTATTTCCTGAGCTTCATCAATTTTCTTTTTTTTGTTTGGAGTAACTTTCGCGAAAGCACGTGTTCGCCATATTGGCCGCGTGCCTTATTCCCCGTTGTATTATATAATTCGTGCGTGTGGTGACGTAGCGCGACCCATTGTCCCGATCGAGTTTTATTTTGCGCATTAATTTTCCACGTTATCTTTTTGATTTCGATTAATATCGTATTATCCCGATAACCCGACACGGGTAATAATTAAGAGGCCTGCGAGCCGGTAAATTCACGTCCCTGAGATTCCCCTGATTAGTGAGATTACTTTTTTTTTTCCTTTTTTTTATTGTTCCCGACTAACCTGTTTTTTGTATTGAGTGAGAGAATTGTCGTCGTACTGACGGTTGGCGCCCAACAAAATCATTTATATTTTCTTTTTATTGTTCATCGAATAAATTGGAAATTGTGATTTTTTTTCTATTTCACCTCGTTTTTATTTCTGATCTTCCCCCGAGTTTTCCCCATACGAAGCCCGGGTTCGTCTGGTTATAGTCCGGCTGAATGTCGAAAGGCCGCGACAATATATATAGGTTCATGGTCTCATTTCGGATCGCGCGCAAAACTTATTGCGCGCGATCTTTGTGTTACAATGTATTTATATAGTATACATCATATAATGTAAATAAAGTGTTAGTTTAATTGTAATAATTTATCCATCCACTTATATTGTGACACGGCGTCACAGACGAGGCATAAGCCTCGCCGAAGTCCGTCACCACACGCTGCCCATACCCGCGAAATGTAAAATAGATTAAGAATTGACCAGCTTCGAACAATTAGCACAACTCCGTCGTCCCTCGTCGCTCTTCTTTCACCATCCCCGTAGCCCCATCCCAACCCAATAATGTCCCCAAGGATCCCGCTGCCCCACAAATCCCTAAGAAAAAGTATTAAGAGGAACCCTGTGGACGGCGAAGAAGACCCAACGACAAGGACAACGCCGCATATGATCTCAGTCGTCGCCGAGAATCCCACTCACACCGCCGCGCCGAGGCCCTCACACGGATAGACCGCCGAGAAAAGCCGAACATCTGCGAGGGCCCGGTCGGTATATCGAGCGAGTGGGATCATCGGAAAAATCAGCATAGAGCGAGCAACGTCAAGTATTACGCCATCGAGAGAGCCAGTGTCCACAGGGAGCCCCCACCCCTTCCCCCTACGATCTTTGTCACCGAGTCGACCGTCGCGTGCCATCGTCGGCAGCACCTGCCGGGCCATCCATCATCGAAGGCGCGTGCGCCAGCGACGGCGACTTCGGTGGCCCAATAAGCCATCGATTATCGATCCCCCGATGACCCATATTAATATTGCGCAGGCCCTTTGACCCCGATCTTACCCGAATTTTCCCGAATCCTTTTCCCACGAGCTGTCCCGGTGAAGAAGACGACGAGCTCGTCACTTCGGCGAGAGCTAGCATAGAGGAGAGACAGCGAGAATTCCCTACCTATTGTATCGAGCCATTGCGAGAGAAAAATTGTACAGCGAAAGAGAGCGAGCACGTGGTCGTGACCACCATTTTTTTGCGGTATCGAGAACCACGACGAGCATCACGAGCGAGAGAGCGTGTGGAAATCCTCCCAGCGATAAAGTAAGCCCTTTCCATTATCTTTCTTTTTCTGCTGCCCCTTTTGAACCTTTTTGCGACAAAATACCCCTTTTTTTTTGTATCGAAACCGTGAGCGTGTGGTGACGCAGCGCGACCCTCCCCTGTACACTTCCGCGATTTTTCATACCCGTCGTCCCCATCTTATTTGATTTATTGTAATTTCCCCCGTTTAATTGCGAGTTTGATTAATTTTCCACTTTACCGAAAACCCGACGTGGGTAATTATTAAGAGGCCATCGCGCCGGGAAATCCAGTGACCCTGAGGTATTGTAACCCCCCCCCCCCCGTTTTTTTCTCTTTCTTTTTGCGATCGAGTCGTTAGAAATAACAATTTTGTCGATCTATATCGACTGGCGCCCAACAATCAGTAGCACCATTTTAGTTTTTTTTTGCGTTCGTATTTTTTTTTCTTTTTCTTTCTTTTTTTTTGAGCACGTGGCCTCGCCCCGCTCGAAATTGTCGCGTGGCGAGTCGCGTAGATCCAGTAATAAATTTCAGCATTCTTTAACTTGCCTATTTTCTTTTTCCCCCTTTGTCTTTTTTTTTGTTCCCTTTTTTTTGCGGCGAACCAAAGAGTGCCGTGACAAATTTTGGCGCCCAACGTGGGGCCCCGGAAGAAAATTTTTTGTAGAGAAGAAATTTAATAATTAAATTTCATAGTGCCCACCCACGATCGGTTAATCAAGCTCGAGTTTCGCAATCGTCACCACACGCATCACGCGCGCCGTGGTGTCGATCCCGCTATCGAACCGTCACAGTTTTTTTTTTCCGAATTTGAAATTGATTTTTTTTTGTGTGTGAAAATTTTCTACGAGTGCGAATTTTTTTTGTGTAATAGCTGCAAAAATTTTCGAGATCACAGTGTGCATCGATCGATCCCTCGCCGAACCATCAAATCAGTGTGAAATATTTCTTTTCCCGTTCGAGACAATAGCGAAAATATAATTTCTCTTAAAGTTCAATTCCCGTGAAATACGCGAACAAAGCAACGACGCTCGTGCCTCGAGGATTTGTTTTCTTTTTTTTTCTCTCGACCTTCGAGCCGAGCAGCGGCCTTTGTCTCCGAGAGAGACGAGTGAGCGCGATTATCGCGTGAATATTTCGAGTCAAGGCCCAAGGAAATAGACGTAACGGGACAACGAATTTATCCTCTTTTCTTTTTCTCGTGTTCATTTAAAATTAAATATTTAGCGTTTCTCCCAAGTGACAGGTTCTCAACCTGAGTAATAATCCCTCGAATTTTTCTTGCGAACACATTTTTTTTTGAGAGTCCTTTTTTTTTCTCTTCATTTTTTTTTGCCGTTTCTTTTCTTTTTTTTTGAAATTTCCCCTTTCTCGCGGAATTGACATTTTCATTGCGAATAGTAATATCATTATTGAATTTTTTTCTTTTTTTTTCCCATATATTTTTTTTTTTCTTTCTTTCATTCTCCTCCTTTTTTTTTATATTTGAGAGTAATTTGAGAGAGTTCGCGAGGATCAGATCGAAAATATTGACGCACTGTTTGCTTTTGTTTTCTTTTTTTGAGCTATTTTTTTTTGTCAGCGTAAAGCTGTCGTGTGATCATCCGGCGGCGATCGCAGAGCGCTCTCGCCCCCGCCCAGCCTTGTTAATACGTGTTTGCGTCGCGCCACGCAGAGTGACTCGCGTGCGCAGACCGACATTGTCCGTACCCCTGTCTCGTTTATTCCTGCCTTCATTATTTTTCTTCATTACCCCCTTAAAACTTTTTGTGCCGTGCCCCCCCCTTCCCCCCTCAAGTTTCGAGCTTTCTTTTTTTTTCTTTCTTTTCTTGTGTTGCTTTCGATTCAACCCCCCCCTCGCTTATTAGTCACTCCCGTGTGTCGCGCTACGCCGAGTACCTCGCGTGCGCAGACCCGCTCACCCTTTATATTTTTTTTCTCTCCCTCTTTTTCTTTTTTTTTAAAATAGAAGTCCCTAGCAATTATAAAATCGCACCTCCGTACGACCCTATTGCTTACGCCCTCACACCCAAACGTCTCCCCCAATTGCAATCCGTTTACAATTATTTTTCTCGCGCTTCGTTTTTTTTTTCGAATCACCCCGCCATTACACCACCGTTGCCGAACCACCCGAGATTTGCCCAATACCCGAGGACCCTTGATTATTCAAAGTAAATTGAAAAAAGAATTTTTCTTGAGATATCGGGGTATCAGCTGTTCACTTTTTTTTGTTTTATTTTGCCCCGTGTCTCAGCAATAGAGGAATCCCCCAAAAATGGAAACCGCTTCCCTAGTCACGTGTACCACGCCCACGTACACCACCACCACAGCCCCAGTCATGACAACGAATACCCAGAACACCCCCCCGACAACAGGAGTCCCTCTCGAGATCGAGGAAGCAATTTCCACGATCCGAGAGGAGATTAGACAGGTCAAGGACATCCGAGATGTTCTCAGGTGTTGCGATAATGCACGTCTGAGTACGATGGGTACCGCGGAGGAATTGCTCGATAGATTCACCCGATTCGAGATTCGCCGTTGTTATCCACAAGTCCCCACCCCCTGGAATCGAGAAATAGATGAGAGACGTACCCCGACGCCCTTCACGTACGAATCTGCTATACGAGAGTACCCCTACAGCACCCTCCTCGACGTGAGTACCCCGCACACTTCCCACGTAATACCCCCTTCCTCGCCTAACCCCCGACAACCCCAGAACACTCCCCATCCCCGGACTATCGATCCTGCTAATCAGACCGAGCAGCCCCAGCAACGACAAGACGTAGCGATCCAGTGGGTGCGAGTACCGACCCAAGGACAGACAAGTGATGACCACGACTGGGCCACGACAGAAGCACCCGATGGACTACTAGGCCCCCTCGGTCCCACGTCCGAAACGAGACCCCGACAGCCCCGACCAACACCATCACCACGCCGCAGCCCCATTTCCTCGCAACCCCCTCCCCCCACCTCGAACCGCAGACCCATTCCCCTCATCCCGTCCCTCGGAGTACCAGAACATCGCGTCACGTGGAACCCATCCATCACTTACGCCCTTCCCCCCCATGAGCCCGATTTGAACAGCACCCGAGTCCCCCCCCCGCAACCAACAGCCACGCGCAGTTACAGCCAAGCAGTAACCAATCCCAGTGAGTCGAGTTACGGGCGAGACGCTCGTTTCGTAGACCACTGGAAAAGATTCGGCCCGAAATTCACCGGAAGGCGTGGGGAGGATGGAGAGGAGTTCCTCCGTCGACTTCACGAATACGGATCCAGTCGCGAGTTTACCGAAGAAGACCTCCTACGAGCTCTGCCGGAAGCCTTCACCGGCGAAGCCCTCCTGTGGTACCGGGTGGAGCAACTGAGTTGGAGCTCGTACGAGGGATTCCTTTTCTTCTTTCGCGAACGTTTCAGTTACGGGAATTTGCAAGAGAGATTGCGTCGCGAGGTCGAGCTCCGCACGCAGGGCCCTGACGAGCCGACGGCGGAATTCCTCGACAAAATCCGCACGCTTTTCAGCCACGTCAACCCCCCCCTCCCCCTAGAAACCCAATTAGACATCTGTTGTACCAATCTCCACCCGACGATCTCGGCACACGTTTTCCGGGAAGAGGTGACGAGTTTCCTCGACTTACGGAGAGCGTGTCGCCGAGTGGAAGATCAGAGAGAACACGCGAGGCATTACCGCCCCCCTCCCCCAGCAGCCCAGTCAGCCCTCCCATCCACAGCATACATAGCCCCCGAGAACAAAGGGCAGCGAAACAAACTCGCAGCCATCACCAAGACCGAGCACAACCCTCCAACCAAATCCCCTCCCAGCCCAATTCCACCCAGCAATCCCGAGCACCCCGATGTGGCAGCCGCTACTGCCCCGAATCCGAACCCACAAAGACGACCACCCACCCCCTCTCCGAAGCCCCGCATCCCTACCCTCGCTGAAGCAGCCCCGTCTCAACCTCCTCCCGGCTACAAGCCCATGCAACCCAATACACCCAACCCGCAGCGCTGCTACAATTGCCGACAGACGGGTCACCGTTATGCCAGTTGTACGCGGCCATTAGGCCATTTCTGCAGGATCTGCGGCTACCCGGGCTACGACACGAATTCGTGTCTACGCTGCGAACGTCGCAGGGCGGGAAACGATGCCCCGGGGGGACAATAAATGCCCTGGCCCCCCAATGCCCAGAACGAGCATTCCTAGACCCCGACCTTACCCCTCCCCCTCCAATCCCACGCACAAGACCCTCCAGTGAGACAACACCCACGAACGAATCCCTACGAACCGAAGAAGACAACCCCGTCCACTTCGTGGACACAATACGAGACGAGAGACACTTCCTCGGTCTGGAACTTTGCGGAACGGCGATCGAGGCATTGGTGGACCCGGGTGCGAGCCGAACATACCTGGGAGTCGAGACCGCCACGGTGTTGCCGGGCGAGCTCGAACCCATCGACGAGGCAGTCCGGGTCGCAAACGGAGCCACCTTGCCAGTTCGAGGACTCGCCCGTTTGAGTATCGAGATCGAGGGAGACATCAAGACCCACGAATTCAGAGTTGCCCCCCTTGGTTACCCCTGCGTATTAGGAATAGACTTTTTACGAGCATTCGAGATTAGCGTTGATTACCGCACGAACACATGGCGTGTTCGTGACGGCCCTCCCCGCCCCTTTTTAAGCTCCGAAGGTACCCGATGGAATCTGGTGGCCAGCCAAGAGTGCGCCGGACTGGTCGGTGCTACCCCGGAAATGACCCAAGCCCTCGAAGCCCTCCTAGACAAGTTTGCACCCGCGAAACCCCCTGGCCCCCTCAGTTTAACCCAAGTTGTCCAACATTCCATAGACGTCCAAAACCACCCTCCTATCCGACAAAAGTCCCGAATAATTTCCAATTACCTCCTAACCGTGGCCCAAAAAGAAGTGGATAAGATGCTCGACGAAGACGTCATTGAGCGATCCGCGAGCGCTTGGCTCAGCAACCCCGTCATAGTACCCAAACCCAACGGAAAACACCGATTTTGCATAGACTACCGCGACGTCAACAAAGTAACTAAGAAAGATGCCTACCCCCTCCCTAATATGGACCGAATACTCGACGGACTACGACGCGCCCGACATATTTCCAAAATCGATCTGAGTCAAGCCTATTTCCAAGTAGCCCTCGAACCCTCCAGCCGTCCCATCACCGCCTTTGCCGTCCCCGGACGTGGACTTTTCCAGTTTAAAAGAATGCCCTACGGACTTACGAACGCCCCTGCGACATTTCAACGAATTATGGACCAACTAATAGACCCCGCATGGGAACCCCACGTCTTCGCATACTTGGATGATGTGATCATAGCCACGGAAACGACGGAAGAGCACCTCGAGTACTTGACTCGAGTCCTGAGAGTCTTGAATGAGGCCAGACTCGAGATCAACCGGGAAAAGAGCGAGTTCTTTTGCTCAGAGGTCAAATACCTTGGCTATGTGATCGGACATGATGGCCTGAAGACTGACCCAGACAAGATCACCCCCATCCTATCCTACCCTCCACCGAGAAACCTAAAACAACTCCGGCGATTCTTAGGAATGGTCGGATGGTACGCCCGATTCATGGGAGACATTTCCCGTGATAAGGCTCCCCTGACCACCCTTTTGCATAAAAATACCCCCTGGACTTGGGGACCAGAACAGCAATCCGCTTTCGAAGCCCTGAAGTCAGCCCTCACCCGAACCCCTGTACTTGCCAGACCCGATTTCTCCCTCCCCTTCTCAATCCACACCGATGCGAGCGATACCGCCATCGGAGCCGTCCTTACCCAGCAATTCGAAGATGACGAACACCCCATCCTGTTCGCGAGTCGCGTCCTCACATCCGCCGAGAGGAAGTACACCGTAACCGAGAGGGAGTGTCTTGCGGTGCTATGGGCAGCAAAGAAAATGCGCCCATACATCGAGGGCACTGCCTTCACGGTGATCACGGATCACAGCAGTCTCCAATGGCTCAAGAACCTCCGAGATCCGGCTGGGCGATTGGCTCGTTGGGCCTTGGCAATGCAAGCCCTCGACATGAAAATCGTCCACCGGAAGGGAACGCTGCATGTGGTCCCTGATGCCCTCTCGCGCATGTATGAGGATTGCGACGAAGCCCTAGCCGCCATAGGTGAAGCCCATGACCCCTGGTACCTAGAGAAATATCGCAACGTCCAAGAATTCCCCTGGAAATACCCGAACTGGAAAATCGAAGAGGATAAAATGTACTATCATCGCCCCCACTCCATCATTGATCCTACCCTCGTTGACCTAGATGCATGGAAGCTAGTCCTACCCAAAGAATCCCGAGACAGAGCCCTACAAGACGCCCACGACAACCCCCAAGCTGGCCATTTAGGAGTAGACAAGACTTACAGTCGAGTCATACAAGACTTCTTTTGGCCAGGCGTCTATCAAGACGTGGCCCGATACGTTACCCGATGTCCCATTTGCCAACTCCACAAAGTTCCCCAGACCCCCCCCGCTGGCCTAATGAGAGAAAGAACGACCGAGGGCCCATGGAGCGTCGTAGCAACCGACATTATGGGACCCTTTCCCCCGAGTAAGAGCCAGAACAGATACGTGGTGGTCTTCCAGGACTTGTTCACGAAGTTCGTCGAAGCCAAGGCTCTCCGCGCGGCCACAGGGCCAAATGTAATCAATGCCCTAGAGACATTGGTCCTCAATCGGTGGGGTTGTCCCACATATTTGCTAACTGATAACGGGACGGAGTTCGTGAATGGCCATGTGACCCACCACTTATCCCAGTGTGGCATCCATCAGACGACCGTCCCCCCGTATCACGCCCAAGCCAACCCTGTCGAAAGAGTAAACCGTACCCTCAAAACCATGATGACCTCCTATATCGCATCCGATCATCGCGATTGGGACCTCCACCTCCCTGAACTATGTTTCGCCCTCAACACAGCCGTTCAATCGTCCACCCTGATGACCCCAGCCTTCTTAAACTTCGGAAGGAACCCTCGACCGGCGAAGAACCTTCGCAATCGTACCCCTGCTCCCCCTGGCCTTCTACCCGGTGACCCTGCCCTATGGAAAGACCGTATGACCCGATTACCCCTCTTACACGACTGGGTACACAAAAACCTCGAGCAAGCGTCCCAAAGACAGGCCCGTTATTATAATAAAGGACGGAAAGACACACGATATCAAGTCGACGACTTAGTTCTCCGTCGGAGTCGCATCCTCTCCAGCGGAGCCCAGAATTTCGCAGCAAAGTTAGCCCCCCGGTATAGTGGCCCCTATAGAATATCCACCGTAATATCCCCTGTCGTGTATGAACTCGAAGACCCGTCAAGCCGAAAACCACCCCGAGTACATATCAAAGATTTGAAACCCTACCGCCCACCCCGTGACGTCCCAGACCCTAACAACGCCCACGAATTGCAGGAAAACGAAGAAGACGCGTCGCGAGAGGATGGAGAGAATAGCGAGCATGACGAGCCGGGCCCGTCGCGGGTTGCTGAGACGAGGCACCCGCGCGCCGGCCCCGAATCCCGTCAGTCGCCCCCGAGTACGCCGAGGGGAGTACGTCCAGCCCGCGGGCACCCTCCGAGATCGCCCCGACACCCCGCCACGACGCCTGAGGCCCGACGAGGCCCCACGCTTCGACCTCGAGGACGAATCCAGCGAGAGTGACGAGGGGGACGATGAGCCTTACGAGAGCGCGCACGACGAGCCTTACGAGAGCACCGACGAAAGCGATGAGGGAACCATCGTACCGAGTGTCTCCAGCAGCCCCGAACCGATCCCGTCGGCAGCACCGAGGATTGACAAGGCGTCCCTGCTGAGGGCCGTCCTAAGCCACCGAGCCCACCAAGCCCTCCGCGCCGCCAGACCACCGCAGCCGTCGACGCCGATGCGCCTTCTGATCCCCGCCGTCCCTGTTTCCGGGCCAAGAATGCCCACCCCGCCCCGCCGTCCCTGGCAATCGACCACCGCAAACCCCGCTGCCCCACGAACGCCCCCTTCGCAAAGCCGTCCTCGGCAACTGCCATCCGTGATCCCCGCTGTCCCAAGAATAACCCCCACTCTAAGCCGACCCCGCACCCCGCCGTCCCAACCCCTCCCATCTCTATTAACCCTCACCATAACGCCCCCAACAAGCCGAAACACCCCAAGACCCCAAAACCCCCCTTCAATCCGCGGGCTGATGTCAATTCGACTGCCGGCCCGCTTCCCTGCCCTTCGCCCACCAACTCCTCGCCCAGCCACCCCGCGCCCGTCAGCCCCGAGACCAGGGCCCAAAAAGGGCCATCGCTGCTGCTGGACGTGCGGCCAGCGAAGCCACACGGCTCGAACGTGCCCGAAACGTTTCGAGAATCGACCGCCATGCTCCTGCCACCCCCGACGACCGAGCCAACCCAGCGAGTAAGAACCCCCCCGAGTCAAAAATCTTTTTTTTTTCTATCTTCCTCCTTAAAATTTTTTTGTGTATTCTGTTTTTGAGCCCATAGAGCCTTTTTTTTGTGACATTCTCCCGGTAACGATAATAATACCAAGAGTATCGCTAATAAAATAAGTCCAATGATATCTCCTTATGTGTTTTCTTCCGTGTATCATGCTTTGTGTGTGTGTCACCCAGCCGCATCCCCGACGTCCCATTCCCCGTCCCATAACCCACCTTTTCAGTAAGAGAAATGAGAGTCGCCCGCGATCACCGCCCGATGACGAGTAATTCGCGGCTAGAGTTAATGCCAACTAATAAGGAAACTGTGATGAGTCGATGTTCGGGTGACCCCAGGCGTCGTCCCAAGGGACGGATACACGAAACGAGGTAAGAAGCCGTCTAAACGGCATCGGTAATGGTAACATCACATTTGGAGAGTTGTTCTGAACAAACAAGAAATGCAGCTGTCCTTTTACCCCGCAGTCCCGTCAGTCCCATTCCCCGTCCGACCCTCCCCCGTGTGAGTGAGTATGTTGTGAGAGTCGAACTACCAGGGTAACTCGACTCTGGTAGGGGGGAGTTGTGACACGGCGTCACAGACGAGGCATAAGCCTCGCCGAAGTCCGTCACCACACGCTGCCCATACCCGCGAAATGTAAAATAGATTAAGAATTGACCAGCTTCGAACAATTAGCACAACTCCGTCGTCCCTCGTCGCTCTTCTTTCACCATCCCCGTAGCCCCATCCCAACCCAATAATGTCCCCAAGGATCCCGCTGCCCCACAAATCCCTAAGAAAAAGTATTAAGAGGAACCCTGTGGACGGCGAAGAAGACCCAACGACAAGGACAACGCCGCATATGATCTCAGTCGTCGCCGAGAATCCCACTCACACCGCCGCGCCGAGGCCCTCACACGGATAGACCGCCGAGAAAAGCCGAACATCTGCGAGGGCCCGGTCGGTATATCGAGCGAGTGGGATCATCGGAAAAATCAGCATAGAGCGAGCAACGTCAAGTATTACGCCATCGAGAGAGCCAGTGTCCACAGGGAGCCCCCACCCCTTCCCCCTACGATCTTTGTCACCGAGTCGACCGTCGCGTGCCATCGTCGGCAGCACCTGCCGGGCCATCCATCATCGAAGGCGCGTGCGCCAGCGACGGCGACTTCGGTGGCCCAATAAGCCATCGATTATCGATCCCCCGATGACCCATATTAATATTGCGCAGGCCCTTTGACCCCGATCTTACCCGAATTTTCCCGAATCCTTTTCCCACGAGCTGTCCCGGTGAAGAAGACGACGAGCTCGTCACTTCGGCGAGAGCTAGCATAGAGGAGAGACAGCGAGAATTCCCTACCTATTGTATCGAGCCATTGCGAGAGAAAAATTGTACAGCGAAAGAGAGCGAGCACGTGGTCGTGACCACCATTTTTTTGCGGTATCGAGAACCACGACGAGCATCACGAGCGAGAGAGCGTGTGGAAATCCTCCCAGCGATAAAGTAAGCCCTTTCCATTATCTTTCTTTTTCTGCTGCCCCTTTTGAACCTTTTTGCGACAAAATACCCCTTTTTTTTTGTATCGAAACCGTGAGCGTGTGGTGACGCAGCGCGACCCTCCCCTGTACACTTCCGCGATTTTTCATACCCGTCGTCCCCATCTTATTTGATTTATTGTAATTTCCCCCGTTTAATTGCGAGTTTGATTAATTTTCCACTTTACCGAAAACCCGACGTGGGTAATTATTAAGAGGCCATCGCGCCGGGAAATCCAGTGACCCTGAGGTATTGTAACCCCCCCCCCCCGTTTTTTTCTCTTTCTTTTTGCGATCGAGTCGTTAGAAATAACAATTTTGTCGATCTATATCGACTGGCGCCCAACAATCAGTAGCACCATTTTAGTTTTTTTTTGCGTTCGTATTTTTTTTTCTTTTTCTTTCTTTTTTTTTGAGCACGTGGCCTCGCCCCGCTCGAAATTGTCGCGTGGCGAGTCGCGTAGATCCAGTAATAAATTTCAGCATTCTTTAACTTGCCTATTTTCTTTTTCCCCCTTTGTCTTTTTTTTTGTTCCCTTTTTTTTGCGGCGAACCAAAGAGTGCCGTGACAATATATATCCCATATAGATCACTGACGTCTAATATACATATATTACAAATATACATATGATATGGATACGTGATATACGTATATTGGATGTGTGTTTTTCAACAATATCTCCGTGGAATTTTGTACATCTCATAGACGTATAATATTTTTTCATTATCTTTCGGTTGTAATTCCCGGATCTGAAGCTATAATGATATATAAATATATATAAATATTCAATGTACGTATGTACATTAAATATATATATATGCTTCAGATCCGGGAATTACAACCGAAAGATTATGAACGAATATTATACGTATATGAGATGTATAAAACTCCACGGAGATATTGTTGAAAAACACACGTCCAATATACGTATATAATACGTGATTTTGACAGCAATGCAGTTGGCTTCGTTTCTATCGCCAAGTAGATCTTCCTTATACATATAATATATGTATTGTAATGTCTGCGTTCAGTATTTATTACTACGTCGACGTAATCATTGGCGCCATCTACGACGTATAAACGTGCCCGCAAAACTACAGGCGGAAACTGCCATGCAACTATCTCTCGCTAATCCTCCAACCTCCGAATGAGGCACACGCCATGTGCCGCGCCGACCGAATCTCTGTTCTTGTACTACATCGTATTAAATAAAGATTGTTAAATAGTGTCCCATAAAATATTGGAGCACATTACTTCTTCAAAACATTACATGTATATAATTTGATGTCAAATGCTTATTGTATAATATACGTAAAATATACGTATGATATACGTATAATATAATTCTATCATAGACGTATACATATCATATACATAAATACCTAAAATATACGTATATTAGACGTCAGTGGTCTATCTGGAAAGTTAATTATGGAAGAGAGAGACCAGCCGGATTCCTTTTCCGTAAACTCCTCAATTTTCACCAAAAATGTATCCTTTACATGTACTCTGAACCACTCTTCCATGTCTGTCGAGGGTAAAACAGCTTGATTCTGCGTATTAAAGAATTTATCATCTTCCATTATTTCATCGAATTTGGTGATGTGAAAACGGCAGGCTAGAATAACGTTAACTTTTAAGTTGCCTGCTTTTCTCAAAACCTCGGTTATTTTCGAGATTATCAGAGGTCTCGTGTCGTCAAGAAAACTTTGTACATCTTTGTGCTGTAGATTCATAACGACTCCAGTCCTAATTCTTTTCTTAAATGCAGTGTCCGTGTCCTTCCACCGCACCTTGTCAGAACGTTTGCACGTAACATTTTGCCCAAAATCTTCACATGCTTATCACTGAACTTTATCCACTTTTGCACTGAGGCTGGTCTAGATTTTATCCTAATTATGGAATATGCCTCCTCCGTAAGCGCGACAGTCTTCTTACACATTTTCGGATCCATTTTTTCCGACCGATAATATTTGTTCGAATGCACGGGAGAAAATGTGAGCTAGTGATAGGGAAACGGTTATATATATCGGCCAGAAGAATACCCGTTAGGGACACTTGAACGATTTTCTTTCTCCATCCATGCTGATAGCTAGAAAACGACTAAGCGCGTCATAGCGGCATTCCATGAACATCAAAGCCTCATTTTCCGGCGGTTTGTCAAAATATCTAAACACTGTGCAGGCTCAAGCGTGTTCAAACATGCAATATGGCATCATCCGCTCTCGAAGGCTCGAGGGTTTGAAACACGTTGAAACACGTCGATGACGCATATTAGTATATCATTTTCCGTTAAATTTTATTTCTCCATCAATACAGATTCAATCAGTTTGCCGCATTTTTTAATTCTTAATATAAATCGCTCACGATCACGTGCAACTTCTTCCCATCTTGGTGCTAGCTCACTGCTTCCTTTTAAATATTGCGCAGGTGCAAGCGTGCATTGCATTTTCCGTTAAATTTTTTCTCCATCAATACAGATTGAATCAGTTTACCGCATTTTTTAATTCTTAATCTAAATCGCTCACAATCACGTGCATCTTCTTCCCACCGGCCTCGGCGAGCGGCTCTGTACGCATAATCCCATGCATACATCACATGAACTTGAACTCGAGTATCGATCGAACGTGCTTTTCCATATTTTTTATCTGCTCTTCGTCCCAATTTCATCGCGGTTGGAAAAAAGATCTGTCGCAACACCCTGCGCTACATCTGCTCACACACCAGTCAGTGATAGGGAAACGCTTATATAAATGCGGTCAGAAGAATACCTGTTAGGGATATTTTCAACGCTTTTCCTTCGGGCGCCGAGGACCAGCCTGACACTATCATAGGCGCCTCTAAGATTTTATGACCTCATGTTCGACCTTTTCGAGACTGCGGTCTGACCCTTAGCACACGACCAGATATGATTTATGACTAGCGATAAGGTTGCGACAAAGAGACGCGCCGGTCCAGGAGGGTAGTGTCGTGTGTGTAGTTGAAAGATATAATGCTCCGGCCCGCTATTTACCTGTTAGAGATAGCGATATTCCAATGCCATCATGAAAGACAAGGTGCACTGCAGCTGTCATAAATGGCGACATTCTAATACCACACTCAAACCCCCCCCCCCCCCCCCCCCGTGGATCGTCTAAATGCATCCCGGCTCTTCGAGATAGCCCCCCCCCCCCCTGGTTCATGTCTCGGCTAAGTGGTTCGTGTCTGAGCTAAATATGTCGGTAAATGCCGGTAGTAGGGTTCTTGGGCTAGAACCGGCCCTGTTTATCTACTACTATCAACGTGAAAAAAACTCAAGATGCTTCGGTCATTCGTATCTCGCGCATCGAGCAATTAGACTCTGTACTGTGACTCCAGAGTGACCCCCCTCAGCCTCCCGCTGTTGCTTCGATGTTGACTCAATTACGGATTTGTCACTTGAATGTTCGATCGCTTGCTCCTCGTTTCACCGAATTCTCACAATATTTTACTGCACATTCTTACGACATCGTCCTGATTTCTGAATCCTGGCTGAAGCCTCACATTGCTGATCAAATTGTAAATCTAGTGGGATACAACCCAGATAGAACATTGACATCTAATGAACGTATATACGACGTCGCCATCGACGTCTGTAAGACGTATTTAGTACGTATACTGAAGAGCTAAATGTCCGGCTAATATCTGTATATTTGACGTATATAAGACGTCGAAAATACATAAAAAATGACGTATATAAGGCGTCGAAAATACATCAAATCTACGCACAGCACAATAATATTTTTAAAAAACATAAACTAAAACGAAAAACATTACTGGCGGTTCCATACGCATTTTGGTATTGTTATAGGTCATAGAAGAGTTACACTGAAAAAAAAAATTAATTCTGCACGGATTTCTCGATAGAATTTCATTCTGCTTCGACGGGGACTCGAACCTGCGACCTACCTACTTATCCTACCTATCTTTCTAATACGCTACCCACTACGCTATCGACGGTTTATGAACTTTCGTAATTCATATCATGTATTTCACACGCCAGAGAACACTTGATCAGTTGTATGTTAGGAGCTACTCAAGGGATGGCGGTGGTCGCGTCTTCAACCCGTTTTTAGTATAACCATGTCAGTTTTTGAAGAAATTATAAAATTGAACGTGGTGAATCCAATATGGTGGATCCAAAATTCTAAAAATTTCATAACTTGTCTGATTCACTCTAACTATAGTCTTCGCAAAGAGAGATAGAACATAGCCCCTCTATTTTCTGTCTCACTTAGTTCTGCTGCCATCACGTTTAGGACGGTAGACGGAGTCCATATGTATACTACATATTAAGAGGCGCGGTAGAGCCTCGAGACATTTCCTCACATACCGACATGTCGAGAGGTACTACAGCCTCTTATACGCCACACATCGAGCTTATATACGGGAGTATATCTATATAACGAAACTCATTTTTCTAATTATCAATTAATTATACAGACTTCGGCAATGATATTAATACGAATATTTTTCATTTTTTTTTCTCTTTCGATTGGTAGCCAAATGAATGCTGTAGCTATTGACATATGGGAGATATCGCATTTTATTTTTTATTTTCGACGTACAACGATCATCATTTTTTCGCTCCGCAAATTTTTCGCTCCGCAAATTTTTCGCTCCGCTAATTGTTCGCACCACCAACATAACCACACTAACCGTCTTGAGTCCCGTGTCACGCTGAAAGGCCGAAAAGACGCGATACCGGCGCATCTTGAAAAAATATTTATTTCTAGATAAATATTTTTTTCATTCAATGTGGTTCTGTGTTAAAAAAGAAAAGTTTCGTCCAGGCTGATCGCACCATAATTTTTGGTGTCTAAGTTAATCGCGTCATAAGTTTTTGGCGTCCAGGTCGATCGCTCCATATTTCTTCGTGTCTAGAGGTCAATCGCGTCGTAGTTTTAGGTGTCTAGATCAATCGCGTCATAGTTATTGGAATCCAGGTTGATGGCACATTAGTTCTTGGCGTTCAGGTCGATCGCGTCATAGTTCTTGACGTTCAGGTCGATCGCACCATTGTTCTTCGTGTCCAGGTCGATCGCACCATAGTTCTTGGCGTCCAGGTCGATCGCGTCATAGTTCTTGGCGTCCAGGTTGATCGCGCGGTAGTTATTCGCGTCCAGGTTGACCAAGCCATAGTTATTGGTGCCTAAGTCAATCGCGTCATAGCTCTAGGGGTCCAGGTTGATCACGCAATTGTTCTTGGTGTCAAGATTAATCGCGCCATAGTCTTGGCGTCCAGGTCGATCGTGTCATAGTTCTTGGCGTCCAGGTCGATCGCACCATAGTTCTTCGCGTCCTGGTCGATCGCATCGTAGTTTTTGGCGTCCAGGTCGATCGCATCATAGTTCTTGGCGTCCAGGTTGATCGCGCGGTAGTTATTGGCGTTCAGGTTGACCAAGCCATAGTTATTGGTGCCCAAGTCAATCGCGTCATAGTTCTTGGCGTCCAGGTCGATCGCGCCATAGTTCTTGATGTCTAGATTAATCGCGTCATAGTTCTTGGTGTCTAGGTCAATCACGTCATAGTTTTTAGCATCCAGGTTGATCGCGCGTTACTTCTTCGCGTCCAGCTTGATCGCACCATAGTGCTTGGCGTCCGGGTCTTACGCGCCATTTATATGCGTAATGCCTTGCCGTTGACCTGGAACTTAAGAACTACAGAGCGCGAGGCCTGGACAGCGTAAAACGCATTCCCATCAACTTGGAACTCGAGAACAATCGAGCGGTAGACCTGGACGGTGGAAAACGCAATCCCGTTGACCTGGAACTCAAGAACTACGAAGCGTGAAACCTGGATGACGGAAAACTCATTCCCGTCGACCTGGTTCTCAAGAACAACGGAGCGCAGAGCCTGGACGGCAAATAACGCCTTCCCGACTACCTGGTGCTCAAAGATTACGAAGCGCGGGGCCATTCCAGGACGGTAGGTGACGGATGCCCGTCGACCTGTGCTCAAGAACTACCGAAAGTGATACCTGGATGGTAGGAAAAAAGATCCCATGACCTGGGGATCTGGTGCTACGGAGCGCACCACCACATGTCCATCGGGAGCAAAACATAAAAATAATCAAACGTAAAAATTAATTAAAAAATGATAACTCTGGGTGACGAATGATGTTCCGGAGGATCTGTTTATTGCGAATTTGTACTCGTCTAATCGATTACAAATAATTGATTGAATATATTACTTTCATAATTTATAATTAAACGTTGTTCAATTACAATTTTAATTTGTAATTAAATTCTTGTCGATTTCAAATTACATTTATAAATTGTAGTTACACAGAAATTTAATTACAAATTACATTTGTAATTTGAAATTAAAAGAAGTGTAATTAGAAATTTTATTTGTAATGGGTAATTGAAAAGAGTGAAAATTTTAATTACAGATTATATTTCTAATTTTTAATTACAAAATGTTCAATTACAGATCACATTTGTAATAGTCCATTGAAAAATGTTTAATTTCAAATTACATTTGTGATTTGTAAGTAAACAAAGTTTAATTACAATTTCACAACTCGGTTCGGTACAGACAATTCAAATTTCAAAGGACCTGCGCATACGGACAACATGCTTCATTTTTCTGTACCAATTCGGTTATAGACTGCGTTTGTCTGGATCAAATCGCTTCATGGGATTTTTTTTTGTAGTGCAATGATTTGTCGAATTTTCCCTTGTTCAGTTGACTATGATGGCTTTTATGAGTAGAATTACGTGGGTCGCGGTCGGGTTGAGTCTGCGTTTCATTGATATCTTACAAACGAAGCTCTAATATTCCATCGCGAAAAAAAAGATAGTGCTCGATACTATGAACCGACTATAGAAAAGCAATGCTTATGATTTTTATGACTCAGCGATGGTGCTTTGTATCAAGAATCGAAACTCAAAGATGTTTGAATGGATCATGCGAGCACTTTCAAGAATAGGGAGACCTTATTAACAGGATTTTGTACGCAAAGAATATTTTGGAGTTCGCTAAACTTGCTAACGATCTAATAAAAAAAAAATGCAAATGATAATTCGTGTGCTAGGTGCTAGATTGGGGCTTCTGAAGTTGTGAAATAATGAAACCATTCCATAATTGTACGAAATGTTTTGGCAAGACAATTTATGCCGTCAAAAATTGTTCAATTCTACCCTGAGCATAGTAGTCGCCATTTAAAGCTTTTACATAGAAGTTACATCGTAAATATATGTCGACATATATAATGCTTTGCAAAAAGAAACCAAATCCCACCAAAAACACCATGAATGGTGTATAAAAACTTGAGACAAGTACATTTCCTTGCGTCGTTTTGTTTATGCTTACAAAAAGATGTCAAACCCAAATATTTGACAAATAACCCTTTACAAAAAGATGTCAAACACAAAAAGTTGTCAAATAAATTCAAATAATCTAACTCACAGTTGCCAAGTACATCAAGCATTTTCATTGTTTACATTTTTATTAACCGTTTATAAGTAAGTAACAACGCTCGAAAACGTATTGAAACGGACTTAAGGACTTAATCTAAAAATTTAATGTTTGAAAAATTTTATTGAAAAAAAATTCGCATTGAAAAAAAAAATCCGAACGAAGTACTTGGCGAGTTATGTAAAATGACTGTACAGACTACCTGTTACGAACTCGCCAAGTACTTCGTTCGGATTTTTTTTTTCAATGCGAATTTTTTTTCAATAAAATCTTTCAAACATTACATTTTTAGATTAAGTCCTTAAGTCCGTTTCAATACGTTTTCGAGCGTTGTTACTTACTTATAAACGGTTAATAAAAATGTAAACAATGAAAATGCTTGATGTACTTGGCAACTGTGAGTTAGATTATCTGAATTTATTTGACAACTTTTTGTGTTTGACATCTTTTTGTAAAGGGTTATTTGTCAAGTATTTGGGTTTGACATCTTTTTGTAAGCATAAACAAAACGACGCAAGGAAATGTACTTGTCTCAAGTTTATATATATATACTAGGGGGGCTTCGCCCCCCTGCGCGCTTCGCGCGCCAACCCCCATTCTGTGTTTGTAACCTGTGTTTGTGTTCTGGGAAGGACATTAGTCTAGCTACGGTTTACAATGTACCGTATTCTTAATTCCATTTAATAATCCATTCTTTAAAATTATATTATCTTTATAGTATTTTATATTTATAGTATTATCGTTCTATATTATATAAATATATCGCCGCCGCCGCCGCCGCCGCCGCCGCATGTATGTCGTCCGATTCTTTTTGATTTTCTTTCATCTGGTCGTGTATTTCCGGGTAGGAAAGGATGACAGGAATCGGAATCTTTCCGGGTAGGAAATGATGACAGGAATCTGTAGCAAACAAAGGTAAAAGCGTAGTTTTCCGTAGATTGGAACGACCATCTGTGAATCCGTTATTTGTCCTACTTATAATTAAGTCTAATTTGTCAAATTTGTGACGCCCCCCTTTATTTCTGTCGTTATAAAAAAAAAAAAAACATTGATTAAAAATAAATAAATAAAGAGTGAGTTACTTTTTTTGTAAGTGGTATTCCCTTCATTAAGACTAATCCACTATCATCGTGTACCATGAATTTTGAATAGACTGAATATAAACTCTTTATAAAATTTCTTTCCAAACAATATTCTTTACATCTGTGAATTCTTCGGAATCAATTTGTATAAACAATTTTTTTGGATTTTTGCATCGTGAAAGAGCTACATATAATTGGCCATGAGAAAATAATGGTTTACGAAAATATATTCCTACACTTTCAAAACTCTGACCTTGTGATTTATTTATCGTCATAGCAAATGCTAATGTAATTGGAAATTGTTTGCGAAATAGGTTAAACGGCAAGGACGAATATTCTCCAGTGTCTAACGTGACTCTGGGAATGAAGGCAGTTTGACCTTTCTGATGTCCAGTAATAATTATTGCTTGTATGTTAAATTTATATAGTGCCAAAATTTTCAATCTAGTGCCATTGCAGAGACCATCACTAATACTCAAATTTCTAATAAGCATTATAATAGCCCCTACCTTTAATATTAATTTGTGAACAGGTAATCCAGGAAATTTTAACGAATTTAAATATTCTATTGGGTAATTTAATTGTACGTCTTCCTCGGATTGATCAATACCTTTATGTCTCGCACAGTCTATACTATAATAAATTTTTTCATGATTAATAAAATCAAATCGAGTGAATATACCGGGACAATCACCGACGGGATATTCAAGCTCGAGGTGGTGATTTCAAACATAAAAGAAAAAATTAAAATCAGTCCAGGCCAAAAAATTGAGGTTATAGGAGAAGTCCAAGAATATGGTAATACATTTTTTTACAGTCATAGAATTAAAAATGAAAATTAACAACATAAAAAAAAATTGCATCTAATCATTTATTCCAGAGAATAAAAACATTTACCTGAAAATTCAAAATATCGAGCATATAAAAATTATCGAAGTACCGATGATGCCATTGAATGAGCTTATTTTAGGAGGAAAATTAATTCGTCGAAATACAGGATGATAAATTATTATGTGAGTTATATTTTTCTTAAATTTCTTGGAATGATTTTAATATAAAATTGACAACAACCAATGACCTAATTGGTTGGCTACTGGGGATACCAAAAAAAAAAAAATATATACTACCCCATACATAGTATTATTAAAATTCTTTTATAACAGTTCGATTGTAATTCTCCCCTATTTTTATAACTTGAAACAAATATAGAATGATCGACCGATCACGAAAAGGAAGAGTGAAAGAAAGGAAGCAATTCTAAAAACTGAAATGGAGACGGTAGCGGCGGTAATGGAAAATTTATGTGTGCTTAAATTTATGTGTGCTTTAAATAGTTATTTAAACAAATTAGATAATACAAAAACATTTAATGGAATTATTTAAGAACATTTCAATAAATTGTAAATATATTGTAAACCGTATATAGAAATGTCCTTCCCAGGTTTTTAAGTTTTGGTTTTCCCTGGGGCATTGGGCAAATGCCAGGACATAGCTGAGAGAAATCCAAAATAAAAAATAAAATTTTTCCTCAGTAGATACGATAAAAATTGTCATGTTTGATTTGGGTTTGGGTTTGGGGTTTGGGTTTGGGTTTGTTTAAGTTTGGGTTTGGGTTTGGGTTTGATTAAGTTTGGGTTTGGGTTTGGGTTTGGGTTGGTATAGGTCAAGGTGTATTCTTGACACGGCGGCGGCGGCGGCGGCGGCGGCGGCGGCGGCGGCGACGGCGGCGGCGGCGGCGGCGGCGGCGGCGATATATTTATATAATATAGAACGATATATACTAGGGGTGCGTAGGGCGCTACGCGCCCTCACTTAGGCTTAGGTTTGGGTTTTGAGTTTGGGTTTGGGTTTGAGTTGGTCATTCTTTTCAAATTGGACACCCGGTATAAGCTCAATTCCTGAAACAGCGGCGGCGGCGGCGGCGGCGGTGATAGATCTTCATATTATAGAGATATATATATATATATATATATATATATATATATATATATATATATATATATATATAGGTTCATGATGTCAATTCGGATCGCGCGCAAAACTTATTGCGCGCGATCTTTGTGTTTTAATGTATTTATATAGTATACATCATATAATGTAAATAAAGTGTTATAAAATATATTTTAAGTGTAAGAATTTATCCATCCACTTATATATATCTCATATAGATCACTGACGTCTAATATACGTATATTACAAATATACATGTAAATGATATGTATACGTGATATACGTATATTTTACGTATATTATACAATAAGCATTTGCCATCAAATTATATACATATATTGTATGTATAAGGAACATCTACTTGACGATAGAAACGAAGCCAACTGCATTGCTGTCAAAATCACGTATTATATATGTATATTGGACGTGTGTTTTTCAACAATATCTCCGTGGAATTTTGTACATTTCATATACGTATAATATTCGTTCACTACCTTTCGGTTGTAATTCCCGCATCTGAAGCTATAATTGTATATAAATATATATAAACTAGGGGTGCGTAGGGCGCTACGCACCCTCACTTAGGTTTAGGTTTCGGTTTTGGGTTTGGGTTTGGGTTTGGGTTGGTCATTCTTTTCAAATTGGACACCCGGTATAAGCTCAATTCCTGAAACAGCGGCGGCGGTGGCGGCGGCAGCGGCGATATATCTTTATATTATAGAGAGATATTCAATGTACGTATGTACATTAAATATATATTTGTATATGCTTCAGATCCGGGAATTACAACCGATTGATAATGAACGAATATTATACGTATATGAGATGTACAAAATTCCACGGAGATATATGTTGAAAAACACACGTCTAATATACGTATATATTACTCGGTTTGACAGGAATGCAGTTGGCTTCGTTTCTATCGTCAAGTAGATGTTCCTTATACGTATAATATATGTATATAATTTGATTCCAAATGCATATTGTATAATATACGTAAAATATACGTATTTAGAATTCTTTCACTACATCAGTTAAATAGCACCACAATATACACTTAATATATGTATAATATACGTATAATATAAGTCCAGTATAGACGTATACATATCATATACATATATACCTAAAATATACGTATATTATACGTCAGTGGTCTATCTGGGAAGCTTGCTCGCTGCGATAAAATTGGTAAGGGTGGGGGCGGTGTTTGTATATACACACGAGAAGCACTTCAAACAAAACTTATTGCAACATCAGCTGCTACTGCATATACACCGGCACCCGAATATCTCTTTCTAGTGGTCACTGGGAACAACATCTCGAAGATACTGGTAGGTGTTGTCTATAGACCACTAAAAATAGCCTTTTCAAATGTTATCGAAGTATTTCTGGCCTCGATCTGTCAGGACTATGTCTCAAAGATCATAATGGGTGACTGGAATGCTGACTTTTGTACAACAAATCCGGATAGCACGTATTTGCGTCGCATTTTTCACTGTTATAATCTCGAAGCTGTACCCTATCGGCCCACGCATCACACCATGACATCTTCAACGTGGTTCGATCTGGCTATCGTTGATTCTCTTGACACGGCACAAGAGTCACGGCACAAGAGCAAATCTCTCCTGGATTTGCTGTCAGTCATGATTTTATCTCTATTGATTATCGTGCTGTGGGCATGCATTTCACTTCAACTGTGCACGCTACTGAACGCCGTGACTGGCGCTGTCTGCGTGAGCCAACTTTCCCGCTAGCTCTCGAGTTGCATGATTGGACTGCTGTTATTTCCTGCCTTGAGCCAAGCAAGAAAGTCTCCATGTTCAATGGCGCGCTTAACAAATTTCTCGACTTACATGCGCCCGATCGCACTATTGTCATTCGCCGGCCATCGGCACCATGGATGATGCCTGAGCGACGTGACTTGATCAAAATGCGAAACCGTGCATACCCGAAGTTCCGAAGAACAAGACGTCCATCTGTGCATCTCGAATATAAAATACTTAGAACTCGCGCGAAAATTCTCATCAAGACAACTAAGATACGCTTCTTCTCGGATAGAATTACGTCAATTAAAGACCCTAAGCGCCTATGGTCAGAATTGCGACGACTTGGTGTGGTCCCCAGCAGAGGTGACACAGGGATCGCAATTTCTCCGGAAGACCTCAATGACTACCTCTGTTCAGTGTTCAGCGTTGCGGCGCCTGGTCCTTCGGAGATGTCACTATCAACGGGAGCTTTCGATGATGGGAAATTCTATTTTGCCCACGTCACCTTGGACACTCTTAAGGTAGTTCTCTCGTGGTAGCTAATCCATAAAATTTAATTTTTTTTTAATATCTTCAATTTTAATATATTTATTCATTTCGCGAAACGTCCATGCCCCTTATCGACCTAATTACGGAGAAATTAATACTTGAAAATGCCAATTCCTCAAGGCAAATTTGCTTCGGCATAGAGAAGAACTGATTTCCGGTCACTTTAAAACGATATACACTACCGTTCACATGTATGGAAACACTCGCCCCAGATCCGAGCCACACAAGAAGTTGTATCGCTCTTTGAAAAATAAAGATATCTCAATTTCCCAAGCGGCGTTCTAAAAAGGACATATTTAGCTTCATTGACCTTTTTTGGAAAAATTTTTGCGATTTTTTTTGAGCCCGGTACGCACTTTGAAAGATGGTCATTTTTTGGCTTTTTTTGGAGGGTGGAAATTTTCCCGCATATCTTGTAAAAAAATTTTTTCAACTTTTTTTCCGTGAAAAAATTGAAGTGGGGAGTACAACCTTCAATCTCATTTTTTGGAAAAATTTTTACGATTTTTTTTCGCAAAGATATTCAACTTTTTGCAAAAAACGACCATATTTATAAGGGGTAGTCTCACTCTGAAACTACTGGCTTTTCGTAAAATTACTAAGAGGGTAAAAAGTTGCATACAATCATTTTGGATGTATCACATTTTTTTCAGAATTAAAAAAACAAATTCAAAAAAAAAAAAAATTTCAAAAATTAGAAAAATTTTTTTTTTTTTAATTCTTTCTGAAATCAACGAAATATTTTTTTGATGGTGAAAAATCGGGTCTCTTACCTCATCTACACGGCTTTTTCATCGAAAAAGCCACCTTTCGCTGCGATTACAGCTTTGACGAGACGTGGCATCCGCTCGATCAATTCGTCCATTTGACCCTGCTCCAAACTAGCCCAAGGTGGCTTTTTCGATGAAAAAGCCGTGTAGATGAGGTAAGAGACCCAATTTTTGACAATAAAAAAAATATTTCGTTGATTTAAGAAAAAATTTTGAAAAAAAAAATTTTTTAATTTTTGAAATTTTTTTTTTTTTCTTTGATGACTCTCACCAGTTTGGTTTTGTCGCAGGAGGCTCCACACAAGCTGCATCAATCAAGGTGCTAGATGCTGTGCGTTACGCCACTGATCGTCGTGAGGTAACGGTGTTGGTTCTTTTTGACTTCTTAAAAGCGTTTGATACCGTAGATCACGAAAAATTAATCTTCGAACTGGCCTCACTAAATCTCTCTCGTTTGGCATTGCGTTGGTTCTGGTCGTACCTCACGGGACGCACGCAATCTGTACGCACCTCTCATGGCACGTCGCGCCCGCTACTGGTCACCTCAGGGGTGCCTCAGGGATCAGTTCTTGGTCCAGCATTTTTTTCGATATATGCTGCTGACATTAATAGCGTGATAAAACACTGTAGCATCGTGAAATATGCGGATGACCTCCAAATATTTGCACACTGTTCTCCAACTCGCATTGCCGTGTGCGTAGCTCAGGTTAATGAAGATGTGGCTCGAATATGTGACTGGGCTGACGAGAACGTTCTATAATTAAACCCCGCTAAAACAAAAGCGATGCTCCTCGGCTCGGCGCGTATCGTTAATACGCTAAGACTATCGCAAATCCCCCAAATCATAGTAGGTGGAACCCCTACTCCTTATGTCGACATAACGAAAAATTTGGGCCTTCTGATCACGCCTACGCTAAGCTGGCACGATCAGGTCACAACTATTTGCAATAGAACTTACAAAACGCTCTATCAGCTCAAGGCGAATGGGCAAGGCCTCTCGTCTGAGCTACGACGGCTTCTCGTCACATCACTCATTTTACCCATCTTCTACTACTGCTCAATCCTACTGCTTGACATAACTGGCATTGAAGACACCCGACTACAGCGCGCTCTCAACGCTCGTGTCAGATTTGTGCTCAATGTTAGGAGATATGATCATATCACGCCGTCCTACGACAAAGTAAAGTGGCTCAAGGTCACTCAACGGCGTCGATACCTATTGGGCCTCTTTGTCTATCAAGCACTAAAGCACCGAGTACCTGCCTTTTTTGCGTGTCAGTTGGTCCTTCGCTCCGCTGTCCGTGGTCGTGAATTATTCTCCCGTGCTCCCGAATCTAACTTGATGATCCCTGCCTGTAGATCAGCAGAGTACCAAAATTCGGTTGTAGTCTCAGCAACCCGTTTTTGGAACTCACTCCCTATTGCCGTGCGAGATGCGCCCTCACTCGCTACTTTTAGATCTAAGTTGTTTGCACATCTGCGCTCCGAAAACTAGGTTTAAGGCTATATTGACGATTTGGAAAATTGCTTTTTTATGTCTCGACTCACCAGTGATTACCTTACCTTAGTTATAATTCAATTAGTTATAATTTAATTACTTAATATTCAGCTTCTTGCTCTGTATCGAATCATAAATTTATGTATTCTATGTACTCCTTTATACTTTTGGGCACAGCATGCCTTTGAATAATAAACACATGTTCTCTCTCTCTCTCTCTCTCCTTAGGGTTGGCCACAGACCGTTCGGACTTCACGCTCGCTTTGAATCTTCTCATCGACAAGAATTACATGCAATTTTGCGGACAAATACCACTCCGCCAATTTTGTACGTACAGCAATAAACAAAGACTCGTTGTTTAGAGTTTTCATATATCTAGTAGGTGTTGACCCAATATTTTGGAAAATCTTTTAAATTCGTCAATTTTCACTAAAAATTTCCATTTTTAGTTCGAATTTTAAAATTTTTCGGTCATTGCGTTATAAATAAAGGTCTTCAGAAATACCTGTGCAAAATTCAATCCATTCGGATCAATACTTTAGGAGTGGTATCTATTTGAAATTTGTATTTAATAACTAGGGGTGCGTAGGGCGCTACGCGCCCTCACTTAGGTTTAGGTTTGGGTTGGTCATCTTTTTCAAATTGGACACCCGGTATAAGCTCAAATCCTGAAACAGCGGTGGCGGCAGCAGCGGCGATATATCTTTATATTATAGAGAGATACATGCGTATCTCTCGCTCCTACTCTCTCTTTCTCTCCCTCTCTCCCTATCTTTCTACGCGCATCGTCGAAGAGACGATAGGCAGCGCTCAACGCTTCGAGTTGCTCGCGGATTTCTCGCGAACTACGCGTTCTCCCTACATGTACTTACCGACAATAATTGCATGTAATTTTGCGGACAAGTACCACTCCGCCAATTTTCGACGTACAGCAATAAATAAAGGCTTGTTGCTTAGGGTTTTTATCCATCCAGTAGGTGTTGACCCACCATTTTGTAAAAATTTTTAATTCGTCAATTTTCACTGAAAATTTTCATTTCTAACTATAATTTCAACATGTTTGGGTCAACACCTTATAAATAATGGTCTCCAGAAATACCTGTGCAAAATTCAATTCATTCGGTTTGATACTTTAGGAGTGGTACCTGTCCGCAATTTAACATGCACTCTGCATTACCATCAGAGAGGGTAACACAGTGCTTTCACATGCTCTTAAAATCAGTTCAACTCCGGCGGTTATAACGAAAAGTACGGCTACATCAACGCTCGGTTTCTCTCGTATCTCGGCTCCATCAACGCTCGGCTTGCCTCTTATCTCGGCTACCTCAACGGTACAATTAATATCTCGGCTTTTCTATCAAATCGGGTATTCTCTGCATGTGTGTCTCTCGTCGGTTATTTATGTAAAATTGACACGGCAAATAAATATACAAGGCTTTTCTCAAACAATCGGTATACGTGCAAAAGTGTCTCTCTCTTTCCTTCACGAAGGAACACCCGCGTCGTATCCAATTCTTATTCGAAACCTCAATTAAAAAACAAGATCTCTCACACCAACTCAAGGCTATCTCAAACAGTACTAAATACTTGTATTTTGTATTTAAAATAAAATCTAAATATTAAATACTTTTAATATGTATTTAGAAGAAAATCTAAATATTTAATACTTTTAATTTGTAATTAGAAAAAAATTCGAATACTAATTACTTTTAGTTTGTAATTAGAAGAGAATCTAAATACTAATCACAATTGTACTTTGTAATTTAAAAAATATAAATAAAAATTACATTTGTAATTTGGATTTAGAGTATTGCCTTCAGTGCATACATTTTTTTACATGAAAAAAAATAAATGTAGGATCGCAGAAAAATTTAGGCTTCGGGTGACTAGACTGGGATTCGAACCCAGGCCCTCTCGATTGCCGGTCGAGTGCTCTGACCACTGAGCTACCTTCTACCCAATTCCTCCACGATCCGTACTTATAGTTCTTTCTGGGGGACTTCGCACCCCACATTCGGCCATCCTGGAATGACATGTGCCCTCACATGTGCGTCTTACATGTTAGAACACTTCGTCTTGTGTCATTCCAGTCGCTTCATCGTCTTCCGTAGGTGGAAGTACCCCCATCCCGGACGAGCCCCCAAATGTAGGATCGCAGAAAAATTTAGGCTTCGGGTGACTAGACTGGGATTAATGTGGGGTGCGAAGTCCCCCAGAAAGAACTATAAGTACGGATCGTGGAGGAATTGGGTAGAAGGCCTAGGTAGCTCAGTGGTCAGAGCACTCGACCGGCAATCGAGAGGGCCTGGGTTCGAATCCCAGTGTAGTCACCCGAAGCCTAAATTTTTCTGCGATCCTACATAAATTTGTCTCGTTTTGGCCATACTTACGTTAAAAAAAAGTACGTCTCAATGTGGCCATAATTACTTGAAAAAACGTATCGCGTTTGGCCATAAGTATGTTAAAAAATACGTCTGAATTGGGCCATAATTTACTTGAAAAAAATCACGTTTTGGCCATAATTACGTGAAAAAATACGTATCTATTTGGCCATAATTACTTGAAAAAAAAACATCACCTTTTGGCCATAATATTACATGAAAATAAAAATTTGTCTCCTTTTGGCCATAATTACGTGAAAAAAAAAACGTCTCAATTTGGCGCGCCACAGTCTATTCTACACGCCGTTCTGATTTACCGGACAAAAATCGCGGCGTGAGTGGAGTGTGACGTCACGCCTTGCCATTTTACGCCCGGGCGTAGAGACGTTGAATCGGAACGCACCCCTGCAATTCAGCAATTCTCAATTTTCCCATCGCATTTATCGTACCGCTATTATTGCTGTTAAATTGTTATTATAATTGTTAAATTTTTATTGTTGAGTTATTATCATTGTAGATAAATTATGATTTTCGTTGTTGAATTTTTATTGTTGAGTAATTATCATTGTCGTTAAATTATTATGGGTTATTGTTGAATTGTTATTGGTTATTGTTAAATTGTTGAAAATGGCTAGTGCACCCAGCACTAGCTATGCCACTGCGGCTGAAAAGGATGATGAATCTTCATCTACAAACATAATCAATGTTTGCCTGCATCGAAATTTTGAAGAAAAAGAAAACCATTTCGGGAAAAGCAATGAAAAATTGTTCTGATCAAGCATGGCTGTTGGCAAACGACATGGCAGACGCGATACTAAACGTGATTCAGAACTACGAGCTTACGGAAGAAGATGAACTGTTTACGAATTATGAGAATTTGGAAGAGTCATTAGAAGAAAGTCACCAGTCCAATGAAGATTCTGCTTTCTCAGGTAAAACATTTACAGAGTTCATATTGTTTGTGTATTATTATACAAAAATTATTATTTTTTATTATAAATTATATGTTTTTAAATAATAATATGTATGTCTTTATTGACTCCCCTGAGGGTTGCAAGTTTTTTTTCCAAGGTTGTCTCCTTGTTACACACACTTTTCACAATTTTTCTTTACACCTCCCGTTCCTTCGTCTCCTTACATTTCACGCTATTCCATTACATTCCCTCCTTACATCCTTACATCCATACAGTCATACAATCCTTACAATTCATACAATCCATCCTTACATTTTTTTTTTTTTTTTTTTTAATTCCGCCTTGCCCGCTTTACTCCTCGCTCTCTTGCATACACCACTCTTCTATGCCGCTTCCTTGACCTCCATAACCTACTCTCCTTCCGTCCTTATTCTATTTACCTTCCTTCATCTCTCCGCTTATTCGCAACTCGCTCGCCCGCTCGCCTTTCTCGCCCGCTCGCCTTTCTCGCCCGCTCGCTTTTCTCGCCCGCTCGCTTTTCTCGTCCTCTCGCTTTACCCGCTCGCACGCTCGCTCGTTTTCTTAACCCTTAACCCTTATTCTAACCTTACTCTATCGCCTGTCCGCTCCTTCGCCGACTTCCGTTTCCGTCCATTCATTCCATTCCTTCTTTCACTCTGCCTCTCCCTCCCTCTGCCCCGCCACTATCTACTCCCCTTCACTCTTGCCATCACCTTTTCCCAATACCCTCCCTCTCTCCTCTAGATCCCTACCACTAGATCCTCTATATCCCTCGCTATCCGCCTGGCTTTCCTCTCTCTCTCTCTCTCCACCTCTCTCCGTCCCTTCGACTTCCGTTCCCTACCCTTTCACTCCGTTCCTTTATCTTCCTGCCCCTTATTCCAATTCTTCCCGCCTCTCCTTCTCCCCTTCTCTTCTTTTATCCCGCTTCCCATCCCCGTCTCCCTTTAGCCCCCCTGTTTCTTTACCTCCTGTTCTCTCTCCCGTTCTTTTTCCTAACCTCTGTGCCCCTCTCCTTATTTCTCTTTTGCCCTTTTATCCTTGTCCTCACCTTTTTCCCCCTATGCGTTCCGCTCTCTCCCGGTGCTTCCACCTTTTTCTCGCCCCACCCGTCACCCTTCTGTTCCTTAATCCGTCGTTTCCCTCTTCTTTATCCTAACCTCTTCTTTTCTTAACCTTTATTCTTTTCTTTCCTACGCCCTTCTACTTCACCCTCAACCCGCGTCATTCCTTCCCCATTCCCTCTTTGCGCTCTTCGTATCCTCCGCTCATCTTTGTCTCTCTACTTTTTGCCTACCTTACCCACCGTCTCTATATACCTATATCTATCTCTTCTGTCTAACCTCTTTTCCCTCTCTCGTGTCTCTGCCCCTTCACTCGCAGCTCCATCTAATTCTTACTTCTACTACTCGCTCTTCTAGCCTCTTTGCTTTATCTTCCTCACATCCTCTCTGCCTTACCTACCAACTCTACTTTCCCGTATCATATATTACGTTCCCATCTTTTCTCGTCCCTCTACTCTCCGCTGTTATCTCTGCCAGTCTATCTTCACCGCCGCTTTCCCCTGTCCCCGCACGTCCTTATTTCCTAACCTCCTTCCTTCCTTTCTTTTCCCGATTCCCTCTTCCCTCCTCTACGCCCTTCGACACTTTTTATCTCGCCCTTTTTCCCGCTCACTCCCACATCCCCGGCACTTTTTCTCGCTGCCCTATGCCCCCTTTTTCCACATTCTCGCCTCCAAACCTAACCCACTCACTCGCAAACGTCCACCTCACACACGCCCGGAAACGGAAGTCTAAATAATAATATGTAATAATAATAATAATTTAATAAAAATTAAATTTATTTTTAATAATAAAAAATTACTATTTTAAGTAATTCTACGTGATTCTGTGAATATGATTTTTCTTTTTTTTTTCTTTTTTATTCCCTTGTGATTTCTTAAATCAAGTATTTAAATAAGTATTGAAAGTCAACAGTCCAATGAAGATTCTGCTTTCTCAGGTAAAGCATTTACAGAGTTCATATTGTTTGTGTATTATTATACAAAATCTATTATTTTTTATTATAAATTAAATTTTTTTTAAATAATAATATGTAATAATAATAATAATTTAATGAAAATTAAATTTATTATTAATAATAAAAATTACTATTTTAAGTAATTCTACGTGATTCTGTAAATATGATTTTTCTATTTTTTCTTTTTTATTCCCTTGTGATTTCTTAAATCAAACTTCCTAACCAAAAATAAAGCTAACACATATATATCGCAAATAAACTAAAAACCAACATAGGAAATCTACTTACCTTACATTTTCTTAAAAATAAAATATATCAAAATAATGGAAAACTCAGTGTTCTTTGTACCCAACAGAATCGTCTCAATCCATCAGCTAACCGCTGTTAAGTAACTACGAGCCCGAAGACAAAAAGCAAAAAGTGGAAACCATTGGGCTCGAAAAAAATATCAAAATTGTGAATCTTGCTCGAGAACATCGCACATGGAAATTAGAGAAATAACCTTGAGAAATAATGGAGCTGCGTGTTTGTAAAGGAAGGATGAGCTAATCAGATGGCGGAGAGAAATTCAAACGGGAGGACCGATATATGATAAGAGCTGCACAATAAAAAAATGGACCTACAATAGGTTCTGCGATGCTCGTGAAAATCAAATCCCTGTAACGACTAGGAACATTCAAGAGTGGACTGCAGGCTTCAATGCAGTACGAATCTGAAGATTTTCACTTCTCTGCATCAATCGCTTGGACTAACCGATTTAAACAAGAATACCGGATAAGACAAAGAAAAGTTACGAAATACGTAAAATCGACGGAGAAGAGGTTTCCAGAAGAAATTTTGAAAGCAGCAGAGAATTTTCAAAAAAAAAACTTTGAATCAGATTAGTTCCGTTGACTTGGCTTACGTGCTGAATACTGATCAGATGGGCTGTGAATACAGATGAAATGTGCAACGCACTTTGGCACACCGTGGGCAAAAAACTATCGAAGTTCATTCAGGTGATTTGAACAAAGTTACGGACAGCTACACTGCCCAGTATACCATTCCAGCGTCAGGGAAATTACTTCCTGAGGTGTTCATTTGTTTACAAGAACCTCAAGGTGCATTTGGTCCAAGAGTTGGCGAGAGAGATCGAGCGCTTGTCGCGGAGTACAAGAACGTTTATGTTACGTGCTCAAAGTCTGGAAAACTAACATCGGCTTGATTCGACTCCGATTATTCGAGACATTCGAAAACGAATGTGGGGAGTCTACTTGCTTGCGCCACGTCATCCCACCTGGCTATACACCATATTGTCGACCATTGGATGTCTTTTTTCACAGACAAGTGAAAATTTTTATTAAAGAGCTGCAAAACTGCACCCATTTGCTGCAAGAGCAAAGGCAAATCAACAGCTGGGAAGACGCGATTAAAATTCAATCGCTGGTGACGAATCAGCTGTGTGCTCCCATTTTTCCAAGCATGATTGAGTACGCCTCGTTCGCTTTCAAAATGATCCAGAACAGGGACGTTTTCATGCGCGTCAAAGAAGTTTGCTTCCCTGAGAAGCCTTGTAGGACTCGCTGCAGGTGCGCAAGAGGTCGAGGCGATGCTGGGGTGGTGTCCATCGGTTTTGTCAAGTGTTCTTGGTGTTGAGAGTACTTGGGCTTCGATTGTTTCTTCGAGTTGTATCACTCTAAACATTGCACAAACGTTTTCACTAACATCTGTTGGCTGTGACTTACAGCCAACAAAATACAAACAAAATACAAACAAAATACAGGAGACTTTTCTACAATAAAAAAAAATGAGATCATAAAAAATCCTTCCGACAACCTATCGTACTATCCTTTGTTATAAACGGAACAAGTGGACGAGAGAAAATCGCGCGTGGCCTCGTGCAAAGAAGGACCACGAATTACCGGGGCTTCGCAGCTCCTCGGTGGGTTGGCTTTTATGACTTCGCAGCCACGTGCCGAGTCGAGACTTCGCAGTCTCCCGCGTCTTTTGTTCGGAGGCTCGATGATAAACCTGTCCTTATTGATGAAGCTGCTCGGTGTCGATGGATCGTCGAGGAAGAGTGACGATGAAACCAGAGTCGTATATTTGTTGAATAGAGTCGTATATTTGTGAACCGAGTCGTTTATATATTTGTGAACAGAGTCGTTTATATATTCATTTAATAACGATAATTAATCGTACTTTCCAGCAACGATTAGGTGAAACTCTCGTGAAGCGAGAGAGCAAGTTTAAGAAATATAATCGAATATTATATTTGCGAGAACAGAGTTGTTGGCGATCTGAAAAGATCGGTTTGTTTGAGGGAAAGCTTCCGTACTTGACAGCAACGGGAGCCCGGGAGAATCCGTCGAATATGCGTGAATCGTCCTGCCTTATAGACTAGCGCGTACCATGGAGAGAGGCTCGGGATAAAAAATCTACTGGCGCATGAGCCAGAGTCTCACCGGCGCAGTGCGAACGAAACGGCGTCCGGACGGCGCAGCGAGAGTGAGAGAGACAGACTCATCCCAACCGGCGCACCAATCAGACGCCGTCCAACCGGTGCACCAATGGGAAGAGCCCTAGTCAGGCGCCTCGCAAGTGACTGATCTTTATGTTTTTCGTTAAGCTTATGAGATTGAAATATGAAATATATATATGCGTATAACACCTTCGCATAGTATTCCTGATGTATTTCTGAACCGGAGTCCAGTAGCGAGCAAGCTGTCAGCAAATTGTAGATTTCTTAAAACGATAGATAATATGTTTTGAGGAGTGAAACTAGTCAACAGATTTGCACATGTGGTGAGCTACGCTTCACAAGTTCAAGACAAATAGAACAGGGGAATTTCAGAATGAAGTTGCACAAATTATAAAAACATATGTATACTTAGCAGGTATTTGTATAACATCGGAGATTTTTATTGGGGGGTTATTAGAGTACACTCTGTTCGTATAATAAACGCGAGGAAAAGTGGATGTCTAGAATTGACCGACAAAGAATTTGAGAAATTATTCGAAGACATCACGCACCCGCACGTACGGCGGTTTTATACATGGATATATAAGTGCAGTAACATAACTTGACTATCAAAACAAATCCGTGTAGGCGAACTCGCAGACCAGGACGCCAATATCGAATCGATCGAATATTGATATCTGTCAAGTTCAAGAGTGTGTTGTGTTATGTTGGTTATGTACACTTGGCGAGGTTATTTCTGACAGCTGATTCTATAATCAAGCACATTTCTAACCTTAGAAATGTAATGAAAATTAGTTTTGAATATTTCTTATCAGAAGTTATTTTGTAGTGGTTTGTAGTTTCTGTATTGAGCTGTGGCATACAATCGTTAGATTGAGAAACATAACCTAACCAAACATTATTTATAAACTAACCAGATTATCCATGGCATTTGGTGAGTAGAACCTTTTTGAGATATTCATGATAAAAATAAATAGAATTGGTTATGATGAAAGTTTCGATAAGACTTCGTAGAGAAATTAGTGTGGTGTAATTATTTGCAGTGTTTTAGATTTTCAGATACTGAATGGGTGCTGTGCTGCCATGGTCTCATTCCATGAAATTAATACCATTTTCTTCCCACCACAACAGAAGCGATCTTGCATATAGGTATTATACATACTGACTCAAAAAGTATCCTTTGATTCGCTTCGCTTGGCAAAAGGTAACGCGCTACTCTCATACTCATAAGCTAGCGTATTACAAATATTCAATTTGACTCGATTTCCCTTGTTTCAGCGTGGTGTGTATTGGCCTAACTTCAACTGCAATGTTCAAATATGGTAAGTTCACGCATTCCATATTTATTTTCATAGTCGGCTGACCAAAGATTTGATAATATACCCAATTTGGCGCTATAAGTTCAGAGCAGTAGCATAGGACCGATAAATTGCTCAAAAGTGGTATATTATTGAGTGAGTCAAGCAACGTAAGACCCAAGGGATCATTCTGTGCATCAGGGCCTTGATGTTTTGGGCCAAGTAAACATCTCTACAAGTTTCAACAGAATCCATCATCCAGAACCCTGATACCCTCCTTGTGAGTGCCATTAAAATTTTTTTTTTAATCACAAAAAAAGAATATGGTGGAAAAAATTTTTGAGCCCTGTCTCATCGTGGGCAGATTTTTTTTGTAGTTTTTACAGCTATTTGAAGTTTATTAGGGTACTCTAAAAAAAAAAAAATAAATAAAATAATCTCTAAAATAAAGTTTATTAGAGTACTCTAATAAACTTTAAATAGCTGTAAAAACTAAAAAAAAAATCTGCCCACGATGAGACAGGGCTCAAAAATGTTTTCCACCATATTCTTTTTTTGTGATTTAAAAAAAAATTTTAAATAGCGGTCATTTCGAAAAATCGATTTTTTGATTTTTCGATAGAAAAAAAATTGGAAAATTTTTTGAATTAATTCATAAAAAAGTAGACTTTAAGATGAAAAATTTGACCTAGTGAAGTTTTCCGCTAGCGTTTTTAATTAGAAGATATAGCTGATTGAATAGGGTTTCATCGATTTTTACAGCTATTTGAAATTTTTTAGGGTACTATAATAAACTTCAAATAGCTGTAAAAACTACAAAAAAATCTGCCTACGATGAAACAGGGCTCAAAAATTTTGTTTTACCATGTACTTTTTTTTTTATGTTACGTCCTGACCCTCGATTTTTCTCATCTCGGCCAAGAAAAGCGCGGCTTTCCCTTTAACACGTTATTCGAGATAAAATCGGCATTGGCCAGGTTATTGCCCTGTTTTGAGCCTAACCTTGCGGAAAATTGCTCAGGATGGGCGGAGAGTGCATAATTTGGTAACAATGGAAAATTGAAATAAAATCTCGCGAGCAAAACTCTTTAATTTTCGCGGGACACATTGAACAAGACTAATAAAATGTAATTCGGTAAAATCGGACAAATAAACTCGTAATATAAAGGGAGAAAAATGGTTTCATCATATTAGATAAGCTCTGATAAAAACGGGAACTAGACTTTTACTGACGCGGGAGAAAATAAACTACAGGGCCATCCTCAAGATAAGCCTCCTGGGGTTTATCCGCGCAAACTGCAAGGACAAACGAAATTATCGCGAGCACTAAAATGACCGCTACTACAACGACAGCTATCTTCAATTGGAAAAGGTCCATGGTCGATAGACAGGACAACTCTCACAAACAAACAAAAATCAACACAGGATTTAATCGACCACGACTCGATTGAATTTATGCGAAGAGATTTCAATCGCAAAATAATTCAAGTTTGACACTGCATTTAACACAAAAATAACCCTTCAGGAAAGCTGAATTTAACATAACATAACTCTTCACTAAGCTAAATTTAAATCGACATAACCTTTTCGCAAAACTGAATTTAACACAAAAAAACTGAATTTCCATAAAACTGAATTCAACACAAATCCGAATTTCCATAAAACTGAATTTAACACAAATCCGAATTTCCATAAAACTGAATTTAACACAAAAAATCTGAATTTCCAAAAAACTGAATTTAACACAAAAATCTGAATCTCCATAAAACTGAATTTAATACCAAAAATCGGAATCTGATACAAAAAAAAAGAATAACGCGAAAAGGGAAAACAACCACGAAAATATTTCATAGAGCTTCAACGGTGAGTAACCCGGTATTTTCGGTTACGGGCCTCGAGCCGTCATGGGGTGTCGACCGGGGTCGGAGACACCGCGCAACACGAACGAAGATATACTGACACATGCGAGAAAACATTTTGAGATACTTACTACTTGACGATCTCTTTTTACGAAATAAAAAATGGAAAGCTGTGACGATGATGATAATCAGTCAAGGATTCGACGATGAAGATGATAGAAACGATTCACCACAAAGATGAACGAAATGGTAATTGGTTGCAGGGCGAAAACAGTGTCCAACACAAAAGCAAAATGTTCTCACCAAAAATATATTGGTCTTCGAAACACAATGTCCACACGAAAAGCAAAATAAATGTTTTTTCACAGTAAAAATAAAATAAAAATATTGTCCGCAAAAATAAAATTGTTCGCAAAAAAAAAATTGTTCGCAAAAATAAAATTGTCTGGTATTGAAATCGGTCTAATAAAATAAAGTAAAATAAACTTGAGATACTGTAGGGTCCGTTGCCATAATAGGGTAACTTCAGGTCGTCAGCTCGTAGCAACAAGCCGTTAGGGGAGAAGTTCGGTTTTGAAGAAAGGAGCAGTTGAATAACGACCGATAAGACGGTTTTGACGTATGCTAAGACGACTAGCAGAATTGTATTCTTTCCCAAGCATTATATTTTAATAAATGGTTTCTTTTGTTCTTTTACTTTTCATCTCTCTATCCCACAAGGAATAACAACATCTTATTTCTATAATACTGTGACAAAAATGACGAAAGGTATACAAAGAAAAATAATTGACACGACGGACAGCGATTAGATCTCCTAGAATTTCTCCCGGTTTTCTGACAACTCTGACATACCGCGACTTAAAACTAAGATCTACTCTGGCCTCCGACTGCCAGCGATTCGTCTACTGAAAATTCCGCCGATTATCTGACAGCGATTCGTTACTTAAAATTTTCTTCCGACTCTGACGTACCGCGGGCTCATTACCCGGTCTTATATAGGGTCTTCTAGGATGGCTTAGTTTCGGCGGTGGGGAGGTACGCCCTTAGACGCCTTAGACGCTCCAGGCTCCTCCGCCGCCTCCACCTCGCATCCCCAATGATCCCATAGAATCTATATAATTGAAAATTTATACTTATGATTAACACGAATTCATCCTTATGATATAATATTCACTCCTGCACTCCTTTATAATAATTATTCCATTATTACCTAATAATCAGAAAACGAATTTCTCGTACATACGCCGTATTTTCATGAAGACGCTTACTCTGTCTCTCTCATACTTACATATTTCGTATTTACTTTCTCACTCACTCTATGCCTCGTTTTGGAGGTTCCACACAGCGGAGGAGTAAACCCCTCTTCTTCATTCTGGTCACTCTCTCCTTCTCATCCCTCCATGCTTGCAGTTGACTTTTCCTATGGGCCACGCGTTGACCCGTCATAGGCTCTCGATGTCACACACACATACATACACATCCATTCGTCTTTTCTCATTCGTACTCTCGTTCGGTGACAACTTCTCCTCTGTTTCTCTGTATCTTTCTCGCTCTGGATTTCGTTCGATCTTTCCTCTCATTCCATTCATTCCTATTTCTTTTTTGATCATTCACCAGCCGGAGGTTCTGATGCAATGGTGTATGACGTGCAATTTCTTTTGGATTATAATTAATTCATTCCAAACTTTCCAATAATTACACAAAATAAAATCATTTTGGCATATCTCAATTACTCAAAATTCTCATACTTATTAACCAGTTATTCAGATTCTACATTTGTTACAACAATTGAAAATTCTATCTATATACTTTGGATCCTGTGCAATTTTATAATTCCGGCTTATCATTTCTCTTACTTGTCATTACAGGAAGAATATACTTAATAATTACGCAATTATCGCTCAAACATTTGTTCACCAATCTCTCAATTATTATATTAGGAAAAAGGATTCGTTCACAATTTTCATTTCCACATAAACCTTTATCTATGCATTACGAAATCTCCTGAAATCTTTTAATTTGGTCGTTGTTAGTTAAAAGAAAAACGTTAATTAAATAATGCGCTTGCTACGCTTTTGGGGTCTTTGTTGGATTCGATGCCGAATTTTGGTGTCGCCCCTCCTTCGTAGGCGAGAGCTTGGATTCGTATGTCGATGGGACGTACGCCTTCTGAATCCCAGGACTTGGGACAAAGCGCTGCTTGCTCTCTTTCTTTGGCTATAGACTCGGCGTCCTCTTCGTGCAGCATAAACATTCAGTGCTCATTAAATTGGAGTCCAATAACAGTCCAAGCATAAACAGATATTCTCAAAAGTTTGTTTAATTTTGGTCGTCGATGATTGGGTGATTCGTCGAAATCTTTCTTCCATCGAGTCTCCTTGACTCGACCACTGCGTTAATTTATCGATCACATGCAGAGCTCATGTAGATCGCCCATGAGAATTATCCGGCGACTTTTTCCAGACGCCGTTCCCATAAAGTCGTAACAAGGCTAAAACCTCCCATAATTTCGGAGCAAGAAAAAAAAAAGAAAAACAACAAAGATTCAAAGAAAAATTCTCTTCTCTTTGACCAATTTCGATTCATGAAAATCCCGACCTAGTTTAAAATGAAATTGAACATTTAAATGCAATAATCTATAATCTAACGCCACCTTTACCATCACCGATGACCTGACCCAGGTACCCATGCTCATTCTTGATTTTACATTTTTACATCCGTTCACTCGCGTACTTTCGGGAATTCAGTTCTTAAAGTCTTCATTCGGGGATAAGGAAAAAGAGGATCACCGGTCACTTAGCTTTAGATGAGCCATACACGCTCTGTCTCTCTGTTTCTCCTGCTTTCCTTCTCACACACACCCAAAGAGACCGCCTGTGGTTCTCACGAAGGCAGAGACTTTGCGCTCGGCCGTATTAGTGTCCCATGCACATTGCTTTTCGTTGTGCACAAAGGCCCACCACTTCTGAGTAATCTGATGCCATGGCCAAAGATTTCTTCAGCATCGACGGATGTTTTTCTTCATGCCCGACGATGGACGTTTTGTTATAAAGAGCTGCGATATCGACGCCACCATGGCGTCACCTCTCGATAATTTATGCTCACTTGAGACCATATTTGTGTCGACAGGTTGGTTTGAAGACAGCTCGAACTATCCGAGTTCTCCAGAGGAAAAAAGAAAGAAAACGTTTCTCTCGTGTGACCGGGTCCCTTTCCTCGTATTAAATTGTGTTGAGAATTACAAGATATAAGTAATCTCAAATCGATGCAAAAGTCCCGAAAGTCGCGGGACGTAACAGTGAATTTTTTCTAAAAAATTACAAATGGCATTCGTTTCGAAAAATAAATTTTTTGATTTTTCGATAGAAAAAAAAATGGAAATTTTTTAAAATCAATTCATAAAAAAGTAGACTTCAAGATGAAAAATTTGATCTGGTGAAGTTTTCCGATAGCGTTTTTCAATTAGAAGATATCGCTGATTGAATTGGCTTTCATCGATTTTTTCAAAAAATTTTCACTCCAGAACGGAATGAAAAAAAAATCTAAAAAAAATATTGTAGTCCCTACTCATGGGGGTGAACAACATAAAAAATTGCAAGTCGAATAAAAAATGGTGAGGGTCAGAGGCTGGTTGAATTGTGGTGGAAAGCCCGATAGACGTATAATTACAAAGTGGCAAGAATTCCACATTCGTATTATAGTCCGAGATAGCATTGTATGCGGCAAAAATTGAAGGAAGCGATTTTCTTTTTTTATACTTAAAGAGAGGGTCGGTTGGTAAGCCTCGATTTCGCAGAAAATCGCCTCATTCCGTTCACCACTATCTTGATTTAAAGAGTGATTTTTTTTTTTTCTTAAATAACTCGCTTTTTTAAACTTTAGAGTACATACAAATACTAATGACCAAGGTGGTGGAAAATTAAATTCCCTACAAGTTTATTATCTGTCATTTTTATCCTAGGATCGATATTTACAGAGTTAGACTCCAAATAGGTTTAAAAACGGTTTGCTACCATTGTCATGTTTTCTATCAAGTTCATCGTGAAAATGCTATTAGATAGTCAGGTACGGAATTTTATTTCCTGCAACTTTCATTGTTTCCATTTTTGCCACACGATTAATATTTTTAGACTTATACTGAATTTAGTGGTGGGAATTTTTTTATTTTCAATTATCTCGTTTATTATCAAGTTTATCAGAGAAATTCTAATAGATAATCGGGTAGAGAATTTTTTTTCCTGCAACTTTGATAATTAATATTTTTACTTCACGATCGATATTTTCAGGATTAGAATTGAGGTGCGGGAAATTCAATACAGATGCACAATCTGAGGTAAGCTGGACTCACTATTTCAGTTTTAACTCTGAAAATAATCGTAGCGTAAGAACAGTAATAACCAAAGTTGCAGGAAATAAATTTCCCCACTTGATTATCTAAGATCAATTTTACGATAAACTTGAAAATAAATATGATAATAGAAAAAAACCGTTCTTTACCCCTATTTGCAGTCTAGCTCTGTAAATATCTATCCGAGGATTAAAATGATGAAAACTCAACATGTGGGGAATTAAACTTTCCATTACTTCGGTTCATAGTATTTTCACTCTAAAGTTGAAAATAAGCGAGTTAAATATAAAACAAAATATAAGAAAAACTTCTGTTTCCGGTGACGAAGGTGTAGAATAAGTGTGGGACAGGTGGGCAGAAAGTGTGCGATAGTGAGGAGAGCGGGAAATGAAGGGGTGAAAAGTGCGGTGGGATAAGAAGGGTAGGACGGGATAGTCAGGGGTGAACGATAAGGGATGGTGTGGGGGGAGGGAAGAGGGAGTTAGACAGGGATAAAAGTCGGGTGGGTCGATTTTGAGGTTAGAGTGGTGTCGCGGCAAGGGGTGTGGGGGAATAGCGGGAACGGGCGGCAGTGAAGCAGCGGCGGAAAAGCGGGCAAAGTGGGTAGTGAGAGATTCGGAAGCGGTCAGTAAGGGGGAAAGGTGTCGGTAGGGAAGGAAGTGAAGCGTGTGGAGGAAGCAGCGGAAGGTAAAGAGTAGACAAGTAGTGAGGATGGGTGACGAGGGGAGAAGGGTCGGTGTAGAGGAAGAGAAGAGGAGGGGAAGATCGAAGAATGCGGAGAAGAGGAGCAAAATAGAAGGAAGGCCGCCGGAGAAAAAAGCAGAGGAGGAAGGATGGCTGAAAAAAGTAACAGACAGTATGGGGGAGTTGATGAGGCGGGAAGGAGAGAGGGGGGAGAAAAGGTTCGAGGAAATAGCGAAGGGGTGGGAAAAGAGAGTGGAGGGCATGGTGAAGCGTTGGGCGGAGAGAATGGAGGTGGTAGTGAGGGAAGCGAGAGTGGAAAGGGAAGAGATGATAAAGAGATGGGAGGGAGAAAGGACGTAGTTGAGAAACCGGATTGACAAGCTGGAACAGAAAGTGAAAAGCCTAGGGGAGGGGGAGGGGGGTGGAGGGTTGAGGGAACAGGGGAAAAGGACGAAAGGGGGGAGTAGAAATGAAGAGGAGGGAGCAAGGAAGGTGAGAGAGTTGGAGATAAGATTGGATAGGGGGGAGAGGGAGAAAAGAGCCAGGAATGTAGTAGTAAGAAGGGTTATGAGAAAAGAGGGGGCGGAATGGGATAAGGAGATAAAAAGGATATGGAGTAAGATGGAAGTGATAGGAAGGATAAAAGATATGAGGGCAATTGGAGGGGTAAACGAAGAGAGCAGGGGTATGGTGTTGGTGGAGTTGGAGGGGAGGGAACAGAAGAGAGAGGTGATGAAGTCAAAAGGGAGGTTGAGAGGGGAGAAAGTTTGGATAAAGGACGACTTGACGAGGATGGAGAGAGAGGTGAAGTGAAAGATAGAGAGGGAGGCAGAGATGGAATGGAGGAAGGGGAAGACCGTGCGAGTAGGATATATGAAGATGTGGCTAGACAACGAATGGAGGAAGTGGGACGAGATGGAGGGGGAGCGGAAGGAAATAACGGCAGCGATGGGGAAGGGTTGGGGGGGAGAGCCAAGTCGAAGGCTGAGTGCGCAAGGGGATAGAGAAGGGGGGCGGGGAGGATTTGGGGGGGGGGGAGTAGAGTGGTGCAGCGGAAACGGAAGTCACGGTGTGAATGAGGTGAATGAATGAGGAAGGAAGTAAGGAATGAGGAAGGAATTAAGGAATAATTAAGGAATGATAAAGAATTAAGGAGTGATATTGGTATGTCTTTCTATGTCTTTCTCTCTCTCAAGAATGAAGGGTTGGATAAGATAGGTTAAGTGTAGGATAAGGTAAAACGTGTGAGCGGAGCGGGAGTCCGCAATGTACCCCGCAAGGGAAATAAACATTTATATATATTATATTGAGACAAAACCTCTTTTTGACGATATAAAGGTTTCACCCGGCGCGGCATGGGTCAAGAGCTGCCGGGGCTCAAGGGGTTAGACGAAATTATTTTGATACTAAGAACAACGTTTTGGGCGCCAGTCGATTTTACGTTCGACAACGATGATAGATTAATAGAAATTCCGTATGCGGCTGATGAAACTCAAAGTCAGAGGGGATTCGGCTTTGGTGACCCTCAAAAGTTAAGAGAGAGAGAACAGCAACGAGCGAATATAAGTCACTTACCGAATTCTCGTTGACTGGCTCTCCTACTCGTACTAATCAAATAAACGATTAATGATCGACGAAATTGACGAAATAATTAGCGACAACACAAAGCGCTATATAATTACTCGAAATCGGTTAATATATTTTAATACAAAATTGTCGAAGTTCACGGCCCGGCGACGCCTTACAAAGAGACCAATATCGACGTGTGACCCGCTCAGTGGTCACGGAGAGAGTGTCTCCTTATAATCAATTTTCGTTGCGCTGGGCCTTACAAATTTAGTCAAATTTGCGCCGCGCGATACAGGTGGGGGCTGACCCTCTAATTTTCTATCGTCGATATAGGACTAGCCTAACTGACGTTGGGCGGTGATTTTAAATATTGTCACAATATAAAACAGAAAATCACTCTTTAAATCAAGAGGCGGCGACCGCAATTAGGGGATTTTCCTGAAAATCGAAATTTATACCACCAACCACCGCTCACTCCACCCCCCTTTACGTATTAAAAAAAATCGCTCCCTCCAATTTTTGCCACATGAAATCCTATTTCGGAGTATAGTACGAATGTGGAATTCTTTCCACTTTGTAAGTATATGTCTATATAACTTCCGAACCACTTCTCGGCCCATCATTAAATTTATAGACAATCTTTGGAATTGAAAAAAACATGCTATGTAAAAATTTCAACCAAACCAATTTGGGCACTTTTCTGCAATCAATTACTTACGCAAATTTCTCATCGAAAGTACATTATAGATATGAATGAAAAATGTGAAAAAATAATTTTTTTAAATTTCGGAGAAAATTGCAAAACTTTTGGATATGGACTTTTTTGACAGGACATATAGATTTAAATTAAGTTTGACCTGAAAAATCGATTATTCGTAAAAATCTGATTATTGCAACGGTTTTCGCGGGAGAAGTGTGATTCGGAAAAATCTGAAAAAATTCAGGTTCACTTCTTCCAATACGTAACTTGGGTTTGGTGAAATATAGAGAAAATTCAAAGGCGTCAGGGAAATCGGCTGTTCGGTTTGATATGGAACACCCCATACGTTTATTTTAGTTTCAAATACGTAAATTCACGAATCAAGAAATATAGGTAAAGACACTTTTCACTCTGCACGATTTTCGATGTTATTTCTGATTGTCTGTTGTTACGTCCTGGGTCGAAACATCACCTATATTCCGCATAAGTTCTTTTAAAACCATTTACAGTTTCAATTTTTCGCGATACTCGGAATTTCGTCTCACCACGATAATAGAATTGGCGTGAAAGAAACCCTTTCCTCACGCGCTTACATCTCCCACCATCGATGACAATACAATAAGGGACTACATAATGTCTGGCAGTCCGCAAATCAGAGAGTTCGACAGACAGAGTCACAGAGTTAACCCGTAAACACCAAATCAGTGCAAATTCGCGCCGCCTAAAATTTCTTGTTCGTGGCTCTTATCAAAAGCTTTCTGTAAAGGTCTCCCCCCACCACAACAAATATATTGTATGACGTGACATTTTGCGCCCCGTCACATGCGTGAACTGAGTGCGGTCAGGAGGTCGGATTTACGGCCTTGGGACGGCGCACGTTCGACTATTACGGTATGGTAAAACAAGATCGGTTACCTGAAGGTCGGGAATTGGTCATAATTTTAGCGTTTTGTCATTTTTGGTACGGATTCAAGTCATTTGTTTTAATAAAATATAATCATTCAGTTTAGTAAAAGATATCCGTTCGAATTTCAGTAAAATGTATGATTTGTCATTTAAAATAGGATTTAGTATGTTTTCTTCCGTAAAGAATATGTTTTGGGGTTCAGTCTAGTATTTGGTCGCTCACGTGATGGTTACCTGAATTTTAGCAAGTAATGGTTACCTAGCGTCTATTAAGGCTCACGGTCACCTGAAAATTTTGCTGGTTATCTATTTTTGACGGTGTCGGGAGGCTGATCACCTCGCCGATTTAGGTTATTTTGGTAAAGTATGGTTGACCTGGAGTTTTGTCGATCAACGCAGGCGGGTTGCGCAACATCTGCGCCCGCGGGTACTGGATGCCAGGAAGCGAGCTGGAAAATGGGCCAAAATATTACTGTGTCACCCTCCTCCCACGACCTCCCAGCCTAGCGCTGGACCAGCCTGTTGTTATTGCGGGTATCGCGGACCGGATCACCTCCGGCGCTCCTTTATATTGGGGTTTATGGGACTGACGAAGATGGATGAGGTGACAGTGTTGTCTTTAGGTTTCTGGGGCCCGCGTGGACAGTGTCGGTGGCCACCGCCATCCACAGGCAGGGCCCTGACCCTATCTAAGTCAGCGACCGGATCCCCGGGGAAGATACCCGTGAGGCAACGTAATTACTGCCGGCAGAGCAAAGGGTGTTTTCTTATATTTCAGCTAAATAGTTCGGATACGCCGTTTGAATTTCGCGCCCTTATCACGTCCTCGGCCAACTCGTAAATGCTCTCGGACGCGAGAGACTCCAGTGAGGTGGGAGAGGAGTGGAACGTCCAATTAGCCAAGAGGAACATCGAGGGGCAGCGGTGACACTAGGAGAGACAACTAGAGCGCCAAAGAGCCGAAAAGAGGGGAAAGCATCGACTCCGAGAGAGCGACGATCGAGTATCGAAAATCACTTCTCCCCGACCAGCCTTACCGCTTAGACGTGTTCTTAAGTATAATAGAGTAACGTGCGTCATCTCAGTGCTTCGCGCAAATACCTGAAGATTCGAGGTTCGAACTCATCCTCTACCATCGAGATACTTGGTGAGACCCAGCTCCATGTTATTTTACAGGCAATAAACTCATTCACTCGTGTTAGCCGTGTGGCTTTTTCTATTTTTTGGTTTGGTTCGGTCTACCGTACGTCAATTTTTGTTAATTCTGTAGTATACGAGTGGGTGTGTGCCCGCGAATGAGATTATCGCCTCATTATCGATTCACTCTTTTGGTTCTGTTGTATTATCTTGTTGTATTATCGCATCGTTCCGATACATATTTTGCTTCATATTATTTGGGCTCGTAAATTATTCTAGTAATTTAATATTATTCATTTATTCGTGATTATCGTTGTTGAGTATCGTTACGAATTCGCCTCGCGTGCGACTATTTTATCTCGTTTAAGTTATCTCGTGGCGGTCTTGAGCGTCGAATATCGTACCCGGTTATCTTTTGGCTATCGATGAGATCTGGTGATCTCGGTTATATTGTGATTACCTATGTGATCTGGTTATATTGGTTATCTTTGGCTACCTGTGAGATCTCGTTATCTCGGTTATCTTACTGTTATCTTGGTTATCTTTGGTTACCTGTGTACCATTTGTTCATGGTTATTTTTTTCGGCGTCTATCGTCCGAAATCCTACGATTTTCGTATTCAATTAAGGTTCTCTTCGCAATTCGCCCACAGTTTGATTATGAAGTATCTTTGGCTCTCGGGAGCTCGTGTTAATTCTGGTAAATTTGATAGTTTAATCTTAAGCACGATTTTAATTGTACATCGCTGAACCCACTGTACATCCCCGTCGCATAAAGTGCTGGTGATCGCCGGGATCGATTAAAAATAAATTTTATTACTTTCCCAAAGCACCACGTCATTCTTTTTCACCTAAGGATCCCGCCACTCTACCATAATCGCTTTTTTTTGGGTGAGCTTAGTCGGCATTCTGTGCTGAACTCAATTTTGATCTATCGAGTTTGACAACTATTCACAGCGAAAAATAAATAAGCCATTCATTCGAGGATGGTGGTAACAAACGAATCTCGTTTGTTACCTGGCGCCTAACTCTCGAATAATCGGATATTGCGTATTTTGGTTAGATTTGGTTGCGTTATTCGGGTCATTATATTTTTGGTAATTAGTAAAATTGAGCTCAGTTGTCTGAGTAGAAAAATTGGAAAATTTCTCATAGTCGTTATCCTAGGTTACGACCTGAGCAGTGTTCCGGCATCATTTGCTTCGAAACAACAGTTCTAACAGTGTGTAAAGTGAGACGAGGTGCAAAGTAGCACAAGTGTGGTATCAGCGTTCGTAAAGTTGGTGTGCTATACACTTTTTTTTTTCATATTCTTACGGAAAACGTGTTGATTGTGAGTATTTGAACATATTTTTTAGTTTCTCGTACGAAAATATGTAATCTTTCATCATTTTCAGCTGCGTTATTTATAATTTACATGCCGAAAATGAAAAACAATCTCGCCAAAATTTTATTAAAAATTCTGGCATTCGCATTGATCGAGCCACAGCTACAGCGCCGTTTACAGCGCCCATTGTAATGTTTGTCAACGAAAAACTAATTTGTAAAGTTTTGAAAATTAATGAGCCTGTAGTTATCAACTACGGTATTATTCCCGAGGAAAGTTGCGCAAAATGCGGGCTTTGCGACGATGGAAGGAAAAGCCGCACGCGCATGAAGTGCAACAAGTGCCTCCGCCGCATTTGCGACGACCATAAGATGCGGCCTATGCATCGAGTGCGCTAAAAAAATGGATTGAGATTTACAAGCGAATAAAAATGTTTCGATTTGTCTACTTTAAAAAAAAAAAAAATACTTTTTGTCATCACAAACCAACCATGTGCTGATTTTTTCACGTTTAAAACATACCATATTTTCAAACACCCTTAAAAATTCTTCAGTAGTCTGTAATGTTTATGAAATATATTTTTCCACAAAGCACAATATTTTAACATGAATTTGAAAAAAAAAATCAATTTCCGTCGAAAAGAAAAAAACCGGCGATTTTTTTACGAAAAAAAGATTTTTGAAAATTATTGTTCCGATTTTGACGTATTTCCAGTAAATTAATATCATTTTTTGCATTCGAGACTATTATCATTAGATTCCTGGGAATTTCTACCCCAAGAAACATTGATTATCGAATACTTTTCGACTATTTATACGAGAGTTATACTACTTTGAAAATTCAAAATTCCAAATCGTACCAGTGTGGTTTGTATGTATACTCAATCGAGGTGTGGTTACTACGGGTTAAGAATCAGAGTATACACAGTCAGTTAAGCAGGTTAACGACTAACCATCGGAAAAATCGGCGGGTCTACTGCGGGGACCCAACCGCGTGCATAATAATGATCCACGATAACTTTTAGTGCGATGCGTGCGTGAAACGCTATCGCAAATAAATTCAACGCTTGTGTGACGAAACGATAAGGCAAAAATAACTAATTAAAGCAGGTTAATAACCAAAATTATGAAAATTGTGGAAACTTCTTGTCCGATTTCCCCAACGTCGTTGTTCGAGGACTATTGTAATCAACGTCAATATTTATATGTTAGAAGTTAGAATGTTTTTCGACAAATTCATTCAAATAACTCGCTACGCCTGTACTTGCTCATCCAACGAGGATATATTTGGCCAGTTAATACGGAAAATTAATACATAAAACGCTCAAACATATTCCGAGCTGTTTGGTTTCAATTGGGACGCCCACCAAAACTCACGTGTAGCTAACACCTGCCTCTGGCTACCGTGCTGTGCACAGCATTGCACGCCTTGTAGCTTACCCGCTAAGCTACAGTTCTGTCAACTAAATTGCATGTTCTCTCGTGAGTTTCCTCTCTCTCTCTTTCTCTCTCTCTCTCTCTCTCTCTCTCTCTCTCTCTCTCTCTCTCTCTCTCTCTCTCTCTCTCTTAAAAAATCATTATTCGAATACTTAGCCCTAGTCTAGTTCACGGTAAGGTTAAAATAAAATAAGGTTAAAATAAAATAAAATAAAGATAAAAAACTATATTATATCTAACTGCCTAACATATTGAACCTGTATCATATACTTACTATCTCATTTGCTCTATAATTACGCTACATTCAGTAATTTAGTTCATAAATCTCAACTTAATTTAAGATGCATAAATGTATTCTCTCACGGTTACACACTTTCAATATCTCTATGTCTCTTACAAGCCTATTATTGTTCACTAGCATTAAGTTATTTTCTAAGATTGTTACTCTCGTTGCTCATTTATACTTCGGGGTTCCCACCCTGGTATAATAAAAATACGTTCTATTCTATTCTATTCTCTGTCTCTCTCTTTTTCTCTGACTCTCTTTCCGTCTCCATATCTTTTTTCATGCTGGAGAGTCTTTTTATAGCAACATTAGTGGGCATTTTTAATATTTTTCGATGTATACCGAGTATGCAGGAATATCACTGCCAGTAATCGCGATTTCTCGAGATGTGTGGAATGCATCAGCAACAGGGCAGCAACCGGCTACATGCTGTCTTTGCTCAATGCTGCGAGGCTCTTTGCCTTATTTTTCAGTCAATGTGTGCTTATCTCTATCAACCCCCCGTGTCTCTGAATACACATAACTGCCTTCATTTACGGGGGTTCGAACGCTGCTACTTCTTTTCAAACACATTTTTTCACGGGGCATGAATATTAGATGTTAATATGTTTTCTTTAAAAAAAATAAGAGCAACATGGAATCATTTGTTAATAGTTCGTTTATATCACTCGTATGCAATATGTTTCCGAGAAATTTTTTTTAAATATCGAAAAAATTAAAGAAAACTATGTTTCGATACTCATTCGTTTCGTTCATTCGTACAGTTCGTTCGTATCGCCCGTCTCGTAATGATTTCGTCGTAATAATTCGCGTCGCAATAATTTCACATGAAAATACTTATTCCGAAGAGAAAGACTTTGATTCTAAATTACATTAAATTGATTGGAAACTCGCTCTTGTCGTTCGTTCGTGCCATTCGTTCGCTCGTTTCGTTAATTCGTAAAATTGGAAAAAAAATGTTTGAGAAACAAAAATGTTATGGGAAACTCCCTCTCGTCATTCGTAAGTTTTGCCAAAATTTTATTGGAAACTCGCTCTCGTCGTTCGTTAGTATCACTCGTATCGTTCCTTTCGTGATACGTCTACTTGGAAAAACTCTTCCAAAGAAAAAAGACCGAGAAAAAAAAAATTTCGTTCGTTCGTTCGTTCGTTCGTTCGTTCGTTCGTTCGTTCGTTCGTTCGTTCGTTCGTTCGTTCGTTCGTTCGTTCGTTCGTTCGTTCGTTCGTTCGTTCGTTCGTTCGTTCGTTCGTTCGTTCGTTCGTTCGTTCGTTCGTTCGTTCGTTCGTTCGTTCGTTCGTTCGTTCGTTCGTTCGTTCGTTCGTTCGTTCGTTCGTTCGTTCGTTCGTTCGTTCGTTCGTTCGTTCGTTCGTTCGTTCGTTCGTTCGTTCGTTCGTTCGTTCGTTCGTTCGTTCGTTCGTTCGTTCGTTCGTTCGTTCGTTCGTTCGTTCGTTCGTACAAATTTTCGAACTACAATAGTTCGAACTACAAATTTTATCGACGCGATAATTTGTCGCTTATTAATCGCTACCAAATGACGTCGTTTCCGCATTCCTAGAACCACCCCCTCCCCCGACAATCCACCCCTGACGATGAAAAACCAACCTGTTTACGCGACGATTCAAATTTAAAAATTTTATCGACGCGATAATTAGTCGCTAATTAATCGCTGCCAAATGACGTCGTTTTCGCATTCCTAGAACTACCCCCACCCCAACAATCCACTCCTGACGATGAAAAACCAACGTGTTTACGTGACGATTCAAAATTACAAATTTTGTCGACGCGATAATTAGTCGCTAATTAATCGCTGCCAAATGACGTCGTTTCCGCATTCCTAGAACCACCCCCTCCGTCGACAATCTACTCCTGACGATGAAAAACCAACCTGTTTACGCGACGATTCAAGATTAAAAATTTTATCGACGCGATAATTATCCACTGATTTATTACAGCACAATAACGTCGTTTCCGCATTCCTAGAACCACCCCCACCCCGACAATCCACCCCTGATGACGAAAAACCAACCTGTTTACGCGACGATTGAAAATTAAAAATTTTATCGACAGATAATTTGTCGCTTATTAATCGCTGCCAAATGACGTCGTTTCCGCATTCCTAGAACCACCCCCTCCCCCGACAATCCACGCCTGACGATGAAAAACGAACCTGTTTACGCGACGATTCAAAATTAAAAATTTTATCGACGCGATAATTAGTCGCTAATTAATCGCTGCCGAATGACGTCGTTTTCGCATTCCTAGAACTACCCCCACCCCGACAATCCACCCCTGACGACGAAAAACCAACCTGTTTACGCGACGATTTAAAATTAAAAATTTTATCGACACGATAATTAGTCTCTAATTAATCGCTGCCAAATGACGTCGTTTTCGTATTCCTAGAACTACCCCCACCCCAACAATCCACTCCTGACGATGAAAAACCAACCTGCTTACGTGACGATTCAAAATTAAAAATTTTATCGACGCGATAATTAGTCGCTAATTATTCGCTGCCGAATGACGTCGTTTCCGCATTCCTAGAACCACCCTCTCCCCGACAATCCACCCCTGACGATGAATAACCGACCTGTTTACGCGACGATTCAAAATTAAAAATTTTATCGACGCGATAATTAGTCGCTAATTAATCGCTGCCGAATGACGTCGTTTTCGCATTCCTAGAACCACCCGCTCTCCCGGCATTCCACCCCTGACGATGAAAAGCCAAACTGTTTTCGCGACGATTCAAAATTGAAAATTTTATCGACGCGATAATTATCCGCTGTTTTATAAGTGCAGAATAACGTCGTTTTCGCATTCCTTAAACCACCCCCTCCTCCGACAATCCACCCCTGACGATGAAAAACCAACCTGTTTACGTGACGATTCAAAATTCAAAATTTTATCGACGCGATAATTAGTCGCTAATTAATCGCTGCCGAATGACGTCGTTTCCGCATTTTTAGAACCACCCCCTCCCCCGGCATTCGACCCCTGACGATGAGAAACCAACCTGTCTACGCGATGATTCAAAATTGAAAATTTTATCGACGCAATAATTAGTCGCTAATTATTCGCTGTCGAATGACGTCGTTTTCGCATTCCTAGAACCACCCGCTTTCCCGGCATTCCACCCCTGACGATGAAAAGCCAAACTGTTTTCGCGACGATTCAAAATTGAAAATTTTATCGACGCGATAATTATCCGCTGTTTTATAACTGCAGAATAACGTCGTTTTCGCATTCCTTAAACCACCCCCTCCCCCGACAATCCACCCCTGACGATGAAAAACCAACCTGTTTACGTGACGATTCAAAATTCAAAATTTTATTGACGCGATAATTAGTCGCTAATTAATCGCTGCCGAATGACGTCGTTTCCGCATTTTTAGAACCACCCCCTCCCCCGGCATTCGACCCCTGACGATGAGAAACCAACCTGTCTACGCGATGATTCAAAATTGAAAATTTTATCGACGCAATAATTAGTCGCTAATTATTCGCTGTCGAATGACGTCGTTACCGCATTCCTAGAACCACCCCCCCCCCCCCCCCTCCGACATTTCACCCTTGACGATGAAAAATCAACCTTTTTACGCGACGATTCAAAATTAAAAATTTTATCGACGCGATAATTAATTAATTTATTAATCAGCCTGGAATGGCTGACATTGTAAAAATTGATATTAATTTTATCACAATTCGGACATTTCGTACAAAATACGATAAAATTAATCCTCGTGTCCTGTAAAACCAGCGAGGCCCACTGGCCACTGGAAAAATAGTAATTCATTCTTTCTTAACTCGTGCAAATGGTAAAAGTTCCCGATGCAACAAATCGATTGCCGGGTCCACTTCACTAGGAAGACTGGCTATTGGGAAAATATATTTTTTTCTTTCTTTATTCGGACTTATGGTAAAAATGACGAAGGTGAAAAAACTGCTCATCCGTTATGTCTACGTCGGAGATCCAGTGACGATAGGAAGAATAATTAATATTCTTTCATTTACTCATGCGCCTAGGAACAGTTACGGATCTAACAAATTTCCTGCTCAGTTTAGCGAGGCCCATTGACCATGGGAAAATTGTAATTTATTTTTCATCGATATCTGCATCTTTCAAAAATCGAGGGGGAAATCAACCGCGTAAACAGGTTGATTTTTCATCGTCAGGGGTGGAATGTCGGGGGAGGGGGTGGTTCTAGGAATGTGGAAACGACGTCATTCGGCAGCGAATAATTAGCGACTAACTATCGCGTCGATAAAATTTTTAATTTTGAATCGTCGTGTAAACAGGTTGGTTTTTCGTCGTCAGGGGTGGATTGTCGGGGTGGGGGTGGTTCTAGGAATGCGGAAACGACGTTATTCTGCTGTAATAAATCAGCGGTTAATCATCGCGTCGATAAAATTTTTAATTTTGAATCGTCGCGTAGACAGGTTGGTTTTTCATCGTCACGGGTCGAATGCCGTGGGAGGGTGTGGTCCTTGGGAAGCGGAAACGACGTCGTTCGACAGCGATTAATTAGGGAAAAAATCTTGCGTTGCAATTCTTCGTTTTCAGCTTTTCTTACATCATTGTTGCAATGTGGTGAAGCTAGCTTAATTTTAAGCTGGGTCTGCCGCGTTGTTTTTGAACACGGCTAGAGCGAAAATTTTTTTTTTCCCGTAATTAAATATTGGCCAAGCTACCGATTCGTACCATTTGAAGTTTTTATGAGCTTCTCGAGTCAATAACTGACCAGGTATTCTTAATGGAGTCCATGAAAAAATAATAATTTTTTCCGTCGTCAGTGGACGTCACTAGACTTAGTGAACGAATGCCTCATTGCATTCGTAATTTTTACGAGATGGCCGAGTCATGAAAAAGTAAATAATTTATTGTGCTCATGATGAGTCTTCATCGCCAAATCAACCAGGCTACCGTTTTATCGCATTCGTAATGTTGACGAGTCGAACGATTTAAGAAAAAAATTATCATCATTATTTTCATGGTCAGTATTTTTCGTCAAATTGACCATGCATTGGCTGCATTCTCAATTCTGACGAGGTTTTCAAATTAGGAAAAAAAAAAAAAATAATCATCACTTATCTCATGGTCACTCATTCTCGCAAAATTGCCCGTGTTATTGATTTGTTGCACTGGCACTTTTTGTGACGTAAAAATTATTCTCCGTGATTTGTGAAACTTGAGAGAGGAAACAAGCTAGTGATCACCGAAAAATTTGTAATTATTAATAATTCATAATTCGTTTCCTCATTTAACGAAAAACTTCAATTTATAAAAATTATCCAATTAATTGATTATTGTTTATTCATCAATAAATTGTTATTAATTAATAATTTTTATGAAACATTTCGATGCAGGCACAGCAATGGATGAGCGATAAACAGTAGCTGAAATCAGCGTGCGATCCGACATTGAGACAAATGACTGTCGACGGGCAACTTTGAACTGACATCGCGGGATTTGGCGATTTCCTTCTTACTTTTTAACGGCGAGTCATTTATAATTGAGGTCATTTCTGATATTGTACGACCACGCATTTTAATCGTTGAGCCTTTTTCTTTAATATTACCCAAGTCCCAACTCTGTCGCCCAAGTCTCTCAGTGTAAAAAATGTCGATGAACGTGGGCAGTAGAGAAACAGGGCCGGTTCTAACTCAAGATCCCTACCCCGACATTTACCGACATTTTTTAGCTCAGACATGAACCATTTAGCCGAGACATGAACCCGGGAGGGGGGGGGGATATCTTTAAGAGTCCGAATGCACGGAGTCGATCCGGGGGGGGGGGGCCTCTAACAACTGGAGGGCACCTAATCTCTTATGGGTCGAGACATTGGGAGGGGGTGGGTGGGAGAAGGGGGGGGCGGGCTAGCTTTGAGGGTGGTATTGGAATGCCGCTATCTCTGGCAGCGGTGGTGCGACTAATTTTTCATGGCGGCATTTGATTGCTGATTATCAGTTAGACTGGCTCTGCAGGGGGGGGGGGGGGCTAGTTTTGAGGGTGGTATTAGAATGCCGCTATTTCTGACAGCTGCAGTGCAGCTTGTCTTTCATGCTGGCATTGGAATATTGTTATCTCTAACAAGTAAATAGCGGGCCGGAGCGTTAGACCTTTCAACCACACACGACGCTACCCTCCCGAGCCAGTGCGTCTGTTCGTCGCAACCTTATCGTTGGTCATAAATCATTTCTGTTTGTGTGCTAAGGACCAGACCGCAGTCTGGAAAAGGCCAATCATAAAATCTTAGAGGCGCCTATGATAGTGTCTCGCCGGTCCTCGGCACCTGAAGGAAAAGCGTTTAAATAGTCAAAAAACCAGTATTCTTCTGACTGATATATATAAGCGTTTCCCCATCACTAGCTCACATTTTCTCCCGTGCATTCAAACAAATATTATCGGTCAGAAAAAAAAAATGGATGCGCAAATGTGTAAAAGGACTGTCGCGCTTATGGAGGAGGCATTTTCCATAATTAGGAGAAAATCTAGACCAGCTTCAGTGCAAAAGTGGATAAAGTTCAGTGATAAACATGTGAAGATTTTGGGCAAAGTGTTACGTGCAAACGTTCCGACAATAGGTGAAAAAATTCGTATTCAGACAACAATAGCGACATTGATGTCGCTGAGTGAAAAGCTGAAAAAATGTGGTGCTGGTGCTGTGAAAAGTGACAAGGTGCGGTGGAGGGACATGGACACTGCGTTTAAGAAAAGAATTAGGACTGGAGTGGTTATTAATCTACAGCACAAGGATGTTCAAAGTTTTCTTGACGACGCGAGACCTCTGATAATCTCGAAAATAACCGCGGTTTTGAGCAAAGCAGGAAACTTAAAAGTTAACGTTATTCTAGCCTGCCGTTTTCACATCACCAAACTCGATGAAATAATGGAAGATAATAAATTCTTTAATACGCAGAATCAAGCTATTTACCCTCGACAGACATGGAAGAGTGGTTCAGGGTACATGTAAAGGATAAATTGTTGGTGAAAATTGAGGAGTTTACGGAAAAGGAATCCGGCTGGTCTCTCTCTTCCATAATTAACTTAGTCGTCAATATGAACAAATACATGCCTTTGCGTGGTGGACTATCTACGTATACAAGTCTACCAAAAAAAATTCAATTAAAACGTGCAGTCGTCAATATTATAAATGATGACCCTTATTGTTTCTTATGGTCTGTGACGGCAGCCCTTTACCCTGCAGCTGAAAATTGTGTGCGAAAATCATCGTACCCGCCGTTCAGTGAAGTGCTTCAGTACACTGGGCTCAATTTTCCTATGAGTCTAAAGGACGTACCGAAATTTGAAAAAATGAATGGTTTGTTAATTAACGTATATGGCATAGAAGATCATCGTCGTGGAAAGCTTCAAATATTGCCAGTATATTTGAGCGCTCAAAGGTCCGATAGACTTACTATACACCTACTCATGCAGGAAGCTGCGAGCGAAGAAGAAGAAGAAGAAGAAGAAGAAGAAGAAGGAAAAGAAGACAGCAATCCGGTGCATCACTTTTCATGGATAAAAAATATTTCTCGGCTGGTCAGCTCGCAAATTTCAAAAAATGCACATCATACTTGGCTCTGCGACAGGTGTTTGTGTCATTTCAAAACAGAAAATTCGCTAATAAAACACACTGATGACTGTGTAAAAATCAATAAATGTCGAACGGTCTTTCCGGAGGGTGAGGAGAGAATATTAAAATTCAAAAATTTCAAATTCAAAGACGATGTTCCATTCGTCGTGTATGCCGATCTCGAGTGCTTATTAGAGCCAATAACATCGGCACAGAAGAACACAATGGGATATCAAAACCATGTGCCCCACAGTATCGGTTATTATCTGCGCTGTAGTTATGACGATGCACTTTCCGAGTAAAAATCATACCGTGGCAAAGACTGTATCCAGTGGTTTATGGTGGAGTTGAAAACCCTATCAAAATCGCTGCATTCACGTCTAACACATATCACACCGATGGAGAGACTGAACACCGTACAAAATCATCAATTCACGACGTCTACAGCCTGCCACATTTGCGAGAAAGAATTTCTTCCAAGTGATCTAAAGGTTCGAGACCACTGCCATTTTACGGGTCGTTATCGCGCTGCTGCACACCAAGATTGTAATTTAAATTTTAAGAATTCTCATGTAGTTCCCGTTGTATTCCACAATTTATCCGGATATGATTCTCATTTTTTAATAAGGTCATTAGCGACTGCATTCGAGGGCTCTTTATATCTATTACCTATAAACAAGGAAAAATATATTTCATTCTCGAAAAGTGTCAAGGGAACAGTTGTAAATTACAGATTTATCGATTCATTCCGATTTATGCCGAGTAGCATCGACAAATTAGCCTCATATTTAGACAGTAATAACAAAATAATTACACGCGCAAATTGTAATAACGAGGTCGAATGCAGGCTATTGGCACGAAAAGGTGTTTTCCCGTATGACTATGTTAATAGCTGGGATATCCTCGATGAGACCGAATTGCCCTCAAAAAAAGATTTTTTTTCCAAGCTCAATAATACAGAGATTTCCGACAGCGAATATGCGCACGCATCTAATGTTTGGAAAACATTCAAGATAAAAACTTTAGGTGAATATTCAGATTTATATTTAAAAACAGACGTTCTCCTTTTGGCTGACATATTTGAGAATTTTCGACGAAATTGTTTAAATACGTATAATTTAGATCCGCTCCATTACTACACAGCCCCTGGTCTTTCATTCGATGCAATGCTCAAGTGCACGCAAATTGAACTTGAACTCCTCACTGACGTGGATATGTTACTTTTTATTGAAAAAGGCATCCGAGGCGGAGTCGCGCAATGTACCAACAGGTATGCGGAAGCAAACAATCGATTCATGGAAACGAATTTCGATCCAAACACCGCCGAGTCATATCTCATGTACTATGATGTCAATAACTTATACGGTGCAGCTATGAGTGAATCATTACCATGCAGCTCATTCGAATGGGCGGAAAATTTTATTGAAAATATTGAAAATATTCCCGAAGACTCGCCGATCGGGTATATACTCGAGGTTGATTTAGAATATCCCAAAGAGCTGCACGAATCTCATAAAGACTTACCGCTATGTCCAGAACACTATCGAGCCCCGCATTCTAAAAATTCAAAATTGATGACGACATTGCTATCGAAGGAAAAATACATTATTCACTATCGTAATTTACAGGAGTCTTTGAGATTGGGTCTAAAATTAGCAAAGATTCATCGGGTGCTAAAATTCAAACAATCCCCTTGGCTGAAAAAATACATTGATCTCAATACGAATTTGAGAAAGCAGTCCAATAACGATTTCGAGAAAAATTTTTACAAACTAATGAATAACGCGGTGTTTGGGAAAACGATGGAAAATGTACGTAATCATCGTGAAGTAAAGCTCGTTACACGCTGGCATGGGCGATATGGCGCAAGAGCTCTCATCGCTCGAGCTACCTTTCATAGCTGCACCATATTCGACGACGATATGGTTATAATAGAATTGACTAAAGCTAAAGTAAAATTCAACAAACCGATATATGCAGGATTTTCAATTCTTGACCTGTCTAAAATCTATTTATACCGTTTCCATTATGACTATATGAAGATTACATTCGGCGAGCAAGCAAAATTATTGTACACAGATACGGACAGCCTAATCTATCACGTAACTACTCCAAATATCTACGAATCCATGAGACGTGACATACACCAATTTGATACATCCGATTACCCGACAAATAATCCCTATGGAATGCCTTTTGCGAATAAAAAAGTGTTGGGTCTTATGAAGGATGAAAATAATGGTAAAATTATGACCGAGTTTATAGGGCTTAGGGCAAAGTTATACTCGTATAAAGTACAAGGTAATGAGCTCGAAAATGAACGTGCAAAGGGCGTCAGAGGAGCGACTTTAAAAACCATTACGTTCGATGACTATAAAGAGTGTCTATTTCATTGTAAAACCCTGATTAGGACCCAGCACATGATACGCAGCTCAAAACATATTGTAGAGACGGTTAGGCAAAATAAAATAGTATTAAGCTGGCAGGACGACAAAAGAATTCTGTGCCCAAAGTCTACTGATACTGTACCATGGGGCTACGATGTGACGAGTGAACACATGTACATGGAAGCATAAATCTTCGAGCAGTAAGAGTCGGCAAAACCTCTCAACGTGTCACGAAATTTGGGTGCAACTATCGACATATTTACCGTAGCACTAAAATGCCGTTCGCTCTTCCTCTCTTTTATGACAGGCAGGTCATTTTCAAGGGAAAACCGTCTCAGTAGAATTTTTCTCGCGTAGCTGAACACATCGATGGAAATGGCACCATTATCCTCAGACGTCTTTATGCTGTTTGTGTTTTTATTTAATAAGTGCTCTCTATTACAAAAAATTTGGCGTGAAGTGTGTTTTTCCGAGCTCAAACTCTTGCCTCGTCAAGCTATTTTAAGAAAATTACGGACTATTTTATCGGCAACGCGACGGAGAACGTTTCGTCGAGCGTTTGATCGCGGCTTAATGGATCATCCCGACATCCTGAACACTGCAGTTCGCGTCATCAGGATGTTTAATTGGGGCGAGGAAGGCGAGCTACTACCGATACTCGATGAGCATGGTAAGTAATAGAAATTATCTATCTCCTGCCTAGCCATCTGTCAGGACATTACTTGACCACCTGACTCTCTATCTCTCTCTCGCTTTCTTCATTATGCCTAGCTGTAGTTGGAAAGCTTAGCAGCGTACCTGACTCTTCGCCCTCCCGCCCTTTCTCTCTCTCTCTCTCTCTCTCTCTCTCTCTCTCTCTCTCTCTCTCTCTCTCTCTCTCTCTCTCTCTCTCTCTATCTATAGAAAACACAAAGTACCCACTGCAATAAAATATATATTTATCTATTCAGCAAAACGAAAGCTTCTCGCTGATTCCGACGAAGAATCTTCAGATCAGGATGATTTAGTACAGCTGGATGGGGCAATAGCTGGACCGTCCGGGTTAAACCGGCGCTCGCTGTCATTATCATCGCTATCGTCATCATCGTCATCGTCCTCAGCTATTACAATATACCGATCACCACCAGCGTCGCCATCGAGATCTTTGTCGTCCTCGCCATCGAGAGCTCCGCCTTCACCACCCGCTCGACCACCGCCACCCCGATCCCCCAGCCCTGAGGCACAAATAGAGTGGATCCACGCTGAGCCTAGACCACGCGGTTACTATGCGCCGCAACCGCCATCACCCCCTAGACAATACGAAGATAGCGATTCGAGTATGAACTCAATCTTTTCGGACAGCGACCTATCCGAAGATTCAGGTAAAGAAATCAAACGCGTGCACGCGCACACACACATACACACACATACACACATACACACATACACACACACACACACACACACACACGCACACAGATTTTAACATGCATATTAGAATATATCATTAAAATGTTACAGGTTATGAGTCGTGCGCTTTCGCTAATTTAGCTCCAAGGGAGCAAGTTGCAGGATTCGCCGATGACGACGAGGAAATAAATATAGATTATTTGTAATTTAATAAAATAAAAATTAATTGGAAAAATGAAATTTATTTTATTCAATTTATTTCAGATTTGCTATTGTGACTGTTGTCGAAACCCAACCATTTTACAAACATTTCATTCCCACGCGTTTTCAATACTCGTTCAATCAGATAAATATCGGGATTTTCAACTCTAAGTAGCTCTTGCTCATAAAAACTACCGGCGATGGGTTCATCTTGATAGTCCTTCAGACTGAACGTCACAGGGTTCGTATTTTTCACTTGATGTATTGTAAATATTTCCGTTGTCCAGTTTGGAGTATAACCCTTGGCAAATATATTTTTGAATTTGCTTATCCTCACTTTGTCACCGCATCGAAATTTCGTCGACCTTTTTTTCAACGGTTCTCGAGTCGTGAAAGCGCGTTGTAACAGCTGCTTCTCATTCTCCGAGTTCACGTCTTTCGGCTTCATTTTAATTGTGCGATGTACACTATTGTTATATTCGGAAATCAAATTTTTGAGAATATCGGTCCACTTGTAGCTACCACGAAGACTAAATTGCATCCACATTTTATTTTTCAAGGTACGATTAAAACGCTCGCAAATTGATGCTTTCAAATTACTATATGTCGAGTACATATGAATATTATACTTTTTCATGAGAGTTTGAAAATCGGCATTATAAAACTCTTTGCCCTGATCAACATGTAGGTTCTCTGGTATGCGCCCCTTTGCAAGTATAGATCTCATGGCGCTCGTTGTATCTTTAGCGTTCTTGCTCCTCATTGGCACGGCCCAGGCAAACTTGGAGAAGACATCGATGACGGTTAGGAGAAATTTATGATTGCCGTTTTGCCGCGCGTAAGCCGACATGTCAACAAGGTCCGCTTGCCAAGTCTCATCCAAGCCTCGTATATCCACATGCCGACGAGGATAGTTTCTGCGTGCGGGCTTATGTAGTTCCTGCACCAGCGCTCGCTTCTTCTCGCTCATTTTTTCTCAAGGATGTTTAATCGAGCGTCAATCTGAGAAAACATGCTAAGCATGGACACTCGTAGGTTTTTCGTACCAGCATTCGGAGTTTTGAGAATTTCTTTTATCTTGGTTGTAAGATCTTCAGTTATTTGCGCACTAATTCTCTCTATTTTATTCCGTAAGTCGGTATTTAACGTGTCGCATTTATCTTTTATAGTAGTTTCAAAACCTTCAACCAATAGCGTTCTACTTTCATTTATTTCCTCACGTAAATTCTTAGTTACGTTTCGGGCTTTAGTATTCAGCACCTTTAAGCTGATAGCGTCGTGGTCCGCTTCGGGAATTCCAACGTTGCAGAGTCGCTTGTTCTCCAAATCGTAATGTCCGTCTTTTGTAATCTTGAATCCAATGCCCGGAGGACCACGATTGAGCGCACTTTTATTATCCAGCTGCCGTCCAAACACGTCGACGCTCATTTTGTGAATGCGCGAAATTGTGATGATGAATGTATTAATAAATGATTTGAGCCTCGCGCAATTCTTCGATAATCGATATGATTTCATTCGAGTGAGATAAGTTTCCGGCTGCTTGAGATGCGAGGAGTAAACGTAGACGGTCCACTAGTTCATTGGGATCGTCCCAATAAATATAATCGAATCTCGCGTCTTTTCTAGCCACTTTATACTTTGGCATACCTTTACCCGTGTACGTATCAACTATTTTTGCAATATAAGTCTTGAATTTCAAATTTTTGTCCGTTCGTATTGCTTCATCTGCTTTATAATATTTCTTATGGGCATTCGTGGCAATTACAATGTTCTCATAATTTTTCAAATCGTTGGATGTCAGATCCTCAACGCGGGGCACTTTTTTGAACAACAGTTCCGCTAATCCAACAGTTTTTGGATAATTTTTATCTCGTACACGAATATGCTGAGAATCAAAAAAGATTGGAGAATCTCCAATCATTAATTTATTGTTAGCGAGATTTCGTACACCGTATGAGACATCCAAGGCTGATTTTCTGTTTGTCTGCAGCAATACTACATACTCATTTATTAATTCATCAACATTGACAGCTGTATCCTCAACCTCCTCCTGCTCTCTCTCTTCATCACCGTATGCAGACTGGAAAGACAAATCTTCCAACATTGGATCATCTTTAACTTCATGGTTGCCATCCTCAATATGTTCTTCTTCAATACGATCTTTGACTTCCTCCTCCTTAAGTTCCTGTTTCATCTCTGGCGTCTCGTTTTTCCGCATCACTAATTTTTCCAATGGCGTGACTATTGGCTTGAAGACATTTTGCATTGCCTGTTCAGCATTGTCTTTGCCGATTTTTATCATCCGATGTTTTCGTCGGATTGCATCGCTCGCTTTGACAATTTGACGCAATACGTCTTTCTTCTCCTCCAAAAGTTTATTCATGTTGCCACCCTCGAGTCAGAGATGATACTGTCTCCAATGCACGTTTACTTATGACTGAGAAAAGAATCGAACCCTCGTCTATATCTACCCTCATTCATTTGACTATCCTTGTCGATCGTGATGAATCCATACTTGTCGCAATTCCAGCATTCTGAGCACATATTTTTAAACTGTGTATATGACATATCAGTATTCACATGATCATTATACACATGTTTGAGGTTCATCTCATCTTGCTTAAATAGAACCACAAAATTCGTATTGTCACGCACGAGGTGTTTAGGAATACGAGCATAGGTCTGGCAAAGATAGAAACAATCGACATTTTTGTGTCGCCCCATGGCGAAAAAGGCTCTAATATTGTCCTGTTTTTCACATGCCACGTCATCGAAGATAAATATTGAGTTGGGGTGTGCATCACTTGGTGTCACCACCTGTTCGTGCTCATTGAATGGAAAATATTCAACACCGCTCACAGGCTCCAGTAATCGTGCGAGCAATGTATATTTTGGTTGATTGAGGGATTTAGAATAAAGGTAAACGTTCTCGAATCTCAGACCATTAGGATGCGTTATGAGGGAGAGTAAGGCGTTCGTTTTACCGCAGTTCGAGGGCCCACAGAATACTGCCCGAATGCTATTAGGCAACAAATCGCCATGACGTTTTTCGCGTGGTTCACCTCCCCGCATAAATTCATCGAAATTCATTACAGGCAGTTCATCCGTCCCCATCCTGAGCACGACTAATGGGGGGAAAAAAATATAAATAGGGTTTTATAGGGATTATTCACCAGTCGAGCAGTCGTCCCCGATATGATCGGTCGTGCTTTGGTCAATAGTCTGATTGACAAGCTCCCTGTTGAGCTCCATCTACCTGGGTATCAGTATTGCGGACCTGGTACAAAATTATCTAAACGTCTTGCACGAGGCGATCGAGGTATTAATCCATTGGATGCAGCCTGCAAGCAGCACGATATTGCATATTCAAAAGAAACTAGCCTCGAAGCGAGAACTTTGGCCGATAAAGTACTGGCTGAGCAGGCTTGGAAACGAGTATACGCCAAAGACGCGGGTATTGCCGAGAGAGCAAGTGCTTGGGGCGTGGCAAACATCATGAAGGCCAAAACTAAACTAGGCATGGGGCATTGCGTGAAAAAAACAAAATTAGGCATGGGACAGAATCAAATCGTTGATGAGAAAAGCCGTGGCCGAAAGGGTGCTCGAAAAGGTAGCAAGAAGGCTAAAAGTAAATTGCGCATTCTACCAGCGCCTCGTAAAATTGGGGGGTTTTTGCCGCTCCTCCTGCCGATATTTGCCGGTCTGAGTGCTGCAGGAGCACTGTCAGGTGGCGCTGCTTCTATCGCTAAGGCTGTAAATGCGGCTGAAGCTGCTAAGCGGGAATTGGATGAGAGTAAGAGGCATAATAAGATGATGGAAGCTGCTGCTTTGGGTAAAGGCCTGCATCTAAAACCGTATAAGAGGGGGACGGGTCTTGGTTCAAAAAACGGAAAGTCACGCTGCCTCCCCAAGCCTTAACTGATGCTGATCTGCTCAAATATGCGAAAATCATGGAAATTCCACACTTTCGCGGAGTTTTTATGAGAAATAAATTGCCGAAAAGTGGACCGGCAAAATGCGAATCAGCAATTATCAATTTAGATGAGGATATGGGACCTGGTACACACTGGGTTGCATACAAAAAAAGGGGGGAGAATGTCATGTACTTTGATAGTTTCGGCAATCTTCAGCCTCCAGTCGAGTTGATGAAATATTTTGGTGTTGGTAGCGTGAATTATAATTCTAAGGAATATCAGAAGTATGGTACAGTCGAATGTGGGCACTTATGCCTAAAGTTTCTCTGCCAGCAATTGAGCGGCAAAGAAAAATATTCTCTATATAAACGTGCATAATGATGAATATAGAATCAGTTGACTATGTGCCGTCGTCATGGATGATAGTTTTACACTAACTATTTCCGGGACGTCATCTGTACTTGAAGCTCAATATTTTCCCCCCATCGAACTTTTACCCCACAAAAATTACACTTTAGGGCTCATTGAATTACTAACCTTCAATTCTATTCCTAATATAGCTGATGGTAATAATAAAATTTATGTGGGAGACAAGGTATTGACTATACCGACGGGTAGCTATGAAATCGATGATATTGAGAAATACGTGCAGGCAGAGTTGCCGAATATTTCTATTAAGATTAAACCCAATAACAATACTCTACGTAGTGAAATCGAGTGTAATCGCGATATAAATTTTAAGTCTAATGATTCTATCGGCTCTCTCTTGGGTTCCACACCGCGTATTCTTGTAGCCAATAAAAGGCATACATCTGATCTCCCAGTAGCCATTCTCAAAGTGAACGCCTTGCGTATAGAGTGTAGCATTACCGCCGGTGCCTATATTAATGAGCGAAAAGCTCATACGATTCACGAGTTTTTCCCGTTCGTACCATCCGGATATAAAATCATTGAAGTTCCATCGCACGTCATTTATCTGCCAATCACGAGCAAGACAATAGATAACATCCAGCTTCGGATAGTAGACCAAGACGGAGATTTAGTAAATTTTCGTGGCGAAGTCATAACCATACGATTGCATATAAAATCATGGGTATAGTCTTCAATAAAACCCATAATACCAAGTCATCATGGATGAGCGTGACCAGTCGCCGATCGACACTCAAAGTGCTAACACCTCAGAACGTAATACTTCTAAAGAATTTGGGTCTGACAGTGCGCGGAAAAAGCGCATAAGGTATTATTTATTCTGTGCCCTCTGCATCTGCTGCGTAAAATGGAGGAGGAAATAGTAAATATACAAAGTCCCATCGTCTTCGATGAATCTATAATACACTGCGAGATTCATGCTCATAAGCCGTATGCATCGTCAACTTTCAATAACAGCGATGAGATACGTATTTCCATCCAACCTCAGGATCTATGTCTTCTACCAAGCAAAAGTTTTATACATATATGCGGAAAACTGACTAAAGCCGATGGTGCAGCGCTTGCCTCCACAAGCCTCGTCAATAATGCTATTTGCTTTTTGTTCGAAGAAGTACGATATGAGCTCAACGCTATTGAAATTGATCGAAACAAAAATGTAGGTCTTACGAGTCTAATAAAGGGATATTCATCTCTGAGTCCCGGTAAGAGATCTATGCTCGAGAACACGGGCTGGCTTGATGTTGAAGAAACGATGCAAATCATAGATGCAGCGGGCAACTTTGACGTATGCATACCGCTAAGTATGCTGCTCGGTTTTGCCGAAGATTATCGAAAAATCGTCGTAAATGCCAAGCATGAGCTGATTCTATCGAGATCGAAGACTGATGATGATGCTATTGTACAGACGGCTGACGAGGAGTTCAAACTTGTATTGCAAAAAGTAGAATGGCTTGTACCATACGTGACAGTCTCCGATCAGCGTAAAATACAACTTTTAAAGTTTATCGGCAGAGATGCGCCAATCTCTATGAGCTATCGTACGTGGGAACTGTATGGATATCCGCTGCTCCCCGCAACCTCGAAGCATGTTTGGACCGTCAAGACTTCTACTCAGCTGGAAAAACCGCGATATGTCATTCTCGCTTTCCAGACTGATCGGAAAAATAAGAAAAAGAAGAACGCGAGTAACTTCGATCATTGTAATCTCGCCGATGTTAAACTATATTTGAATTCGCAATGCTATCCATATGGAAATTTGAACCTAAACATACAGCAAAACCAGTACGCCTTACTATACGAGATGTATGCAAACTTTCAGAATACTTATTACAACAGGGAAGCGGAGCCGTGGTTAAAAAAATCCGAGTTTCTAAAGTATGCCCCTCTAGTCGTCATCGACTGTTCGAAGCAGAACGATTCTCTCAAGTCAGGCCCCGTTGACATTCGTCTTGAATTTGAAGCAAGAAATAATATTCCTGCTAATACATCTGCGTATTGCTTGATTCTACATGATCGTATTGTTGAGTACAATCCAATAAGCGGCGAGGTAAAAAAATTGGTATAAAACCTTCAAAGATGAACCGACTCTCTTCAGTCAGCGCCATGGACTTTATCGCCGATCTTCAAGGCTTCAGGAGACCCATAAACGAATTTGTGCTAAAAGAAATAGCAATTGTCGAAATCTCTGACAACACCGAACCCCTGACGTTTTTCTTCAAACCTCCAACCCCATGGAGCTCTCTACCAGCGAAGTACAAAACGATGAATTCATGGCTGGAACGAAATTTTCATGGAATACGATGGAATTCAGGCGACACGCCGTACGCAGCTGCTGGAGCAACAATTCGAGCTATCTTGAAACAAGCCCGAACCATATACGTGAAGGGATTAGAGAAGAGGGCGTGGTTAGCGCAATTCACGGATTCGTCGGCACATATTGTCGATATGGAAACTCTCGATTGTCCATCATTGCAGAAATTATCGAAAATATCAAACAACAGAGGATGTTCTCGTCATCCCCACGACCCAAAATATAATTGTGCCAACGCAAACGTGAAATCTTTAAGGAGCTGGTACATAAGGCATTGTGTAAACGCAAGATTTTTGAAATAAATAAAAACATTTTATCGAAAAATATATGTGTGTTTTTTATTGAAATAAACCATAGGAAATTGTTTTACATATTTTGTTTCACTCCAACTTATACATTTCGCACCACACGTTATCTATAATGTTTTTTTTACTTTTTCAACCATGTACACTTATGGATTCAAACACTTTTCTCAGTGTCACCATCGTTCGCGTAGAGTCACGGCCCCATAGTAGGCGCGATGGATTGATGGTTTGATGGCGTCAGATGCGTTTGAATTCTACGCTGTTATATTTCCCACCGAAGTAGTTCATGTAGAGTTGATTTTTATGCGCAGCGTCAATCATCTCTTTGAATATTTCTTTGTTCTCGTCGAACGCTTTCACGAATCTTGCAGGTAGGAATACGGAGAAATCGTTGGTGATATCCGCCACGATCCTCCTCCCGAATTTTGTTTCAACTATTCTCAGGTCGGAGATCGGATGATCTGTCTGAACGGAGAGTTCAGCCAATTTTTTTGTTGGCAAAAATTCCACCATTTTTCCCACCTTGTTGATACTTGTGAAATCCATTTCGACTTATTGATGTATTCTTCAATGTATTTATAATGAAGCTCAGATCAGACCTCGTACGTATAAGATTTTTTACTTCTTCGATATTTTTTAAAAGCAAGAGCAATCGTTCTTTTAGCTCACGTCGCCTGTCTTGCATGTCAACTGGTGCAGTTCAAACGTGCATCCTGATATTATATAGGCCCTCCAAATTCCCGACCCCCACCAACTCTTAATTCTAGGACCCAATAGAATTTTCCACACTTTCCTCCGCCCACACTTTGCAGCGGCACATTTGACAATTCCGTACAGAGGGTGCAGGGCCATCGATATGAGTCATGATGTGAGGCGTATTCCAATGTTCCTTACAAGGCAGATATGACATAATTTCGGCGTCTGCACGAAGATTTTCGGGTAAACGATCATAAAACATATGAATTGATCGACTAAAATATTTTAAAATCATAGGCTTCGTTATATTCTTAAGATCACCCCTTGATAATTCCCACGGATATTTGGCTCCGAGAACGCCATCAGAATATCCGTCCATGTTGATAGCAAGAACGCGACTAAGCGCGTCATAGCGGCATTCCATGAACATCAAAGCCTCATTTTCCGGCAGTTTGTCACAATATGTAAACACTGTGCAGGCTCAAGCGTGTTCAGACATGCAAGATGGCATCATCCGCTCTCGAAGGCAATGGGAGGGCTCGAAACAGGTCGAGACACGTCGAAGGCGCATATCAGTATACCATTTTCCGTTAAATTTTTCTCTCCCTCAATACAGATTCAATCAGTTTGCCGCATTTTCCAATTCTTAATCTAAATCGCTCACGATCACGTGCAACTTCTTCCCACCGGCCTCGGCGAGCGGCTCTGTACGCAAAATCCCATGCATACATCACATGAATTTGAGCTCGAGTATCGAATCGAACGTGCTTTTCCATATTTTCAATCACCTCTTCGTCCCAATTTCATCGCGGTTTGAAAAAAGATCTGCCGCAGCACCCTGCGCTACATCTGCTCACGCAGCAGTCAGTGCGATAGGGAAACGCTTATATAAATTCGGTCAGAATTTATATTGCTAGCACCTGCTAGGGGCATTTCGATGTTTTTCCTTCAGGTGCCGAGGACCGGCGAGACACTATCATAGGCGCCTCTAAGATTATATGTTTGGCCTTTTCCAGACTGCGGTCTGGTCCTTAGCACACAAACAGAAATGATTTATGACCAACGATAAGGTTGCGACGAACAGACGCATTGGCTCGGGAGGGTAGCGTCGTGTGTGGTTGAAAGGTCTAACGCTCCGGCCCGCTATTTACTTGTTAGAGATAACAATATTCCAATGCCAGCATGAAAGACAAGCTGCACTGCAGCTGTCAGAAATAGCGGCATTCTAATACCACCCTCAAAACTAGCCCCCCCCCCCCCCCCCCGCAGAGACGCCAGTCTAACTGATAATCAGCAATCAAATGCCGCCATGAAAAATTAGTCGCACCACCGCTGCCAGAGATAGCGGCATTCCAATACCACCCTCAAAGCTAGCCCGCCCCCCCCCCTCCCAATGTCTCGACCCATAAGAGATTAGGTGCCCTCCAGTTGTTAGAGCCCCCCCCCCCGATCGACTCCGTGCATTCGGACTCTTAAAGATATCCCCCCCCCCCTCCCGGGTTCATGTCTCGGCTAAATGGTTCATGTCTGAGCTAAAAAATGTCGGTAAATGTCGGGGTAGGGATCTTGAGTTAGAACCGGCCCTGTTTCTCTACTGTGGGCGTGCACTCACTAAATACCTGGATCTCATCTACGAGAACTCTTATTGCAATAACTGTTACGAGAGTTGTGAGGTCATGATAAAAAATGATTGTGCGAAAAGTTTCCACGGAATCGAGGCGTTCCAGCGTAGCACTTAAAAAACCGTTCTAACTTCCTGGGTCCATTCTCCTCCGGCTCAAAGGGGGGGGGGGGGGGGTTTGAGCACGCCGTGAGACCACCTTTCGACTGATATGGGTTATCGAGCTGTTTGGTATCGGCAAATATCAATCCTGGTGTGCACAACCCGCCAACGCCAGACCCCGATTTACACCGATCCAGAAAATCTACTCGCAGGCAGCCAATTTTAAATCGATCACGACGAAACTAGTCTCATTCGAAAAATTATTAAATTTACTCGAATGGGTATTTTTGATTTTTTGAAATCGGTCCAAGTTTCGTCAAAATCAACAAAAAAAAACATTGGCCTACTTCAAATGCCGCCTACTGTATACTAACAAAATCACATTATACCTTATTCTCTGCCTTACACTCATCCAACCCAATGCATCTAGCATGTCCTTTATTCGTGCATACCGATTAACTATTAAGACCGCTCTCATCGCTCTATTTTTCGTTCTTTGTAACAGCTCCATGCACATATCACTATAATTCAGCATCACTGTGCTACAATAGTCGTAGTGCGGTCCGATCAAACTCTTATGGATAATGATACGGCTCAAGACGGAGATGTCTTTCTTAATACGATTTAAATTTTTTTTTTTTACACTTTTTTCGCCGTATACCATGCATTCCTATCAAACAATAGATTGCCATCAATATCAAACCGAGATACTTTGTTTCCATCACCTCCTCTTTCATATCATTTCCTACTTTTATTTCAGATTTTTTTCTTACATTCAACGAGAAACATTCATTCTTACCTTCAAAGAGAGAGAGAGAGAGAGAGAGAGAGAGAGAGAGAAAGAGAGAGAGAGAGAGAGAGAGAGAGAGAGAGAGAGAGAGAGAGAGAGAGAGAGAGAGAGAGATTGGTAGTTTAATGGGCCTTGGCAAGCCATTGGCAAGAATAAATACATGAGTAAATACGTAGTACATAAGATTGAATTACCGGAGCAGGCGTTGAATGCACGATGAAATACACGAGTAAACGAGATGTATGAGTAGTTTAAATCATAATAAATAACAAAAAAATAATAATAATAATACAATACAATAGTATTAAAGAGCGACTAAGTTCAGCATATACAATGAAATATAAATAGAATATTAAGAATAATACAATGATATAAGGTAACAAACGCGAAATTGAATCCTTCCCACTAACCGTTCACTTGAGTATTTATATCTACATGATTAAATAAGTATGCATGGAGACGGATCTTATAAACTTCCAAGCTTAGAGCCGAAGTTACATGCAATGGTAACGTCTCCCAAAAATAGATGCCAGATAGAGCAAACGACTCACGGTAAGCCGCGGTTCGATGGATAGGTATATTAAAGACTGCTCTAGGCCTCCTTAAGGGACGTTCCGAAGCAATACTCGGGGGTCTAAACAGTTCAAGAATATACGTTGGATACTTATTATTAATTACGTTACGCCAAGTAACCAAGTACGCCTAGTAACCAAGTAAATACGATATGCCAAGGAAATAGAGACGCCTCGATTTTACAGTGAGCCAGCCCAGTTGCCGCCTATACGGTGTAATATGTTCGTCAAGACGAACATTAAAAATAAACCGAATAAAATTATTAATAAGACGTTCTAGCTTGGTATTCAGCTCATCAGCCAGGTTATGATAGACAAGACAGCAGTAATCCACAATTGGGAAAATTAACGAGGTAATTAACATTGATCGTAATTCCTGTGAGAGAGAATTACGATGGAATTTCAATCTGTGTATGGAAAAATTAATTTTTTGGGAAATTTGTAGAATCTGAGATTTTCATGAAAGATGTTGATGCATAATCACTCCTAGGTTTCTTGCTTCTCTCACAAAAGGGATGTTGGTTCCATTGAGTGAGATGGATGGGAGGACCCTACTGAAAAAGTTCATGTGATATATCATGTAGAAAAGTACATGATAAATCACATAATAAATTGTATGAAGTTATGACCGATATCAGTGCACAATTTATTGTGTACTTTATTTTGTGATTTGTTACATGATTTATTGTATAGTTCGAATTCACATTGTTTATTATGTGATTTATCATATGATTTCTCATATGGTCAGGGTTTATATCGGAGAAAAAAAATGAGGACTTCGTGCGGGATCGAACCCACGTCCGTCAGATTATGAAGCAGCCTTGCTACCGCCTGGGCTACGCCGCTTGTTTATACATGTTAACAGTTTGTCGAACATGAAGTCCACAGATGACCGGAATTTATTTCATTTTCTCTCACCGAGTTTAGCTTTATTTTAATCCAACTATGATTTGTATGTAATAAATAGCGTGACCGAGGTGGTAGCGAGACTGCTTCAGGATCCTTCAGGATCTTTCAGGATCGTCCGTCAGATCCTGAAGCAGTCTCGCTACCACCTCGGTCACGCTATTTATTACATACAAATCATAATTGGATTAACCCAAAAGAAAGACTTTAGACTTGGAGATGTTGAGTTTTAATCCATTAGCAGTCGCAAAGCTAGCAATAGCATGAACATCTTCCGATATTAATCTGATCACGTGATCTACTTGGGATGGAGGGCAACTAAGATAGATCTGAGTGTCATAAGCAAAAATCATATGTTGCGAGTGTCTAACAAGGAAGGTATCCCAGGTCGATCTCTCCGATTTTGATCTAACTCATATATGTTGTAGTACATTGAAAACTAAGCAACACGTATTTTTTTTATCTGCCATTAAACACTTTAAGGGGGTGAAACCACCCTCCAAAGTAAGGCATGTCAAGGGGCCATTTGGCAGTTTCACCCACAAGGACATAATATTTTTTAACCAATCCAACTGCAAAAGTTTTCTCATAATGAGAAACAAAAAATTTAATTTTCTCGATAAAAAAAAGCAAGGGGGTGAGCCACCCCTAAATATTATTACATTAAAGCCAAAAATGGGCAAATTGAAGTAAAAAACTCTGAAAAAAATATATATTACGTATGAACACAAAATAAAATTGTCGTGTTTTTGGATTTTCCCGAAAAAAAAAATTGGCCGGGGTAACTACCCCTGAATGCTGTTTCTCTTGCGTGTATGCGAAAAATCGTCAAATTCAAGTTTAAAAATCTGAAAAAATGTATATTGCGTATAAACACGAAATAATATTGCCTTGTTTTTGGATCGTCCCGAAAGAAAATATTGGCCGGGATAACTACCCCTAAATGCTGTTTATCTTGCCTGTACGTGAAAAATGGTCAAATTCAAGTCTAAAAATCTGAAAAAAATGTATATTTCATATGAACACGAAAGAATATTGCCTTGTTTTTGGATCTTTCCGAAAAAAAATATTAGCCGGGGTAACTACCCCTGAACGCTGTTTATCTTGCGTGTATGCGAAAAATGGTCTAATTTAAGTCTAAAATTCTGAAAAAATGTATATTGCGTATTAACGCGAAATAATATTGACTTGTTTTGGATCTTCCCGAAAAAAAATATTGACCGGGGTAATTACCCCTGAACGCTGTTTATCTTGCGTGTATGCGAAAAATGGTCTAATTCAAGTCTAAAAATCTCAAAAAATGTATATTGCGTATGAACACGAAATAATATTGACTTGTTTTGGATCTTCCCGAAAAAAAAATATTGGCTGGGGCAACTACCCCCGATGAACAAAATTCATTCGGGCGGTTTTTACTCTACGTACACGTTTCAAAGGTGTTCGTGAGGAATTTAATTTTATACAAAATACTGAATCTGCAAGGCAGACGTATCGCACATATATTTTGTAATATGTAAACTAACAACACAGTTTTATAGGCTATTTTCGACAAATGTTCAAGTTAATGTTTAAAAAAATGAAAATAATAAATTCGAGTTTTCGAAGGTTTTAGAGTAGTATATCATTTTAAGAGTAACTTATCGTATCATAATATAATACTGTCTTATCAGTTATCAGCAGCCTCTAATCAACGCCAGCATTCACAGGTAAGATAACTTATTTGTTTCTAGGGGAAGGGAGGGCAAGATGGAAGGCGGGGGTAAGACGGAAACTACCCACACCACCAAAATACAAATCGCTCCAACACACATCACTATGCACACAAATACATGCCGTCGTCTTGAATTTTTACACGAAGCTCCCAATCAGTTCGGATCACGCCAGCCAGTGAAGAGCATATTTCGTGTGTTTATTTGTCATATTCTCCGCTTTACCCGCGCCTTCCATCTTACCCTCCCTTCCCCTACAAGTGTGGAAATATTAACTGTATATTGTTTGTTTCGATAAAGTAGCTCGGGTTTTCAGTTTTATTTGTGAGTTCTGCGCAGTGGTATACAATTAGAGATTTCGTGAGTTTTTCATCAATTCAAAGTTTCTATAAGGTTTTCTCGTATAGAAATAAGTTGGTTGAAGAGACGAATTGAATTAATATTTCTTGTTCACTATTATTAATGGAAAGTCAAGTTCCGATCGTATTATTATTATATTATACTTTTTTGACACATACATTATTTTTCTTATCTTTAACAAGTAAACAAAAATGTTTCTCGGTTAATTATAAATTAATATTTAAAAAGTGTGGGACATAAATGTCATTTTACTGATGAAGTGTGAATTTGTGTTTAATAAATAAAACAACATGGTGGCCAACTTATTATTAAATTAATTGCATTATAAATGTTGAATAACAGTATCAAGATTCTAACGCGTCAAAATAAATTTAATTTTTATTGTCTCTTGTCTGCCCTTGTCGCTTTTTCCAACTCCCTTACGTATCAACATTTATAAAGAGAAGGAATATTATCATAGTAATTACAACAATTTTTTTCAGCAAAACTGAAGATGAAAGTAAATCCTATAAATGTTATCAATCTTTTACTTGGCGTATTCCGGACGCTAAATATAAAAGAGACTCCGATAAATGGAAGGGAAATTGAATTAAAAAGGCACATCGAAGCTATTTTATTGGCCGCGATGAATGAATTTAATGGCATTGAAATGACGATTGAGGAATCCTTAGATTTTCACGAACAATATAAAGATATTAACGCCCAAATAATAGAAGATGACATTATGCATACTTTACCTGTGCAGCCTGTGCCACCTACAAATGAGTGTATGGAAGACGAAGAAGATGTGTCGTATGATTATAAATCAAGAGCCGTAGATTTCTGGTGAAGCGGAAAAAAGAAAAATTTAGGCATTGAAACTGTAAGAAGAAATTTTAGAAAAGTAAAATCTGTAAGTCAACTGCGACGATGGGCTCATGCATTGAATAAAGGTGGCACTTACAGAGAAAAAATCGCTAGAATTTGTGATTTTACGTTGAATAATTTTAAAGCAGCAATCGACGCCGGTTTCATTGTTCACGATAATGATTTACTCAAATGGGTCCTACAAGCCCAGAGAGAAATAGGCCATGAAGATTTCCGGTTTTCAGCTTCAAAAAAATGGCTAACCCGATTCAAGCAGGCACACAGAATCGTATCTAGGAAGATCAGTAAATTTGTCACTAGGAAAACTTTAGAAGATGCTGAACGGTTAAAAGTGAAGGCAGATGAATTTGTGGCTCATGTTAAACAAGATATAGCAAATATTGGTATTCAGAATGTGTACAATTCCGATCAAAGCGGATTCCAGCTAGAGATGCATTCAGGAAGAACATTGGCTGTCGAAGGAGAGGAACAAGTACAGTGCCAGTCGGTTACATCTACTACCCATAGTAACACAATACAACCGCTGATATCAGCCGAAGGAAAACTTTTATTACCTCTCTTTTTGGTTCTGAAAGAACAAAGTGGCAAGTTCGGGCCGGTTGTCGAAGCAAATTTATTCAGACCTGTTAATATTTATATAGTGGCATCAAAATCTGGAAGACTTACTTCAGGTATAGATATAACATTACTTTTATTTAACATTTTAATTTAAAAAAAAATACTGTTACGTCCTGACCCTCGTTTTTTCTCATCTCGGCCAAGAAAAGCGCGGCTTTCCCTTTAACACGTTATTCAAGATAAAATCGGCATTGGCCAGGTTATTGCCCTGTTTTGAGCCTAACCTTGCGGAAAATTGCTCAGGATGGGCGGAGAGTGCATAATTTGGTAACAATGGCAAATTAAAATAAAATCTCACGAACAAAACTCTTTCATTTTCGCGAGATACATCGGAAAAGACTAATAAATTGTAATTCGGCAAAATCGGACAAATAAACTCGTAATATAAAGGGACAAAAATTGTATGATCACATTAAATAAATTCTGAATAAAACGGGAACTAAACTGTTACTGACGCGGAAGAAAATAAACTACAGGGCCATCCTCAAGATAAGCCTCCTGGGGTTTATCCGCGCAAACTGCAAGGACAAACGAAATTATCGCGAGCACTAAAATGACCCCTACTACAACGACAGCTATCTTTAATTGGAAAAGGTCCATGGTCGATTGACAACCCTCACAAAAACAAAAATCAACACAGAATTTACTCAACCACGACTCGATTGAATTTTAATCACTCAAAGAAATCCGAAATTACTTGAAAATGAATTTAACCACGGATAATGCATAAAATGTATATTGGAAATGGATATCAAATGATAAACACAAAAAACACTATTGATCCATTATTTTCCGGACCAAAACGTGAATGACTCAAATGAATTTAACTCGCACATATTTCACTGAATTTACAAACATGAGCACTTCCTAGGAGAAAATAAATTCACACGAAAAATAATCCTACAATTGATTGAAACACGAACAGGTTTTTCGGAGCGATTTACTCGGAACATTGGAATAATCGATTTGCACAAACAAAAATAAAAATAATTTTAAACGACGCGAAATAAATTGGACAAAGAATTGAACTTAAGCATGAGGAAGATAAAATTGGGAAAATAATTTTGATCAGACACTTTTCGCAAAACTGAAGTTAAATTGACATAACTCTTCACAAAACTGAATTTAACACAACAATCTGAATTTCCATAAAACACAAAAATCTGAATCTCCATAAAACTGAATTTAACACAAAAATCTGAATCTCCATAAAACTGAATTTAACACCAAAAATCTGAATCTAAAACGACAAAAATAATGCGAAAAGGGAAAACAACGACGAAAATATTTCATAGACCTTCAACGGTGAGTAACCCGGTAGCTTCGGTTACGGGCCTCGAGCCGTCTTGGGGTGTCGACCGGGGTCGGAGACACCGCGCAACACGAACGAAAATATACTGACACATGCGAGAAAACATTTTGAGATACTTACTACTTCGATGATTATGAGAACAAAGCGAGGTGTGAGGCCGGCAAAAATTGAATGATGACGACGATGGAACGATTGACCACGAGGTTGAACGTAATGGTAAATTTGTGGCAGGGCAAAACAGTGGCCAACAAGAAAAAGTGTTCACACAAAAAAATATATTGCTCTTTAAAACACAATGTCTAGCGAAAGGAAAATGAAATGTCTGTTCACAACAAAATAGGAATAAAAATATTGTCCGCAAAAATAAAACGGTTCGCAAAAAAATAAAATTGTTCACAAAATAAAATTGTTCACAAAATAAAATTGTTCACAAAATAAAATTGTTCACAAAATAAAATTGTTCACAAAATAAAATTGTTCACAAAATAAAATTGTTCACAAAATAAAATTGTTCACAAAATAAAATTGTTCACAAAATAAAATTGTTCACAAAATAAAATTGTTCGGTATTGAAATCGGTCGAATAAAAATAAAATAAAATAAACTTGAGATTCTGTGTCAAAAATGATGAAAAGTATATAAAGAAAAATAATTGACGCGACGGACAGCGATTCTGCTTAAAAATTTCTCCGATGTTTCTGCACGTTCTGACATACCGCGACTTCAAACTAAGATCCACTCTGGCCTCCAACTGCCAGCGATTCGTTACTTAAAATTTTCTTCCGACTCTGACGAACATACCGCGGGCTCATTACCCGGTCTTATATAGGGTCCTCTAGGATGGCTTAGTTTCGGCGGTGGGGAGGTACGCCTTTAGACGCCTTAGACGCTCCAGGCTCCTCCGCCGCCTCCACCTCGCATCCCCAATGATCCCCTAGAATCTATATAATCGAAAATTTATACTTATGATTAACACGAATTCATCCTTACAATATAATATTCACTCCTGCATTCCTTTATAATAATTATTCCATTATTACCTAATAATCAGAAAACGAATTTCTCGTACATACGCCGTCTTTTCATGAAGACGCTCACTCTGTTTCTCTCATTCTTACATATTTCGTATCTACTTTCTCACTCACTCCATGCCTCGTTTTGGAGGTTCCACACAGCGGAGGAGTAAACCCCTCTTCTTCATTCTGGTCACTCTCTCTTTCTCATCCCTCCATGCTTGCATTTGACTTCTCCTATGGCCATGCGTTGACCCGTCATAGGCTCTCGATGTCACACACACATACATACACATCCATTCGTCTTTTCTCATTCGTACTCTCGTTCGGTGACAACTTCTCCTCTGTTTCTCTGTATCTTTCTCGCTCTGGATTTCGTTCGATCTTTCCTCTCATTCCATTCATTCCTATTTCTTTTTTTGATTATTCACCATGCGGAGGTTCTGATGCAATGGTGTATGACATGCAATTTCTTTTGGATTATAATTAATTCTTTCCAATAATTATACGAAAGGAAATTATTTTAGCGTATCCAAACTACTCAAAATTCTCATAATTATTAACCAGTTATTCAGATTCTACATTTGTTATAACAATTGAAAATTCTATCTATATGGTCCGGATCTTGTGCAATTTTATGATTCCGGCTTTATCATTTCTCTTACTTGTCATTACAGAAAAGATCTATCTTCATGCTCACGCAACTATCATACATACATTTATTCATCAAACTCGTAATTATTATAGGAAAAGGATTCGTTCACAATTGTCATTTCCACATAAACCTTTACCCATGCATTACGAAATCTCCTGAAATCTTTGAATTTTGTCATTTTTGATTAAAAGAAAAACGTTAATTAAATAATGCGCTTGCTACGCTTTTGGGGTCTTTGTTGGATTCGATGCCGAATTTTGGTGTCGCCCCTCCCCCGTAGGCGAGAGCTTGGATTCGTCTGTCGATGGGACATCCGCCTTCTGAATCCCAAGACTTGGGACAAAGCGCTGCTTGCTCTCTTTCTTTGGCTATAGACTCGGCGTATTTTTGAGTTACATAAACATTCAGTTCTCTGAATTGGAGGCGATATACACATCCGGCCGATAGCGGACCGGGCATATTCTTGAAAGTTTATTTAATTTTTTTCGTTGACGGTTGAGTGGTCCTCCGAAGTCTTTCTTCCATCGAAATCCCTTGTCTCGGCCATTGGTAATTTACTGGCCACGTGCAGCACTTTATACAGGCCATCCATTGATTTCCTCAAGACGTTGTTTCCAAAAAAAATCGTAGCAAGGCTCGACCCCCTCATAAATTTAGGGAGAAAAAAAACGAGACGACAAGGAACAAAAAAATGCAAAGAAGAAAATTCTTTTCTCTGACCAATTTCTTTTCATGGAGATCTCGACTCAGTAAAAAAAAATATAAAATCTAGTATTAAAGTGCAATAACCTATAATCTACCGACACATGCCCAATACTGATGACCTGACCCATGGGCAGTATTGGGTACCTGCAGGTACCCATGCTCATACTTGATTTTACTTCATTATAGTCATTTGCTTGCGTACTTTCGGGATCTTAATTTGTAAAATCTTTCACTCGAGGAAAAGGGAAGAAAAGGATTACCAGGTCCCTTAGATTTAGGATGCATTCTTTCTCTCTCTATTCCCACTCTCTCTCCCTTTCTTCTCTTTTGCGCACAACGAGTAGGACTCCACAGGGTGTTTATGACCGTACAGTTTTTGTGTTGCGCCTTATGGCGACGTCGCGTACGCATCGCCTTTCGTCGTGCACAAAGGCCCACCACTTCGAGTAATCCGATGCTCTTAACCAAAATTTCTTCAACATCGACGGATGTTTTTCGTCACGCCCGACGATGGACATTTTGTTATGAGGAGTGACGATATCGGCTCCGCCATGGCGTCGCCTCTCAATAATTTATGATCACTCGAGACCATTTCTTGTGCTGACGGATAAATTCATTGCTTCCTGGTGGTTAAGAGAGAAGAAAAGTTTCCTCTCGGGTGACCGGGTCCCTTTCCTCATATTTAATTTTTATTGAAAAATTGCTCGATAAAAGCAATCTCAAATCGATGAAAAAGTCCCGAAAGTCGCGGGACGTAACAATACTTTAAGCCGCATTGATTTCTTTTTATTTATTTCAGATCACTTTAAAACTTGGTTGACGGAAATATATTTTCCAAATGTAGGACAAAGCAGCGTATTATTAATTGATTCATGGAGTGGCCATTGTCATGCAGTAGTAGCAGAAACTACACCCCGAAATAAAAATATTATTCTGAAATTAATACCAACAGGGACAACAGGAAAAATCCAACCTCTGGATGTATACGGTTTTAGAATTTGGCAAAATTTTGTGCGACACTTTTCAGACAGCACCATCCTGCTGAATCACGAAATTAATCTTCATGCAAGAAATAACATTATAAAACTGCAATCTTTGGTCCACAATCAGTTATCTTCTCCGCGATACATTAATCTTTTTAAATACTCTTGGTATAAATCTGGATACATCGATGAAAAACCAGAAGAATTCGAAAATCCAGTTGATTTCAGTTTCGGAGATTCTTGTAAGACCCATTGCGAAATCGAAGGCTGCAAAAACGTTGCTGTTATTCGATGTTCATAGTGTAAAAAATCCTTCTGCTTTAACCACTTTTTCGACGACTATCATTATTGTTCAATATTCGAAAATTAATAATTTTTGGTTTATCATTTTCGTAACGATGAGTTATACCAATAAAACGTATTGAACTTCATTCAAAAAATTACCTTGTCTTTGTTCCCAATGATTTTTTTTTAAGCATTTGATGATATCGTGAGAAAACAAAAAAACGTTAACAATTCAATGCATTTAGGGGTAGTTACACCGGCCAATATTTTTTTTCGGGAAAAACCAAAGACACGTCGAATTTCCTTTGGGTTCATACGCAATACATATATATTTTTTTTCAGATATTTAGAGTTGATTTGACTATTTTTCGCATACACGCGAGATAAACATCGTTCAGGGGTAGTTACCCCGGCCAATATTTTTTTTCGGGAAAATCCAAAACAAGTCAATATTATTTCGAGTTCATACGCAATATACATTTTTTCAGATTTTTAGACTTGAATTTGACCATTTTTCACGTACAGGCAAGATAAACAGCGTTTAGGGGTAGTTATCCCGGCCAATATTTTCTTTCGGGACGATCCAAAAACAAGGCAATATTATTTCGTGTTTATACGCAATATACATTTTTTCAGATTTTTAAACTTGAATTTGACGATTTTTCGCATACACGCAAGATAAACAGCATTCAGGGGTAGTTACCCCGGCCAATTTTTTTTTTTGGGAAAATCCAAAAACACGACAATTTTATTTTGTGTTCATACGTAATATATATTTTTTTCAGAGTTTTTTACTTCAATTTGCCCATTTTTGGCATTAATGTAATAATATTTAGGGGTGGCTCACCCCCTTGTTTTTTTTTTTTATCGAGAAAATTACATTTTTCGTTTCTCATCATGAGAAAACTTTTGCAGTTGGATTGGTTAAAAAATATTATGTCCTTGTGGGTGAAACTGCCAAATGGCCCCTTGACATGCCTTACTTTGGAGGGTGGTTTCACCCCCTTAAAGTGTTTAATGGCAGATAAAAAAAAATACGTGTCGCTTAGTTTTCAATGTACTACAACATATATGAGTTAGATCAAAATCGGAGAGATCGACCTGGGATACCTTCCTTGTAAAAACAGATCTGATGTCGTTGATATAGAGTGAAAAGAGAAGAGGACCTAAAACGGAACCCTGGGGGACACCGGATGTCGTGGGTAGCCAAGAGGAGCAATTACCATGGTCATCAATTACTGCTTGAGTTCGCCCAGATAAATGAGAAAAAAACCAATCAAGCGCGGTGTTAGCAAACCAATCCTTCTTAGTTTTAAAAGCAGCTGCAAATGAGGGACTGTATCGAATGCTTTAGAAAAATCGAATAAAATGAGGATGGTAATGCATTTTTCATCAATGCCGCGCCTAACATCATCACATATTCGAAGAAGGGCTGATTGAGTGCTATGCCCGCTACGATATCCTGATTGGCGTGGGTCAAATATTTCATTTCTTTCAACCCGATTTGAGATTTGCTTGCGCACTAGTCGCTCGAGAACTTTTGACAATTCACTAAGATTAGCTATCGGTCTTGTGTCAGAAGGAGACAAAGGATTCTTGATTTTGGATAACGGTCTCAGGTAAGCTTTTTTCCAGCACTCCGAAAACTTCGCTGACTTAAGAGAGAGATTAAGGATATTTGTTAGTAGTTGATAAGAAACCTGATGTGATTTGTTTACTGCAAAAAGAGAAATACCATCAGTCCCAGCTGTGAAGGAATTAGAACTGGAATTAGAATCAATGATCGATCGTACCTCGCAAGATGTAATGTCATTAAAGTTGAATATGAATTGACCAGGCTGGACAGTCGGACACAAAGCACGAAAGTCAAGATAAGAGTAAGGTGGCAGCTGGCTAGATACATTAGCATAGAAGGCATTCAGTTCGTCTGGTTCGAAAAAACGGAGTGGTGATGAAAACGAGCTTTTAGCTAGACCCAGAGTTGTCAGTGCCTTCCACAACTTATAAGGATCTGTAATAGTGGACAATCTTTGCATAGAATATTGATTTTTTTCTCGTTTAAGATCATTATTAAGCCTATCACGATGCTCTCTAAAAATCACCAGGTCAAGAACATTTCCCGATCTACGCGCTCGAGTATACAAAGTATTTCGTTCTGATATACGATCCTTGAGGGCTTGCGTAAGCCAGGGCGCCGGCGGTCAGCACACTCAAAATGACTTTAGCGGAGCAAAACAATCTAGAGATTTCAGAAAAATAGTGGCAAATGATTCCACTAACAGATTGATATCACCTGGTGGTGCACCAAATTGTAAGCCGTAGTTGCAAAGTGTAGAAAACCGGAAACTGTTTGACAATGAGTCACAGAAGCCTAGCTCATTACGGTTGCGATAAGCTCGGCGCGTCATAATTCGATCGTTTAAGGGGATCACTCCAAATTTATAATTGAGTTCAAGAAAATCGGGGCCAGCTATGAATGGCGCTTCCGATTTAACGAAAGATTGAATTTTCTCCTCATTGTCTATAATGAACACGTCTAACCATGAGTCAGATGTTGCTGTATGATAAGTAGGTGTTGAATCGACAATGTGCAATGATAAAGAGAAGACAAGCTGACTTTAATAAAATGATTCATAATTCCTGCTAGCCAAGTCGCAATTAAGGTCGCCAGAAATGATGATATTTTTGTAAGCATGAGTAAACCGAGACAGCTCTAAAAAAAAATGATCAAACATTAGGCCTTTAGGACGTCTATACATGGATACGAAGAGAAGCTTAGCAGAATTTGAACCAGTAATTTCAAGAATTAAGTATTCAGTAGCATTCGAAAACTGACTCGGTGACGACATTAACACTTTCGCTTTCAGAGAATTATGAATAAAGCAGGCTACACCTTCACCCTCTTTGCCTTCCCTGTCATTACGTATAAGGAAACAGCGATCTATGCGCAGTAAATCATCGGAGACGAACGAATAAAGCCATGTCTCGCACATTGAGACAATATGAAATTTATGCTCGATGACGGTTGACTGGATGATCTCTAAGTGGCCTCGTACAGAGTTGGCGTTGAACTGAACAATTTTCAAACAAGGTTGCTCAGATTGAGGATGAAGACAGACTTGATTAGCCTCGCCTAGTCAGATTAATTTGTCCAAATCCTCGCGTGTGTTGACTTTAATCAGCGGATGACCATCACTTTTGCGAACAAGTATAGATCAAGAGCGTGTCCAAACATATTTATAACCACGTTCAGAAGCTCTGATCTTAGCGGCGCGCAAGAGCTTATAAAACTCTGGGAGAAGAAACTCGTTGACGTATATGACCCCGTGCAGGTTGAGTCCAAAGACGTCCTTGATAGATAGATCCTTCTTCAAGCGTTTTTTATTTATGATAAAGTCTCTGATTTGATGAGACTTAACGGTGACGATATACGATCTTGAAACGCTTTGCTTCGCGGTGGAAGTAGACAAAGTGGAGTTACTCTGACCGACGGCTGGGCGGCTGATGTTTTTATCCAGACTACGGATCTCAAGAACATCACATAGTAGATTCGTAACTCCGAGAGCACTAAAAACTCTTTCAACAATAGCATGTGGCACATCGTCGATTGATAATGGTACTCCAGTTAAAGTTATATCAGCTGAATGTGACAGAGAGTTGGTCCTGTCTGAGGAGAGAGGCTCGTGCGACTGATAGCCCATAGCGGAGACACGTCTGGAGATCTCATCAATTTGAGCTTTCAGTGAGAGGTTTTCCATTCGGATATCCTCAGATACTCGTCGAGCGTTCTCAGAATGAGTTTCGAGAGGTACTACGCGATCTGTCAGTGCTTCGTAAGAAATCACCAGCTCAGAAACATCGCTACGGAGGTCAGCAATACTTTTTTCAATGCAGATGAGTGAGTTCTGGATGCGTTCAAGGTTATCATTCGTCGACGTGCTAGATAATTGAAGCTGGCGCATCACGTCATCGAAGGTAGTCGCGTGTGATCGTGGTGGCGTACGCTGTAAATTAGTTGACCGATGCATTGAGCAAGTATCACAGCGAAATTCAGAGGCACTGTTCGGGCTGGATAGATCGAATGAAAATTTTCCTGTTGCACACGAAGTATGAAATAGTACTTCACAATCACCCGTGCATCTGACATACTCGCTACCTCGCGCTGTTTTGCTGCATATCTCACAACGAGCTGCTATGGTGTGATTGTAATGCGACCGACAGAGACAGGAGAGAAAGACGAAAGATCTTGATAAGTGGGCCACTCGTAGGCACAATTACGTGTACCACTAGAATCCACGAAGCTTGTGTAGTCATGTATACCACATGTATACCATTGCGTATACCACTAAGATTCCCGAAGCTTGTGTAAAATCATGGCCTTTAAATGAGCACCGAAGGTAAACAATACCATAATGTACATAGGCTCACACATAGACCTTTAAATCAGTACATAGGCTCTCTCATGCACCTTTAAATGGAGTATATTAACTCTCTACTTATATCAGTAGAGGGAGACAGATAGTGGAGCAGAGCACAGTAAATACAGAGACCCGCACACATGTGACACAGAAAAGAGCACACTGTCAAAAGTAAGCTGGTGTCAAACAATCCAGAAGACACAAGGAATGACTCTAAATATAGCCGCTCACACTACTGAACTTGGTTCACGTAGGGACACACGCACAGATGACACAGTGAACACGCTGATGTGACAGTTTAAAATTCGTTGCTAACAGTCAATAATTCGTTTAACGTTCAATAATGCGGGAAACGGCTCAGAACATGGTCACTCACACAGCCCGGCTTGGTTCAGTAACACACGCACACGCACAGTAGACACAGTAAGCGTTCAACTATGACAGTTAATAATTCGTTGGTGAGCCATTTAACACATATGAAGCTAACCACACCAAGTGGGCCACTAAAAAATCGTGTGATCTCGAAATATTATGAAACATTTTTTGAAAGGTGATTCGAGAGTCAAAAGCAAGCTAAATTTTTTTCAAATTTTTAAATCTGATTTTACACCCCCAAATTTGGATATCAATTTTTTTTTTTTTTTTTTTAAATCCATTTTACATATAAAACGATCCATTGCACAAAAAAACACCTTAACATAAAATTTAGGTTTTCGAATATACTTCCCAGATAGAACACTGACGTCTAATATACGTATATACGACGTCGCCATCGACATCTGTAAGACGCATTTAGTACGTATACTGAAGAGCTAAATGTCCGGCTAATATCTGTATATTTGACGTATATAAGACGTCGAATATACATAAAAAATGACGTATATAAGACGTCGAAAATACATCAAATCTACGCACAGCACAATAATATTTTTAAAAAACATAAACAACAACGAAAAACATTACTGGCGGTTCCATACGCATTTTGTCGTTGTTATAGGTCATAGAAGAGTTACACTGAAAAAAAAAATAAATTCTACATGGATTTCTCGATAGAATTTTATTCTGCTTTGACGGAGACTCGAACCTGCGACCTACCTACGTATCCTACCTATCTTTCTAACACGCTACCCACTACGCTATCGACTGTTTATGTACTGTGGTAATTCATATCATGTATTTGACACGCCAGAGAACACTTGATCAGTTGTATGTTAGGAGCTACTCAAGGGATGGTGGTGGTCGCGTCTTCAACCTGTTTTTAGTATAACCATGTCAGTTTTTAAAGAAATTACAAAATTGAACGTGGTGAATCCAATATGGCGGATCCAAAATTCTAAAAATTCCATAACTTGTCTGATTCACTCTAACTATAGTCTTCGCAAAGAGAGATAGAACATAGCCCCTCTATTTTCTGTCTCACTCAGTTCTGCTGCCATCACGTTTAGGACGGTAGACGGAGTCCATATATATACTATATATATATATATATATAGGTTCATGATCTCAATTCGGATCGCGCGCAAAACTTATTGCGCGCGATCTTTGTGTTATAATGTATTTATATAGTATACATCATATAATGTAAATAAAGTGTTATAAAATATATTTTAATTGTAAGAATTTATCCATCCACTTATATATATCTCATATATATCACTGACGTCTAATATACATATATTACAAATATACATGTATATGATATGTATACGTGATATACGTATATTTTACGTATATTATACAATAAGCATTTGACATCAAATTATATACATATATTATATGTATAAGGAACATCTACTTGGCGATAGAAACGAAGCCAACTGCATTGCTGTCAAAATCACGTATTATATACGTATATTGGACGTGTGTTTTTCAACAATATCTCCGTAGAATTTTATACATCTCATATACGTATAATATTCGTTCATTATCTTTCGGTTGTAATTCCCGGATCTGAAGCTATAATTATATATAAATATATATAAATATTCAATGTACGTATGTACATTATATATATATATATATATATATATATATATATGCTTCAGATCCGGGAATTACAACCGAAAGATAATGAACGAATATTATACGTATATGAGATGTATAAAATTCTACGGAGATATTGTTGAAAAACACACGTCCAATATACGTATATAATACGTGATTTTGACAGCAATGCAGTTGGCTTCGTTTCTATCGCCAAGTAGATGTTCCTTATACTTATAATATATGTATATAATTTGATGTCAAATGCTTATTGTATAATATACGTAAAATATACGTATATAAAATTCTTTCACTACATCAGTTAAATAGCACCACAATATACACTCAATATACGTATAATATACGTATAATATAAGTCTATCATAGACGTATACATATCATATACATATATACCTAAAATATACGTATATTAGACGTCAGTGGTCTATCTGGGTTGTTTGTGAAAGGATCTGGTGTAGGTGGAACCAAAAAAAAAATAATGCAGACGCGAACCCGATCGTGGAAAAATATAACAAAACTATATATATTTTAATTGTTAGATATAATTACAGTGAAAATCGAAAGTATGTATGTCCCGATGAAAATGTCCCTGGTGAAAACGTGGCTCGCAGAGCACGTTTTCAGAATGTTCGAGAAAACCCGTGTGCCGAGAATGACTCGTGCCGCGCCGAGAATCCCGAGATGTCGGAGGAATCGTGAATATATTGAACCCGGGATGTTGCCCACCGAAAGTCTGAATTTTACTGAACAGATCTGAACCCGTCGTTTTGATCTCAAACCCGTAATAATAGCGAAAAACCCAATTAACAGCCAAGTATAGCGCGACACGCGTCTGATCAATTCTCGTGTTGGACAATGACTAGCAAATCAATCATGGCGATCGATGAGAAGGACCCCCCGCATGTATCAATTGCCCGTTAAATTGTGGCCCGGTACGTGGCACCATCGACGGAAAAACGCGACCCGACCCGCTCGCTCGCGTGACCCGAAACTTGACCGTGTCACCCGGTAACTTTTCCTCATTCCTGAACAAAACTTTATAATCTAATCTATTTTGAAGCTGTCCAGAATACTCTTCGTGTATTTTCCAGCAAGACAAGGCAATAATATTTTTTTTCGTCGAGTTCGTCCTTTTTTATTTTCCTATAACTTTCAGAGAACTTTCGTTGATTTCATAACAAACCACAGAAAAATTGGCATGGTGGAGAATCCATATCTTCCAAGTGTTTTCTAAGGTTAACTGATGAAAACACTTGCTACTTACGACAAATATTCGATGTTATCCAACGCCCCCATTAAATTTATTGGGAAAACATTGAATATACATTATTTACCGTGTATCACCGTGGGGGTCAAAGTCAAAAGTTGGGACCTCACAAAATACCTTGGTATTTCCGAACAGTAAACGATTTACACATACATTTACACAGATAATGATATTAACATTTTAGATAAATGTATCTACAAGTATCTACAATAATGTATTAACATTTTAGATAAATGTATCTAAAATGTTAATATCATTATCTGTGTAAATGGATGTGTAAATCGTTTACTGTTCGGAAATACCAAGGTATTTTGTGAGGTCCCAACTTTTGACTACAACAGTAAACGATTTACACATAAATTTACTGTTGTAGTCAAAAGTTTTTTTTACACAGATAATGTTATAATGATAATTTACACAGATAATGATATTAACATTTTAGATACATTTATCTAAAATGTTAATATATGTATATGTGTAAATGTATGTGTAAATCGTTTACTGTTCGGAAATACCAAGGTATTTTGTGAGGTCCCAACTTTTGACTTTGACCCCCACGGTGATACACGGTAAATAATGTATATTCAATGTTTTTCCAATAAATTTAATGGGGGCGTTGGATAACATCGAATATTTGTCGTAAGTAGCAAGTGTTTTCATCAGTTAACCTTAGAAAACACTTGGAAGATATGGATTCGCCACCCTGCCAATTTTTCTGTGGTTTATTATGAAATCACCGAAAGTTCTCTCAAAGTTATAGGAAAATAAAAATGGACGAACTCGACGAAAAAAAATATTATAGCCTTGTCTTGCTGGAAAATACACGAAGAGAATTCTGGACAGCTTCAAAATAGATTAGATTATAAAGTATATTCGAAAACCTAAATTTTATGTTAAGGTGTTTTTTTTTGTGCAATGGATCGTTTTATATGTAAAATGTATTTAAGAAAAAAAAAAAAAAAAAAAAAAAATTGATATCCAAATTTGGGGGTGTAAAATCAGATTTGACACTCGAATAACCTTTCAAAAAATGTTTCATAATATTTCGAGATCACACGATTTTTTAGTGGCCCACTTGGTGTGGTTTGCTTCATATTTAGCTCATGTAAAATATGCGCAAGGAATCAACGCATCGGACACTTTACAACGAGAGTTCAGAGTAATGCGAAAAGAAAACATTAAATAACCGATTATAGATAATTAATAAAGCTTTGATAATCCGTCCACTGGCGCACTGCACACTCGGCTATTCACTGACATGAATCAAAAATTTATTCGATGGTTTTTGTCCCTAGTTTCAGTGCAACAAAGCGAGAGCAGAGACATGCCGCACATAACGCACATAACGCTCGAGAGAGAGAGAGAGAGAGAGTGAAAGAGAGAGAGAGAGAGAAAGAGAGTAAGAGAGAGGGAGAGAGAGAGAGTGAGAGAGAGAGCCAGAATTAGCGAATACTCGGACAAAGAGAAGGGCTCAATAACTATGCTCGTGATCTCTGCCGTACCTCTCGGCTGAGCCTCGCGTTCACCTCTCGGCTCTTTTTTCGAAAAAATAATTTTTATTCTATAAATAAAAGTGTTTTCAAGGCAAAATATATATTAAAATTATATTACTAAGGTGCATGAAACACACAAATATCTACAAACACATTATATGAAAAATAAGGAGAACATGTTCGCAGCTCTGAGCGAAGACGGACCGTAGCCGGCTGCTGCTCCGCTACATTTCACGCACCTCGAGAAATCGAGAAATCTCGTAGTGTCATACTTGAATACTCGGTACACATAGAAAAATATTAAAAAATCCCGCTATTGCTGTGATAGAAAGATTCGAGGCATGGAAAAAGATATGCATACAGAAAAAACGAGACAGAGAGGGAGAGAGAGTTAGCGAATACTTGCCCAAAGAGGAGAGCTCAATAACTATGCTCATGATCTCTAGAGCCTCGAGCTCATCTCTTGGTACTTTTTTTTCGTAAAAATAGCTTTCGTTCAATAAAGAAAATGATTTGAACGCTACAGAAAAATTTTTAATTTATAATTTTTCTTACATAGCTCTAATTGGACTTATATATTACTTTCATGGAACTTCATGATGTTCATACTCTGTTTTCGTCACAACAAAGTAAGCCTTGGCGCGTGCAAATTAGCTGACATTCTATTATACACAGCAGCATGTATGTGTAGTGGTGACAGCTATGCAACTTATCCTCCAAATGAAAAATTGAAAAATAGATTCACAACGGAGAATAGTATCAGACATCGCTATGCTCTTGTAGATGGGTCATTCGATGCTAAAGTATCCCTGCCTGTGGTCCACACCACTTTAATTTATTCTTCGCTCTATATGTAAAAGAACTGCTACTTCTGAACGATACCGCGTGGGCATGTCCATAGCTATTGACTCTCGAACGCTACGAATCGATACCTCGTGAACTTAACTATGTATTTTCACAGAGTATGCATATTGTGTTGTCATGAAACATACAGTGACATTCATACTGAATTGTAGCCAAAACAAAGTAAACCTTGGCGCGTGTAAATTAGCTGACATCCACTTATACACAGCAGTATGTATGTGTAGTGGTAAGGGCTATGCATCTTTTCCCTCCCGGTAAAAATTTTTGAAAATTACATACATAATGGAGAACAGTGTCAGACATCGCTATGCTCTTGTAGATGAGGTCAATCGATGCTCAAGTCACAGATCACAGGCATTCCTGCCTGTGATCTGCACTATTTGAAATTATTCTTCGCCCTGTATGTAAAAGAACTGCTGCTATATCTATGTATACACGCAGCGTATAACTATTGTGCCTATAGGTATACTTGCGTTGCATCTTCAGATCACATTATATACATTAAATATATTATTCTCCATACGAATAAAAAGATTCGCGAATTAGTGCAAGCCTGAGCGACGATGAGACATGCACGTGGTGCTGACGGTGCATTTCGCGCGTGCCGAGAAGTCTTCGAAATATCATCCCTAAAGGCGCGTGGAGCTTGTCTCCAAGCAGCTGTAGAGCTCAGTAATCGTCGTTCTTTCAATCGTGTAACATCGGTAAAACGTTCTCGCAACATCGATCGGTTAAAATATTATTCGATTAAATAATTTATGTGCTCTCAGGATTAACGTGTGTGCTCGTGCTAATAAAATTATTCAATAAAAACGTGGCTCACGGAGATGAGTATAACGAATATATCTGTGCGGGTTTTCATTCTATTGGTTTTTTAAAATAATTTCTGTGCAGGTCGCGCAAATTTTTATTCGTGAAAACATCGGGAAAAATGTTTGAGTGCTAGTACGAGTTCTTCTCAATTCCTCCATAATTGCGTGGTGCGGTGATTTTCTTTTCCATCGATTTAAAACGTTTTTTTTTACTATCGGAACAACGAGTTAGAATGGTGAGAGAGAGAGAGAGAGAGAGAGAGAGATAGAGAATGAGGCGAACTGTCTAAGCGATAGACGTGGGAGAGAGAGAGAGAGAGATAAAGAGAGAGAGAGAGAGAGAAAAGGTGTGTGCAAAACAGAAGAGTGTATGCGAGAGGAGGAGAAAGTAAGAAGAAGCATCAGCGACAGACGCGGGAGAGAAAGAGAAAGAGAGAGATGCGCCTAATAGCTTCGAAATAAGCGTAAGTAAAAATGTTTAAGAATGATAATAATAATAGTAATAATAATAAAAGTAAAAAATAATAATAAATCGGAGAGAGAAGTGGAAATATTGAAAAAAATAATAAAAAATAATAATTACAAAATTAAAAAACATAGTAATAATCCAGAGAGAGAGAGAGAGAGAGAGAGAATATTGCCTATAATTATAATATTGATAATTATAAAGTTTTAAATATAATAATAACGTGCACCACTGTGGAGTTTCCACCCTGTCCTCACCTCACCCACACATCACCACCTCAACACTCCACTCACCAAGCCGCATGGTGGGGAAAAATCGTGTGGTGGGTGAAGGAGTGGAGATAGGAGTGGGGGGGGGGGGCAGAGTGGTGCACCTACTACTGCCGTGCCCTCGAAACTCAAATTATTTTTGTTTCCTGTCCCTTGTAATATTGAATACAATTTTTATTTAATTTTCGAACTAAATAATGTTTTCGCGTTGCGTTGTGTACTTTTTCAAAATCTCTTAACAATCACTGTGTTCAATCATCGAGAATAGAATAAAATTCGGACCGACCAATTGAAAAAAAAAAATTCGAAATTAAATTGCCCAGCTAGTTTGACACAGGGAACCGATGAGTGCACGCTTGCGACGCTAATGGTTTAATGGTACTGCTAGAACCGAAAAAGTAAACCGCGAATTTGTGGTTACGTTGTTTGTCTATTCCATAGTCTATCTGCGGTAAAATACTTTTTGCCGTCAAGCTTTTTAGCTTTTAATATCAACGCCATCGCTCGGCGCTGTGCAAAAGCATCCAAGCATTGATGTTCACGCTTAAAGGATTTTCGGAATTTTGTCCGCTCAGGACTTTGTGAATTCAGGGACTTTGTATGTCTCCGTGAAACACCCTGTGCCCACCATACTGATGATTGTTGTGTCTATGGGATCGTTTGCTTTAGTAGTAGCGTCGGGCATATTTGCAGGCTAGGTCGTTATGCTGGCCATGGCGAGGTTACTCTTATGTTAGGCCTGGTTCCACAACCGTGGTTTAAGAGTTTGAACTCTGGTTACCCTATGCTAAAAATAGGTAAAAATATTTTATCCAGGTTTAAAACACGATTCTGGAACCGGGCCTTAGTGTCCGCTATCGGATGAGGAGTTGAGATTAGCCGGTTGTCGTCCCAGAGATTTCCTCGGTCGACGATTATTTTATCAGGGCATAGGGTCCGGAAAGGATCGGCGACGGAAGTGAGGGGAGAACCTTTGAGGGATTCAGCATAAGAGAGAACAGGGGAACCTTTTTTGTTGTGAACTTGTGTGCCGTATATCGATGGCGTGCGATTTAAATCTACTATTTTTCTTACTGTAGCGGTTTTGTCACAATTTTTATACGACACGGTGCTCGTGAGCTGGAGGTGGACTTGGGAGGTTAAGGGGACCTGTGACGCAACGTCACAGTACATTTATATACAATATATTTGTACATTCTTCCTGTTGCATTGGTATTGGTATTCGTTGCTTACACCGACTACCCTGAGGGTTCGGACTCCTTTCACCTTCAACCGTTGGTTTCCTCCTTATTCGTCCATTTGTCTCCGGTTCGATTCCCGCCACCGGAGCGTGTTGCACACCTACTAGACGTCAGCACCTCGGACAGAAGCAGTTACAGTTCGTACGCCCTGCCTCTGCAGCTACGTCCTAGCCCGTTTATGCTTTTTATCATCAGCTATGTAATGGCAGACGCTTTTGGCTGCCAGAGCTTGTCTCGAATCCACTACATGTTAATACCTGGTACGGAAGCAGTCATAGTTCGTACACCCTGCTTTTGGAGCTACGTCCTAGCCCGCTGTGCTTTGATCAGGCGTGCTACGGCCACGGGAATCGAACCCGATATACCTCGCACTTTTGGGTCATCACGTCAAGGTGCTGTACCTTTCTTTTGGACTTTTATTTTTGGGTGGGTTCCAAACAACCAAGGTCGCAGAAACGAACATTTTATTATTATGCGAGTACGATCTCTATCCTCAATTTATATTTAAATCGATAATATAAGTGATAGCCCATAAATGATTGTGATATTTAATTTCGTTTACTTGAATACCTGTGATTAAACAAAGTAAAAGAATGTTTTTAATCGAATGGAAGACATCACCACACAAGTTAACATAAATTAACGCTCGTACCTCCGAATCCGATGATGACTTGAAATACAGCAGAGACTGCAATTGCACCGGACAATTCGCGCATTCTTATTTGCCATAATTCAGTTCGATCTTCATGGCTCATCGCTTCCAGTATTTCATGGTCAGGACATTTCCATTGAGGCAGATTCAGAATTGCTAAAGTAGGTACTAAAAATGAAATAGTTCCACCCTGAACAAGAGGGAGCCTGAAATTAAAAAGAATAAATTAGGTGCTAGCTATTATGGGGCAGAGGTCTATGTAAACATGCAATTGGTTTATAGTATTGTGAATTTATTTTGTAACTGTGTATTGTGACGTAAAATTTGGCGCCCCGTCACATGCGTGAACTGTGTGCGGTCAGGAGGTCGGATTGACGACCTTGGGACGGCGCAAGTTCGACTATTACAGTACGGTAAATCAAGATCGGTTACCTTATGGTCGGGAATTGGTCATAATTTTAGCGTTTTGTCATTGTTTTAGTACGGATTCAAGTCATTTGTTTTAATAAAATATAATCGTTCAGTTTAGTAAAGGATCGCCCTATTAATTTCAGTAAAATATAGGATTTGTCATTTATAAAAGAATTTAGTTTGCTTTATTCCGTAAAGGTTGTGTTTTGGGGTTCAGTCTAGTATTTGGTCGCTCACGTGATGGTTACCTTAATTTTGGCAAATATTGGCTACCTAGCGTCTATTAAGGCTCACGGCTACCTGAACCTTTGGCTAGTTATCTATTTTTGGTGCTGTCGGGAGGCCTATCACCTCACCAATTCAGGGTATTTTGGTAAAGTATGTTGGACCTGGAGTTTTGTCGATCAACGCAGGTGGGTTGCGCAACATCTGCGCCCGCGGGTACTGGATGCCAGGAAGCGAGCTGGAAAATGTGGCGAAATATTACCGTGTAACCCTCCTCCCACGACTTCCCAGCCTGGCGCTGGACCAGCCTGTTGTTATTGCGGGTATCGCGGACCGGATCACTTCCGGCGCCTCTTTATGTTGGGGTTTATTGGACTGAGGAAGATGAGTGAGGTGACAGTGCTGTCTTTAGGTTTCTGGGGCCCGCGTGGACAGTGTCGGTGGCCACCGCCATCCACGGGCAGGACTCTGACCCCACCCTAGTCAGTGACCGGATCCCCGGAGAAAATACCCGGGAGGCAACGTAATCACTGCCGGTAGAGCGAAGGGTGATTTTGTTAAGATTTCAGCTGAATGATTCATTTGCGCCGTTTGAATTTCGTGCCCTTATCACGTCCTCGGCCAACTCGTAAAAGCTCTCGGAAGCGAGAGACTCCAGCAAATTGGGAGAGGAGCGGAACGTTCAATTAGCGAAAAAGAACATCGAGGGGCAGCAGTGACGCTAGGAGAGACAACTATAGTTGTCTCTCCTAGCTCTATAGAGCGCCAAGGGCCGAATAGAGGGGAGAGCATCGACCCCGAGAGAGTGACAATCGAGTATCGAAAATCACTTCTTCCCGACCAGTCTTACTATTTAGTCGTCTGTCTTAAGTATAATAGATTAACGTGCGCCATCTCAGTACTTCGCGCAAATAACTGAAGATTCGGGATTCAAACTCGTCCTCTACCATCGAAATACTTGGTGAGACCCAGCTCCATATTATTGTACAGGCGATAAACTCATTCCCTCGTGTTAGCCGTGTGGCTTTTGCTATTTATTGGTTTGGTTTGGTCTATCGTACGTCGATTTTTTGTTAATTCTGTAGTATACGAGTGGGTGTGTACCCGCGAATGAGATTATCGCCTCATTGTCGATTCACTCTTTTGGTTCTGTTGTATTATCGTATCGTTCTGGCATTTATTTCGGATTATATTTTTCGTGATTATTTTGGCTATCGTGAATGGTTCCGGTAATTTAATATTATTTATTTATTCGTGATTATCGCGTCACATATTTTGTTGAGTATCGTTACGAATTCGCCTCGCGTGCGATTAAATATCTGGTTATCTCGTGGTGGTCTTGAGCGTCGAATATCGTACCCGGTTATCTTTTGGCTATCGTTGAGATCGGGTGATCTCGGTTATCTTGTGGTTACCTGTGCGATCTGGTTATCTTGGTTATCTTTGGCTACCTGTGAGATCTCGTTATCTCGGCTGTCTTACGGTTATCTTGGTTATCTTTGGTTACCTGTGTGATCTGTGGAGATCGAAGAGTCTACGGTTATCTGAAGTTGGTACGATATTCGCGTGTCGGATAAAGCTCACGTTATTTGGCCTGATTCCTGAATTCGAGTGTTCGGATTGTCCGTAACTCAGGACGACGTTAAATAGCTCATAAATTGCGCCGTAATTTTCTCTGTGAATTCCGGGTATATTTCATTGCGTTTGCTTGAGCCGAGTATATTAAGCGAGCCTGCAGTTTATTGTGGAAGACACACGTGGAATTTTGATTTGTTATAATAGCTTCGTTACTTTATCGTTAAGTCGCGGTGAAAGAGCCGCGTTATCTTTGAATTTATTATAGTATTTTGAGTAGGGGTATCATAAATTGGCGTGTCCACCAGATTCGTTTATTTCAGTAAGGTTCTCTTTGTAAATCGCCCTCAGTTTGATTATTAAGTATCTTTGGCTCTCGGGAGCTCGTGTTCATTTTGTTAACTTTGTTAGTCTAATTTTAAGCACGGCTTCGATTGTACAGCGCCGAACCCACTGTACACCCACGTCGCAATAAGTGCGGGTGATAACCAGGATCGATTAAAAATGAATTATATTAGTTTCCTGAAGCACCGCATCGTTTTTTTTTTCACGTAAGGATCCCACTCCTCTACCATAATCGTATATTTTTGGGTGAGCTTAGCCGGCAGTCTGTACTTCACTCAATTTTTATCTATCGAGATTGCCGGCTATTGAGAGCGAAAAATAAATAAGCTATTCCTTCGTGGATGGTGGTGACGAGCGAGATTCGTTCCTTACCTAGCGCCTAACTCTTGAATAGACGGATATTGCGTATTTTGGTTAGATTGGGACATTGAATTCGGGTCATTATATTTTTCGTAATTTGGGATAATTGAGCTCAGTTGTCTGAGTCGAGTAATTGGAAAATTCCTCATAGTATGTAGACACAAAAAGAAAAATAGTATGTCGCACGACCAAGTTCTTTAGCACCATAATATTACCAAAACCGAAAAAGGTAAGTATTAACTGTTTACCACTCTTAAAATAACGGGTAAATTGTATAAGGCGGCCTATTTAGAGAAAAAAAATTAAATAAATCGTAACGATGAGGCCGTACAAATTAAAAATCCCTCACAAAAATTTTACGGTTTCAATGGAGACATTCAATGATGATACAATTTCTTTTTGTTTAACGCATATATGAGATGCTACTTTATGACATTCCTTCTCACTTATAATTTTGTTCATATATGATATACTTTTGGTTTCCAATGACGCTTCAATAGCACAAGATATTGCCTAAACAAAACCTAAACCAACAGTTGCTCTTTCGAAAAATCCCAAAAAATCGCAAAAAGCGAGCTGCGTAGCGAGAATCGAGGAGTGCCTCTCTATACCCCCTTGCCGCGCACCACTCAGCATTTTGGAACGACCGTAAGCCTAGCATTTCATGTTTCAGCACCTCTTAATGGAACTGAAATTCGTATGCCATCGAGAATAATTTAACAGTTCCTGATAAATCAACGGCTAAGCTAAATAAAGCCTCTGAAACTACATATTAAGAAATAAGATGCTAATGACCGGAAGTTTGCATCACAAATTTGCAAATTCCAAAAATCAAACGAAAATTTGACATTTCGCACAATGTTCTAGTGCTCTATGATGATAAATATGGAAAGGCAGGATAGAATAATTTTTTATGATATTTAAAAACGGAAAAACTACGCAACTGCGAGATGCTGATGCAAAAGTGGGAACTTTGGACTCTATCGAAGTTCTAAGTATTGGTAGTAGTTTCCCTTAACCTTAGCAGCACGAAAAACTTCATAGTTTGTGTCCCAAGCGCAGAAAAATAAGTATTTCGATTGTAATAAAACATGTCACCTTCAAGTTTAATTGATCACTGATTACGAATTTGAAGTCAAAATTCGGAAATTCAGAATGCCGGATCCAATATTGCAGATTGTTGTGCCCGCGAATTTTGTCACGTGGGGATGAAATCGTCGAGGAAGGGTGTGTGGGTGATTGTCAAGGTTGAGTAAATCTCCAATTCGAGCATTACAAAATTACGGTCTAGTTTATTCGTGATAATGAAATATATGTTACTACGTAGTTCTTGATTATTTTTCCTTGAGACCGACTGACTGTAATTTGACCATAGCTTCCGCTAAAGGTAGCTCGCTTAATTCAACAGCGCTGTTGCTGACCAAAGACTGCCTTTTTATATTATTCCTGCAATGACTTTCTGTTTAATTTTCTGGAGAGGTGGAATCAAACGAACGTCCGCTTGACGACGTGTGTCGCAAAGTCACCTTTATACTGCTGAATTTGCAGAATTGCAAAGTCACCTTCAAACTGCTATGTTTTCACAATCAATGGCTAAGTTAAATATAATTCTACATGATTAAATCGGGGCACAACATCCCTCCCCCCCTTGGGAAGACGAAATTACTAATTTCGGCGTTAATACTTTGCATTGTCGTCTCTTGGCTTACAACGAGTTACCCATACAACAATTCTTAATATACAACTTTATTATATATTTGCCAAGATAATCGTTTAATTGTGTACGATAGAATTCCCAATTTTTTTTTTTTTTTTATCGTGTACCCGTTTGTGGCGTATTTCTTTTGAATGTAACGTTCATGTTCGGATTTATCCTGTGTTTCGTTGCGCGCGGAAGGCTTTCTGCTGCGTCGGCAGGGTCGTTTGCCTCTGGTGTGGTTCTCGCGCGACGGCGTCGCACATACATACATATACCAAACAGTATTATTATTATTATAGCTACTATGCCATGCAGCGTATAACTTCCTATAATATGATTAAATGTTGGATCATCTTTGATATCCAAATTTGTATTAAAGTTTTCGGTTCTTTCTCCTGTTTTGTTTATCTCCGTTGGATCCATAATTATTTTATCATTGTAATGTATAATAGAAGGATGAGGTATTTTTATTTCGTTTGATAAAAATTTTAGGTTGAACGGTGGTAGGAAGTCATCACTTCTTCTTGATTACTTTCTTTTAACGTTTCTATTCTTAAATTTTCGGAGGTGACGGAAGATTTCCCGTCCGAAGCCAGTATGCCTGTATGATATATTGTAACGTATTATATAGCGTTTTCTTTGCAATTTATCGTGATTGTTTCTTTGACGGGCGCTATGTATATCCAACGTCCGTCTTGATCTTAAGCGATGAGCATTGTTTTGCCAATGATAACTATTCATCGTTTACAACTTGTTTTTTCTATACTTTGTCCCCAATATGTATTTATTTCGCATGGGGCATCGGCCTGTATAAATTGAGTTGCGTGTTTTGGGTGACAGAATTATTTCTTCGAGTCTTGTTTACAATTGCGCAACTCTTTTTCGCTTAGGGATAAATAACTTTTCTGCTTCCGATTAATTATTGCGTATTTTTCCGACGTTTCTATAAATGGAAATGTGTTATTTTCCATCCTTGAGGGTAGTGGATATACTTTGTTTACATGAAATTCAGTATATTCTATTAATGGTATTCTTAAAACTATGATGAGCACCCCTGAATTGCTATATGCATCTATGTCAGTGACCTTGAGCAGGCTGCTCATTTTTTGATGATCCAATGGTGTTGGAAAATTAAATGTTTTCGGTAAATGAGGCCACGCGTTTATTAAATATTCTGTCAATTTTGTATATGATATCATTAGGCTAATTATCCCTTGTCTGAGATTTATTAGAAAATTTGTTAGCTGTCTTATCTCGTCCCGTAATGATTGTACCATTATACTTATTGTAGTTATTTTTTTGTTTATTATTTGCTCGGACGTTATTTCTTTCGTTTTATTACAGAGTTCGCTCTATATTTCTGATATTAATTGTATCAAATGATCTTCGCTTGTTAACATTCCGTTGAATATTTTTGAGTTGGAGTGTACAATTTGTTAATTTCCTTTTAACGCGTCGTTCGCAGTTATTTGTTTTTCCGAAATTGCGTTTATTCTCTTGTTTATTTCTTGGATGTCGCTTGTATCCATGTTTCCAGTAATTTGTGTTATTATTTTTTCGATCCCAAATTAAACCTCTTATTACTATGCTTTTATGCGTTCCTGTTATATCGTATATGGTTCATGTATCGTCTTCTATATTTTTTATTAGCGTTTGTACTAAATTTGTAATCCCCCCAAAAAACACCATAAATGGTGTACAAAAAGTTGAGACAAGTACATTTCCTTGCATCGTTTTATCTTTCCTTACAAAAATATGTCAAACATAAATAGTTGTAAAATAAATCCTCACAAAAAGTTCTCAAATAAATTCAAATCATCCAACTCACAGTTGCCAAGTACATCCAGCATTTTTATTGTTTCTATTATTTATTAACCATTTATAAGTAGGTCACAACGCCCGAAAACGTCTTGAAACGGGACTTAGGGACTTAATCTAAAAATGTATTGTTTGAAAAATTTTTATTGAAAAAAATTCGGATTGAAAAAAAAAATCCGAACGAAGTACTTGGCGAGTTATGTAAAATGACTGTACGGACTACCTGTTACGAACTCGCCAAGTACTTCGTTCGAATTTTTTTTTTCAATCCGAATTTTTTTCAATAAAAATTTTTCAAACAATACATTTTTAGATTAAGTCCCTAAGTCCCGTTTCAAGACGTTTTCGGGCGTTGTGACCTACTTATAAATGGTTAATAAATAATAGAAACAATAAAAATGCTGGATGTACTTGGCAACTGTGAGTTGGATGATTTGAATTTATTTGAGAACTTTTTGTGAGGATTTATTTTACAACTATTTATGTTTGACATATTTTTGTAAGGAAAGATAAAACGATGCAAGGAAATGTACTTGTCTCAACTTTTTGTACACCATTTATGGTGTTTTTTGGGGGGATTTGGCTTCTTTTTGCAAAGGATTATATATATTTTTACCATGTAACTTCTATGTGAAAGCTTCGAATGGTGACTGCTCTGCTCAGGCTAGAATTAAACAATTTTTGAGGGGATGAATTTCGTCTTTCCAAAACATTTCGTCATGCGATGGTTTCATTATTTTACAAATTCAGAGGCCCCAATCTAGCAACTAAGACATTAAATATCCTTTGCATTTCGTTTATTAGATCCTTAAGGGGGTCAGGTATCGAAAATTTCACATCCAGAACCACTAACGGTAGAGACTTGCTAATTTTGGTCTTGATATCATTTCTCGTATCAAAATACCTCACATTGATAAAATTTCGAAAAATTAATTTTTCCACGTGTTTAAAATAATTTTTTTCGAATCCGTTAAGATAGGTATCGGAAATCCCATCTGCTAGATTGTTCATTGTGACCCAAAGAATGTGTAAAAAAATCTACAACCCTCAAAGTTCAAAATTGTAGGAGGAGATACCATTTAATGGCAATGATGTTGAAATTTGCATCGTTGGAATGCAACGAAAAAAGTTTAAAAAAAATCATTTCCAGTATTGTCTCGAAGTCAAAAATCGTTTAAACCTTATTTTCGGTTTTTTTTTGCGATCTGGGGCCTAAATATGCCGAGAAGCGTCAGCAATACTGGAAATGATTTATTTTTTAATAAAAAAAACCTATTTTCGTTGCATTCCAACGATGCAAATTTCAACATCATTAATGGCACAACAATTTCCAAATGTGTGATAAATTAATTGGTAGAATATAATAAGAAGAAAATGGATTCCATGGCCTGAATAAAAAAAATTCTTCGATATGATCAAGTAATAAAACTTTACCTGGACGAAATTATATAACAACACTTATCACAATGAATAATCTAGCAGATGGGATTTTCGATATATCAACGGTTTCGAAAAAAATTATTTTGAAAATAGGGAAAAAATTAATTTTTCTAAATTTCATGAGGTATTTTGATATGAGAAATGATATCAAGACAAAAATCAGCCAGTCTCTACCGTTAGAGGTTCTGGATGTGAAATTGTCGGTACCTGACCCCCTTAATAAGCTTAGCAAACTTCAGAATGTTCCATGCGTACAACATGTTATCAATGAGGTATCCCGATTTTTGAGAATACTCGCATGACCTATCCGAATAACTTTGAGTATTTGATTCTTGATACAATGCACCATCGCTAAGATATAAAATCATAGGCATCGCTTTTCGATAGTCTGTTTATAATATTGAGCTTTATGTTTTTTTTCTTAGCGATGGAATGGTAAAGCTTTGTTTGTACAGATACCATCTGAATGCAGACTCAACCCGACCCACGTAATTCTGCTCATAAAAGTCACACACATAATTAACTGAACACAGAAAAATTCGACACATTGCACTGTAAAACAAAAAAAATCCCATGAAGCGACATAACCCAGACAAACTCAGCCTATAATTAAATTGGTGCAGAAAAACCCAATGCACCATCGGCTTGCTCCAATTAAACTGGACATATTGCCAATTCAACATGGAAAAACTCGATGCATCACCAATTCGACATGCAAAAACTGCCAGGGCATGCCAACACAGAAAAATTCTCCCTTGGCGTAACTCGCCACAGCGAAACTTTCGTGGCACAGCTCGGCCCGCTCCAACTCTACACAGTCTAACGGACTATGGTTGCGTCGGTTGAGAATTGAAGCGGACCAAGTTACGCCGCATGAGAGTTTTCGCTGTGTGAAACTGTACCATGGGAGAGTATATCTCCATCGAGATAGCCCGTAGGTGATTTTTTGTGCGTAGAGTTGGTGATGCGTCGAATTTTTCTATTCTAAATTGGTGGTGCATTGTATTTTATTGTAGCAAGTTGATGGCGCAACGAGTTTCTTTTTATCAAGTTAGATACGGGCCAAATTTATTGGGTCAAATCCCTGTATGGGGAAATGTTTTTGTGACGGCTTAGCGATGTAACTAATTTTTCTGTGTTTACTTGATGACGCATACTATTTTTCTGTCTAGAATTGTGTGAGCTTCTCTGGTTTGCATTCAGATGAAATCTGTGATAATAAGGCAATGCAGCTGGGACTTGTATGATGTCAAATAGAATACTCGGAGTTGATGGCGTAGATCATGTGCGGATTAAAAAACGTTAGAAGAGCTCCGGCATATCGATAACAAGCAATGCTCACGGAACCTTTTGAAGTCCTGATGATCCTGAGAGGGAAGAGATACAAAAAGAAAATATTCAATCGAAATTACACGATGCAAAGAACTTATGAAGTTCACTTGGAATTTAAATATCATTTAAATAATAATTAAAATGAAATAAACAATGTTAAAAATAAAAATGCTGAATGTACTTTGATGTTTGTGGAAAAAAACACAATTCTGTTTCATTAATATACTTTAAACTTTATTTAATTAATAATCAATATTTATTTTTCGAAATACACCAATATAACCACTAAATGGGGAGTCATATCACTACGAGAACGCACCTATAAGTATATAATTTTTTTTTTCACCGGTTCTGTCCGAAAATGATAAAATAATACTCTAACACTGTTCGTTTTTTTTTTTTTTTTTTTTTTTTCAATTTATTTTTATACTTCACTTTCGTAATAAAACCTCTGAACTTTCATCTCAAAGTAACGATAAAAAAATCACGTAAACGACTTTCGGAAATGCCGAAGCAACGAAGGCAGCTTCGTTAACCAAAGATCATACGTAACATGACATACGTGATTTCAGCCTTTTAGCCTGGTGTGACAGGTGAGCGATGAATTTGCGGTTAGATTCACGGGCGGTGCGAAAATTTGTGGCGGAGACAAAAAAAAAAAGAAAATGATGATGATGATGTACGTCGAATGAAAATAATAAAATGCAATATCTCCCGTATGTCAATAGCTACAGCATTCATTTGGGTACCGATCGAAAGAGAAAAAAAAATAAAAAATATTCGTGTTGATATCATTGCCTAAGTCCGTATAATTCATTAATAATTCGGAAAATAAGTTTCGTTATATAGATATACTCCCGTGTATAAGCCAGATGTGTGGCGTATAAGAGGCTGTAGTACCTCTCGACATGTCGGTAAAGGAGAGGAAATGTACTTGTCTCGAGGCACTACCGTGCCTCTTAATAATCTTTTTTTTTATTCCGTGACAGATTTCTACAAACTTTATTAACGATGTTTTCATTTTTTGTTCCCTTGCTATGATGGGCTTAAGATCCATTTTTATTGCTAGTCTCCAGATATTCCGTGTAACGAATAGCGTTCCAATTCCTTCGTAATAGATTCCTGGTGTTCTTGTAAATTTTTCCACTTGAAAATTCCCTTTTTTCGGTTTACAATTGGAACCCTTGGCGAGCATAGTCAATGCAAACATGTTCCTGAAAAATGACATGTTTTTTCTTGTTTTATTTTTGAAATTTCTTTTCTTGTGAGTGTAACGTTGAGAAACGTGTCGCGACTCTCATGGTTGGACCTACGTTTCCTGTCTTGTGCTGCGTCAGCCTCTTTGCCGTGGTCTGGTGCAATTTGATAAGACGTGCGCTTTGAATCTTTTGCTCTGCTCTTAGCAGCATCATTAATTGTCCGACTGCCTTCGAATTACCATCTAACAGTCTGACTGCCATCAACATCAATATGTAAAGTAAGTGTTCCCTTTATTTTAATATTTTATCATATCCTTTTCTTGATTATTATTTTGTTTGTTTTTAACCTGGATTTTTTTTTTGTGTGTTACAGGATGTCGTTTTACATAAAAGAAAATTGCGTGATTTTCGAAGGCGAAGGAGATCTTCACTTGGTATGTTTTTTTTTTTTTTTCTATTTAGCATTTCCTTTTATCTTGTCTTTTACTCTATTTGTGTTTCAATTCCCTTTTCATTTATTTTTATTCTGTTCTTTCTATGAATCTTTTAACCATTGTTCTCTCTTGTATCCTTTTTTGTTTTCTTTTAATTCTTTTAATTCTCTTTTTATTTTGTTTCAATTCTTTTAATCCCTCATCTAATCACGCTTTTTTTTTCTTCTATTTACAGAGTTACTCCCGGGTGCTGACGGGACGGTTACCGTGGCGGGGAACATGGCTTCCCTAGTTCGTTGCGGCGGCCAAGGGGGTCCGGGCACGGAGGCGTCGGCTCCGCGCTCTTCTCATCGAGCTGTGAAGGGAGGATTCATTCTCCCGCGAGTGCGACGAGTGCGACCCCGAGGAGGCTTCTTATGATCTTCTTTGCTTGCCCTTATTGTTTGGCGAGGGATCAGCTCCACCCGAGCCCCCAACCTCGTGTTTAAACTATATTGAGTTATTAGAATGTTAAATAGTGGCCTCGATGGTTAAAATGAATTGAATTTATTCATATTTAAATTTCATGTGCTTTTCGTGTTTTATTTCTTCGATACCTTTCCCGTTTTTTACATGAGTTTCTTTTTTATTATTTTATTTTATTTTATTGTATCATTATTATTATTATTGTTATTATTGTTGTTTTTTTTTTTTTTTTAATTATGCTGTTTAGCTTTTTTAATAACTTTATTTTTTTTTTTTTTCAATTTAAGCTGCCACGTATGGCTTGATGCGGTTCACGTGCACACGTGCTTGCATCCGCGGCCGATCGAGTAGTTTACTTCTGTATCTTTACTTTTCACTGTATATGGCGCCGTACACTTGGGGGTCAGCTTGGCGGACCTCCCACGGCGTACGGTAGGGTCCACCAATAACACCTTTTCTCCTGCCCGGTATTCTACATTACCGGTGGTCGCATCGTAACGTTTCTTTGCTTTTTCCTTTTTACCTTTTAATTGTTCTTGCGCCACTTCCCATGGGGCTCGTAATCTTTCTCGTTGTAGGGCTACTTAGTCGTCGTAATTGTACGTTTGGCGTGGTGGCTGTTCCAGAGCCGTCGGTAATTCAGCTGCTTTTCCGTATACCAACTCATACGGCGTATAACCTGTTGCTGTATGTGGAGTAGTATTGTATGTAAACATTGCGTATGGTAGCCACTCGTCTCAATCCCGTTGATCTTCCCTTATATAATTTTTTAAATATTCCGCCATAGTTCTGTGCGTCTTTTCTAGCGCTCCGTTTGACGGCGGGTGATATGCGCTAGTAGTAACTTTTTGTATGCTTAATAGTTGGCACAAGTAGTATATGGACCACTATGGCCACCCCCTCTCCTATCGCCTCCACTTTCCCCCACGTCGGAGCCTCTTTCCAAGCGTGGTGGGGGTCGTGGTGGGGAAAGGTGGTGGGGGAAAGAGTTCTGAGGATTCGCCAGAGTGGTCCGATTATTACCATTATTCAAATAATAATAATCCATACTTTTTTTCTCTGCATTTTTTATTTTTTTATTTATTAATGTGGGATTGTAGGGAAAGGAAAGTACAACACCTCTTAATTGTGAAATATATGTTTAATGATCATAATAATGGATCGGCTTTACACTCGTGTTGCTTCTCGCTCGACAACTTTTCGACTCCTCTCGATTCTCTCGCGTGATCTTATTTGCCCCTCTTATGATTATGCGCACGCGCTATTCGCGATTATCCCTACGCACACGATATTTATTGGGACGATCCCACATTAATAAACATGAAAAACTTACGTGTCTGTTGGGGAGATCTTTACGCCGCTCTGACAACGCCTACAGACGGCCCGAGTCGAAATTTACCTCCTCCTTTAGAACCTCCAACATCCTCTTTTTGAGGTTTTGAGAGTGCCTAGAGAGGATCAAATCGCATAGAAAATGAGATCCTCTTTAGCGCCTAAAACTTGCAGAAAACAGACAAATCGCACCTATCGAGGCTGAAATGAGGATCTTACGAGAACCTCATTAAACCCTCGCTTACACTCGGCCGCCTGTACCCGTGTCGAAATTTTCCACTTTTATCCCGGGCCTGGTTTGGATTTCCGTCAGGGCAAATTGGCATAATAAATATAGTTTATTATCTATAAATTAGCAATTAAAAATCATCGATGAATTAAATTAATACCGTTCCATTATTTTTAAAAATCTTGCACATTTTCAAAAAAAAAAAAAAAAAAGTCATCGACCGGGACTCGAACCCACTATCCTTCAATTCGTGAATTCAGCACTTCTGATCCTCAAATAATTATTAAAAAAAAAAATTAACGCTCTGGGAATTTTTTTTTTTTACGAATGTTTCCGGCTTCGTAGTCCGGACGTTATTCCGTCGAAATTGATTTTTTTCCTACCTGAGATTTTAACTGAGACCTACCTAACGACCTATCTAACGACTGACATGCTACCACTACGCTATCGATTCCTTATGACTTTTTCGTATTTAAATGACATTAGTCTACAAGTTCTAATGGAAAAGCGCTGTCTCACCGGGTTGCATAGAACAGCGTGATCTTCAGTAAAAAGGTGATATACAGTGAAAAAATTTATTCAATTGTTGAATAACAAATGGGTTTCATAAGAACTAGGTGGACTGAAATTATAAAATTCATTTGTGGAATATTGAAAGTGTAAGCAGGACTGGATGGTGTAGAAAAAAATACAATATTCATGTAATCAATTTACTTAGGGTACTTTCGTTAACAATTACATTTATCAAGATCCATGTAGAGTTCAAAAATGAAAATTGTTATATGGGATTGTGAGACGATTTGCAAGGTGATAGTAAGTAAGTAAGGTGATAGTAAGTAAAGTGATAGTAAGTAAAAATTTTACTCACCTGTTAATTAACAATTGAGTTCAAAATGACTGCAGGCAATTAAAGTTTGAAAATTAATATCTCGAATCTTCATATTCTGAATAGAACAGAATTATATATACAAAAACCTTAATATTTATACAATTAATTTACCTTTTTTACGTTGGTTAACAAATATATTTCTTGAGAACCACGTGTAGTTTCAGCATCAAAATTTTTATGTAAGACTGTGAGTTTTATTTAATATAATAAATACATGTGAACAATAAAAATTTTAATTAAAAAAAAATTAATTAACAAATGGATTTCATAAGAACTAGGTGCATAGAATTATAAAATTCATTTGTGGAATATTGAAAATGTGAGCAGGACAGGATAGTGTAGAAAAAAATACAATATTCATGTAATCAATTTACTTAGGGTACTTTAGTTAACAATTACATTTATCAAGATCCATGTATAGTTCAAAAATGAAAATTGTTATATGGGCTTGTGAGACGATGTGCAAGGTGACAGTAAGTGAAAATTTTACTCACCTGTTAATTAACAATTGAGTTCAAAATGACTGCAGGCAATTAAAGTTTGAAAATTGATATCTCGAATTTTCATATTCTGAATAGAACAGAATTATGTATACAAAATCCTTAATATTTATATAATTAATTTACCTTTTTCACGTCACTTAAATATATTTCTCGAGAACCACGTATGGTTTCAGCATCAAAATTTTTATATAGACATGTAAGACTGTGAATAAGGCGATACTAAGTTGAGGCATTGGCTATAATTATTTTCCTATATTCTATTTCAGTATTATATTTAATATTTTTTCGCATATTGCAAATGTAATTGTACGTGTTGCTGAAATAGTATATTGTGCATCAAGGGCGTAAAGTGGGCTTTTTAGACCGAGTACTGCAACCACACGAGGTCAAAAAGCCCACTTAGTCCTTGCATGGTGCACACTATATTTTTTGTTACACATGTACTGATTTCTGCGTTTTTTATGCTCATGTATTAGTCCAGTCAAATGGTGCCTCAAAAAGGGTCCTCTGTGCATTTTGGGTATTAGGTAGCGATTTTTTTTTTTCATTTTGTAGGGGATCGACCATGAGTGTAAAACTCAGTTTCCGGGATTCTAGCAGGTGAGGAACGACCGCCATCTTGAAGTTAAGGGTGTAAATATTTTTTTAAATTTATCTCCGTAACCATAAAGCTGACAAAAATTTTGTAAAGAGCTTATTTGTACCTGATAAAATTGTCTACAACTTAATTCCATAACTTCTTGCGCTAAAGTTAATAATAAAAAAGTTATAAACAAAAAAAGATGATGAATGAGAAGGTAAAATACTTTGAGGCCAGATAATTAATTAATTAAAAATCTTACAATAAAAATACCTCTTACCTTTTTTATGCAGCATTTCGTAATAGACAATTTGACGGATTTAATTTTTTTATTTGGTTTGTTTTTCTTTAATTTTTTAGCGTTGTGATAGTCCAGTGTCAAATGGTGAAACTGTGCAAAGCCAATGAAAATCAAACCAAATAAAAAAATTAAATCGGTCAAATTGCTTATTACGAAATTCAGCATAAAAAAGGTAAGAGATATATTTGCACCGGGCGTTATGAGTATTTGATATAATGTATAAAATTATGATTCTGGAGGACTTCGAGGTTCAAAATGAGAGCTCGAGAGTGGGCCGGACGTTATGAGTATCAAAATGGTTGCTAAATCATGAAACCAGAGGACTTGGGAGGCCCTAAATAGGAGCTCGAGCTCGAAGAGCATAAAAGAGGCTTTAAATGGTTGCTAATTTTCGACTTTGGAAGACTTGGAGGTGCAAAAGAGGAGTTCGAGGAGCAAATGGGATATGAAGAGGATGTGTTGGATGCTAACAGTATTAAATGAGGCGTAAATTTCGACTCGGGGGTGCACGGAGGGGCACGCGCGCACACACACGCACACACGCACACACGCACGCACGCACGCACGCACGCACACACACACACACACATACACGCGCGCGGGCGCACGCAAAAGCGGACTCGCTATGCATCACCACACTCTTCCTCCTCGGCGAACCCTTCATCGGGGTACCCCCGATCGTAGGGTATTTTGCCACCGAGGGCATCTATCAAAATGCCCCCTAAATCCCGACGATCAGGGCCCCGTAGGCGTATACATGGTGTATCGCGACTACGGTACACTATGCGAGCCACCATAATGGGTTCGCTGAGGCACAGGCCTTCCAAAAGGGCCATGATGCCATCGTCGTCCACGCCAGCCAGGCCCATCAATCAACATACGACACACTAGAGTGTTAGCATGGCGAACAACGGTTCCGGCTCGTATAGGTCCGCAACCTCGAAATATTCGGTGTGCCCCTCGTCGATGAGGCGTACCTCCGTGAAGCTGGCATCGTAGGAATAAACTACCTCCCGCGATACATTATCGTACCGCACCGAGCGACGCATTACGTTCCCGCCAGCAGATCATCGGCCATAATACGGTTGCCTTTTTGTTATGCGATATAAAAATCGCACAACAACTGGGCCAATTGTTCATACGCGTCCACCATTTCAGCGGTGCGTATGATTATGAATTGCGCACTTATGACGCCAACCACGCGACACCAAAACGCTCTCGTGAAGGTCTTCCCTGTATTACGGATACATTTTATTTATTTTTGGTTTGAATCGAAATTTCTCGCGCATGATCTGAATTCTTTGACTGCTCCATAACGACTGAAGTCTACGGGCCATAATATACAGCAACAGAGAAGATGCTGTTTCTATAAACCCTCAGGGCATGGACTGGGTTACCGTAACCCGAGCGAATTTTAAAAGTGGCGGCATTTTGGAAGAAGTCGATGGAGGGGGCCCGGACCGGGAGGGGGGGGGGGGGGCAGTTCAGGGGGCAGTTCAGGGGGGGGGGGGCAGTTCAGTTGGCAGCGTCAGTTTGCGCTTGCTGTTCAAGCCATACAATTTGAAAATTTGGAGTCGGGTAGTTTACACCCAGTCCATACGGAACGTTGGAAAATCCAACATTTGTGAAAATTAATAATTCTCCGAAACGGTCGAGTGATGGTGATACGGTCTGTTTTCAGTTAAAAAAGTTATTTAAAGTAAAATATCAGTGTTAAAGACAGCGTGAAACGGAAGGCGTCGTTTCGGGGTCTAGCGTTGTTGCGTCTATTTTTAAGCATATTATGCACTAGAATATACTGGTATGTACAATGACACTATTTTCAATGTTTTTAGATAGTATTATATCGAATATTATGTATTCTAATATTTATTTTATTTATTTATTATTATAGTGTATTTATCGTAAAAATGACGACGCGTCGGAGAACTCGGAGCATTTCAGCTCTTGAAGAGCTGTATCGAGAAAATGGAGAAGACAGTGCGACTGACAATGTCAGTGACACAGATGATGCCGAGGACGAACAAGCTGAGAGTTCCCACGCTTCGGAAACCGACGCTGACAGTGGTGACTCAGATGAGGAATCAGTGGAAAAAGAGGGGTCTGCAGCGGCCCAAACAATAGGCGCTCCTCCAGAAAAGCGAGGCGAGCCGTCATACCTGCGCTCCAAAAGTGGGCACAAGTGGTCCCTCTCTGCGCCAGAGCAGAGAGGTAGGAGATCACAGGTTTTATATGAGCATGGACGTACAAAATATCTGGACGGAGCCTTTCCCCGCGGGGGTGAAGCCTCAAGGGTGAGGGGAAAGAAATTTTGCTGCCACGGATATGACTAACCAAGATGGCGGCGGCAATACTATTTTATATATATTGTGACGGTACGACCATCCGAGCGACATACCAAGCGCACGGAGGGCCGGAACGTCGCAGTAAGGACCGCCTATTTATCCGGCCCGGATAAAGGCGGGCAAACATCGCGGAAGAGCAAAAGTACCTCCTTATTACGCGGGGCTAACTCTCTCTCGGTACCTCTCATCAGAACGAGTACGGGGGGAGAGAGTGCGCTAGGACCCGTCTAAGGAGAAGGAGAACGTGATGAGCACGCGAGCGCACGAAACCGACGCGAACCAGATATAACTGGATATTATGAATCACCGCTCTAATTTCCAGATTTATCCATGTACATAAATTCTGCGAAATTATAGGCGAAAACAATTCGTGGAATCTCGTGACGCTCGTCACCAAAATTCCCACTCAATACTGACCAGCCTATCAGATCATTGCGCTGGTCAGTACACAAAAACCTATTTAAGAACCTGACAAACAAGACTCGCTGTCATTAAGCAGTCATCTCTTGTGAGCACTACACGTGGCAGATTTTACTCTGCCACAATTCTCGACATCTTTACCACTCTTGAAGCCCGGAGAGACCCGACGTCTCATCGAGGACTTCAAGGAACACCCGACCATAACGCGATCTCCATCGTGTCTCCAATCTCGAATCGGCCACTGAATCGTCTTTTTAAAGACGATTCAGTTATAACGTAAACTCGATTCGTCTTTGTAAAGACGAATCGTACGACAACTCATTCTCAATAAAGACTTACAGGTACTAGGGAACCCGTCTCGAGTGAAGCCCTGGGCATTGCGCCCAGAAGTTGGATCTTGAGACGGGTGAACGTCTCAGAACACCTCCGACCCCTAGGTAGGGCCCTTCTAGCCGTGTGAAGCCCCAGCGATTGCCGCTGGAAGTTGGATCACGGCAAGAGGCAAATTTTGTTGGAAAACCGTCATATAAAAACAGTCAGCGCACTCTTAGAGTGCGCACGCTCAATAATAATTTCACTAAATACGCGGCGACGTCGACCCACGCATTCTCGGCAAGACAGCGTGATTAACAAAGCATCACCCGCGCCTCAACGTGACGACGTGACAAACACCAAACGAACCAACCCGACTTGTCCTATCCTGGATAATAAAATATGCGAACCATCTAACGAACTCGTTAACTCGTTCAAACGTAGATTCTTTCCTCTCATTAACATTACCTTCTCGAAAACAAACCTTTAGGCTTCCCCTTTTGGCTAACGTTTCCGTCGTATTGCAAAGCGACAATTCACAAATAAAAGAACACTCAAATTTAGACTCCTTACGTGTTACTCTCGCTTCTCGAGAGTAAAACAAAAGAGCTCACTTCCGCCTCACGGAATTGAGACAATTTGGACCCATAATCCATTTTTCAATGGCCGATGATGAAGGGTCAACCAACGCGCAGCACTCATGCTCATAGTCGTGGTTAGCACTCTGAGGCCATCTCGAAAAACACATAAAAATTCATGGGCCTTCTGCCTATTTTCAAACATAAAATGAAATTCTTATTCCCAGCTGTTCCTTTCGAGTCTGTACTCGTACTCTGCATACAGTCGATCACCGACACGTAAACACAAATCTAAAAATAAATTTGTCGCTCGCCTCACGAGCGACAACAATCGAGAGAGAACGATAGTCACGGGAGTTGCCTCGCGCTACTGTCCGTTCACAAAACACGATAATGTCACAATATATAGGTTATATATATAGGTCTAAATCTGACTAACCAAGATGGCTGACACGGGTTTTCTCCTCACCCCTGTGGCTTCACCCCCCTCATCGAAAAAGGTACTTTAGGCTCCGTCCAGATATTTTGTACGTCCATGTATATGAGCCTGCTACTAAAGGTAATGCAATGAATGCCAGAACTCCAGTTGAAGCGTGGAGTGTTTTATTTTCTGATGACAACTTAGAAATTATTATCAAATATACTAATGAAGAAATACACAGGAATATCGATGCTCTCAAAGAAAAAGAAATAAGAATTGATACAACAGTTCACAAAGTTACAGACATTGTTGAATTAAAAGCTGTTTTTGGTTTATTATATTATGCTGGTGTTCAGAAATTGAGTAAAAGTAAAACGATCAACTGGTGGGGCATTCATTGCATGCCTTTATTCAAAGCAACGATGCAGAGAAAGCGTTTCACATTTTTATTGCACTGTTTACGCTTCGATGATGAGAATACTCGAGCCGAGAGGAAAGCAATCGATCGCTTTACACATATTCGAGAAATTTGGGATTTATATGTTGAAAAGTGCAAAAATAATTACGAACCAGGCCCAAACATTACCATTGACGAACAATTGCTTTCCTATCGAGGTCGTTGTATTTTCAAAATGTACATACCGTCGAAACCAGATAAGTATGGTTTCAAAATTGTCTCCATGAATGATGCAGTTACTCACTACATGATGAATGCGGTTCCTTATTGCGGAACTGTGACTGGAAGGTTAGATGGTGAACCTATTCCAACCTACTATGTAAAAAAAACTAAGCGAACCAATCCATAACACAGGACGTAATATAACTTGTGATAATTGGTTCTCATCATACTCGCTTTTCGAAATGATGCAGAATGAGTACAATTTGTCTCTAGTGGGAACGATAAAAAAAAACAAACGAGAAATTCCAGCTTAATTCAAAAGTGTATCGAAAGGTACTCCAAATATTCGATTTTGTTACTTGGATAACAAAACTTTACTTTCTTACAATCCAAAAAAAAAAAAGAAACTTGTACTGGCTTCATCATCATTGCATCGGACAGGCAAAGTAGACAAAGAATCTGAAAAACTGGAAATAATCCTTTTCTACAATTGGACAAAGGGTGGCACAGATAGTTTTGATCAAAAATGTCTTCTGTATGCAACGGCTAGAAAAACGTTGAGGTGGCCTATGAGAATGTTGAATGGGATGTTAGATCAAGCTAATGTTAATTCTTTTATTTTATACAATTTGAATCAAAGTAACTTACCAATGAAAATAATGGAATATATAATGGAGTTATCAATGCAACTTATAAAACCTTTATTAGTTAGGAGATTGGCTACTCCCACTTTGCGCATCAATCTGCGTAATATGATCGAAGATTTTTTGAGAGCTGGCGATGCACCAGAGGAAATGGACATAAGGCATGAATTGCTTGATAATAAAATGTCCAAACAGAAACGCTGCATCTTATGCCCTAGTTCGCTTGACCGCAAAACATTTTACAAGTGCTTACAATGTGATAAGCCCATGTGCAAAGAACATACGGCTAAGATATGCTGCGAGTGCGCAAAATAAAAGTTTAAGTCCTTTACTCTGTAACGTCCGCCAATGGTTTCGATTAAGGAAACCAGTCGCGACGTTTTTCTTATAAAAGCATTGAAAAGATACAACAGACCCATTAGCGCGAAAGACACAATGGACCCAAGCGTACCGTCATTAGGCCCTAATAAAGTAATTTACGCGTACTCCAGTCGGAATATAATTGCCAGACCCATTAAGGAGCATTAAAGTCTAGATGAAGAAGCAAACAGAAATTTCCAGGGAAAAACCCAACATTTAAGAATGACAAAGAAGAAAAAGAAATAGAATAAGGCGCCTAGAATATTCGACGTAACTCTCAAGAATATTCTAGAACATTAAATTAAAACATTTGATTTAGTTATCCATTTTTTTTTCCTTCTCTAACAAAACATTTTCGCATTCGTCAAGATAAACTTTAAATATAGAAAGAACAAGTAAAACACCCCAAATAAACAATAGCTGAACAAAAAGGAACGAGTGACTACAAAGCGACGACGAGATAAATAAATTTGTGGTTAACAAAAAGAACAAAAAAAAACAATAAGCAAGATAAAAATAGGATAAATAAATAGAATAAAAATTTAATAAATAATTAACAAATATAAAAAATTATAAAATTGTGGAGGGAGATGGGCGTCCCGAAACAATTTTGGGGACATGGAAAATTTCACCCAAAGTTGAAGAAAGGTCCCTGTGCGGAGGAGAGGGAGAAAGCCCCGAAGCACCGGAACGGGGAGTTTGGAGGGAAACTTCGGGTCGAAGTTACATGATTGGTCCCGAATTTTCCGCCCAAGTTCCGGAGGGCACAACCTCCATTAGAATACTATTTAAGCTCGCGCACTGCACTTTTAGTCGGTCATTTTTCGTTTTTCAACCATAGTATCCACCGGAGAAATCTCCACGACATTTAGTCCATTAATAAAGTAAAGTTCAAAGTATCAAGAAAAAAAAACAAGAACCTTATAACCAGTTTAAGTAAGAGTAGTACGCAATAAAGTAAACTAAAGGAAAGATAGAAATCGAGGAGAACGACAAAAAGAGCAGTGCCTGTTTGGAGTAAGTAAAAGACTGTTATCGAGTTTCGAGCTTAATCTCACACGTTTAGTTTAATAAATTTTGTTTGATATATTAACCCCATTGCACAATTTATTTTTTTCTCTCAACCCTGTGTCGATCGAGAGATCGTCCTAAATAGGGAGTGAGCCGCGACTTTCGGAACTTTGTTTTCGCATGCATTTCTCAAAGTTATAAAGTGATAAATCTAATTTTCCTCAAGAGACAAATATTTCAGTATTGAAATTGCGTTCGAGTAACAGAAGTTTATATTTAATTCTGTTTCCTTCTTGGCCCAATATACGAATTCCCTGACATAACAACTCATTTAAATTTGCCAATTTTTGACAGTTTCTGTAGAATTTAAGTTTATTTTGCAATATCCACATGTACTTTGACGATTATTCAGTAAAAAAAAATTGTTTAAACAATATATGTTGTTTATTTATGTCATACTCATCAATATTATCTATAACAAGTATTTTCTACATTATAAATTTTTTTTTTACGAGATTTATAATAAATTGGTTAGATAACTTTTTTTTCGCTACACCAAAAAACGCCTACTTTCGTACTTTGAAGAAAATATATATTTTGAAACGAGTTGAAAAACGAGTAATACCATTTCAAAGTACAACTCTTTTGCTTTCCGAAGCCACCTGTTAAATGTCAATATGTTTTTTTTTCACAAAAATATAAGCTTTTGAAAAAAAAAAAAATTTCATGAAAATTTTTGGAATATCGCTTATATTTTAAACTATAACTTTTTTTGGTGAAAGAATATCATAATTCTGAGTGAAACATCACATTTGTGAGAAAATTTCCGATCGATTGAAAAAAAAAAGTTTTCTTTGATGAATTACAGCCAAATATACAGTCGATCAAAGTTACCGGGTTACGGTAACCCGTGTCCATACGGACCGTTATATTTTTATAGTCCATACCCTGAGGGTTAAAGGTGCGATCTTCAAGAAATGCATGATCCGCAAAAAATGCACGTGGCCCGTGTAAATGATCCCTTTGTAATTAATATAAAAGTAAACAGTGCGCGGAGACACGACTGTCTGTTTAGCCTATACAGTATCTTTTTTATTTCGCGTCTTTCGCGAGCTCCGTGGTTCAGCATATATAAAAGTGCCGTGGCCGACGGCCGACACCGATGGAATTTATTCTATGTGTTTAATCTGCAAACCCGGTGGTTCGGATCCCACCAAAACAAATGCCCAAAAACACCTTTCTGTGATGGGTGGGTGGTCGGGGTACGGCTCTGGAGGACTCCCGCAGCGGTTCTTATCGCTCGGAAGGTGGCCGCTTAGCCGTGCACTGACTTACCCACTGAATCACAGTAAAGGAGGAGCTCGCTTAGGTCTCCTCTGGAGACCGCGCTTGAGTTTACTCGCGCGGCCACCAGGGGGGAACTAGGGAGACTCCGACCTGTATCGGCGGAAGGTTTTCTGCAGCTTCCCTCCGTCCTCGGCGAATGCGATACAGGATAAAATGGTGAAGGAGCGATGCGGCTGCAGACGTATGATCGCGAGGAGGAGTAGGTGGTGATAATAATGGTCGGAGCAGGCGGTTGATGGTCGGAAAGTATACGAAATCACCACCCTTGTAAGAACCCCCCAGAGGGGATGTGCAAGTAAAACTCGACATTATTATTTACTAAGGGTGCGTAGGGCGCTACGCGCCCTCACTTAGGTTTGGGTTTGGGTTTGGGTTGATCATTCTTTTCAAATTGGACACCCGGTATAAGCTCAATTCCTGAAACAACGGCGGCGGCAGCGGCGATATATCTTTATATTATAGAAAGATATATATATATATATATATATATATATATATATCTTTCACAGTACACAATCTTTTAAAAATATTTTAACAATATAACAAAAACATAGCTAAAACATTTTGAAAAACTTCAATATAAATGTTTTTCCATGTAGTATCATTGCTCCCATTCTCTCGCATTCTCACTCAATCTCTCTCATTCTCTCTCATTCTCTCTCAATCTCTCTCAATCTTTATCAATATGTCTCTCAATCTCTCTCATTCTCTCTCAATGTCTCTCAATCTCTCTCATTCAATCTCTCACAGTAGCCAAAGAGCTAAATAAATACCATATCTCTCTCCCTCTCTCTCTCTCTCTGTAATCCGCTCTATGGGCTAAACCCCAGAGTGAAATATATTAAATCAAATCAAAATCAAATCAAATCTCTCTCTCTCTCTCTCTATCTCTCTCTCTCTCTCTCTCATTCCCTCTGAATCTCTCTGAATCTCTCTCATTCTCTCGCATTCTTCTCTCAATCTCTCCCAATCTTTCTCGTTTTCTCTCAGTCTCTCTCAATCTCTCACATTCTCTCCTCCTCTCCTCTTCTGGAGGAAGCCAGAATTGAAAAACGCAATTGCACAGTTAGGTAGCTTTGTGAACGGGATAAAATAATGAAGAAGCAATGTGTGAATTTTCAATTTGCACGCTTTTTGTATTTGTAACCATCTCCGGATATTCTTTAGAACATACCCAGTGTAATATTTTCTTCGCGTTTAGGTTTAGATTCACGTCTGTTTACGTTAGTTATGTTGGATATGCCTTTTTGATACATGTCTGCTTTATAAATTGGAGGGGTGAGAGCAATTATCAAAAATTCCCAGCATGTTAAATACACTTGTATGCCCATTTACGTTTCAGGAAATAAAAGTAATAACGCTTCGAAGGATGACATCTTTCCACAAAAAAGTGGTACAGATGAAAAAGAAGATGGAGATGAAGTCATCACTGGATCAAGCTCCGATAGCTCATCTAGCTCCAGCAGCAGCTCGAGCTCCGACGAATCGTAGTTTTATTGTTTATTATAAATATTTTATTTTTAAAGATTCAGTAATAAAATTAAGGTTCAGTATTTTTAAAAGATAAAGTACAGTCACCGATACTAATTGACACTGGCAAACGCTCCTCTTTATCTAAACGCGGGTGCGAAGCGCTCCATAGCCGCAATAATCCGCTACTTTCCTAATAAAATGCAATCCTAATCCTGGGGGTAAACTTTTTACGCTACGGATTTATACTGATACTTTCAGGCTTATAATTATTTGCAATTACAGATACATTCTCGTAGGATTCAGCGGTCGTCCATATAGAGGCCGGTCCAACGAATTATTATTCGGAAAAATCTGATTCAACCGGGTACACGTTCGAGCGGTTTATTGTGATTTATTCTAAGGTCCATCCAGAGGGTGAAGTGCGTTCATACCGATACATGTAAATATATGATAATTAGCAAAAGTCGATGCATTCTCTTGTAGGACCCAAGGGTGTCGTCCACGTAGAAACCGATCCGAAGCATTTTCACAAAAGAATCTGCTCGTTAGAAAAGTCCGATTCCAACGGGTTCATGTTTGATTTGTTTTTCGTGATAATATCCAAGCCTCAACTTGAGAGTAAATCTCATATATACCGATGCATAGACATATGATAATTTGCAAAAACGGATTGATTCTCGTAGAACCCAAGAACCATCCGTATAGGACCGATCCGAACTATTTTCACGTTAGTGAAAATAGTTAAAACTGTTTGTTAAAACAGTTTCGCTAGGAAAATTCGATTCAAACAGATAAATGTTTGATCGGATTCTTCTGATGAAATCTGAGCCTTATTCTAGGGGTAAATCGCATACATACTGATACATGCAGAGATATTATAATGTGCAAAAACGGATGCATTCTCGTACAGCGCTAGGGTTGCCATATATACTGATTCAGAGTATTTTCATCTAAAAAAGCGTTCGTTAGGAAAATCCAATTCAAACAGCTACACGGTCCCAGGTATTTTCCGATTAAATCTGTGCCTTATTCTAAGGGTTAATCTTTCACACTACGGATACATACCGATACATGCTGATAAATAATAATTTGTAAATATAATTATATTCCTGTAAGACCCGTCACTTTCGGATACAACAATGAAACAGTTCCAGTAGGAAAATCCGATTCGACCAGACAAATGTCTGACCGGTTTTTTCTAATAAAATCTGAGGCGCATCCTAGGGGTAAATCGCATACGTGCAGAGATATAATAATGTGAAAAAAAGGTTAAATCCTCGTAGAACACCACGGTTGTCCATACGTAGAGACCCATTCAAAGCGTTTTTATCTAAAAACGGGTTTGTCAGGAAAATGTTATTCAAACAGATACACGGTTGCTGATATTTCCCGATTGAATCCGTGCCTTATTTTAATGGTTAATCTTTCACACAATGCGTACTTACTTATACATGCTGATAAATAATAATTTGGAAATACAGATACACTACCGTTCATAAGTATGGAAACACTCGCCCCAGATCCGAGCCACACAAGAATTGTATCGCTCTTTGAAAAATGATGATATCTCAATTTCCCAAGCGGCGTTCTAAAGAGGACATATTTAGCTTCATTTACCTTTTTTGGAAAAATTTTTGCGATTTTTTTTGAGCCCGGTACGCACTTTGAAAGATGGTAATTTTTTGGCTTTTTTTGGAGTGCGATGGGCAAACGGGTTAAATGAAGTTATAATGGAGTTAGACTTGATATATTTTAGACTGATCGTTTATTGGCACGTATATTCGGGAGTGCACGTCCGAACTGATTGACTGTTAATGATGAACTGCAGTGCTAATGAGGTGAAGGAAGGAGAGGACTTAATGAGAGTGGAGGGGATGTCGTCAAGACAGAGGAACAAGGCCCGTGGGACCAAGGGCAAACTGGTGGTAAGGTGCTGACGGTTGTGAGATTGACCGGAAAGGAGTATTAGGTTTAGCTGATATGTAAGGTTTAAGCGTGCGAGTGGACTGGTAGCGAGAGTAAAGTTGATGAGCTGGCGTGGGAAAGGAAAACAGTTTTTTAGGCTATAGGACGGGGCCGTTACACTCCCCTTCTTACAAAACGATGCTCCGCATTGGGATGTACAATAATTCGTTTTACAATAATATTTTAGTGTTCTGATTTTATATAGTGAAAAATTGATTCGATATAATGAAATGAGAAAGAACGTGTCTGTTATATTTTCGTAAATGGTTTTGTTTGTGTGTATGTATTTTGTGTTTCTTCTGTCTAATGGCTTCAGGCTGTTGGTTTGACTATTATGTCGCGTGGATTTTTGCTTTCTTGTCCATTGGCTTGTATCGAATCTGTGGGTATGCTTGTCTGTTTCGACTATGAATTCTCTTGAATTTTTCCTAAGTGCTGAGATCTGAAACTGACTGAGTTCATTAGCTTTTGTGTTAGTGGTGAGTGGTTTGTTATATTGGAAGGGTATGGTCTGTAAGGTATCCGTAAAAGTAATCATACGTATTGCGCAGAAATATTTGACTATAAGAATTCATGATTCCTTTGTGCTTATGTGTCCTTCAGGTTTAAAATTTTTCTGTTTAGTTGGTTATGATATATCCGATTTTTCGATTGCCGTTGCTTTTTGTTTATTTGATTGATGATTATCCTGAAACAGTCTAAATTCTGATTAGCTTTAAGGTTAGTAGGAGGAAAGGTGTGTTAGGCTGGATTTGGGTGGTTTGATTCCGTTGGTCCTTGTGATGACTGAGCGATACACCTTGTTTACATGGTTAATGTTTATGATTTATTTGTTATTTTGATTACATGAAATATCTGTAGCTATCTTTTATAAAAAAATGTGTATGCGTATCCATTAAAATAATAGTGCTTTTTTTTATAACAATTATATGTATATTAGTTACCACTTTTTCGTTTTAGATTGACATGACGGTTTTAACTGTAAAATGCCTGAATTTTCTATTGTTTTGATTTGTGTTTCGTGGTTATCGCAGATGATGAATAGGCTTTCGATCATAGGTGGTACGTATAGGTGCCATTTAAAAACAAAAATCTTCGAAGTTTTCAGTAATACCAGAGACTAGTAGAGAGATCGCCAACGGTCGCCCTGCGGGTGTAAAGCTGGTCAGGGGGGATTAGTCGTGGAGGGGGTAGTTCGCGTGGACATTGACTCGGGCGGTGTGGCAGATTTTCAGTCAGCTGTGTGCACATTGGAGTGAAAACGCAGATATATGGACACGGACCACGGACTGTGAACCGTTTTGGCCGTTTCGAACCGCGATTCACGCGTTTGTTGTAGAAGACAAAAAATGTGAGAGCTGCCCTTTATTTATACACTAGATTATGTCTTGATGACAAAAGACGAGTCTTTATCTCAAAATTTAGTTATAATATGCATTCATTTAAGTATATATCACAAAAATTGTCGTGCCTGTATTGCGGAAAAATATGCTCATCGATACGTTACTGCGTCAGAGACGACTTTTTCATTCTAGCATCCACGTTTTGGCAATATTATTGTTTATATCATATCTAACTCGACCAAAGTGACATAAAATTAAATTAATTGGCGGTTTAGCCTCCTGTAGATGAACATAATCCGGTAACCAACAGCATATGTGTACACAGGTCGTGGCAGTGGTCATTGCGTCCGTGACTGCTATCCTGTCGGTCTTAGAATCGAAACCACGAGGGGCATTTTTTTTCGGAATTGACATATTTTTATTTTGTATATTAAGTAATACGATGTTTTTTTTTTTTAGTAAATAAATGGTATATATACTGTTATTATGACGAATCTTTGCTACAGGAAAAATATTTGATTTAATTACTCTGTATTCTTCAAATATTCCTGTCAAATATTTCTCAAAGAGGTATCCCAAAAAATAGGCCTATTTATTTTATATCCTAAACATAAGGAATCTTTTACCAAATCTTTAACCCCGCAGATTTACGGAGTAAAATATACGGCATAAATGGTAATCTCAAGAAAATTAACGTGATTAAATTTTTTAGACCAATAATAATTGGATCCGCTAAGTATAAAGTCTATTTATTTATCTATTTATTTATATTATTTATTCATTTATTTATTTATTTCTCGGATAAAAACCCTTTTACGAGCGTAAATGGACTTTTTTACAAATTAAAATATTTATATTGATAAAAAAGAAGTACACATCGAAACGAGCGTCAAATCGTATATCAGAGGCATGTCAGGGAAATAATATGCACTCATCATTCGACAAGTTACTATAGGAGCCTATTATCGAACACGTTTCACCGTGATTTATTTCCCTGACGAAATTACACGCACACACACACACATATATATGTCCATATGGCACATTCCATGATTCCTCAGCAAGCTCTAGAATTTTCCAAAAAAGATAAAAAATTTGTATTTCTTTGCCATTCTCGCATCTTATTGTTGTATGTGATAAAGTCAAACGTGCACGCACACACACACACGCACACATACATATGTCGCATTCCACGTCAACTCAGCCACCCCGTTTTTTTTATTGTCCCGAAAAAATTATTCAGTATGGGAATTTCAAAGGACAATATATCCATGACATTTTACCAAAATTTCATCCCCCCACTATTGTTGGTTCTCGAGATAATGATTAATGAAGTCTCAATTTTGTAAAAATCATAGCTTCGTAACGGCTGATCGGATTTAAACGATTAAAGGAAAAATCTTTTTTATTTTTTTGCCCTTTTCGAAAAAAAATATGCCGTTATCGGGTAAAAGCTCATTAGAGAGTTTTCGGGGTAAATTGACAAAAAACAATTTTTCCCTCTTCACTGATGCCCTTTTCCATCTTAAAAAAATCCCGTGGAGTTGCGTCTTGCCCCTTCTAACAGGAAAAAAAAATAGTGAGTGGAATTCCGGGTACCCCTTTCGTAGAAAGAACAAAAAAAAATCAAAAAATTACCCCTAAAACTGTCTAATACGTTTTTCTCCGACGACGACGTATTTTTTTTTTAAGGGCAACAAAGATAAAAAATATCCTTTTTTAATCATTTAAATCCGATCAGCAGTTACAAACTTATAATTTTTGTAAAATTGAGAATTCATTAATCATTATTTCGAGGGGCAACAATAGTGGGGGGATGAAATTTTGGTGCAATGTCATATTGTCCTTCGAAAGTGTAGAAATAGCTGGTTGTTTTAGACCTTTGCCTGGTTGTTTAGACTCAATTGCTTTAGACTTGTATGAATTTTTTTTTATTTATCAAATAATCAAGGTTTCAGTATACAAGATCGATTCATACTTATGAATGAATTATGAAAATAGGCTTATTTTGTGGCATTCCAATGTGTACAACTTCCTTATGAAATATTTGACATGAATATCTAAACAATACAGAGTAATTAAATAAATATATTTCCTGTAGCAAAAAGATTCATCAAAATAACAGTAGGTGCCGTTTATTTACTAAAATTGAAATATTGTTACTACAAAATACAAAAAAAAAAATAAATATTGAAAAACATATTAATTAAGAAAAAAATTGCGCGTGGTGTTTGCATAAATGTAAATAAATAAATAAATAGACTTTTTATACTTCGAGGACCCAATTATTATTGGTCTAAAAAATTTAATGGCGGTCATTTTCTCGAGATTACCATTTATACCGTATATTTTACTCCGTACATCTGCGGGGTGTGGGGTTAAAGATTTGGTAAAAGCTTCCTTATGTTTAGGATATAAAATAAATAGGCCTATTTTTTGGGATGCCAATGTATGCAAACTCCTTGAGGAATATTTGACAGGAATATTTGAAGAATACAGAGTAATAAAATAAAAATATTTCCTGTAGCAAAGATTCGTTATAATAACAGTATATACCATTTATTTACTAAAATTAAAACATCGTTATTACTAAATACAAAAAAAATAAATATTAGAAAAATATTAATTCCGAAAAAAAATGCGAGTAGTAGTTTCGATCCCAAGACCGACAGGGTAGCAGACTGTGCTCGCGGTTCACAGTCCGTGGTCCGTGTAACATATATATCTGCGTTTTCGCTCGATACCATGTGCACGCCACGCTCAGTCAACCTGCATTACCCGGGAGGCCAATGTGCACACAGCTGACTCAAAATCTGCCACACCGCCCGAGTCAATGTCCACGCGAACTACCGTTGTTCTAATCCTTATTGATTAATGTTTCCAATGAAATAGACTAATGTGTGTCTTTTTTTGTTAGTGTTTCTTTGCGAAAATATCTTGAAGTTTCGTTGCCGTTGATGTTCTTCGCTTTGTACGACTCGGGTACCGACGTTGTTGGTTGCATTTTGTTTTGTATGTGTTGTTCTTCATGGTACCTGTGCAGTTTGTCGTTATGTGTGTTATTAGGTTCTTTTCATTGGTTGTCGGCATATTTATTTTGGTTCTAATTTCCGTTCGGTTTTGTTCCTCTTGGTGGGGGGATTTCTTTATATCACTTGACCGACTTGACTCTCTTGTTGGTATGGCAGGCAATTCTTCCATTTGCGTTTCGACGTATGTTGTTTGGTCTTGGTCTTGATAAAGAGGTCCGTCGTAGTCGGTATCATCTGTTTGTTTTGTTGCGAAGTCGGGTTCTGCTGTTATTTTTTTTTCACCTCTTGCTCTATGCCTGGTTGTTCGTTATAGCATTCGTTATAGCATGTCCAGATGTATGGGACTTTCCTGTGTTTTTTCGTTCAAATGGTGCATTTTTTTCGTGGTCTTCTCCGTCCACGTTTGGCAACTAGTGGTGGTAATGAGGAAATTTTTTTTTTTTTTTTTTTTTTTTCGAGGTCTCCCAGGTTTGCGTTTTATAACCGCCGTCGATAGTTGAGATGGAGGTCTCTTCCATGATCTGCCTGGTCCGCGTTTAATGATCGGTGATGGTGCTGGGGCCGTTTGTATTTCTGGTGGAGATCGGAAGGTTGGTTCGATGTCCTCATAACTGGCCTGTTTCGACGTACTTGGTTTAAATTCCCACGAGGAAGTTGGACGTGTGGAGTACGATGTTGAAGGTTCCGATTGGAGTTGTTTTTCCACATTAATTGGTAATGTCCTCTTCTTCTTGCAGGTCCCGAGATGATGGTGGTGACCTGAAATTGGGTTGCGCGTCTGGTTGTTTCGCGCGTTTTCCGTCGCTTTTGTCGGATGTTGGTGACCGAAATTTTGGGATAACCTCTAGTTCCGCAGACTTTTCCTCTTTTGTTGCCGTTTCGTTTTCCATTTCGTTTGCCATTTCGTTATATGTGTCATTGTTTCTCACGACTCCTGGTCCTCCGTGAGTATTGTGAGTAGCAATGTTATCGTCGCATGTGGCTCTGGATCTTCCAAAGCGGTCACTAACGTCGATGATAGAGATCCGGGGTGGCGCACAGTGGGGAATTTTCACGAATTCCTGGCCAAAAATAAAAAAAAAAAATTTTCCATACAGGTATAACGGTCACGGGTATTTGTAGAGAACTAATTTCTGCGTAATTTCCCGTTTGACCCAACCTTTTACCTCTCATAGATGCTTAGATATTTCAGTTCAAAGTCGACCTTTGTTGGTGACAGTCGCGAGCGTCGACCGTGCTGTGTTTTGTAGCGCAACTTTGAACGTTTGTATACGGATAGTGGGAAGTGATAATTGATTCAAACAAAATGGATATTCTTCCTCAAGGTATGTAGAACATTTTGCCTATTTTACAATTAAAAAATATTTTTTTTGTCCATGTTTTCGTAGTCTAACGAGAATCCCGAAAAGTGCCTTCGTTCGAAAGTAAATATTGACTTTGCATAGACGTTTAGTATAGAATCCCGCGGAATCCCGCCTTCATTTTTTTTTTTAAATAAAGCTTAGAATATTAGCTTTCGAATGCCGCCTCACCGAGAGTGCGCAAAGGTGCGCGGCCTGGTCCAGAGCAATTTTAGTGCGCGTCCGCGTCATCCGATAAGTCAACCGCGCGCCGCGTGACGTGCCAGGTACTCGGTCAGCCGAACTGGGCTTACCTGGAACTGCAGCTGCGGGTCGACCGGTCGACCCTGACAATAGATTCGAAATATAAATATATATATACATACATATGTATATATATATATATATATACATACTTTGTAAGAATCGTCGTGAAAAATGCTGATACCTGATTTAGTTTACGTGGAATTTGTTTTCCAGAGGGAAAGGAATTTATTAGAAATTTAGTATTGTATTCGGAACGCCAACTCCACATTTTAATGAAGTATGACCAAATGCATAAAGGCGTATGTCTAATCCTCATTCGTAATACAATGCAATTTATGATTAATACTAAGTACAATTTCTTTTCAGGTTCAGGTGCTTCGCTTGTCTCATTCAAACGAAAGGAAATATTTTTAATTCTGAAAAAATATTTAACGTCAGAATATAATGAGCAAGTAGAATTATTGGAACGGGAATTATCGGAGAAGAGTCAATGTGTGATTAAAATCCACCAAGATGCCAGGCAGAATTTGTCCAAGTTAATTCATAAGATACGCATAAAATGGCAAGAGTCAGGAAGGAAGGAGACCAATTTTCTTCATAAGAATCAAGAGTGGCTGGAGATGGATATTGCCTTTCCTGCTGATTCGAAACCGAGTGACGCCAGCACACGTGGTCGTCCCTCAGTGGACTTTGCTGCATCAAGTGAGCGATCGAAACGACGAAGAACAGAAGAGTTGCGGCAAAATCATACCCCTGAGGAGTTGTGCTATGCAGCGCAAATGAGTCTCCGCTCTTCCGGAGACGTAAATTCGTCAAAAACGGTCAAGGACATTGCAGTTGAAACGCACGCACCTGCACCAACATCGTCAAAGGCAGTGCAAAATACACTATCAACAGATGAAGCTCTTTCGGTTATGGTCGAAGCCAAACTCACCAGACATCAATATAATATTGTAAGAGCATCGCTGAAAGGTATCAACTGTCCGGCATATCCAAATTACGAAGCAGTTAGAGAGGCCAAAGCATTATGTTATCCACCGCGGTCTAGTATAACTATTACTGAAAATTGTGCCGATATTAAATTACAAGACTTACTGGACCACACATGCAAGCGTCTTCTTCTTAGTCAGAGAGAAGTTGTGAAATCAGTGCATATGGAAAACTTGGCAAATGCGGAATTAATCTGTAAATGGGGGTGTGACGGAAGTTCTGGCCAAGGTGTATACAAACAGAAATTTGAGGATGACAGTAATTCCGACGCAAATATATTCCTAACGTCCCTTGTCCCGTTACAACTCGCATTTTTTGAGAGTGAATCTATGGACTCCGGTTGTAAACTTTTATGGAAAAATCCGAGGCCATCATCGCCTCGCTATTGCCGGCCTATAAGAATGCAATTTCTACATGAAAGTACGGAATCCACGAAGAATGAAACAGCGTATATTGAAGAACAAATCTCATCATTAAAACCATTGAAAATTGGAGTTGATGGCAGAGAAGTAACAGTTAGGTATAAAATGCTGTTTACTATGATAGATGGGAAAGTCTGCAATGCTGTTACATCTACGAAATCCGCACAAAGATGCTATTTATGTCAAGCTACTTCAAAAGAATTTAACGATCTTGATGCAATCCTGAAAAAAGAAGTGAATGAAGATAACTTGAAATTTGGAATGTCCACGTTACACGCATGGATCCGTTTTTTTGAGTCCCTCTTGCATCTATCTTACAAACTCGATTTGAAAAAATGGCAGGCACGATCCGAAAATGAAAAAAAGATGGTTAGCGATCGAAAAGCACAGATACAAAAATCTTTGAAATCTGAATTGGGGTTGATAGTGGATCGTCCAAAGCCTGGGTATGGGAGCACCAACGATGGCAATACAGCACGGCGATTTTTTGAAAACCACGAAATAACAGCAATGATAACTGGCTTGAACGAAGAACTTATAAAAAGATTTCACGTCATTTTACAAGTTATCTCGAGTGGGTACGATATCAACGTGGAAAACTTCAAAGAATACGCGTTGGAAACTGCGCAACTGTACGTGCGCGATTATCCATGGTATTATATGCCAACAACCGTGCACAAAATATTGATCCATGGAAATTTGATAATAGCTTCGGCTATTTTACCCATCGGACAATTGTCAGAGGAGGCTCAAGAAGCGCGAAACAAAGACGTGAAAAAATTTCGAGACGGATTTTCTCGTAAATCATCACGCGAGAATACTATGCAGGATGTTTTGAATTGGCTACTAGTGTCATCTGATCCATTCATAACAAACCTAAGGAAACTGCCTCAAAAAAAGTCACAGCAATTGTCTGCAGAGGCTATGAGGCTACTTGCTGAGCCGAATATGGATTGAATATGGATTGGAATAAGGATTAGGATTGAGATACTCTTTGTATTTTTCAATAATAAAAACTTTGTTTACCGTATTACGAGATAACAATTATTTTCCGTACATTCCCGAACCTACTGTATAATCTATTATTGTAGCCACTCGACAAACATAGTTCAGGCTCTGTGTTTTATTTTTCGAAATTTTGATGTATTCGCAATCAGGGAACCCGAAAACATCGGGAAAATAGATTTTTCATCGGATTTATTAAAGAATTTTGGTTCGAACCAGCCATATTTGAGTCGCCATTTTGTTTTTTGAAATTTTGATTTTGGATTCGAAATCAGGGACCCCGAAAACATGGGGAAAGTAAATTTTCCGCTGGATTTATTGAAGAATTTTGGTTCGAACCAGCCGTATCTGAGCCGCCATTTTGTTTTTTGAAATTTTGATTTTGGATTCGAAATCAGGGACCCCGAAAACATGGGGAAAGTAAATTTTCCGCTGGATTTATTGAAGAATTTTGGTTCAAACCAGCCGTATCTGAGCCGCCATTTTGTTTTTTGAAATTTTGATTTTGGATTCGAAATCAGGGACCCCGAAAACATTGGGAAAGTAGATTTTTCGTTGGATTTTTTGAAGAATTTTGGTTCGAACCAGCCGTATCTGAGCCGCCATTTTGTTTTTTGAAATTTTGATTTTGGATTCGAAATTAGGGACCCCGAAAACATTGGGAAAGTAGATTTTCCGTTGGATTTTTTGAAGAATTTTGGTTCGAACCAGCCGTATCTGAGCCGCCATTTTGTTTTTTGAAATTTTGATTTCGGATTCGTAATCAGCGACCCCGAAAACATAAGTATACCAAATTTGGTGAAGTTCCGATCATCCCCTGATTTATGGCCAGGAATTCGTGAAAATTCCCCACTGTGTGGCGGCTCGGGGCTCGCATCTTTTACTTTTTGCTGCGTTGAGCTTTTTATTTCTTCTTTTTGTTGCTTCGTTGAGTTTTTTATATTTTCTTCTTTTTGCTGCATTGAGCTTTTTATATTTTCTTGTTGCTGCGTTGAGCTTTTTATATTTTCCTGTTGCTGCGTTGAGCTTTTTATATTTTCTTGTTGCTGCGTTGAGATTTCCATTTCTTCTTTGTCTGTATTTTCGCATAATTTCGTTGTATCCTCTCGTTTCCTAGTTAGTTTGCTTGGTTCGTTTGCCGTTTCTTTGTTTACCGTATCATTTTCCAATCCGTTTTCCTGTAGGCTGTCCTTTCAAATTTGCCGTGTCGGTTCCTGTTCAGTTTTCGTGAGTTCAATTTGTTCTTCTTCTTCAGACATTGATGAGTCGTAGTTGTTCACGTCGATTTTCGGATTGATTTTGGGTCGTGCACTCCCTTCAATTTCTTTCTGATTGTCTGATGTCATTTCTTGATCTGAGTCTGTGTCGATGTTTTCGAATTCTTCAGTTTCTTCCGGTAGTAATATTATCTTGTTCGATGCTGGGTTGCCAGAGGACTGGTCCGATGATGATGATCGATTACGTTTGTTTGAATCTTGCGATATTCTTGGTCTTTTTGTTTCGTTTTCTGATTCCTCCGATGATTGTTCTCGGGGTCTGATATGGAGAATTTCGACTGGATTTCGTGATAACGTATTTCGTATTTCGAGATTTTCGTCATTTATTGGTTTGGTGTTGAGCGCTCTTGTGATTCGCTTCGCGTCGCGCTGTCCCGCGAAGTTATACTCGAGTTTTTTGCTTGCTGTATTTCCGCTACGACTTTTGTGAGTTCGCGAATTTGGTCCTCAAGTCTTTCCGTACTTTCGCTACGTCGTTTTTGTGACTTATCGTTAGAGTATCTGTCGCAAGAATTATCTCGAGATCTGTTTCCCGAGTTACTGTAATAATTGTATGAGTCGCAATTGTAATGATTATTTTGGTATCTTCCGCGGTCGTGGTCGCGATACCTATCTCGTGAATTGTCTCTGTAATAATTTTGATGTCTGTCGCGCGAATCGCTGCGATATCTATGATCGGAATATTGTCTGTCGCGCGAATCGCTGCGATATCCGTGATCGGAATATTGTCTGTTGCATGAATTATCACGGTACCTATTTTGAAAATTTCGTCGCCTGTCATTTGAATCGTCGCGATATCTGTTTTGAAAATCTCGTTCTCTGTCGTTTGAATCGTTGTGATATCTATTTCGAAAATTTTGTTGGTGGTCGCGCGAATCGCTCCGGTACTTGTTTTGAAAATTTAGTGTGTTCGGGTAGAATGAATCTCTAAATCTTCTGCTCCGGTTTTCTCTTAATTCTTTTATAGTGACGCATTCTGCAGTAGAGTGGCTGTTCGTTTGGTGATATTCGCAATATTTTTGTGTTGTTTCCTGTCGTGTTTCGACGAAATGTACTTTCGCTGGCTCGGATTGTTCTATTTGGGTATTTTTGTGAGTTATTCGATTAAGATTTACTGTTCGCCGTTTCGAAAGTTCCTGTTCGATATTACTTGCTTCTTTTATTGCTTTTTCAAGGGACTGAATGTTTTGATTAATCAAGAAACTACCTATTTTGTCGAAAAGGCCTCTAACGAAGGCTCGTGTTACCGATTTTCTTAGTTCTGCTATTCTATTCTTGAGGTATTCTTTTTCGCTTTCCTGAGTGTAACATTCCTCTAATCTTTCTGTTATTCGTTTTAATATTACTCGTGTTCGTGTCGCGTATTCTGGTACTAGCTCATTATAATTTTGTGAAATTGTTTTTAATTCTAATTCGAGATCAAGTAGTTCGATTGGGGCACTAAAATTGTCTGTAAGATCGCGATCGTTAAGAAATTCTGTAATTGTTTCATGTGTTTTTGTTTCTGCGAAATCAAGAGCGGTTCCGTTTAATTTGTATTGTAACATGATAAGTAATCTCGCGTGTTCATTTTCGGGTAATATTTTGATTGCTCTTTTGCATGCTTTGATAAAGTGGTCGACAGGTATGTTTTTGTCATCGAATGTGGGGATTGGGTTATATACATCGCGAAAGGTGACGCCACTGTTTGACGGATCGTCTGAATTTATGTTTTCGGTATTTAAATTTAAAAAAAATGTATTTGTTGAATTTAGTCGTAAGCTCTTACGCTACTATGGTCACGTTGGATTAATTTTTGTAAGCGAGGGTTTTTCTTTTTATTGTATTTTATTTTATTTTTTATTTTATTTCACTATTCTTTCTTTTTTTAATTGATAGAAAATGGAGAGAGAAAACATTTTGAGAACGGGGATAAAATAAATAAATTCGTTGATTTTATTAAATTTGTTCAATTAATTTGGATGGAGAAAAAAAAAATTAAAAATTCAAATGGAATATCTATATTTTGCCTAACGTTGAAAAAGAGAGATCGAGTTGATGGAGTAACTGAGTCGCTCAAGAATACGCATGTAATAAGCCGTATCGGTCACGTGTCACAAGGGCTCGCAGAAGCATAAAATTCTTTCGCTTCTTTTGTACAAAATTTTATATTATAATAGATTTTGAAATATTTAATGGTACTTACATTACCGCGATGAGAAGAATGGCGATTTTCATATGGTTTTCGAGATTTCCGTGAGCGATATTTTCTCTTTCTTTCTTCCTTCCTTCCTTCTTTTCGATTATTTCCTTTCGTATATTTCTTAAATTCGGTCTCGATGGTGTGTATTGTTGAATGTGTGTTGCTTTAATCTTCTTGTTTTTCCGAATCAGGTTTTTTTTTTCTTCTTCACTTTCACAATTATATTATTTCCTTTGTATTTTTGAATGTCGTTGAATATATCGTTGTTCGCTTGTATTGTCTTTGATTTTTTTTTTGCTTTTCGGGTAGATTTTTTTCACTTCCAGGTTCACTTTCGTATGTTTTTGATTAATTCTTCGATATTTTTTTTAATATTAAAAAAAAAAAAAAATTTTGGTTGTGCGCGTGTTGATGGATCCCACTTCTGACACCAATTTGTGATGGGCAAACGGGTTAAATGAAGTTGAAATGGAGTTAGACTTGATATATTTTAGACTGATCGTTTATTGGCACGTTGGTATATTCGGGAGTGCACGTCCGAACTGATTGACTGTTAATGATGAACTGCAGTGCTAATGAGGTGAAGGAAGGAGAGGACTTAATGAGAGTGGAGGGGATGTCGTCAAGACAGAGGAACAAGGCCCGTGGGACCAAGGGCAAACTGGAGCTAAGGTGCTGACGGTTGTGAGATTGACCGGAAAGGAGTATTAGGTTTAGCTGATATGTAAGGTTTAGGCGTGCGAGTGGACTGGTAGCGAGAGTAAAGTTGATGAGCTGGCGTGGGAAAGGAAAAGAGTTTTTTAGGCTATAGGACGGGCCCGTTACATGGAGGGTGGAAATTTTCCCGCATACAGTCCGACCTCCCAATAAGAAACCAAAAGCCCCCAAGGGGAAGAGTTTTTCCTAGAATTCGGATACCCCCACCAGGCGCGCGCTCCGCACTCACTACCTCTGTCTGTCTCTCTCACTCTTTTCCCCATGCGATCCTCTCGATAAGAAACTCTCGAAAGAGTTCCAATTTGTTTACATCGCCCATGCAAAAACGCACACACACACACTCACGCACGCACGCACACATCAAATTACACTACAATGTTAACTCTATTTTGCCCGAATAATCTCTCCCAGGCTGGTTTCTTCACCAGAGGTTCGCGCACAAAATTCTCGAGCTTGGAGCTCGAGTCGTAGTGGGGGAAGTGCTTGAGCGCGAAACTGGGGAAGGTTTCTTATTGCCGGGTTTCTTATTCGGAGGTCGGACTGTATCTCGTAAAAAAAAATTTTCAACTTTTTTTCCGTGAAAAACTTGAAGCGGGGAGTACAACCTTCAATCTCATTTTTTGGAAAATTTTTTACGATTTTTTTCCGCAAAGATATTTAACTTTTTGCAAAAAACGACCATATTTATATGGGGTAGTCTCACTCTGAAACTACTGGGTTTTCGAAAAATTACTAGGAGGGTAAAAAGTTGCATACAATCATTTTGGATGTATCACATTTTTTTCAAAATTAAAAAAACAAATTCGAAAAAAAAAAAAATTTTTTAAATTAAAAAATTTTTTTTTTTAATTTTTTCTTAAATCAACGAAATATTTTTTTTATTGTCAAAAATCGGGTCTCTTACCTCATCTACACGGCTTTTTCATCGAAAAAGCCACCTGGGGCCAGTTTGGAGCAGGGTCAAATGGACAAATTGATCGAGCGGATGCCACGTCTCGTCAAAGCTGTAATCGCAGCGAAAGGTGGCTTTTTCGATGAAAAAGCCGTGTAGATGAGGTAAGAGACCTGATTTTTCACGATCAAAAAAATATTTCGTTAATTTAAGAAAGAATTTTAAAAAAAATTTTTTAATTTTTGAAAATTTTTTTTTTTCGAATTTGTTTTTTTAATGCTGAAAAAAATTTGATACCTTCAAAATGATTGTATGCAACTTTTTAACCTCTTAGTAATTTTACGAAAACCCAGTAGTTTCAGAGTGAGACTACCCCTTATAAATATGGTCGTTTTTTGCAAAAAATTGAATATCTTTGCGAAAAAAAATCGTAAAAATTTTTCCAAAAAATGAGATTGAAGGTTGTACTCCCCGCTTCAAGTTTTTCACGAAAAAAAAGTTGAAAAATTTTTTTTACAAGATATGCGGGAAAATTGTCACCCTCCAAAAAAAGCCAAAAAATGACCATCTTTCAAAATGCGTACCAGGCTAAAAAAAAATCGCAAAAATTTTTCTAAAATAGGCAAATGAAGCTAAATATGTCTTTTTAGAACGCCGCTTGGGAAATTGAGATATCTTCATTTTTCAAAGAGCGATACAACTTCTTGTGTGGCTCGGATCTGGGGCGAGTGTTTCCATACTTATGAACGGTAGTGTACATATTCTTGTAAGACCTGCCACTTTCGGATTTAACAATCTGTATAGTGACCGACTGTAAATAATTAGGACAGGCACTGATAAGTCCGATTGAAATCCATACGTTTCCTCAGCATGTCAAGTGTCGGTAAGTACTGATAAAAACCTACCTTTTGAGATCAACCGTATAGAACCCAATTTTGAACTTAAAAACGTATCCGTCATTGCCTTAAGAACCTTTAAAAACCTTTAAAAACCTATTCATCCCTTTAGTTTCATAGGTTTTTACACGTTTTGGTGAATCGGAAATTATCGGAGATTGCGAGGACAAAAACACCTCATTTTCCTATAGGAATTTTTTTTTATTTGTTTCTATCGGATTTTTACAACGGGGCTATTTGGATCATATCGTTAAAACTGTTATAGCCCGTAAGGAATAAATCCTTTTCTTATTGTATAAAAGAATTACGTATATTTAAATGAAAAAATGTATATTTTTGTAAAGTGGAGTGGGAATAGAAGTGGGGTTGGATATAGTGGTCCACACAGTGGACCACTATACACCACATAGTGGTGTATAAAAACCTAAGACGAGTGAATTTCCTTGCGTCATTTCGTCTATCCTTAAAAAAAGAATTTGAGCACAAAAGTTTTTCAATAAATTCAAATAATCCAACTCACAGTTGCCAAGTACATCTAGGATTGTTATTGTCTATCACGGAATGTTGTCAAATAAATTTAAGTCACCCATCTTACCGTTGTTAAGTACATCTGGAATGTTATTGTTTCTATTGTTTACTAAACCTTCATAATTCACAACGCCAGAAAACTTCCTGGAACGGGAAGGCTACGGAGAGGGCAACGCGCCCGCACGCTAAACAGAAAAGCTAGGGATATTGCTGACTCAAACGGGTGAAATTTTATGAGCATATGTTAAATATAAATTCTGGCCATTGCTTACAATCTAAAAATTTATTGTTTGAAAAATTAATAATCGAAAATAATTGCGCATTGAAAAAAAGTTCGAACGAAGTACTTTCCAAGTTATGTAACATTACTGCACGATTCATTTCAATAATAACAATGTACTACCTGTAATGAACTTGCCAAGTAATTTGTTCGAATTTTATTTTTAATGGGAATTTTCTTTTAATTAAATTTTTCCAAACAATAGATTTTTAGATTATATGCAATTGCTAGAATTTATATTCAACGCATTCTCAGAAAATGTAATCCTTTTGAGTCAGCAATATCTCCAGCTATTGTGTTGAGCGTGCGGATGCGTTGCCCCCTTTGGTATCGTCCTAAATCCCATTTCAGGACGTTTTCGGGTGTTGTGACTCATAAAGTTGTGCCCGGGAATTTGGTCATGTGGGTATGAAATCGTCGAAGACGGGTTTTTGGGTGATTTTCAAAGTTGAGTAAATCTCCAACTTGAGTATTACAAAATTACGGTCTAGTTTATTCGTGATAATGAAATATACATATGTGACAAAGTAGTTCTTCATTATTTTGCATTGAGACTGAGTGACTACAATTTGACGATAGCTTCCGCTAAGGATAGCTCGATTAATTCAACAGAGCCCCGTTGCCAACCGAAGACTGCCTTTTTATATTCTTCTTGTACTAAAAGATTAATGGCCTTTTGCGTAATTTCCGAGGAGGTGGAATCGTACGATGTCCACTCGACGACGTTTGTGTTGCAAAAGTCATCTTCAAACTGCTACGTTTGCACGATTGCTGAATCGTGGTTCATTACCCTTTGCACAATCGACGGCTAAGTCGAATATAATTCTAAATGATGAAATCGGGGCACAACAGTTACTAAACACTATGAATAATAACAATGCCAGATGTACTTGGCAACTATGAGTTCGATGATTTGAATATATTCGACAACTTTTTATATTTGACATCTTTTTTTAAGAATACAGAAAATGGCGTAAGGAAATGTATCGGTCTCAAGTCTTTGTAGTACACCATTTATGGTGTTTTTTTGGGAATTATCCAAGATATCGTCAAATCAAAATTAGGCGTCCTTTTATTTAAAAAAAGTCGCAATTCAGGTTCTAAATCTCGTATGTATGATAATACACGTGGCGTATGAACAGATAGTGTTAATATTTTCCGATATCTGTTATTTAACGAAACAAGAAAAAAATAATCTGCGACAAAATAATTAGGCATTGATGTATCTTTCCGCATAAAAAAAAGATAGTGCTCATCCTGGCTCAAATTTTAATGCATGGAAACAGTTTAGGATGGAAATACATTAGGAACACATACATTATGATCAGATTCATCTGCATATAGATACAGATAGCGCATACTCGCTATGGTGTTAAAGCAGATGCGGATGAAGATACGTTAGAAACAGATAGAATGAACTGTCTCTAGATGCGTACAGATACGGATAAGATTCTTATCGGAATTTGCTCATCATATACTGGTTGAACAATGCCTCCGTTTAGAACTACGTAGATGCAGATAGCAATTCTCCCGATGTCATACCAAGATACGTATAGAACCAGACAGATGCGGATAACATTTCTTTCGACTGTTGCACGAAGATACGTAGAGAACGATTTTATTTGCTTCCATTTGTAAATACAGTGACAAAACACATACGATATGGACAGAATTCGTTTTCTATCTGTTTCTAATGGAATTATAATCAGGGGTAATCGAGACGCGGTCACATCTCTTCATCCTAACTTTCGTTAACTTCGTGTATATCCCACGCCTCTTTTAGATGTAGACGTAGGCGTCACTTTCTCTATCGTATAGCACAATATATGTTTTCAAATCAATAGTTCTATAGATAGCTGAACGTATAAATCACCTGCAGCCAATAGTAGTCTGTATCAATGTGACGATTCCGGTTACAAGGATCATAGTAGATATTATGTAACTCCTTGAAGGGTCATCTTCTGCCATGCACAGTGCCGGTGTCAGAATGAACGGAATAGAAACTATAGCGCCGATCATCGTCAGATAATGCTGAAACAAATTTTTTGAGATCGGAAATCAATAAGGGTAAACAGAAATACGTAAAAAATATGATCAAACGATTGACTTTAATAAGGAATGGATATATCATTTAATATAAATGATTTTTCGCTCAAGATGCTTCCCACAGTCTTTTTTCCAATAACGCTATCAGTGAGTTCGAATCAGAAATTGGGAAAAGTTAGAATTTCCGGCACATTTAATTACATATTAATGATTTTTCAGCTTGCAATTACAATTCAACACAAATTACTGTATTTTTCTCATTAATTCTGGCTGAAAATACAAACATCCATGATCCGAAAATATCATTTGCTCCATTTGTCATTTTTATTGACTCGAAAATTTGTAATTTAAGTTATTGCATTTGTAATTAGACAAAAAGTGATAGATTTCTTTAGTTGAAGCACCCATTTTACTTGCTCATAGGACAAGCTTCGTTTTCATGAGAAAAATTTTCAGTTTTCAATCAGAATGGATCAAAACATCAATTATCACATTTATAAATAATTTCTGGCCATATGTGTGTGTGTGTGGCTACATATAGCTTACGATCGGCTCGAGCGATCAGGCCCAAATTTCGCACATGAATAGCTGTTCCGGCCACGCCAAAAAACTTCACGGGAGACCAGCTCACTCGCCCGTCTCACAAGGACGGTATCCCAGGTCGATCTCTCCGATTTTAATCTAACTCATGTATGTTGTAGTACATCGGAAATTAAGTTACACGTATCTTTTTATGTGCCATTAAACACTTTAAGGGCGTGAAACCACCCTCCAAAATAAGGCATGTCGAGGGGTGATTTGGCAGTTTCACCTACAAGAAAAATTTAAATTTCTCGATTGAAAAAAAAGGAGGGAGCCACCCCTAAATATGATTACGATCACGCAAAAATGGTCAAATTCAATTCAAAAAATCTAAATAAATATGTATTGCGTATGAACACAAAAGAAAATTGCATGTTTTTGGATTTTCCCGAAAAAAAATATTGGCCGGGGTAACTACCCCTGAACGCTGATTATCTTGCGTGTATGCGAAAAATGGTAAAATTCTAGTCTAAAAATCTGAAAAAAACGTATATTGCGTATGAAGACGAAAGAATATTGACTTGTTTTTGGATCTTCCCGAAAAAAAATTGGCCGGGGTAACTATCCCTGAACGCTATTTATCTTGCGTGTATGCGAGAAATGTTCAAATTCAAGTCTAAAAATCTGAAAAAATGTATATTGCGTATGAACACGAAAGAATATTGATTTGTTTTTGGATCTTCTCGAAGAAAATCATTAGCCGGGGTATCTACCCCTCAACGCTGTTCCTCTTGCGTGTATGCGAAAAATGGTCAAATTCAAGTCTAAAAATCTGAAAAATGTACATTGCGTATGAACACGAAAGAATATTGATTTCTTTTTGGATCTTCCCGAAGAAAAATATTGGCCAGGGTTACTACCCCTGAACGCTGATTATCTTGCGTGTATGCTAATTTATCATTCTCATGAACAAAATTTATTCGGATGGTTTTTACTCTACGTACACGTTTCAAAGCTGTTCGTTGTTCGTGAGGAATCAAACGGTACTGTTATTCGATGTTCATGGTGTAAAAAACCTTCTACTTTAAACACTTTTTCGACGAATATCATTATTGTTCAAGATTCGATAAGTAATAGTTTTTGGTTTATCATTTTCGTAACGGCAAGTTATACCAACAAAACTTATTGGAATTCACTCGAAAAATTATCTTGTCTTTGTTCATGATGATTTATTTTTAAGCGTTTGATGATATCGTGAGAAAATAAAAAAAAGTTAACAATTCAAAGCGTTGAGGGCGTTTACCCCGGCCATTTATTTTTTTCAGGAAAATCCAAAGTTTCGTCAAATTTCCTTTGGGTTATACGCAATATATATTTTTTTCAGATTTTTAGACTTGATTTGACCATTTTTGGTATACACGCAAGGTAAACAGCGTTCAGGGGTAGTTACCCGGGTCACTATTTTTTTTCGGGAATATTCAAAAACATGTCAATATTCTTTCGTGTTCATGTGCAATATAAATTTTGTTCAGATTTTTAGACTAGAATTTGACCATTTTTCGCAAACACGCAAGATAAACAGCGTTTAGGGGTAGTTTGCCCGGCCAATACTTTTTTTCGGGAAGATTCACAAAAAAATCAATATTTTTGCGTATTCTATACGCAATATACATTTTTTTCAGATATTTAGAATTGAATTTGACCATTTTTCGCATACACGCAGTAATACAGCGTTCAGGGGTAGTTACCCCGGCCAATTTTTTTTTCGGGAAGATTAACAAACAAGTCAATATTCTTTCGTGTTCATACGCAATATACATTTTTTCAGATTTTTAGACTTGAATTTGACCGTTTTTGCATACACGCAAGATAAACAGCGTTCAGGGGTAGTTACACCGGCCAATTTTTCTATTTGGGAAGATCTAAAAACAAGTCAATATTGTTTCGTGTCCATACGCAATATACATTTTTTCAAATTTTTAGACTTGAATTTGACCATTTTTCGTATACACGCAATATAAACAGCGTTCAGGGGTAATTACCCAGGCCAATACTTTTTTTCAGGAAGATCCCAAAACAAGTCAATGATCTTTCGTGTTTATACGCAATATACCTTTTTCAGATTTTCAGACTTGAATTTGACCACTTTTTGCATACACGCAAGATAAATAGCGTTCAGGGGTTCTTACCCCGGCCAATATTTTTATTTTGGGAAAATCCAAAAACACGTTAATTTTCTTTCGTGTTCATACGCAATATATATTTATTTCAGATTTTTTTACTTGAATTTAACCATTTTTTGCATGAATGTAATCATATTAGGGGTGGCTTACCCCCTTATTTTTTTTTTTTTTTTTTTTTTTCAACCGAGAAAATTACAGTTTTTGTTTCTCATTATGAGAAAACTTTTCCAGTTGGATTGGTTAAAAAATATTATTTTCTTGTGGGTGAAACTGCCAAATCGCCCCTCGACATGCCTTCCTTTGGAGGGTGGTTTCACCCCCTTAAAGTGTTTAATAGCAGATAAAAAAAATACGCGTTGCTTAGTTTTCGATGTACTACAACATATATGAGTTAGATCAAAATTGAAGAGATTGACCTGGGATACTTTCCTTGTCAGTGTTCGTCCGCTCATGGGTTTGGCAGCCCATCTCTTGGGTTCGGTCTCTCCCTCCTGCGACTCGCTTCAGCTTTCTAACTATCAGCTTCTCGAGTCATTGTTCTCTGTAGGGATAGGCATAATTTATTTGAAAAAAAGAAATGACGAATGGTTCTTCATTCTCCATTTCTTTTAAAGGTTATAGCAGAATGAGTACGTCATAATTGCCCTGTCACCGAATTTCTCTTGGACGATTGCATTTCGTCCGTCCGCGAAAAAGACTAATTCCCCCCAAGTTACAGCCTCGCGGACTGCAACGACGGGTCATAACTTCAAAAACCGCGTTTTCCAGTTTCTTCCAATTTTCTCCGCGACTATTCAACCGATTGTCATGAATCTAGTCTTAATCTAAAGGTCTCGTAAAAATACACAAAACTAGATTATTTGCAAATTTTTTGGTCACAAACTAGAGCTTAGGGACCGATTGGAAAGTTTTGAACTGAGTTATCAATAGATTCCCTGCGTGGCACCGACTTGGAAATATTTTTTTTTGTCACCCCCTAACATTTATTCCGCAAGCCATGATTAAAAAAAAATCGTAAAATATAGGGGTCCCTATGAAAAAAAAAAATTCAAAACATAATAATCTACGTTTGTGACAGTTAGGAAGGCTCCACCCCCCCCCCCCCCCCCCCTCTATCCTCCCACCACGGCTTTGCCCCTGGACTCCACGGGGCTTCGCCCTTAGACCCCACCGGGGCTCCGCCCCTGGACCCTGGTGGACCGCCACCCCCCCACACACACACACGCAAGCATGCTCGCACGCAGGCACGCGCGCACACATACACACACAACACGCGCGCACACGCACGCACGCACGCACGAACCGCACTACACACATGCACACACACACACACTCACGCCCGGACGCACGCATGCACGCACGCACGCACGCACGCACGCACGCACGCACGCACGCACGCACGCACGCACGCACTACACACATACACACACACACACTCACGCCCGGACGCACGCACGCACGCACGCACGCACGCACGCAAGCACGCACGCACGAACGCACACACACACACACACACACACACGCACGCACGCACGCACGCACGCACGCACGCACGCACGCACGCACGCACGCACGCACGCACGCACGCACGCACGCACGCACGCACGCACGCACGCACGCACGCACGCACGCACGCACGCACGCACGCACGCACGCACGCACGCACGCACGCACGCACGCACGCACGCACGCACGCACGCACGCACGCACGCACGCACGCACGCACGAACGCACGCACGCACGCACGCACGCACACACACACACACACACACACACACACACACACACACACACACACACACACACACACACACACACACACACACACACACACCCGACTGGAAATTTCGTCTGGTTAGCCTGACGTAGGATCAGGCTCCATCCAGGTATTGGTAAGGCTTGCCTGATTAGGCTGACCAGATCACGCCCAGATAAGGGGCGTATCATATTTTAATATGTTAAATACTGCACAATTGCCTGAGTAAGTTCCCACTTAGTAGCATATTTTGCTATAGTACTCGCACTGCGTCGAGCGTATAGCAAAAGATCCCATCCTATTAGCATACTTTACTGGAGAACTGATTTGCATCGAGCGCATAGTAAAGTTCCCTTGCTAATAACTATACTAAGTGCTCGTCCCACGTCGAGCAATGAGTCACAGATCTCAACTAGTTGCAACACCTTAAAAACTCTCGCTATTGAACAGTATTTTTTATAGGAGGATCCACACTGTTTGTTTCGTGCTCCTGAGCAGGCCCGGCTCACTACCGTCGCACGATCTCGAATTCCTATGTATTGGCACAGCGTCCAACGCGAGCTAGAGAGAGTACGACATAACCTATGATAAGTCGCCTAGAGTATAGGTTTTTTTTTATAGAAAAGCCTATTTCTCGGCATTAGTTACTAACATGCAAACTAAAACACCATCAAAACTTAATAAATCATTTTCTATCCACAACTTAGCTTCAGTAAGAAAAAGAAATTTCCCACATCAATTTCTGGATTACAAAGGACTAGTAATCTCAGATCTTAAGTAGAGTCATTAAAACGTGTTCATCTAAATGAACCTTTTTTAATTAGCCGTCAGAACCAGCGAAGTCCATATTTATTTTTCATATTAAATTGATCATAAAAACGATCAATAGTAGCGTCACACTGCCGATGATGAACTAGTTCCGGCCACCATACCCTACGAGTGAACATATTCTGAGGCAAACATAAGAAAAAACACATTGTTTAATTGACTCTCAAAATTGCATTTAAAGAATTCAATTTAAATAAACAATAGTACATTTTGATACGAGTACGCAAAGGCTTTTTTGACGAAACGAGAGGATTACGGCACGAGCCGAAGGCGAGTGCTGTAACGAGTTACGTCAAAAAGCCTTTTCGTACGCGTATCGAACATTATTTTTCCTCATGAGAGCCGAGAAATCGCAACGAAGTTGCGATTTCGAGGTTAGAATGAGGAAAAATGCTTTTCAGCTATCTTTTTTGATCATTCGAGTCTAGTACAAGAACCTATCTCTCAGATAGAAACAAGAATCTTAAGAATTTCGATATTTTACGCCCTAAGATCTCAAAACGTTTCAATATATAATATAATAAATATAATTATTATATTTATTATATTTATAACTTACTATTTTTATTCGAGTTTGAATGTTCCAGAAGTTTCGCGATCGAATGCTCCAGAAGTTTCGAGATTTCATCCGATATAACTACCCAGTTTAAAAATCTTCGTCCGATTGATTTGCGCAGTTCCGAAATCCGATAACATTCGCTGAGTATTGTGCAACTCGGTATAAGGTTCGAGATCAAATGTTCCAGAAGAGATTGCGTCATCACTGTAGAATGTTTCCTATGACCCATATTACCCTCAATTTTTCGATAAAATAAATAATTCTAGGAAAAATCCACGAAGTAAACAAAATGTCCTTGACAGCTGTCATCGGCATTGACCTTCTGATTTGCGCAGTTTTGAAATCCGGCATCGCGACATCCGATCGTAATAATTATCATGGTAGAACGTTCTGGAAGCTTCGATACCACCTCCGCACCACTTAACCGCCAACACTTTGGAATGTCAAGGAATTTTTGGAATTATTATGGTAGAACGTGAGAGAGAAAAGGAATATGTATTATCATTATCATTATGGTAGAACGTTCTGGAAGTTTTATAATCCCCCGCAGATCCCTCCTCACCTCCATTACTTCGGAATTGTCATTTTTATCATGTTAGAACGTTTTGGAAGCTTCGAGATCCCCCCTCGTCACCATCACTTCGGAATGTCAAGGATTTCTTGGATTTCTTGGTGTATTATCATTATTATTGTTGTAATATGATAAATATTACATCCATTTGTATATGTAACCGTCAACGACGGTACTCGTAACAGTTCGAGTTCGACACAGCGCGTGCGCACATGGAACGAAGAAGAGAACGTCGGGCGAGCTAGAGTCGAGATCTCCGCTCGAGGATTACGGCTCGAGAAGCCAAGCGCGATACACATAACTCTACTGTACAAAGATTTTCTAATAAAACTTAATAGATAATAAATACTATTCAATAGTAAAGAAAAACCTTTTCCTCAATAAATAAAGTCCCACAATTATAACAATAATTACTATTATGGTAGAACATTTTGGAAGCTTCGAGATCCTCTGCCGCAGATCCTCCTGGCCACCATCACGTTGGAGCGTCAAGGGTTTCTTAGAATTATTATTATTATTAACACTATCGATGACGTCATCCGTTTGGAATTTCAAGGATTATCATTCTTATTATGATAAAACGTTCTAGAAGCTTTGAGACCCCCCCCCCCCGGCCGCCGCAGATCCTCCTCGCACCGCTTCACCGCCTCACCCATACTTCATCCAGAACCCGTATAGTATGGTACTCGGTTGGATTGTTGTAGTGTGGTATCGTTAAGTAACTTCAAAAAAGCAACTTCAAAAACACGGCACTAACATTATCAAGGGATACAACGTGTGCGATCACGTAATTTTTCCGCCTTGCGAATAACATAAAAATGACCTTTGCCTACATAAAATTTAATATTTCATAACTAGCTAGTTACCAAAAGTAAGCTAAATTCTGCACAAATAATATGTTGTGTATAATGATCAGACATACCTGTAAGCCCATGAAAAGGCATAGATACCAAGGCGGTACATCGTCTATTCCGTATGTAATTTGAGGATTCTGACTCTCTGAAGGTCCCGCTGCTTTTGCGAGTACCTTAGTTCTACAATTTCTTTCATCGTCGCACACCTGGAATAAAAAAAGTGTGAATAATTGTGATTGTGAAAACAAATACACTGTCTATTTTACAGGAAAGGCACTTGCGCAAAGCAGAAACATTATAGTTGTATCATTTGGAGATCACTCATGAGATCATATATTTCTGTATCACTAGATAATTATATTCAAGTTATTACCGAATATATGTATTTTAAATTAAATTTAAAAACCTAAATGCGATTTAATATTGAACGCGATTCAGGATTTAAGTTTGAATTAAGTCGATCTTAAGGCAAATTTAAGTCTGAAGTTCAAAATGATCATTTTGAGGGTAGAATGCATGTGCTGCATTGTATGCAAGCTTGGTTTGCGTTTGAACATCACTCTTTGGGATCTCATACACGACGTTGACTTCATTACGTTATTTAATATTCAGAGATAGGAAGTTCGAATAGGATTCGTCATTCTGTATAATTTTTTTATAGACTTTGAAATTATGTACATTATGTACAATTTTCTTACAGAATTTTAAATGAGCCGTGAAGTAGGGACTTTAAAAACATCGCTTTGCGGGAAATTATTTTCAAAATTGTAGCAGGGATATTAAAAAAATTCGCGTGAATAAGACTCAAAAATTTTTGTATTCATTGGACTTTCGAGGTCGATGAAACTTTCGTAGTTCAGGTCAGCAGAATGACCGCGTTCGTGATCGATGCTTGCAGCAGGGATGGGCACCATCGAATGAAAAAGTATTTAAATACATCATTAAAATACAAAATGCTTTTCCACTCGTCATTTATTTCGGGTACGAGTGACGAATGAATTTCCACTCGCCATTCGTTTCGCGTTCGAGTAACGAGTGGCCTTTCATTCTGTATTTAATTCGCGATCGAGTGACGAGTGGATTCCCACTCGTCATTTATTTCGGGTACGAGTGACGAATGAATTTCCACTCGCCATTCGTTTCGCGTTCGAGTAACGAGTGGTTTTTCATTCTGTATTTACTTCGCGACCGAGTGACGAATGGATTCCCACTCGTTGTTTACATCCGAACTGAGTGGAGAGTGGGGGAACCATTCGAACGCCGTCTTCGGTTCGAGTGGAAAAACACTCGTTATTTGTTTACTTACAGATCCGAATGAATTTCCACTCGACAAATTTTTCAAAAAAGATGGATTCTTGAATCAATAATTCCTTTAAATTAAAATGAATTTCCACTCGACATTCGGTTCAAATACGAGTGAAAATTTATTGACGTGATGCAGTGAGAATAAGATAGATAGATAGATAGATACATAGACAGAGAGACAGAGAGAGATTCAGAGAGAATGAGAGAGAATGAGAGACATTGAGAGAGAATGAGAGAGATTGAGAGAGAATAAGAGAGAATGAGAGAGAATGAGAGAGAATGAGAGAGAGTGAGAGAGATTGAGAGAGATTGAGAGAGAATAAGAGAGAATGAGAGAGAATGAGAGAGATTAAGAGAGAATAAGAGAGATTGAGAGAGAATAAGAGAGATTGAGAGAGATTGAGAGAGAATGAGAGAGAGTAAGTGAGAATAAGAGAGATTGAGAGAGAATAAGAGAGATTGAGAGAGAATGAGAGAGAATGAGAGAGATTGAGAGTGAATAAGAGAGATTGAGAGAGAATGAGAGAGATAGAGAGAGAATGAGAGATAATGAGAGAGATTGAGAGAGAATGAGAGAGATTGAGAGAGAATGAGAGAGAGTAAGTGAGATTGAGAGAGAATGAGAGAGATTGCGAGAGAATGAGAGAGATTGACAGAGATTGAGAGAGATTGAGAGAGATTGAGAGAGAATGAGAGAGATTGAGAGAGATTGAGAGAGAATGAGAGAGATTGAGAGATAATAAGAGAGAATGAGAGAGATTGAGAGAGAATAAGAGAGATTGACAGAGAAAAAAGAGATTGAGAGAGATTGAGAGAGAATGAGAGAGATTGAGAGAGAATATGAGAAAATGAGAGAAATTGAGAGAGAATAAGAGAGATTGAGAGAGATTGAGAGAGAATGAGAGAGAATGAGAGAGAATGAGAGAGATTAAGAGAGATTGAGAGAGAATAAGAGAGATTGAGAGAGAATGGGAGGGAATGAGAGAGATTGAGAGAGATTGAGAGAGAATGAGAGAGAATCAGAGACAATCAGAGAGAGTGAGAGAGATTAAGAGAGAATAAGAGAGATTGAGAGAGAATAAGAGAGATTGAGAGAGATTGAGAGAGAATGAGAGAGATTGAGAGAGAATCAGAGAGAATCAGAGAGAGTGAGAGAGATTGAGAGAGAAACAGAGAGATTGAGAGAGAATAAGAGAGATTGAGAGAGGATGAGAGAGATTGAGAGAGAATGAGAGAGATTGCGAGAGAATGAGAGAGATTGAGAGAGGATGAAAGAGAATGAGAGAGAATGAAAGAGAGAGAGAGATTAAGAGAGAAAGAGATTGAGGGAGAGAGAAAGCTTGAGAGAGAGAGAGAGAGCGAGATTGAGGGAGAGAGAGAGAGAGCTGTATTTTTTTTATTGATTGATTTATTTAATTGAGCATAATTTAGCCTTTGGCTACTACATACAAGTACGCAAAAAATACATTTTTATTACCTAAAGCTAACATCGACTCCCTTGTTTTTCAATACAATTTCTTCTGCCTTTACATATTCTTTCTCTACTTTTATTGCCCCTCTTCGTCTTGTATTATATGTACGTCCTGCACCTACTAATTGCACTTCGCTACTCAAATACCTCGGTAACATTTCATTTTTAACTTTATATAAAAAAAAACATACATTAAAATTTATCCTCTGTCTTATATTTAGGAAGTACAGTGCATTCAACGTATCATTTATTCTTGTGTACCGATCACAGCGTATAATTGCTCGCATTGCACGATGTTGCGTTTTCTGTAGTATATCCATCCAGTATTCGTTAATACTTAATAAAAGTGTGCTACAGTAATCAAAATGTGGCGCCACCATGGTTTTGTATGTGGTTACTAATGTATTAATTGACACATATTTATTTATTCGATACACGAAGTTCACTTTTTTCGCCACTGTTTGACCACGAATGCGGCATAGCTATCAAATTTAAAGTTGTCATCTATTATTATACCTGAGTCCTTTATTTCATCTACTTCTTTTATCTTTACATTTTTTATTTAAATTTAAGAGAGAGAGAGAATGAATGAATGAATGAATAAATGGTCGTTTATTTAGCATCCTCCGGTATTTCCGATATTGCGCTTTGCGCTACATGCTATGCTGTCACATAACATTTAACCTTTTACATGGTTCTTTTTACATTCGTGCATTTTTATATTTGGATTAGTATAATGTATATGTATTCACACTTGTTTTTAGTGATTTCACATTTGTATTCCTATTTGTATATTTATATATTTACATCTACTAACTCCATCTTTATTTTACTCTCTGCGCTCAATTATCCATTTCGCTACTTTTCTCTCAAATTCTCCTCTTAAATTCTCTTAGAAAAGAGAGAGAGAGAGTTTTTACTTATTATGAAATCATTGTATTCGTTTTTTTATAAAATTCCGCTTACGACTATTAAACTATTGTTTACTCGAATACATTATTTCTAAACTTATTACCTATAGACAAAAATAGTAGTTATTTTCCGAATAATCGATTATAAAATTCAGTACGGTCCGTCTGAACATATTTAAAGGTCGTGTTAATATAGAGCCGTTCAGAGTGGAGTTGCCTATTTTTCGGTCGTTTTCAGGTATCTTATCAGGAATTTTTGTACAGAAAATGTGTGTGTCTGACGCAATGAAACTGCGTGAATATGTTTATTGATATCATTACACAATGCAGGAAGTTTGTTGTCACACAATATTGAATCCTTCACTCCACATCTCTGAAAAAAAAATCCAGGCATATTTGTAATCAGAAGACTTGTCTCAATTGTCCGGACTACGGGCAACGTTGAAATTTGAAAAATATCATTTGTGGAGAAATAATAAGTTTTACAAAAAAATGACAAACTTGAGTGTTTCCAAAATTGTGCCACCATTTTATAAAAGAAAAAGAAAAGAAACGATTAAAGTTGAGACGATATAGAACAGTTGTCTGATTACAAATATGCCTGGATTTTTTATTCCGATCATTAGAACAGTCGCAATCGTGGTCCAAGTCGTAAAGCAGTAGTCGTACAGCGCAGCTTGCACCACTTTGAGGATTCATTATTGTTTGACAAAAAAATTCCTGCAGTATGTAATGATACCAATAAACATAATCGTGCAGTTTTATTACGAGAGATACACAAATTATCTTTACAAAAATTCCTGATAATACACCTGAACAGTACCAAAAAATAGGCGACTCTACCTTTATATAATTGTCATTAGCTTCTTTATCCTCTATATTGTTATTTTGAGTGAAAGGTTGGGATAGCGCGATCGGATATTCATAGGATCCACCACATAAGCCCAACAATGGATATCTCATTCTGAAATAAATATACATAAAAAATATATATTGTGTACACATACAGCCGATTTTAGTTCCTATTTTATTCTTCTACAATTTCTTATACCTTTTTGGCAAGCACCCCTAAATGTTCTTGTTTTCTCCACATCTTTGAAAGAACTATTTCGTAGTTTGCCTCTGGTTGCATTTGGATCGAAGGGTTTGACTTTTGAAGTTGAATAGCCATACTTGCCTGATATACGAAAATGGAATCATTGTAACGTAATTCAGAGAAAGCTTTCTCACAATCACGACAAAAAATAACAGCCATTATGTTAATTTACTTACTTTGCATGACTGGTGTAAATATTTATATGAACATGGCATGTTCGAATAATAAACCTGTCAGTAGTTCATGATGTTCTAATTAGCTACAAATCGTTCAAGAATCATTAGCAAGTTCAGGCATTTCAATGCAAGTTCAAACATTTGAATGTCGTTTCGGGCCAGCTTCTACGAGATTATATGAGGTTACAATTCCTTCTTCCTCGTTTTTGCTTCAGATTCTCATATTTTTGCTACAACAGTCCAAGCGGATTTAAGAATTATTCCCAGTAAACACAGTAATATTGCAGCAACATAACCGAATATTACAAGTAATATTACCTGGATGTTACATGTAAATTGCATGTAACTTGCCATTTCCGACTCAGCAATATAACATGTTATGTAACGTGTTATATACCCGGTATGTAATAGTTATATTACAAGGTGATGTAACAAAAGTCATAAAAGTTATATAAATGCAATATTCTAAAATAATATGATGAAATATAAGATTATTATTAAATAATTTTTGCATTTCATCATCTTATTTTGTCATTTTTATAGGTTATAGAAGAGTTACACTGGAAAAAAAAGAATCCTGCACGGATTTCTCGATAGGATTTTATTGTCCTCGACGGGGATTCGAACCTGCGACCTTCGTATCTATCCTACCTATCTACCTAACACGCTACCCACTACGCTATCGACTGTTTATGAACTCTGATAATTCATATCATGTATTTGACACGCCGGAGAATTCTTGATCAGTTGTATGTTGGGAGCTACCTGCCATAATATTATATGCATATGTTATTTCATATCAGGACATAAATAATCATATTATGATTATACAAACACATTAAACAATATATTTAACATTTGAAATGTATGTACATGATACTGCTTTAAAAATGAAAATTTGAATAGGGTCCAAAATGCTTTTGATTTTTTCATCCGTTACATGTTGATATGATGAATGTTAGTTATATACAGATATAATGCTACAACGCATTATAACGTTCACATAACCTGCACGTTACGAATGTTATACATATATTTCAAAATTTTCATATACTGATTTTCGAACCTACTTAATACGCCATACACTGTGCTCAGCGTTCTCAAAAGATCTTTTTTAATGACCAAGCGCCACGACGCCACCGCGTCTCTTTATATACGCATGTATATTAGGGTGCCTCATTTTAAAACTTTTTTTAAGGAGCTACTCGAAAAATTTGTGACAAAAATTGAAAAAACAATTGTCGTAAAACCTGGAGGAGGTAGGAAAATATTTAGAGGTCGCTACCAATTATTCAAATATTTTTTATTCATTTTTATGTGTACACCTTACGGACTTATATCTGGACAGGCTGCGACCCTCACCCTCTTTTGTTTGTTCAAATTTTGTTTCCTTATTGAGTAGACTCAAAGAAAAACTGGCGATTTTTTTTTGGATTTTATTCTCGAGTGGTTTGAACTCCGGGAATTTTTGAAAATTCTACATTTGAAGTGACCGGAAAAGGTTCACGCCCCTGTATCTCCGGTTCTGCTGGTCGTATTGAAAGAATAAAACATGCAATTGATTCGGAATGAGACGTAGTTTTCGGCAAAAAATATATTGAGGAAAGAATTTTTTTTCATTTTTTGCCAATGTATTGGCAAATGTATTTTGCCAATGTATAGCACCTTAAAAGAAAAGTTAAAAAATGAGCTACCCGAACATACACTAATGGAAATGTATATCGGTGACATACATATAAAAAATGGTACAAACATGTTGCGTAAACGTTACAAATCTTAGTTATACAGCTGTAACGCTAAAACGCGTTCATAACCTTCACATCACATGCTTATAACGAATGTTATATAAATGTCGTTACAAGTACGTTATGTCAATGTTACAAATGTCAGTTATACAACTGTAACGGAACAACACTTTGTAACGTTCACATAACCTGCACATTACGAATGTTATATAAAAAGTGTTATAAGCCTGTTCTGTAAACGTTATAAATTTGAGTTATAAAACTGTAATGCAACAACGTTATATAACATTCACATTTTCTGCATATTACCAATAATATATAACATATTATTCTCATGTTACGTAGCAGTTACATCACACAGCTATTGCATTGTGACAATTACATGTAACTTCCATGTTATATTACTGTAATGAAACGTGTTCACTGGGTTCAGACCATTCATTTTACGTTTTTTTTTTATATTGGAAAGATTCACATTTAGATTACCTCAACTCACGAATGTCGTACTTGTATTTCGGATTCCATTGACGAGTCAGTTAACTTCGATACAAGTGTTCCTTTCTCTTCAAAGGGAACCAAATAATTTGCAGTTGTCCTTGGTGAAGAAAGGAATGAAACCGGCGAGTGTTTTAAAGGCTGTGCCATTGAGAGTCATTATGTAAGGCATGGTTTCTAGTGGATGTTGCTTTACAGCTGAACAAGGAAGAGGGAGTTGTAGGCTGACGTAGGAGATGTTCAGTTAAAACAAGTTATGATTTCTGTAATTATGGAAAGGCTCTTGTTCGTTAAAATATAAATTTAATTAATTGACGTTTCGGCCCTGATCGGGGTTCTCCCTGCTTATAGGCTAATTTAAACATTGACTTTAAATCGATTTACCCATTATAACCGAGTTGCTTAATTGTTGTATATAAATGGCACGTTTATTTGCAAAATCATGTATTATTTTTATAAATATACACGCGGATATGCAATATAATGAGTGATGAAGTGTTGTGTACTACACGTTTGTTAATCGATTTTCATGAACATAGCTATTTGAAAGTGGCAACACGAGTAGAATGCATTCTTATTTTATGATCGCGAACAAAATTAGAATTTTATTTTTATTTTGTTACTTCAAATAATAATATTTCTGTTAAACAATTTTATTTTATCGTATAAATTGTAATTCACGAGATAACTCTCATGTTACACGGAGAGAATTCTATACTCATTTTCGAAAGACGCTTTACAAATTTTTGGCATGGGGAATACCAAGGGAAAAACAGACTTCAATTCAGTTTTCTTTTCTTCGAGACCATACCAAACATTAACGTTATTATACGCAGAACAGACCTGAGTGCCTTTCCTATTTTTGTCTTACTTACACAGCGTGTGCCATCGCAGGCATGCGTGAAGGGTTGTAGTGGTGGGGAGAACAGACTTGGGATAGAGTGTGCTGAATGTTTGATTTCGCATGGTGGCGTTAAAGTCTTCCACTCTCTTATTATTGATTTATAGTACTAACGATTTGTAATGTTTTACCTTCTAAATTGGAATGGTTCGGAACTAAATATTGGACTTTCAAATTCCGCTTATTATAACGTTTTAGCCAGTTAAATATGTGTGTTGTGAAGATTATTTACAATGAAGAAGAACCCCATAACCGAATGTCTTTTTCCATAGAATATCTTAGTCATAAGATATTTTACAAAATTATGCACTAGAAAATGGTATGGTCCCAATCTAAAATGTAACGCGTTCTCACCCAGTTAATTGCTTAGATATACTCATTTTTGCGACAATTTGAGTCTGTTCCTTCGTTGGTATAAAAACATACTAGATTTCGGTACAAAATTCTCCCCGTGTAGCATCTTGTTTGGTCTCAGATTTAAACTTTAATAAGCATACAGTTTCAATGGAAATACATTTTTCATAATTTTTCCCTCTCGTATCCACTTATTTATTATATACTTAAGCACTCTGAGTTCATAGGCAACAGATGTGGACGCGAGAGAAATTTTGATAATAATGCCTACGGCGGAACTAGTAAAAAATACTGAGAACGCACTGACGGTAGTAGAGGTGCGGTCGGTATACGCCTCTGGCGATCTCCCAAGTTAAGCAGTATTGGCCGAGGCCACTACCTGGATGGGTGATCGCTTAGCGCCGACTACCGAGTGGAAGGCAGTTTTACTGAGCTTTCGATAGTAACATATCGGAAACTTAGTAAAAATAAGGCCGTCTGTACCGGCATGGGTTTCCCGCAGCTATCTCATGTCCACGGCGAATGCGATACAGTATAGCTAAAAAAAAAGCTGCGGATGCTACGGGAAAGTTAGATTAGCTTAGCGAAGTGCGGGCACTGATAGACTGGTAGCGAGATGCGGGCACTGCGGAGTGATAGGAGTGATTGATATGGGAAGGGTTAATACGTAAAACCCAACAAGGGTATACGTTGGAACGCAACAAAAAATATTGAGAATGTGTTTGACATTATCTTAGTGGCCTTGGCAAGAAAAAATATGCTTCTAGTATAATTGGAGCTTATAATACATCATCAATATAATCATTGTTTTATCAGGCTCAATCTTAATTCCATAAATCGATATTGTGATAATACTATGCTGTGGAATAATGGCATAGTATTGTTTACACATCCATTTATGTTATCAACACTGAAACTAATAAATGCTGAAAAGTTACCATTACTATCAGTACAGCGGTTAATATCAGTTAAGGAGGTTGGTCACCTAACGCATAATGATAAGAATTGGTTCAAATTTATTGAGGATACTCGCGAATAGGTATAACGACTCTGTGTACAATTTAAAGTCATTCCTCTGCATAGTTTCCCTGTAATTAATTGTTGAAGTTGTACTCTTATACATGTGCGACCATAGCTAAATCGAGCTAAATCGTACATATCTCATGAAATACTTCATAACAACATTAAAAATGATACGAATGTAATGAAATTGCATCCAGATAATCATCGCATCTTTGGCAAGAAGTTCGCAAAGAGCGAAATACTTCATGTACATAGTTATTAAGAAATTCTAAAAATACAACATCTTTTCCTTGTTTTACAATTTATGCTCGGGAACTTGTGACGCGGACCTCTCTTTCGCACGCTGCCCGCCCGGCGACCCGCGCACAAGCGGGCATTCACCGATTTTCCCTTCCCGCACGGCGGTAACCATCCTCCTTAAGGCAATCGTCTCGTTGTTCCAAAATCCAACTTTTAAATATGGTTTTTTTTTGTATAGCTGCTTTAATTATGTCTTGACCCTCCAAAAGTTTCGGAAGGGTTGACCGACCGTAGCAGGCTGGAATCCAACTCTTTAAATATTATTACTTTTACGCGATTATCAACGGGAATAAAGACTAGTCGCAACTTTCCCCGTATTCTTCCCCACAACGAGACGATTACCTTAAGCCCCATAAGATTGTAGCGAATTCGAAGCGAGTATTGCGCCTTTGTTTTGTGGCGGGGTGGCACTGGAATGCCTTCATAATTATTAAAATCCTTAGAGTTACGTATTTAGCTACCAACCGACATGGTATTGCATTTACTACGAAACCCTGGTTAAAATTCCATCAGAAACAGACAGAAGACGAATTCTGTCTGTAACGTGTGCGTTTTTGTCACGGTAATTCCAGACAGAAGCAGTTGGAGTAATCGGTTTCTAAGCGCTTCTTCGTGCAATAGCGGACAGAAATCTTATCTGCGCGTGACTGATTCTATGCGCATTTTGCTATTGAATAGGCAGAATTTTTATCCGCATCTACCTGTATTCTATGCGCATTGTCCATGATTCTATCCGTTTCTAATGTACCTCTATCCGCGGGGGACCAACGTTTAAATTCTGTCCGTATCTATGCGCAGTTGAATTGATGGATTCTATCCGTTTCTAATGTACCTCTATCCGCACTGGACCAACGTATAACTTCTGTCCGTATCTATGCGCAGTTGAATCGATTGATTCTATCCGTTTCTAATGTACCTCTATCCGCACTCGACCAACTTACAAATTCTGTCCGTATCTATGCGCAGTTGAATCGATTGATTCTATCCGTTTCTAATGTACCTCCATTCGCACTCGACCAACTTACAAATTCTGTCCGTATCTACCCAGGCAACACAGTTTCGTAACAAATACATTTCTATTATGTTACACTCGGTTCCTTAAGGCCGTCCTCTAGTTTCTCGGCTGTTTTTTTTATAGCTTTTTCAATAATTTTTTTACGGGCAAAGCATCGAAATAATCAATCTCATTATTTTTGCATAATCTTTATTAACATTTAAATAAGCTTTACAAATTTTTTGAAGTCAAAATATATAATAGAATAGCAGTTATAGTGGCCGACAGGAAGACATCAAGTAAAAGAGGTGCTTGACGGTGACCAAGATTGCGGCTGTTCTGCTTATCTGAAATCAAAAAACCAAACGGCATTTTAATCTTCATATTCAAGACTAGCGATTGAACTAGGATTATCATGATTGCTTCGATAGTTTTTTTCGTACGAGCGAAAAACTTAAGAAAAAATGAGTAAAAAATAGAATGTAATTTTCAAAAGTGTATAAAAAAGTCAATTTTTGTAATTTAGAATTCACTCTAGTTCAATCGCTAGTCTTGAATATGAAGATTAAAATGCCGTTTGGTTTTTTGATTTCAGATAAGCAGAACAGCCGCAATCTTGGTCACCGTCAAGCACCTCTTTTACTTGATGTCTTCCTGTCGGCCACTATAACTGCCTTTCTATTATATATTTTGACTTCAAAAAATTTGTAAAGCTTATTTAAATGTTAATAAAGATTATGCAAAAATAATGAGATTGATTATTTCGATGCTTTGCCCGTAAAAAAATTATTGAAAAAGCCATAAAAAAAACAGCCGAGAAACTAGAGGACGGCCTTAAATGTAACAGGTATGTCGTATGTAACGTGAATGTGGCAGTCCAGAAACTCTAAAATGTCCGCCACATATGAAGCTACAGTTACGTAACAATCGCGTTGAATGGCTGCATGCCAGTTACGTTGCTGATGCATAAATTTTACAGAACAGAGAAGTCACAATGTTACATTGAGGATACGTAGCAATCATGCATCACTCCGAAATCGGAATTACATGGCCTCCATGTCGCTAGGATGTTTCAGGTACCCCGAGTCGAAATTTCAGTCCTCCTTAAAACCTTTTTTAAGCCTCCAATTTTCTCCGAGAGTTGAGCAAATTTTGGGAGTATGGAGGGTCAAAAGAGAAAAAAAATATAACAAGAAAAAAAAACTTATATTTCGATGTTTACCAATTACACAATTTCTGCTTGAGCCGGGATTCGAACCGCCTACCTACAAGTTTCCTACCTAATGTTTGCTTACTAACCCGGGACGCTACCTATTGCGCTATCGACTACTATTGAAGTTGGTTTCATCAAATTCTGACACCAGGCTGAAAGGCTGAAGTGACGTGAATACCGGTGTATCTTGAAAAAATTTATATCCTTATATAAATATTTTTATCGTTCAATGTGTTATTAGAATAATTTCGTTCCGTTTTCTCTTTTTTGGGCAGAAATGGTGAAAAAAAAAGAATTATATACTTATATGTGCGCCTTCATATATATATAGTGGTATCGTTCCCCGATCAAGAGGTTACGTTAGTGTATTTCGAAATAAATACTGATTAAACAGCTATTAAATAGTGTTTAGAGTATGAATAAAAGAAAATTGTGTTTTTTTCCACGATATAAAATTTTTTTTTATCAAAAACGAAAAGTCGTCAAATTAATATTGTGTTTTTTTCCCCGTATCGCTCCCCGATCAAGAGGTTATGTTAGTGTATTTCGAAAGAAATACTGATTGAACAGCTATTAAATAGTGTTTAGAGTATATGAATGAAAGAGAATTGTGTTTTTTCCCACGATGTAGCATTTTTTTTTATCAAAAACGAAAATTTGTCAAATCAATATTATGTTTTTTTTCACAATTCATCATTTTTTGTCGAAAAATAAAAATCGTCTAATTAATACGAAATACTGATTAAACAGCTATCAAATAGTGTTGAGAGTATATCAATAGAAGAGAATTGTTTTTTTTTTATACGATTCATCATTTTTTCGTTAAAACAAAATAAATTGTGAAATTCTGTAGTATTGTTTTTTCCACGATTCAGCATTTTTTTTAAATCAAAATACCTATTTACGACTTTTTTTCAACACCTTGTGATTTGAATTTTGACATACCAACTTTTGGCACATGTTTTAGATTATTCATTTTTTAGTATTTTTTCGATCCCGATCGGACTGATAGTTTTCACATTTGAAACTTGGCAGGGTAAATTTTACCCGTGTGTGACCAATAAGTTATTCTACAAAGATGTGACCACAAAGGGTTAAAAGTGACAGCATGTAAACATAACCTCGAACATAATCCTGCTGCCCGCAAGTTCCTATAAGTGAAGCATACAGCATTATGCTCACGTGTCGTGTGTTTTATTTATGATTTCAATACCAATTTCAAATTATACGTATATTAGGTAAGTTGATATCTTTTTTATTCAAGCCCAGCGTCGTCAGCTTAACTATTATGACTCGGTCAAAGGAGTGAATTTGTATAAAAATAACGAAAAATTTAAGAAACCGAAAATCTCGACAAGAATAAGTTTTATTGTAAGTGATAATTTCGATAATTATGCTTCCGTGCTGTGAAGGAATTTGAGGAATTTGAGGAAGGCACAAGAATAGTTACGCTGCAACATGGATACGATGGATTACGGTTACAGCATGCATACGTTATGTTAGTTACACGTCACACTTCAATCCGCAAATATTATGTAAAGTATATATCACACTGCTCCATACACGTTATGTTACACTGCTCCATACACGTTATGTTGCACTGCTCCATACACGTTATATTACACTGCTCCATACACGTTATGTTACACTGCTCCATACACGTTACGTATATGTTACACTGCTCCATACACGTTACATATATGTTACACTGCTCCATACACGTTACATATATGTTACACTGCTCCATACACGTTACGTATATGTTACACTGCTCCATACACGTTACGTTAAGTATATGTTGCACTGCTCCATACACGTTACGTACAAATGGTTCCGTATCGCTTACATCATTTCTATGGACAGCATTATCACAGTGACACCATAGCATATACTTTACGTAACAAGCTTACATGGCTGTGACAAGTTATCGTTACATGGAGGTTACGTTTCAGAGACGTTAGTTCCATCTTTATTACGTAACGATTACGTTCACAGATGAACGTATTAGGATCATCACAGTATAGACGTCACATTTATGTCAAAAGATTAAATTGTTACCTGGGTATGCGCAGTTGAATCGATTGATTCTATCCGTTTCTAATGTATCTCTGTCCGTACTATGGCCACTATAAATTCTGTCCGTTTTCACACGCAGCTAATAAAGTAGTTAATTCCGTCCATTTCTATTAATGTATATATGCTGCCACATGCTAACGTATGTATATACCTACATGTTGAAGAAATAGCAGCACCTTTCATATGTAGAACGACAAATCAATCCTGAATCACTTTTTTGTTTGGAAATCGAAGTATCGATTCCGTCAGTATACAGATCAAAAAGAACATGTGATTTATTGTTTTTGTACAGTATATTGTTCACATATGCCTACTATATACCCATGTCCAGCTAACGTGTTGCTGCGCAGAGACAATTAAAAACCGGGTCGCTCTCAGTCTTTCGGAATAAGTTAGTCATATGTGGGTAGGCATATCTCAACATTACTGCCCAGCATATATTATGATAATATGCACTAACTGCATATGATTTAAAAAAATGAAAATGTGAATTGGTGTGAAATTGAACGCGTGATCGTGACGTTGTGCGAGAAAGATGGCTAAATGTAGGTTCCACGGCGGGATCGAGATAGATAGTCCGCGGTGATGTCCTTCGTATTTGCTTTTGATCCTGCAATGAATTGACATTTATGTATGCACTATGAGGTAACGTGCATACACATAATATCCAGGAGTAAAGTATACCGTGAGTCAACGAGGAAATGTATAAAGGTGGAGACCAACACAGGCGCACGCTATACCGTGAATAAACCAGGAAATGTAAAAACACAGGCGCGCGGTCGTTCAGTCGTTACATCTCCTTCCTTACAGTTGAGTATAAAAACAAATCAAAATTCGACAACTTCAACCCAGACTTGAAATTCGTGTAGACCGGTCTGTTATATTTTAAAGTCAAAATCACGAAATTGAAATACCGCAATAACCCACGCATCGTGTCAATAATTTATGCAAATCGGACAGACGGGCCAATTGTACCCGGAAAAAAATGGTTTAGATCTAATTCGCATCTACGTAGATCTAAATTTTGGGAAATCGTAGATCTACCAATGTCTCCGAGTATATAAGTAGATCTACGCAGTTCCGAATGGATCTGATATCACGTTCGAATGCTTAGTCTTGTTAGATCTATCCCGATATCCTTAGATCTATCTAGATATCCTTAGATCTATGAAGATCTGAGATGAATAGTTTGAAAATTGCAGTAAAATATTGTGACTCCAGAAATCCAAGTAGATCTACTCGGATCTGGGTAGTTCTGATTTCGTATTTGAAAATATTTCAAGTCTTCCGGAACTGACTGTATAATAAGTTCCCCAGAAATGTACGTTCATTTGTAAAGCGCCTTAGCTCACAGTAGGGTGGAGGTTTCGTAATACGGAGGTCGCGTGTTCAAGTCCACACTTTTTCAATTTTTTTTTTTTTTTTACTTTTTTTCATTTACATTTCATCCTTTTTTCATAATAGAAAGTCTTTTTCATTAGTCTTACATCGAATCAACGTTTTTTAAATTTTTTTTCCGAAATTGATGTTTATATCTCGATTAGATCTACGTAGATCTAATGAGATCCTTTCCAAAATTTAGATCTACGTAGATGTAGGCGCCTTAGATCTACTTAGATCCAGACCATTTTTTCCCGGGTAATTGCGGTCAGAAACGGGTCGCTCGTTGTGGCTATCTATCAAAGGCGGATAGAAGCCGATAGAATATGTACACGCAATTGCGGATAGATCCAGACGTGTTCGGATCTACTCCGCGGTGCGTACACACGCAGACAGACGGGCTGTCTGTAATTGCGGACAGAAGCGGATGACTTGTTATGAAGGACAGATGCGGGTAGAAGCCGATAGAATGTGTCCGCGCAATTGCGGATAGATCCAGACGGGTTTGGATCTAGTCCGCGGTGCGTACACACGCAGACAGACGTGCTGTCTGTAATTGCGGACAGAAGCGAATGACTTGTTATGAAGGACAGATGCGGATAGAAGCCGATAGAATGTGTCCACGCAATTGCGGATAGATCCAGACGGGTTCGGATCTAGTCCGCGGTGCGTACACACGCAGACAGACGGGCTGTCTGTAATTGCGGACAGAAGCGAATGACTTGTTATGAAGGACAGATGCGGATAGAAGCCGATAGAATGTGTCCACGCAATTGCGGATAGATCCAGACGGGTTCGGATCTACTTCGCGGTGCGTACACACGCAGACAGACGGGCTGTCTGTAATTGCGGACAGAAGCGAATGACTTGTTATGAAGGACAGATGCCCATAGAAGCCGATAGAATGTGTACACGCAATTGCGGATAGACGCGGTTGAGCAGTTAGAAGTACAATAGATACCGTTTGAAGTTCATAGTCATGCGTACGTAAAACTGATAGATGCAGACAGAAATTCAATGTTGGATCACTTTTGCAGATAAAGCGGACAGAATTCTGTTAAGTTCCGATACATTTCAGTTTGATATTCTGTCTGTTTCTGATGGAATTTTAACCAGGTAATCGAATGAAACGTACCCAACATTATTCGGAGATTTCCAAAAAATCGTGACCAGTCCATTGAACGCTTGTAACTCTAAAGATCGCGCCTTTGTTCGGTGGCGCAGTGGCAACAATTAAATGCCTTCACACGATTTGACCCTCGGAGATCAACTTATTTTTTTCTGAGAATTCTACCTTGGCAACCTTAAGTAGGAAATAACCGATGTAATTTATTTTCATAACAGTAAATACATAAGAAAAAATGCGAACGATTGACAAAATTGATAGCTTTTTTTTTTAACTTTTCCGTATTATGCTGCTGAAGCTGATTTCTGAGGGTCAAATAAAGCCTTTCTTTCATGGCTGATGACACTGTATAGTTTGTGCAAACTCTCTGAAGCCCAATTTTTTTCTGTGCTTTATAAATGCTGCTAATTATAACATGATCAATATTGTACATACTAGAGATTATCAGAGGACTTAAGAGAGTTTAACCAACCAAAACTTATAGGTTGCACTGGAAAGTGTGATCACTTGATACGATAATTCATTGATGCTATTCCAATGTAAAATTATTGAAACTGTGAAGTTCTTATATAAGAAATAATTATGAACAAACTTTGCTCTTAAGGACTAAGAAAGCTAAAAATAAATGTAAGAATCATTGCATCAAATCTATTCAATATATCATTCATAATTATTTTGTTTAGCTTCACAATAGAATAGAACCAATGCCGTACCTACACGTCAGTACATGGCGAAAATGCGCCGTTCGTATTTATTTTCTCTTATTTCTTTAGTAGGGAGCAAACGACACTTGAATTGCACTTGACAAGTGTCCTCCTCTCAAAATTTTTGTCGGTTAAGCGATTATACCGAGGTAAATTCATCATCGTTGCATACGAGAATAGTCTTTCGACTGGGGCCGATGATGGTAGTGGTGTGTTGTAGTATACTGAAAAAAGAAAATAGTCAAATCAAATAAATAAATTTAGTTAACTCCGAATTAGTTGACTCAACCCTGAAATAGTCTGAATAACTGAATATATATTAGAGTTGACAAAATGAGTTATTCTGTATACTAATATAAACAGGTGACTGCATACAGTTGATTCAAGTTGTCATGCATTGTCAGAACTGGATGGAATTGGTGAGCCGACTGATTTATTTTTGAAACAACTCAATTCAATAGGTTATGGTAAATGAACGACACTTTTTATTGCAATTGAATTCTGGATCGCTTCAATCCACGTAAATAGTTCAGAAAACTGAACAATCTGTTGAATAGTTTATACAATGCGTTCCTTTTTCTAAAGTTGATTCAACCGAACCATTGTTAGATGAACGATAATTGTGTTTGAACCTAACCCTCATATACAGTTCATCAAATCTTCGGTTGCGTTCCATTTTCTCAAGAATCGCAACAAATCCATCAGGTGAATTCAATAAAGTTTGTATTATACGGATTACATCAGAGGTTCAGCAGACAGGAAAAAAATTTGCACTATCACTCACATTTGCTTGGATCTAATCGAACGGTATATTCGTTCAACTCAAAACGTAGGTTTCACCAACAGTACAAGATTATCGATCAGGATCATTTCCATTAGACTATTTCTGTTATAACATAAAACTTTTTAATTTTAATGCTTGAAGTCGAGATGCTGCGGCTTCTCTTGATATGTCACCTACAGTGATATATCACTCATATGTTTTATTCCTTCCAAGCATTTATTAACAAAAAATAAAAAAACGAAGCGACCACTGCGCTGTTCTAAGATATTATGATCCATTCGGTGTGTCCTTTGCCGGGACACTCTCTCGCTCGGTCGCCTTCGTATACACTTGAGAATATGTACGTACCGGGCTTTTTTGTGGAAATGCGCCAGCTCGGGGCCAGGTAGATAGGAAACCGGACATGCAATGTCGCCGAGGTGTCGCATTTCCACGAATATGGCCAGTATGAACAGACGTATAGCCGGCACCGGTCTTTCGCCATTTGTTTACATGTACATATACACAAGTGTGTACGCGGCTTAATATAGCATGGGCACGGTTTATACCGGGCGTGACTATAACATGCTCACGTTGCGGCGGCATGGGAGAAGGAGACTGCCGAAGCTACGACGCTCGTTTCCCGCGCATTAGACTCTGATTTGTTGGCTGAGTGGGGACGGCGTTTCGATCATTCGGTTCGTGGCAGTGAAGCAGTGATTACGTGTTAAAATATTGTGTCGGATAATTTTGTGTCCAGCGAAAGTCGTTATGAACACTTGCGACGATATATTACGAGAGTAGGAGCTGCCAGTTCTGATCGACCGATTCACAGGTATGTACATGTTTTATTGTCACAAAAAATAGACGATGGCGAAACTTTGTTCGAGACGTAATACGTGCAAAATTTCATCGAGCTGTTGTAATGTCTTCCGCAATTAATAAGCCGATCTGATAGTTTGCATAGAGTAGTTTGTAAAAAGGCCTCACAAAAAAACAATGCCAGATAGAGATAAAAATGCATATAGACCGGGAAAACCCCGTGGGGCTAACCTGATATAAAATTTGAATGGCCATATTAACTCAACTATATGTGTGGTTGAGCCAACGAAATTCGATTGAGCCAATCATAAATGTTCAAGCAATATCACAATTATTCCTCTCATAAACTTTGTTGATAATGAGGTCTGTATTTTGTTCTCTTCTACCTCTTGATTTCCGGTATCAGTTGTCGATTGAACGACGTTCGAGATAAATGGTGTGATTGCCAAAATAATGTAATGTAAACACAATCATGCCCTGAGAGAGACGCGTTTACTACACCTTTAGTTGATTTTACGAATCAACTACATTTTCTGTTGTGGATGACGAACGGAATATTCAGTTGATTTAACTAAGAATATGTTGAACTTACCAAGAATAATTTAGTTGGTGCAATCAACATTCAGTTATTCAATAAGGCCTCAGTTGAATCAAAAAAATCGTTCCTTCCTACTGGTGGCATCCAGTAACCGCAGATTTAGTAGATTTTACTACGCCTTTCTTTCAGTGTTCGCAAATTGTTTCTTCAATGTATTTGTGTTCATTTACAGCGAACAGTATCGACGAGACGGCGCTAAAGAATTTGAACGAAAATTTGATAAAGGAACTGATTCCGGAAATCGGATACCGCGCTACTTTTTTAATGAAGTGGAAGGAATTTGTTAAAAATCCAGATCCTACGTCTACTCGAATCATCGAACAAGTGAGTAGAATATTTTTATTTGCCAATTTTAGATGAACTTCCGAAAGCGTCCCCCCACTGATTTGGCTGAAATTTGGCACAGACCTTTTTGATATAAAACTTTTCCTAAATGGTTTTTCGGCGCATCGCAATAGTTTTCGAAATATCGTATTTCGAAAATTGATAGATTAATACGCGCGTGTATAAATACATCAGAGTGCGCGCTACGATAGATATATATCTATCGTAGCGCGCACTCTTATCCCTACTCTTTCGACGTGTTCGAACACGTTTGTCGCGCGTTCGCCTTTTTACTCTCTTCACCACAAATCCAGCTAACTTGAGTGTTTTCTTTTTTTGTTTTTGTTTTTGCTTTTCAGGATGTATCGGACGTACCTTCCCAACCAAAAGTGACTTTCGTCGACAATATTGCGTACTTCATGATGAGATAAAAATCGGAAAAAACTCAACCACAATAAGACGATAACAAGATTACTTTTTAATAATAATAATGCCCAAAAGCTATCAATAAATTGATTTAAAAAAACATTGTTTAAAAAATTTTTTGGGAATTTCTTTTTTATCATATGAAATGAATTCGTTGATTTTTCTGACTACACATGAATTTTTTTTTAATTTTCTTATCATTTTGAAATTTCGGTTTTCAAAAATTTGTAAAGGTTGTATTTACGAAACTATTAGTTCAATGCCATGGAAACTTCTTAATTGTAATATACAACGTTTTTACCAGCACATATTCAAAATTCACGATTTTTCCTTCATTTTTAATAATTAAAAAATTTTCGAAAATCGAAATTTCAAAATGATAAGAAATTTTTTTTAAAATTCATGTGTAGTCAGAAAAATCAACGAATTCATTTCACGTGTCAAAAAAAAACTTTCCCTAAAAATTTGTTAAGCAATGTTTTCTTTAAACAATTTATTGATAACTTTTTGGCATTATTATTATTATTCAAAATTAATCTTCTTATCGTCTTTATTGTGGTTGAATTTTTTCCGATTTTTATCTTATCATAAAGTATGCAATATTGTCGACGAAAGTCACTTTTGGTTTGGAAGGTACGTCCAATACATCCTTAAAACCGAACCCAAACTTTTTTTGATTGTTTCTTAACATCATTATTGTTATTGTTTGTTTTCTTTTCACGCACATCCACGCACACGCGCACATACACTCATACTCACACCCACCCACGTGCGCGCGCGCATACATACGCACGCAGGCACGCACGCACGCGAGCACACACACCCACCACACACACACACACACACACACACACACACACACGCACGCACGCACGCACGCACGCACGCACGCATGCACGCACGCACGCACGCACGCACGCACGCACGCACGCACGCACGCACGCACGCACGCACGCACGCACGCACGCACGCACGCACGCACGCACGCACGCACGCACGCACGCACGCACGCACGCACGCACGCACGCACGCACGCACGCACGCACGCACGCACGCACGCACGCACGCACGCACGCACGCATGCACGCACGCACGCACGCACGCACGCACGCACGCACGCACGCACGCACGCACGCACGCACGCACGCACGCACGCACACACACACACACACACATGCGCGCATCCACGCCGGCTACGACACAACTAATCGTCAGTCGAGCTCTTGTGTCCTAGGGATGGGAGTAGGGATAGGAGTGCGCGCTACGATAGATATAGATATACACGCGGGTGTTAATTTATCAGTTGTCTAAATTCGATAATTCAAAAACTATTGCGTTGCGCCAAAAATTCTTTTTATATCGTTTTATATCGTAAAAAAGAAGATATGTGCCAAATTTCAGCCAAATCGGCGGAGGGACGCTTTTGGAAGTACAGCAGATTTAATTTTGTCTTTGGCAATGGATAATGATTCGAAATAAAGCAAACAAGCTTCAATCATGTTTTATCCTGAATAGTCTCTGTCCGATTCCTCTGACGATACGGACACTGAGCTGTAACACTGAGCATTGACGATTGCGTAAATAGCCCTCGATCGTAAGTTAAAACTTAAATCTATCGGGACCCATCGTACCTAGATATTCATTTTTGCTGACTGGAAACATAATCTTCATTTTTCTACGAGCTGAGATAAAAAATATCAGTACAAATGTTAAGCAAAGACTCATTATTTGCTAGTTTTTTTTAGTTTTTTTTTCATTTTTGATACACCTAATAAATGTAATTTATATGTATGTATATATATAACATACGTTTTGTATCATATTTTTTTATATGTAAAAAATACTATCATTGGAAATAATAAAGTATATATGTGAAAGAAGACATTACCAGTGATCATAGTCATTTCTAGGATGACAATATTTCACACCTTTTTCCTGGAATCCCGAAAAAATCCTACATTTTTAACATTTCGGGGGTAAGAATGTTTATTCCCTTCGAAAAATTATTATTTTCATTGAAATCTCGATTAGGTCAATTGCATAATATTTCTGCTCAAATCCACGAAATGTTTTGCTATATCAACAAGATTATGGTGTCGGATGACTACAAATAATAATATATGAACTATGACTTAGATTAAAATGGCATAACATTCGATCCCACGAAACGTATATTTCCCGTCTTTATGAGTACAGTTTGTCAATGCATCTGAACAATAAATTTGTTTCACCGCATATTTTTTTAATGGAAATAATAAATCATTTAGATCAACAGACAACTTTGTCTCTTCCATGAATTTTTAGGTCGTAGAGATTGTACGTTTAATTGACTGAAAATAATAGATAGCCGATTCAAAACATGTTATGTTGTCTGAAAGCGGTATATGGTCCCCCCAACTACATCACTGTTTTGCTCACTACAATATCCATGCAACATAATAATTGGTGCGTTTGGTTCGACTAATTAACAGTTAAGTGCAACTGTATTTTAATTTCTACAAAATAGCATTTTGTTGAACCAATCATTTTTCGTATTGGCGGGACTAATTACCGGTTAGATATAACTCTATTTTAGTTAATTCAAAATAGCATTCTATTCAACCAACAATTTTATGTATTGGTTGAACTAATTGCCGGTTATATGCGACTCTATCTCAGACAACTCAAAATAGCATTTCATTGAACCAACAATTTTATTCATAGTTTGGACTAATTGCCGGTTAGATGCGACTCTATTTCAGTTGATTAAAAATAGCATTTTGTTGGACCAACCATTTTTTGTATTAAAAAGCAATGAAAATATTTAGTTCACCCTACTGTACACTCTCTTGACAGCCCGTGTACGCCAGATTTAGTCCAGCGAACAAAATTTTCAATGATTCAACAAATTTATTTTCAGAGATAGAATAATAAAAAATGAGAGAGATTAAGATGCAATAAGAGAAATAGAGAGAGAATAAGAGAAAAGAAGAGAAAATAAGTGAGAATGAGAAAGAATGAGAGGGAATAAGGCAGATGAAGATATAATAAGAGAGAATGAGATGAAATAATGGAGAATGAGTGAGAATAAGAAATAATGATTGATATTCAGATGGAACAAGAGAAATTAAGAGAGAGAATGACAGAAAATAAGTACATACATTTATATTTAAAATATACGTCCTGTAAATAAATGCATATCATATATGATATGCATGTATACATGCATTTGTTATATACACACCGTATACTGCATATGTGTAAGATTTACATCAAGAATTTCAAGTATCTATATTTGGAATATATTTACCATAAAAATGTTTATAGATCATATATGTGCCATATACCCATCGTACATATTATTCTAGATTTCGTATGCATGTCATTTACAGTGGAACTATAAAGAAATTATATTTAACATATATTGGCTTTATAACCGTATCTATTGAACATATAGAAACTGTCCACCTACCATCCATAATAACCAACATAATCTAAGTTTATGTCAGGACCGTAAATCATTCATGTTTGGAATATATTTATTGTGTAAAAATGTACATGGATCATGTACGCGCCATATAGCCATCGTATATCTTTTTTCCATTTCGTATACATGTTATTTACACTGGAGCTATGAAGAATTCATATTGAAAATATATTTATTTTATATAAATGTATATTGACCATATACGTGCCATATATTTATCACATATATATGCACAATATATATGAATTATACAACTTTTTGATCGAATATGTCACCTAATATAGAATATATTTCACACATATTTTGTGCATATACAGTAGGCGGCAATTGAAGTGGGCCAATGTTTTTTTTGTTGATTTTGACGAAACTTGGACCGATTTCGAAAAATCAAAAATATACATTCGAGTAAATTTAATAATCTTTCGAATGAGACTAGTTTCGTCGTGATCGATTGAAAATTGGCTGCCTGCGAGTAGAATGTCCGGATCGGTGTAAATCGGGGTCTGGCGTTGGCGGGTTGTGCACACCAGGATTGATATTTGCCGATACCGAACAGCTCGGTAACCCATATCAGTCGAAAGGTGGTCTCACGGCAGGCTCAAAACCCCCCCTATAAGCCAAAATCGGATCACTCCCGGAGGAGATATGGACCCAGGAAGTCAGAACGGTTTTTTAAGTGCTACGCTGGAACGCCTCGATCGATTCCGTGGAAACTTTTCGCACAATCGTTTTTTATCATGACCTCACAACTCTCGTAACAGTTATTGCGATAAGTGTTCTCGTAGATGAGATCCAGGTATTTGGCGAGTGCACGCCCACGTTCATCGACATTTTTTACATTGAGAGACTTGGGCGACAGAGTTGAGACTTGTGTAATATTGAAGAGGAAGGCTCAACGATTAAAATGCGTGGTCGTACAATATCGGAAATGACCTTAATTAAAAATGACACGCCGTTGAAAAGTGAGAAGGAAATCGCCAAATCCCGCGATCTCAGTTCAAAGTTGCCCGTCGATAGTCATTTGTCTCAACGTCGGATCGCACGCTGATTTCAGCTACTGTTTATCGCTTATCCATTGATGTGACTGCATTGAAATGTTTCGTAAAAATGATTAATTAATAACAATTTATTGATGAATAAACAATAATCAATTGATTAAATAATTTTTATGAATTGAACTTTTTCTTTAAATGAGGAAACGAATTATGAATTATTAATAATCACAAATTTTTCGGTGATCCATAGCTTGTTTCCTCTCTCAAGTTTCATAAACCACGGAAAATAATTTTTACGTCACAAAAAGTGCCAGTGCAACAAATCAATAACACGGTCAATTTACCGAGAATGAGTGACCATGGGATAAATGATAGTTATTTTTTTTTCGTAATTTGAGAACCTCGTCAAATTTACGAATGCAGCCAATGAACAGCCTGGTCAATTTGACGAATAATACTGACCATGAAAATAATGATGATAATTTTTTTCTTAAATCGTTCGACTCGTCAAAATTACGAATGCGATAAAACGATAGGCTAATTAATTTGGCGATCAAGACTCATCATGAGCACAATAAATTATTCACATTTTCATGACTCGGCCATCTCGTAAAAATTACGGATGCAATAAGCGATTCGTTCACTAAGTCTAGTGATGTCCACTGACGACGGAAAAAATGATTATTTTTTCACGGACTCCATTAAAAATACCTGGTCAGTTATTGACTCGAGAAGCTCGTAAGAACTTCGAATGGTTCGAATCGGTAGCTTGGCCAATATTTAATTACGGGAAAAAAAAAATTTCACTCTAGCCGTGTTCGAAAACAATGCGGCAAACCCAGTTTACAATTGAGCTAGCATCGCCACATTGCAAAAATGATGTAATGAAGCTGAAAACGAAAAATTGCAACGCAAGATTTTTTCCCTAATTCATCGCTGTCGAACGACGTCGTTTCCGCTTCCCAAGAACCACACCTTCCCCCGGCATTCGACCCCTGACGATGAAAAACCAACCTGGTTACGCGACGATTCAAAATTCAAAGTTTTATCGACGCGATAATTAGTCGCTAATTAATCGCTGCCGAATGACGTCGTTTCCGCATTCCTAGAATCACCCCCTCCCCGACAATCCACCCCTAACGATGAAAAAACAACCTGGTTACGCGACGATTCAAAATTCAAAGTTGTATCGACGCGATAATTAGTCGCTAATTAATCACTGCCGAATGACGTCGTTTCCGCATTTCTAGAACCACCCCCTCCCCGACATTCCACCCCTAACGATGAAAAAACAACCTGGTTACGCGACGATTCAAAATTCAAAGTTTTATCGACGCGATAATTAGTTGCTAATTAATCGCTGCCGAATGATGTCGTTTCCGCATTCCTAGAACCACCCCTTCCCCCGACATTCTACCCCTAGCGATGAAAAATCAACCTGTTTACGCGACGATTCAAAATTAACAATTTTATCGACGCGATAATTAGTCGCTAATTAATCGCTGCCGAATGACGTCGTTTCCGCATTTCTAGAACCACCCCCTCCCCCGACATTCCGCCCCTGACGATGAAAAATCGACCTGTTTACGCGACGATTCAAAATTAACAATTTTATCGACGCGATAATTAGTCGCTAATTATTCGCTGCCGAATGACGTCGTTTCCGCATTCCTAGAATCACCACCTCCCCGACAATCCACCCCTAACGATGAAAAAATAACCTGGTTACGCGACGATTCAAAATTCAAAGTTTTATCGACGCGATAATTAGTCGCTAATTAATCGCTGCCGAATGACGTCGTTTCCGCATTCCTAGAACCACCCCCTCCCCGACATTCCACCCCTGACGATGAAAAAACAACCTGGTTACGCGACGATTCAAAATTCAAAGTTTTATCGACGCGATAATTAGTCGCTAATTAATCGGTGCCGAATGACGTCGTTTCCGCATTTCTAGAACCACCCCCTCCCCCGACATTTCACCCCTGACGATGAAAAAACAACCTGTTTACGCGACGATTCAAAATTAACAATTTTATCGACGCGATAATTATCCGTTGATTTATTACTGCAGAATAACGTCGTTTCCGCATTCCTAGAATCACCCCCTCCCCGAAAATCCACCCCTAACGATGAAAAAACAACCTGGTTACGCGACGATTCAAAATTCAAAGTTTTATCGACGCGATAATTAGTCGCTAATTAATCGCTGCCGAATGACGTCGTTTCCGCATTCCTAGAATCACCCCCTCCCCGAAAATCCACCCCTAACGATGAAAAAACAACCTGGTTACGCGACGATTCAAAATTCAAAGTTTTATCGACGCGATAATTAGTCGCTAATTAATCGCTGCCGAATGACGTCGTTTCCGCATTTCTAGAACCACCCCCTCCCCCGACATTCCACCCCTGACGATGAAAAAACAACCTGTTTACGCGACGATTCAAAATTCAAAGTTTTATCGACGCGATAATTAGTCGCTAATTAATCGCTGCCGAATGACGTCGTTTCCGCATTCCTAGAATCACCCCCTCCCCGACAATCCACCCCTAACGATGAAAAAACAACCTGGTTACGCGACGATTCAAAATTCAAAGTTGTATCGACGCGATAATTAGTCGCTAATTAATCACTGCCGAATGACGTCGTTTCCGCATTTCTAGAACCACCCCCTCCCCGACATTCCACCCCTAACGATGAAAAAACAACCTGGTTACGCGACGATTCAAAATTCAAAGTTTTATCGACGCGATAATTAGTTGCTAATTAATCGCTGCCGAATGATGTCGTTTCCGCATTCCTAGAACCACCCCTTCCCCCGACATTCTACCCCTAGCGATGAAAAATCAACCTGTTTACGCGACGATTCAAAATTAACAATTTTATCGACGCGATAATTAGTCGCTAATTAATCGCTGCCGAATGACGTCGTTTCCGCATTCCTAGAATCACCCCCTCCCCGAAAATCCACCCCTAACGATGAAAAAACAACCTGGTTACGCGACGATTCAAAATTCAAAGTTTTATCGACGCGATAATTAGTCGCTAATTAATCGCTGCCGAATGACGTCGTTTCCGCATTTCTAGAACCACCCCCTCCCCCGACATTCCACCCCTGACGATGAAAAAACAACCTGTTTACGCGACGATTCAAAATTCAAAGTTTTATCGACGCGATAATTAGTCGCTAATTAATCGCTGCCGAATGACGTCGTTTCCGCATTCCTAGAATCACCCCCTCCCCGACAATCCACCCCTAACGATGAAAAAACAACCTGGTTACGCGACGATTCAAAATTCAAAGTTGTATCGACGCGATAATTAGTCGCTAATTAATCACTGCCGAATGACGTCGTTTCCGCATTTCTAGAACCACCCCCTCCCCGACATTCCACCCCTAACGATGAAAAAACAACCTGGTTACGCGACGATTCAAAATTCAAAGTTTTATCGACGCGATAATTAGTTGCTAATTAATCGCTGCCGAATGATGTCGTTTCCGCATTCCTAGAACCACCCCTTCCCCCGACATTCTACCCCTAGCGATGAAAAATCAACCTGTTTACGCGACGATTCAAAATTAACAATTTTATCGACGCGATAATTAGTCGCTAATTAATCGCTGCCGAATGACGTCGTTTCCGCATTTCTAGAACCACCCCCTCCCCCGACATTCCACCCCTGACGATGAAAAATCGACCTGTTTACGCGACGATTCAAAATTCAAAGTTTTATCGACGCGATAATTAGTCGCTAATTTATCGGTGCCGAATAACGTCGTTTCCGCATTCCTAGAATCACCCCCTCCCCGAAAATCCACCCCTAACGATGAAAAACCAACCTGGTTACGCGACGATTCAAAATTCAAAGTTTTATCGACGCGATAATTAGTCGCTAATTAATCGCTGCCGAATGACGTCGTTTCCGCATTCCTAGAATCACCCCCTCCCCGAAAATCCACCCCTAACGATGAAAAAACAACCTGGTTACGCGACGATTCAAAATTCAAAGTTTTATCGACGCGATAATTAGTTGCTAATTAATCGCTGCCGAATGACGTCGTTTCCGCATTCCTAGGATCACCCCCTCCCCGACAATCCACCCCTAACGATGAAAAAACAACCTGGTTACGCGACGATTCAAAATTCAAAGTTGTATCGACGCGATAATTAGTCGCTAATTAATCGGTGCCGAATGACGTCGTTTCCGCATTTCTAGAACCACCCCCTCCCCCGACATTCCACCCCTGACGATGAAAAAACAACCTGTTTACGCGACGATTCAAAATTAACAATTTTATCGACGCGATAATTATCCGTTGATTTATTACTGCAGAATAACGTCGTTTCCGCATTCCTAGAACCACCCCTTTCCCCGTTATTCTACCCCTGACGATGAAAAATCAACCTGTTTACGCGACGATTCAAAATTAACAATTTTATCGACGCGATAATTAGTCGCTAATTAATCGCTGCCGAATGACGTCGTTTCCGCATTCCTAGAACCACCCCCTCCCCGACAATCCACCCCTGTTGATGAAAAATCAAACAGTTTGTGCGACGATTCAAAAATAAAAATTTTATCGACGCTATCATTAATTAATTTATTAATCGGCCTGGAATGGCTGACATTGTAAAAATTGATATTATTTTTTCCATAATTCGGACATTTCGTACAAAATACGAAAAAATTAATCCTCGTGTCCTGTAAAACCAGCGAGGCTCACTGGCTATTGGAATAATAGTAATTCATTCTTTCTTTACTCGTGCAAATGGTAAAAGTTCCCGATGCAACAAATCGACAGCCGGGTCCACTTGACTAGGAAGACTGGCTATTGGAAAAATATTTTTTTTTTCCTTACTCGGACTTATCGTAAAAATTACGAAGGTGAAAAAACTGCTCATCCGTTAGTCTGCGTCGGAGATCCACTGACGATAGGAAGAATGATTAATGTTCTTTCATTTACTTATGCGCCTAGGAACAGTAACGGATCTAACAAATCGCCTGCTCAGTTTAGCGAGGCCCATTGACCATGGGGAAATTGTAATTTATTTTTCATCGATTCCTGCAACTTTCAAAAATTGAGGGACCAGTGGATATTGGCTGTCGGGAGAATGATAGTTCTTTCTCTGCTCCTGCAACTTGAAACAATTTCAAGTACATTTCAATTGTCTGACGACACCCCCGAGTTGTACTGACCACGATAAAAATAATATTCTGTATTTCATCGACATTTGCAACTAGGAAAATTAGAAGAGCAAAAAATCGATCGACCAGTCACTCAGGTGAACTGTACCCTTCATCGGCACAGTAATTATTATTTTCTTCTCGACCTCTGCAACTTGCAATAGTTTTAGTTTGAAAAAATCGATTGCCTTGTTACTTTACCAAGTTGTATCGACCACGGGAAAAATAATTATTTATTTATTTTGTTGCTCACGCAGTTCGCAAAAAATACGAGTGAAACAAGTCCATTGCGATTGGTGATGGAAAAATAATAATGGAAAAATAATCGTTTTCCTTTTCAAGTCATCTGCAACTCGCAAAAGTTACGATTGTAACAAATCGATCTCCCGGTCACATTGCCAAATTGTACTGATAACGTGAAAAATAATAATTCATTGTTCTTTGACATCGGCATCTCACAAAAATTACAAATACAAATCGGTTGTTCGATCACACAATTCAGTTCCAATGATCATGGAAGAAATACTTTTTTTTTTTAATCTCCGTAACTTGCAATAATTTTGATGCAACAAATTGATCGACTGATCACTCTGGCGATCCCCACTATTCATGGAAAAAAATAACACTGTAAACAATAATAGTAATACAATTTTCCATAACAAATCATTACTTATAACAGAAATTTGATCAACGATCTAGTAAAGCCTTCCATCTCTTAGCCGGTGAGTTTAGTCATTCTACATTGAGAACTCACCGTTGCCCGACTTTTACCACGTGGAGGTGGATGGATTGGCACTTGGTAATTGACAACAGCTATTGTGCACATTGTCGTCATACCTTCGAAAGTCGTGTGTATGTGTGTGTGTGTGTGTGTGTGTGTGTGTGTGTGTGTGTGTGTGTGTGTGTGTGTGCGCGCGCTTCTGTGTTTTTGCAGAGATTGGGACCCCGCGGCTCGTCGCTTCCGCGGTATTTAACGACTCCAAACCCTCTCTGCGTTTGTGTAGATGTGTGTGTGCGCTTATGTGTTTTTGCAGAGATCGGGACCCCGCGGCTCGTCAATTCCACGGTATTTAAAGACTCCGAACCGTCTCTGCGTTTGTGTGGATGTGTGTGTGTGCGTGCGTGCGTGCGTGCGTGCGTGTGTGAGAGAGAAATGTATAGAGAGAGAGAGAGAGAGAGAGAGAGAGAGAGAGAGAGAGAGAGAGAGAGAAACCGATGAAGAGCGTACACGAGTGAGCGGACGTGGGATCGTGCAGTGCTACGCTCATGGTACGATCAATATTTAATTGATCTCCCATGAGCTCGTCTGACATCGAGGCAACGGCATGGCATGCTTTCGATTGTAGCTGCGATCTGCTGTTGCGGAATCGCGAGCCATTCTTCCCTCGTCACGACCTCCAGCTCGTCCAGTGTTCGCGGAGCTCGCGTGCGGATTCGCGATTTGAGTAGGGCCCAGACGTTCTCAATCGGGTTCAAATCGGGACTCATCGCTGGCCATGTCATCCTCTCGATTTGTTGCTCTTCGAGAAAGTCGGTGATAATTCTTGCACGATGACAAGGGGCATTGTCATCGACGAACACGAATCCTTCGCCCACCCGTTGCGCCTCTGGGATGACGACTGGACGTAAAATTTCGTCCAAATATCGTTGCCCATTCACGGTGCGATTACGAAAGATGATGAGCTCCGTCCGCGAAGTATGCGTAATTCCACCCCAAACGGTGATCACGTTGATTCACGTCATTCTTTTTCGTATACACATGTGATCGCGCTCTCACCCATGCAATTGTTTTTCAACTTCGATGTATAAAACACGTATTAACGACGATCGTTGCCACCATGTGACGATAGTCATGCTTTTTCGTATCCATGTGATCGGGCTCACATCGATTATCGTCTGGTCGTGGATTTTAATTGCTCAGATTGTTTCTACGGTGACCGTGAAATTTATTGCAACGAGAAAAATATTTTTCGTGGAATAAACATGGCACGACTTTCCGATGTAGACCTGGGACGAGCGGTGGCTTTATCCGCCGAAGGAATGTCGGAACGAGAAATTGCGATGGCGATCCCAACGAGTAGGTCTGTAGTAAACAGGCTACTTAATCGCTATCGTATGACCGGAAGTCCGGCATATCGCCACGGAGGAGGCCGGCAGCGAGTCACAACTCGGCGAGAGGATGCAGCCATCGTCCGAGACGCTCGGAGAGATCCACGTGTGACGACAACAGTGCTTAAGAATATCATTCCTCGCCCTGTGTCTCGTAGGACAATTCGTCGGCGACTCGCAGAGGGTGGATTAAAATCTCGACGTCCAGTTATCAAACCGGCATTATTAGCAAGACACCGCACTGCTCGACGTACCTTTGCCAGAATCCATCGCACGTGGACTATGGCACAGTGGGGCAAATGGCTTTTTACGGACGAATCGAAGGTGATGCTTCATAGCAACACAAGGAGCGAGCGAGTGTGGCGGAAGAAGGGCGAGCGTATGGGAAAAAAATTCGTAAATCCTTCTCGCGCCTTCGGAGGTGGTTCCATCACCGTTTGGGGTGGAATTACGCATACTTCGCGGACGGAGCTCATCATCTTTCGTAATCGCACCGTGAATGGGCAACGATATTTGGACGAAATTTTACGTCCAGTCGTCATCCCAGAGGCGCAACGGGTGGGCGAAGGATTCGTGTTCGTCGATGACAATGCCCCTTGTCATCGTGCAAGAATTATCACCGACTTTCTCGAAGAGCAACAAATCGAGAGGATGACATGGCCAGCGATGAGTCCCGATTTGAACCCGATTGAGAACATCTGGGCCCTACTCAAATCGCGAATCCGCACGCGAGCTCCGCGAACACTGGACGAGCTGGAGGTCGTGACGAGGGAAGAATGGCTCGCGATTCCGCAACAGCAGATCGCAGCTACAATCGAAAGCATGCCATGCCGTTGCCTCGATGTCAGACGAGCTCATGGGAGATCAATTAAATATTGATCGTACCATGAGCGTAGCACTGCACGAACCCACGTCCGCTCACTCGTGTACGCTCTTCATCGGTTTCTCTCTCTCTCTCTCTCTCTCTCTCTCTCTCTCTCTCTCTCTCTCTCTCTCTCTCTCTCTCTCTCTCTCTCTCTCTCTCTCTCTCTCTCTCTCTCTCTCTCTCTCTCTCTCTCTCTCTATACATTTCTCTCTCACACACGCACGCACGCACGCACGCACACACACACATCCACACAAACGCAGAGACGGTTCGGAGTCTTTAAATACCGTGGAATTGACGAGCCGCGGGGTCCCGATCTCTGCAAAAACACATAAGCGCACACACACATCTACACAAACGCAGAGAGGGTTTGGAGTCGTTAAATACCGCGGAAGCGACGAGCCGCGGGGTCCCAATCTCTGCAAAAACACAGAAGCGCGCACACACACACACACACACACACACACACACACATACACACGACTTTCGAAGGTATGACGACAATGTGCACAATAGCTGTTGTCAATTACCAAGTGCCAATCCATCCACCTCCACGTGGTAAAAGTCGGGCAACGGTGAGTTCTCAATGTAGAATGACTAAACTCACCGGCTAAGAGATGGAAGGCTTTACTAGATCGTTGATCAAATTTCTGTTATAAGTAATGATTTGTTATGGAAAATTGTATTACTATTATTGTTTACAGTGTTATTTTTTTCCATGAATAGTGGGGATCGCCAGAGTGATCAGTCGATCAATTTGTTGCATCAAAATTATTGCAAGTTACGGAGATTGAAAAAAAAAAGTATCTCTTCCATGATCATTGGAACTGAATTGTGTGATCGAACAACCGATTTGTATTTGTAATTTTTGTGAGATGCCGATGTCAAAGAACAATGAATTATTATTTTTCACGTTATCAGTACAATTTGGCAATGTGACCGGGAGATCGATTTGTTACAATCGTAACTTTTGCGAGTTGCAGATGACTTGAAAAGGAAAACGATTATTTTTCCATTATTATTTTTCCATCACCAATCGCAATGGACTTGTTTCACTCGTATTTTTTGCGAACTGCGTGAGCAACAAAATAAATAAATAATTATTTTTCCCGTGGTCGATACAACTTGGTAAAGTAACAAGGCAATCGATTTTTTCAAACTAAAACTATTGCAAGTTGCAGAGGTCGAGAAGAAAGTAATAATTACTGTGCCGATGAAGGGTACAGTTCACCTGAGTGACTGGTCGATCGATTTTTTGCTCTTCTAATTTTCCTAGTTGCAAATGTCGATGAAATACAGAATATTATTTTTATCGTGGTCAGTACAACTCGGGGGTGTCGTCAGACAATTGAAATGTACTTGAAATTGTTTCAAGTTGCAGGAGCAGAGAAAGAACTATCATTCTCCCGACAGCCAATATCCACTGGTCCCTCAATTTTTGAAAGTTGCAGGAATCGATGAAAAATAAATTACAATTTCCCCATGGTCAATGGGCCTCGCTAAACTGAGCAGGCGATTTGTTAGATCCGTTACTGTTCCTAGGCGCATAAGTAAATGAAAGAACATTAATCATTCTTCCTATCGTCAGTGGATCTCCGACGCAGACTAACGGATGAGCAGTTTTTTCACCTTCGTAATTTTTACGATAAGTCCGAGTAAGGAAAAAAAAAAATATTTTTCCAATAGCCAGTCTTCCTAGTCAAGTGGACCCGGCTGTCGATTTGTTGCATCGGGAACTTTTACCATTTGCACGAGTAAAGAAAGAATGAATTACTATTATTCCAATAGCCAGTGAGCCTCGCTGGTTTTACAGGACACGAGGATTAATTTTTTCGTATTTTGTACGAAATGTCCGAATTATGGAAAAAATAATATCAATTTTTACAATGTCAGCCATTCCAGGCCGATTAATAAATTAATTAATGATAGCGTCGATAAAATTTTTATTTTTGAATCGTCGCACAAACTGTTTGATTTTTCATCAACAGGGGTGGATTGTCGGGGAGGGGGTGGTTCTAGGAATGCGGAAACGACGTCATTCGGCAGCGATTAATTAGCGACTAATTATCGCGTCGATAAAATTGTTAATTTTGAATCGTCGCGTAAACAGGTTGATTTTTCATCGTCAGGGGTAGAATAACGGGGGAAGGGGTGGTTCTAGGAATGCGGAAACGACGTTATTCTGCAGTAATAAATCAACGGATAATTATCGCGTCGATAAAATTGTTAATTTTGAATCGTCGCGTAAACAGGTTGTTTTTTCATCGTCAGGGGTGGAATGTCGGGGGAGGGGGTGGTTCTAGAAATGCGGAAACGACGTCATTCGGCACCGATTAATTAGCGACTAATTATCGCGTCGATAAAACTTTGAATTTTGAATCGTCGCGTAACCAGGTTGTTTTTTCATCGTTAGGGGTGGATTTTCGGGGAGGGGGTGATTCTAGGAATGCGGAAACGACGTTATTCTGCAGTAATAAATCAACGGATAATTATCGCGTCGATAAAATTGTTAATTTTGAATCGTCGCGTAAACAGGTTGTTTTTTCATCGTCAGGGGTGAAATGTCGGGGGAGGGGGTGGTTCTAGAAATTCGGAAACGACGTCATTCGGCACCGATTAATTAGCGACTAATTATCGCGTCGATAAAACTTTGAATTTTGAATCGTCGCGTAACCAGGTTGTTTTTTCATCGTTAGGGGTGGAATGTCGGGGAGGGGGTGGTTCTAGGAATGCGGAAACGACGTCATTCGGCAGCGATTAATTAGCGACTAATTATCGCGTCGATAAAACTTTGAATTTTGAATCGTCGCGTAACCAGGTTGGTTTTTCATCGTTAGGGGTGGATTTTCGGGGAGGGGGTGATTCTAGGAATGCGGAAACGACGTCATTCGGCACCGACTAATTAGCGACTAATTATCGCGTCGATAAAACTTTGAACTTTGAATCGTCGCGTAACCAGGTTGGTTTTTCATCGTTAGGGGTGGATTTTCGGGGAGGGGGTGATTCTAGGAATGCGGAAACGACGTTATTCTGCAGTAATAAATCAACGGATAATTATCGCGTCGATAAAATTGTTAATTTTGAATCGTCGCGTAAACAGGTTGTTTTTTCATCGTCAGGGGTGAAATGTCGGGGGAGGGGGTGGTTCTAGAAATGCGGAAACGACGTCATTCGGCAGTGATTAATTAGCGACTAATTATCGCGTCGATACAACTTTGAATTTTGAATCGTCGCGTAACCAGGTTGTTTTTTCATCGTTAGGGGTGGAATGTCGGGGAGGGGGTGGTTCTAGGAATGCGGAAACGACGTCATTCGGCAGCGATTAATTAGCGACTAATTATCGCGTCGATAAAACTTTGAAATTTGAATCGTCGCGTAACCAGGTTGGTTTTTCATCGTTAGGGGTGGATTTTCGGGGAGGGGGTGATTCTGGGAATGCGGAAACGACGTCATTCGGCACCGACTAATTAGCGACTAATTATCGCGTCGATAAAACTTTGAATTTTGAATCGTCGCGTAACCAGGTTGGTTTTTCATCGTTAGGGGTGGATTTTCGGGGAGGGGGTGATTCTAGGAATGCGGAAACGACGTCATTCGGCACCGATAAATTAGCGACTAATTATCGCGTCGATAAAACTTTGAATTTTGAATCGTCGCGTAAACAGGTCGATTTTTCATCGTCAGGGGTGGAATGTCGGGGGAGGGGGTGGTTCTAGAAATGCGGAAACGACGTCATTCGGCAGCGATTAATTAGCGACTAATTATCGCGTCGATAAAATTGTTAATTTTGAATCGTCGCGTAAACAGGTTGATTTTTCATCGCTAGGGGTAGAATGTCGGGGGAAGGGGTGGTTCTAGGAATGCGGAAACGACATCATTCGGCAGCGATTAATTAGCAACTAATTATCGCGTCGATAAAACTTTGAATTTTGAATCGTCGCGTAACCAGGTTGTTTTTTCATCGTTAGGGGTGGAATGTCGGGGAGGGGGTGGTTCTAGAAATGCGGAAACGACGTCATTCGGCAGTGATTAATTAGCGACTAATTATCGCGTCGATACAACTTTGAATTTTGAATCGTCGCGTAACCAGGTTGTTTTTTCATCGTTAGGGGTGGATTGTCGGGGAGGGGGTGATTCTAGGAATGCGGAAACGACGTCATTCGGCAGCGATTAATTAGCGACTAATTATCGCGTCGATAAAACTTTGAATTTTGAATCGTCGCGTAACCAGGTTGTTTTTTCATCGTTAGGGGTGGATTTTCGGGGAGGGGGTGATTCTAGGAACGCGGAAACGACGTTATTCTGCAGTAATAAATCAACGGATAATTATCGCGTCGATAAAATTGTTAATTTTGAATCGTCGCGTAAACAGGTTGTTTTTTCATCGTCAGGGGTAAAATGTCGGGGGAGGGGGTGGTTCTAGAAATGCGGAAACGACGTCATTCGGCACCGATTAATTAGCGACTAATTATCGCGTCGATAAAACTTTGAATTTTGAATCGTCGCGTAACCAGGTTGTTTTTTCATCGTCAGGGGTGGAATGTCGGGGAGGTGGTGATTCTAGGAATGCGGAAACGACGTCATTCGGCAGCGAATAATTAGCGACTAATTATCGCGTCGATAAAACTTTGAATTTTGAATCGTCGCGTAACCAGGTTGGTTTTTCATCGTTAGGGGTGGATTTTCGGGGAGGGGGTGATTCTAGGAATGCGGAAACGACGTCATTCGGCACCGATTAATTAGCGACTAATTATCGCGTCGATAAAACTTTGAATTTTGAATCGTCGCGTAAACAGGTCGATTTTTCATCGTCAGGGGTGGAATGTCGGGGGAGGGGGTGGTTCTAGAAATGCGGAAACGACGTCATTCGGCAGCGATTAATTAGCGACTAATTATCGCGTCGGTAAAATTGTTAATTTTGAATCGTCGCGTAAACAGGTTGATTTTTTATCGCTAGGGGTAGAATGTCGGGGGAAGGGGTGGTTCTAGGAATGCGGAAACGACATCATTCGGCAGCGATTAATTAGCAACTAATTATCGCGTCGATAAAACTTTGAATTTTGAATCGTCGCGTAACCAGGTTGTTTTTTCATCGTTAGGGGTGGAATGTCGGGGAGGGGGTGGTTCTAGAAATGCGGAAACGACGTCATTCGGCAGTGATTAATTAGCGACTAATTATCGCGTCGATACAACTTTGAATTTTGAATCGTCGCGTAACCAGGTTGTTTTTTCATCGTTAGGGGTGGATTGTCGGGGAGGGGGTGATTCTAGGAATGCGGAAACGACGTCATTCGGCAGCGATTAATTAGCGACTAATTATCGCGTCGATAAAACTTTGAATTTTGAATCGTCGCGTAACCAGGTTGTTTTTTCATCGTTAGGGGTGGATTTTCGGGGAGGGGGTGATTCTAGGAACGCGGAAACGACGTTATTCTGCAGTAATAAATCAACGGATAATTATCGCGTCGATAAAATTGTTAATTTTGAATCGTCGCGTAAACAGGTTGTTTTTTCATCGTCAGGGGTAAAATGTCGGGGGAGGGGGTGGTTCTAGAAATGCGGAAACGACGTCATTCGGCACCGATTAATTAGCGACTAATTATCGCGTCGATAAAACTTTGAATTTTGAATCGTCGCGTAACCAGGTTGTTTTTTCATCGTCAGGGGTGGAATGTCGGGGAGGTGGTGATTCTAGGAATGCGGAAACGACGTCATTCGGCAGCGAATAATTAGCGACTAATTATCGCGTCGATAAAACTTTGAATTTTGAATCGTCGCGTAACCAGGTTGGTTTTTCATCGTTAGGGGTGGATTTTCGGGGAGGGGGTGATTCTAGGAATGCGGAAACGACGTCATTCGGCACCGATTAATTAGCGACTAATTATCGCGTCGATAAAACTTTGAATTTTGAATCGTCGCGTAAACAGGTCGATTTTTCATCGTCAGGGGTGGAATGTCGGGGGAGGGGGTGGTTCTAGAAATGCGGAAACGACGTCATTCGGCAGCGATTAATTAGCGACTAATTATCGCGTCGATAAAACTTTGAATTTTGAATCGTCGCGTAACCAGGTTGTTTTTTCATCGTTAGGGGTGGATTTTCGGGGAGGGGGTGATTCTAGGAATGCGGAAACGACGTCATTCGGCAGCGATTAAATAGCGACTAATTATCGCGTCGATAAAACTTTGAATTTTGAATCGTCGCGTAACCAGGTTGTTTTTTCATCGTTAGGGGTGGATTTTCGGGGAGGGGGTGATTCTAGGAATGCGGAAACGACGTCATTCGGCAGCGTATAATTAGCGACTAATTATCGCGTCGATAAAACTTTGAATTTTGAATCGTCGCGTAACCAGGTTGTTTTTTCATCGTTAGGGGTGGAATGTCGGGGGAGGGGGTGATTCTAGGAATGCGGAAACGACGTTATTCTGCAGTAATAAATCAACGGATAATTATCGCGTCGATAAAATTGTTAATTTTGAATCGTCGCGTAAACAGGTTGTTTTTTCATCGTCAGGGGTGAAATGTCGGGGGAGGGGGTGGTTCTAGAAATGCGGAAACGACGTCATTCGGCACCGATTAATTAGCGAGTAATTATCGCGTCGATAAAACTTTGAATTTTGAATCGTCGCGTAACCAGGTTGTTTTTTCATCGTCAGGGGTGGAATGTCGGGGAGGGGGTGGTTCTAGGAATGCGGAAACGACGTCATTCGGCAGCGATTAATTAGCGACTAATTATTGCGTCGATAAAACATTGAATTTTGAATCGTCGCGTAACCAGGTTATTTTTTCATCGTTAGGGGTGGATTGTCGGGGAGGTGGTGATTCTAGGAATGCGGAAACGACGTCATTCGGCAGCGAATAATTAGCGACTAATTATCGCGTCGATAAAATTGTTAATTTTGAATCGTCGCGTAAACAGGTCGATTTTTCATCGTCAGGGGTGGAATGTCGGGGGAGGGGGTGGTTCTAGAAATGCGGAAACGACGTCATTCGGCAGCGATTAATTAGCGACTAATTATCGCGTCGATAAAATTGTTAATTTTGAATCGTCGCGTAAACAGGTTGATTTTTCATCGCTAGGGGTAGAATGTCGGGGGAAGGGGTGGTTCTAGGAATGCGGAAACGACATCATTCGGCAGCGATTAATTAGCAACTAATTATCGCGTCGATAAAACTTTGAATTTTGAATCGTCGCGTAACCAGGTTGTTTTTTCATCGTTAGGGGTGGAATGTCGGGGAGGGGGTGGTTCTAGAAATGCGGAAACGACGTCATTCGGCAGCGATTAATTAGCGACTAATTATCGCGTCGATAAAACTTTGAATTTTGAATCGTCGCGTAACCAGGTTGGTTTTTCATCGTCAGGGGTCGAATGCCGGGGGAAGGTGTGGTTCTTGGGAAGCGGAAACGACGTCGTTCGACAGCGATGAATTAGGGAAAAAATCTTGCGTTGCAATTTTTCGTTTTCAGCTTCATTACATCATTTTTGCAATGTGGCGATGCTAGCTCAATTGTAAACTGGGTTTGCCGCATTGTTTTCGAACACGGCTAGAGTGAAATTTTTTTTTTCCCGTAATTAAATATTGGCCAAGCTACCGATTCGAACCATTCGAAGTTCTTACGAGCTTCTCGAGTCAATAACTGACCAGGTATTTTTAATGGAGTCCGTGAAAAAATAATCATTTTTTCCGTCGTCAGTGGACATCACTAGACTTAGTGAACGAATGGCTTATTGCATCCGTAATTTTTACGAGATGGCCGAGTCATGAAAATGTGAATAATTTATTGTGCTCATGATGAGTCTTGATCGCCAAACTAATTAGCCTATCGTTTTATCGCATTCGTAATTTTGACGAGTCGAACGATTTAAGAAAAAAATTATCATCATTATTTTTATGGTCAGTATTATTCGTCAAATTGACCAGGCTGTTCATTGGCTGCATTCGTAAATTTGACGAGGTTCTCAAATTACGAAAAAAAAAATAACTATCATTTATCCCATGGTCACTCATCCTCGGTAAATTGACCGTGTTATTGATTTGTTGCACTGGCACTGTTTGTGACGTAAAAATTATTTTCCGTGGTTTGTAAAACTTGAGAGAGGAAACAAGCTATGGATCACCGAAAAATTTGTGATTATTAATAATTCATAATTCGTTTCCTCATTTAAAGAAAAAGTTCAATTCATAAAAATTATTTAATCAATTGATTATTGTTTATTCATCAATAAATTGTTATTAATTAATCATTTTTACGAAACATTTTAATGCAGTCACATCAATGGATAAGCGATAAACAGTAGGTGAAATCAGCGTGCGATCCGACGTTGAGACAAATGACTATCGACGGGCAACTTTGAACTGAGATCGCGGGATTTGGCGATTTCCTTCTCACTTTTTAACGGCGTGTCATTTTTAATTAAGGTCATTTCCGATATTGTACGACCACGCATTTTAATCGTTGAGCCTTCCCCTTCAATATTACACAAGTCTCAACTCTGTCGCCCAAGTCTCTCAATGTAAAAAATGTCGATGAACGTGGGCGTGCACTCGCCAAATACCTGGATCTCATCTACGAGAACACTTATCGCAATAACTGTTACGAGAGTTGTGAGGTCATGATAAAAAACGATTGTGCGAAAAGTTTCCACGGAATCGATCGAGGCGTTCCAGCGTAGCACTTAAAAAACCGTTCTGACTTCCTGGGTCCATATCTCCTCCGGGAGTGATCCGATTTTGGCTTATAGGGGGGGTTTTGAGCCTGCCGTGAGACCACCTTTCGACTGATATGGGTTACCGAGCTGTTCGGTATCGGCAAATATCAATCCTGGTGTGCACAACCCGCCAACGCCAGACCCCGATTTACACCGATCCGGACAATCTACTCGCAGGCAGCCAATTTTCAATCGATCACGACGAAACTAGTCTCATTCGAAAGATTATTAAATTTACTCGAATGTATATTTTTGATTTTTCGAAATCGGTCCAAGTTTCGTCAAAATCAACAAAAAAAACATTGGCCCACTTCAATTGCCGCCTACTGTATATAATATATATATAAATTTATAAACAATAGTACGAAGTATTGTATGAGCTATGCCGAATGTTCATTATTACTGATTTTGCAGAGAAAACATTCCAATATATTTGAAACGGATTTCGCCGAATATAAACGACAAAAACGCGCGAAATTGGTTGAAGAAGGCGGAATCGGAGGGCGAACCAAGAATGCTGTCTGCAAATTTTCGCAGTCGACGTTTGAAACGATTATGTATTACAAAGCATGGCGCCATTTTGTACCGTTGAGATGCAGTCCTTCCGAAAAATATTCGACGGTAAGTGAAATTAAATCATTTATTCCCGTGCTTTGTCATCAGATTCCAACAAAATACGTCATCATTTTATTTTTTTTTCTCAGACATGGGTATAGAAGCAAAAAAGCAACCGTTAAAACATATGTCGCGTCGCACTCTAGAACGCCGAATGCGGCAAGTATTTGACAAGTACGTCGAAAACATCCGCAATACATTGGCAAAAAATGCGATGTACGTTTGCACGACAGCTGATATCTGGACAGCTAATAATCGTCGGTTTCTTGGCGTGACCGTGCATTGGGTAAGATTTGATGCACATTATGGTTTTGGAATATCAGAATTTACCACGGAAATAAATAATTCACATCTTTCTAGATTGATCCACGCAAATGGGATAGGCACTCCGCTGCTATTGCTTGCCGAAGATTCCCCGGTTCACATACACACGACCGAATAGCTGAATTGTTGGAACAAATCCACATTTCATTCGGTCTAGATCCAAGCAAAATTGTTGCCACTGTTACAGATAATGCAAGCAATTTTGCGAAAGCATTCCGAGAGTTCGGAATTAACATCTCGACAGACATTAGAATCGATGGTACGTAACACGTTTGCACATAATAATATTTCTTTCATTTACCGAGGGTCCGTATAATAATTGCAAACTCCGTTATTTCTTAAGATGAAATCGAAGTGCCAGCATCAACAGAGGCCGACGATTGGATTCTAACAGTGAACTGTCTGACAACGACGACGATGCCGTGCTGGCTGAAAATGAATATTCCGTGCCCGATGATTCCGAAGAGTATGTGAGTGTTTTCAGCGGTTTGCCACGACTTTTCAGGTGTGCTAGCCATACGCTGAATTTGATAGCCACTACGGATGTTTTAAAATCTATGAAAGCGTCCAAATGCTTAACGACTTCTTTCAACCAAGTGATGTCACGGTGTCATTGCTTGTGGAAAGTACTTCGTTCCCCTAAACAATGAGAGATATTGACAGGTATATTGGGTCAGTCTCTTTCGAGACCCGTAGCAGTACGATGGAATTCGCTGTTTTCGTCACTGCAACAAATTCATGATCTGCGGGAGAAAGTTGGCCGAGCTAATCAGGTTCTCGGTATAACGAACCCCTTGAGAGAGTGCGATTTTCAATTTATTGCTGAGTACCTGACGTGCTTGAGACCTGTATCGGTAACTATAGATAAGCTCCAGGGTGAAAATAACTGTTTTTACAGTTATCTTTCGCCAAGTCTTGTCTCTTTACGCCGTAAGTTGGAGCAGATTCAAAAGTCCACTAGTTTGGAACATTGCCAGCCAATTGTCAACGGTTTAATCGTTAACGTTGAAACCCGCTTCCATGAATTTTTCGAAGTTGAAGGAAATGGGATATTCGCGGCTGTCGCAGCAGTTTTAATGCCTCCGTTCAAAACACGGTGGCTCAGATGTTTGTCTGAAACCGCACAGGCGACCGTGAATGTAGCTGTTTTAAAAGCTATGAAAGATTTTTCAAATATTACCTCGTTGCAACTGTTACGTCCTGGGTCGACATCGACGATAAATGAATTTATAGACAAGTTATAAAATAACCACGATAGAATAATATACCCACGAGTCGCTCCTGGAAGCAACCCGTGCAGCTTTTATCATTTTATTCTCACGAGAGTCGAAAGAAACGACTCGTGCAATTTTATCATTTTATTCTCACGAGAGTCGAAAGAAACGACTCGTGCAATTAATTATCACTTTTATTCTCACGGGTGGTCCAGCAGCAACCCGTCTTAGTTAAATTCAACGTACCGTTTATGCGTGGCCCTGTACGAGGAGTCCACTTTCTCGCGAGGCTCAACTCGCCAGCGCCGCGCACATAAGATAAGAAACGCTAGACTCAACAGTGATTAGCGTGGCGAGGAGAACCCTTTGTGCGACTCTACCATCCCAGGACGGTTACAAAAACTGCAACTTTGACAGTTTTGCCCCACCAAGACATACAAAAGTCGAGATCAAGGGCCCGGGAGAAAAAGAGTTAGTTAGTCGAAGATCGGGAACGAGAGCCATCGAGTACCATCTCCTCGCAACGGCAATCACTAAAACTCGCGGAATATTCTAAGTACCGGTCGGACTCGCGTAGTATGGGTAACTTATCCGATTCATCAAATCGCTTAAGATATTTGTCTGGATCGAATCGTTAAATATTCGATTCGACCAAAATATTAAATTCATTGATTTGCATCCGATTCATCAAATCGCATAAGATATTTGTTTCAGGTCGAATTGTTAAATATTCGATTCGACCCCGAAATATTAAATTCATTCATTTGCATTCGATTCTTCTAATCGCTTAAGATATCGAATAATCATTCGATTCGTTCGGATATTCGACGTAACGATACGTCCTACCGACGGCGCGAAAACAACGCGCGACAAGTGACCACGAGACGTGTAAAATTCGACAAAATAAAATATTCACTTCTTACGTGTACGTGCCGACTCAAGGAAGAGCGATTATTTTTGGCGTAATACATCCCCGATTCCCAACGCCGGAACGCGATCCCAGGATCTCTAGCAGCGTTGGTTCGATTCACCAAGACGCAATCAACCGTCGACCCCCGGTCACGGTTGTTTGACCAACAAAAGGTAAGAAAGTTTACTCAATATTCACCAACACAACGGCTCCTATCCCGAGTCTGTTTCTACAGGCTCAAAAGGGAGCAAAATGTAAAAAAAATATGGTACGTCAACAGTAAATTATAAACCTGGGACGTAACATGTTAATTTTTGGTGGCAGCGGTGGGATACCGTTGTGTTGTGTCGACGATCTATGCGAAATAAAAGAAAAAAATAATAAAATAAAATTTACGTAAAATCACATTTAGTGCTTTGCGAAATAAAATTTACGTAGAATTGCATTTAGTGTTTTGCGGAATAAAATTCACGTCGAATCACATTTAGTAGTTTGCGAAATTAAAATTTACGGAAAGTTACATTCAGTGTTTTGCGAAATAGAAAAAAAATTTACGTAAAATCACATTTAGTGCTTTGCGAAATAAAATTTACGTAGAATTGCATTTAGTGTTTTGCGGAATAAAATTCACGTCGAATCACATTTAGTAGTTTGCGAAATTAAAATTTACGGAAAGTTACATTCAGTGTTTTGCGAAATAAAAAAAAAAAATAATAAAATAAAATTTACGTAGAATTGCATTTAGTGTTTTGCGGAATAAAATTCACGTCGAATCACATTTAGTAGTTTGCGAAATTAAAATTTACGGAAAGTTACATTCAGTGTTTTGCGAAATAAAAAAAAAAATAATAAAATAAAATTTACGTAGAATCACATTTGGTAGTTCTCGAAATTAAAATTTAACGCATTCAGCGATCCATCCGGGAGGAAAACGTAAAATAGCGTTTCGAGACTTTCGCGGGGTAGATAAAACCAATAAATTTCGCGCAAGAAAGTACGTATGAACCGCGATAAAATAAGAAATGTCGACGGGAAAGGAATCGGGAAGTGCGTCTAACGTGAAACTCCTCTCGGAAGAGGAATTGGCGGTTTTGCAAAATCAATTGATAGACAAACAGCGCGAGCTAGCTGAACTCGAAGAGACTCGTAAAACCCGCGAAATAGAATTCGAAGAACGTCTCCTAGAAGTTCAACAAAGGGAAATCGCGGTTCTCGAGAAGCAACGAGAAATTAGAGAATCAGAAAATAGGGAGCCGGAAGATAGAAGGGAACGATCTCCTGACCATGACGATCAGGTTTCGCCGTTATGGCAGGAATTAAAAAACGTGAAAAAGGAATTAGCGGAGTTAAAAATTCGAACCGAACCCGACGTACCGGGTGACGATAATGTCACAAGCGTCAATTCGGGATTAAACACACATTTGTCGTTCAAAGATGTCCTCGAATCTATTCCATCCTTTACAGGAGATAATGTACCGGTTCTAAAATTCGCGCGCGCATGTAAAAGAGCAAAAGATATGCTCGCTCCGAACCTCGAGTCCACCTTCACGCGCCTCCTCCGTAATAAATTAAAGGGGCGCGCGTATACGGCGGTGGAAGACGACGCGTTCCGTACGGTCACAGCTCTTACCGATCGTCTTAGCGAAATATTTGGGGCCTCGAGATCGATTAACCAATATAAGGGCGAGTTAGGGAATATCACAAAGGGAAAATCGGAGCATGTGCTCGATTATATAAGCCGTGTAAAGGATTTGCATGCGGCTATTATAGAGGGTGAGGCCCAAATAACGGGACGACTAACGCGTTACCAAAGGGAAACGCTCGAAGACGAAACGATGGAATGCTTTGTCTTGGGCCTTCCGCCTGATTTTCGCCTACGTTTAAAATTCGAGGGATATACTTGCCTCTCGGTGGCCTTTCAGCTAGCCATAAGAATCGGAAAAGAAATGGAACGTGACAAAGCACGCTTTCAGGAGCCGACAAAAACATTAAAGAATTCGCCAACCTCGCAAGTGCAAGGTAATACCGGTAAGACAGACTCGCCTTCTTGTAGCCACTGCAAAAGATCCGGCCACGAAGAAGGGAATTGTTGGGTTAAAAATCCGGATAAACGACCGCGAAAAACGGGAAAGGTAGAAAATCGCGAATCAGAACCTCAAACGAGCGAAAAATCGCAGGAACCCGAGCAGGCAAGTAAATCACCATGCACGTATTGCAGCCGTCCCTACCATACCGCGGAGGTCTGCTATAAACGACTTAGAGACATACAGAATTCGGAAAACGCGAAACAACCTTCGGCATCTCAGGGCGCGAGCCGAAAGGGCAACGCGACGGAGCGCCCTGTACGCGTAGCCCAGAAAAGCGACGAGTCCGTACCGTCAACCTCCGATTGAGGCAGCACACGTTTATCCCAACAATAGAAATCGAGAGTCCGCAATTAACAAGGAAGACCGATTTTTTAGTAGATTCCGGATCGGACCCAAATTTAATTAAATCACAAGCTCTTGCGAAAAACGTAGAAGTTAATACGAACGATATCCTAAAACTACAGGGAATATCGGACGAACCCGTATACACAACCGGATCAACGGAAATTGATATACTGGGCTCGAAATCCGAATTTCACGTGGTGGAAAATTCATTCGCAATAAACCAAGACGCCATTCTGGGCGCGGAATTTCACGGGTTAAATCGCGCGACGATAGACTGGGACGCAGAAGTCGTTAAGTGGAAAGATCGCGTAGTTCCGTTTAAAATTCAGGAAACCGTAATTTTACCAGGTAGATCGAGTTGTGTCTACCACGTGCGTGTTAAAAACAACAATATTGAAGAAGGTTATATTCCGCGCTTAAACGTTGGCAAGGGAATTTACATAGGCGAGGCCGCTGTTTCGAATACAAATGGCGTTGCGTATATGAGAGCGTTTAATACAACTGGTAAAGATGTCGAGCTCACCGTTCCGACGGTCACCTTAGAGGTTTTCGAACTCGTCAATCGCGATCCAGAAAAAAGTCAGAGTCCACGTGGACCACCGGGCGAAGAAAATAATTCACAAAATCCGGAGGGGAATTCGCGGGACCGGCTATGTATTGAACGTCGTACGCGCGACCAACGAGTTCAGACGGTAAAGTCAGACCCAGCCGACGCGGACGCGGTAATACAAGAAATAAAATCGTTACTCCGACTCGACCATCTTAGCGATGAGGAGCGGATAAGCGTGGGAAATTCAATAAAGGACGCACTCGACCTCTTTCACATTCCTGGGGAATTGTTGGGCGCTACTAACGCGATCGAACACAGAATCATTACGACGGACGACCAACCAGTTTTTACGCGCCAATATCGCTTTCCGCCTGCCCATAAGGACGAGATAACGAAACAAATCGGGGATCTAATCGAGGGAAAAATAATTGAACCTTCCGATTCGCCATATAGCTCACCACTGTGGATCGTGCCCAAAAAGGCCGATTCACAGGGGAAACCTAGATGGCGAATGGTTATAGATTACCGAAATTTAAATGAAAAAACAATAGGGGATGCATACCCTCTCCCCAATATCATCGAAATTCTTGATCAATTGGGCAGTGCAAAATATTTCTCCGTTTTCGATTTGGCTAGCGGGTTTCACCAAATCCAAGTACACCCACAACATGCTCATAAGACAGCATTTTCAACGCCATTTGGGCATTATCAATTCGCGCGAATGCCTTTCGGGCTTAAAAATGCACCGGCCACGTTCCAGCGATTAATGGATCGTGTGCTGTGTGGTTTACAAGGCACAGAACTTTTCGTGTATCTTGACGACATCGTATTGTACGCGAGTTCGCTACGAGAACACGAAATTAAATTCAAAAAATTAACCGAAAGACTACGCCAAGCGTGTTTAAAACTTCAACCCGACAAATGCGAATTTTTGCGCAAAGAAGTAGTATACCTAGGGCACGTTATAAGCGAAGATGGCGTACGACCAGATCCTAAAAAACTCGAAGCAATACAAAATTATCCACGACCGACCAGTCCAACTAAAATTAAGCAATTCCTTGGCTTGGCTGGTTATTATCGCCGATTTATAGAAAACTTTTCGGGTGTTGCGAGACCACTTACTCAACTCCTGAAAAAAGAAACTGTCTTCAAATGGACCGATAACCAAGAACAAGCGTTTACTAAATTGAGAGATGCACTTTGTAAAGAACCAGTACTGCAACACCCGGATTTTACGGTGCCATTCATAATTACAACCGATGCTTCCGCAACGGCAATCGGCGGCGTAATCAGCCAAGGTAAGATAGGCAGCGACCGACCGATATCTTACGCATCGCGAACGTTAAACAAAGCGGAAGAAAAATACCCTGTAATCGAAAAGGAATGCCTGGCAATTGTGTATTGCGTTAATTATTTTAGGCCATATGTTTACGGCAGGGAGTTTTCACTAGTGACAGACCATAAACCATTGGTTTGGCTGCACTCAGTGAAGGATCCCGCTAATCGGCTGGTCGCATGGCGATTTAAACTCGAGAACTATCAGTATAAAATTATTTATAAACCAGGGAGGGCCAACAGCAACGCCGACGCTTTGTCCCGAAACCCCCCGGTAAATGAAAAATCTGTTTTGGTCGTAACGCCGGTTCGCACGAGAACCCACCCAGACGTATCAGACGATGAAGATACCCTAAACTTCACTAGACTTAAGAAAAGAAAAGTCGAAGAAGGAAAATCGACGGACGTCGAGCGGCACGTCGACCGAGGGGAAACCGCAACCGAGTCCCCAGTAATAGATCCCGGTAACGAAAATATTTCGGCAGACGATATAACGTCCTCAGATGAGGACCCCGATACGGTCGATGATAGGTCCGTCACCTCTGTCGATTCTTCTTCAAGCTCGGGTAGTTCAACATATCCGGAACCATCGGATGCGTTCGAGATCGAAATTACTAGAGACAGACTTTCAATGCGTAAAGATAATTTGTTATTTTTGATAACCACTAAAAACCAAGCCGTTGACGAGGGAGCTAAAGACTTAGCCGCTGCAGTTATCCTGCCAGTATATAAGGACTTCATGCCCTTACGATCAGGGGTCGAACGCGTTGGGAACCGAATACTCATTGGCCTTCCCGTAAAAAGAGATCTAAGAGCTAACGTCGCGATCGATGACCTAGACGAATCAATGCAGTCTCTTCGAGACGTTATCAGCGAACTTATGCTAAAGTCGGTAAGCGTGGCCAGAACCGACCCTATTGATAATATCCCCTGGACTCAAGTACAGGAAATGCTGAAACTTCACCTCGAAGACCTGCCAATAAAAATCACGGTGTGCGAACAGCTTGTACGTATACCGCCCGTGGAGGAAAGAGACGGAATCATAGAGGAGTGTCACGATTCGTTGGTCGGAGGCCATAAAGGCGTTACGAAGACCTACAAACGTGTCCGCGAGAACTTCTTCTGGACCAACATGAAAACTCAAATTCAGGAGTATATTCAACGATGCCGAAGCTGCCAACTGAAGAAATTGGTCCGTGTTAAGACGAAACAACCTATGATGATCACGGACACACCAGGAAGCGCTTTCGATAAGGTAGCGATGGATATAGTTGGACCGTTTCCCGCCACCAAGCGCGGTAATACACACATCCTCACGATACAGGATTTACTGACTAAATACGCAATGGCAATACCGATGCAACGAACCACAGCAGCGGATATAGCCGACGTCTTTGTGAAACGATTTGTTGCCCGATTTGGAGCACCCAGAGCACTTCTCACCGACCAGGGTACGAACTTTTGTAGCACCCTCATGAGAGGTTTGGCGAAGAGATTCAGAATCAAACAGTATAAAACAACATCATTCCACCCGCAATCCAATGGGTCCATTGAGCGCTTTCACCATGTTCTCGTAGAATATCTAAAGCATTACGTGGACAGAGAAAACGACTGGGATGAATTTTTAGAGATGGCCATGTTCTCGTACAATACGAGTCAACACGAAGGGACAGGGTTCACACCCCACGAGCTGGTATTCGGGAAGCTGGCAAGACAACCTGCGGCTAACGATAGAATCGAGGAACAGCAAGATCCAACGTACACGGAATACCTTCGGGAGCTATTCACAAAAATCCATGGTCTCCAGGAGATGGCCGCGGAAAATTTAAAAACGTCTAAAGAAAAATCCAAAATATACTACGACAAGAGAATAAACCCTCAGAACTTCAAAGTCGGAGATAAGGTTCTCGTCTTAAAAGAACCACGAATAGGAAAATTTTATGATCAATATAGCGACCCTTGCGAGGTACTTGAGATCTTACCCGAAGGGAACGTCAAAATAAAGTTTAAAGGGAAACCCAAGATCGTCCACGCAAATAAATTACGACTGACGAGACTATAGAGTTACCTTTGTTCCAGGACATAACGAAACTAAACGAGCCGACTGGAAGTTCAACACGATGTTCGCCCTCATCGCGACGCTGGTCTTGGTGGTTGGGTCAGGTCGTGTTGGAGCTCTCATTGGTTACGACTGTGGCGGATCAACGCTCAATGTCACAACACTGTCGTTAAACGACGTAAAAGGGTGCGATGCACCTATGAACGAACCGGAACCAATGCCGACTTACATACAGTTGCTTCAACTATCGGAATTTTCGGACACTGCTGTAGTTCAATGCAAGGTCGAGATCTCCCGCATCATAACTCATTGTGGAATGCACTCTCACAACTCATTGGTCCATAACGGATTCCAAGAATATCTGTTGGAATTAGACGAGTCATCGTGTCGTCGTCTGCAAGAGACGGGAATCATTCGACTTGGTTTTGCAGCAGAAGCTCATGGGCTACGACGAAACGACACCACGACGAGGAGTATCACCCTGGCCGGCTCAACAACTGTTAGCGGCGAATGTCACGGAACTCAATACAGCGATCCGTTCGGAACCTGGAACGACGTAATCGTGCAAGCATCGGTAAAAATCTCCCTTTTCAATTACCAGGCGGTAGTTGATCTGCAAGGAGGAAAAATCATGCTCCAATCAGGAACGCAATGTCAACTCGCGGAAGAAACCTGCATCGACATCGAGGGAAACAGCGTATTCTGGAAAACGACACCATCGGATTCGTGCAACTTCGACATGTACGATGTCTTATACGAAGGCCTAGCCTCAAAATTCACGATAATCGAGGACGGGTCCCGCCTGCCCGACTTATATACGCTTGTCACGGATCATACGACGTTCGCCTTGGCCAAACGATCTGAGCACCCGGTCTGTGGTTACAGATTAATAAGGACCGAACACCCGAAGCTGTTCGTCATGGAAACCCAGAAGGGTCAATCGTTTACCTCGAAAAGGAAAATTTCCGTCAACAATTTAGACATGTTCTCGTACATCAATTCGAAATTCATCTACGTCGAGAAACACGTTAGAAAACAAATGAAGAACCTTTACAAAGACGTGGTCGCACAACGATGCAACCTCGAACGACAAATTCTCCAAGGTGCCTTATCTACAGCGGCGTTGCTGCCGGAAAGGTTCGCACGCACAGTCATGAAGGGACCGGGTTATATGGCGGTCATTGCTGGGGAAGTCGCGCATATCATCAAATGCGTACCAGTCGATTGCAAACTGCGACGTACCGAAGAATGCTTCCAGGAACTACCGGTGATGTATCGCAACGAGTCATACTTCCTCTCGGCAACATCAAGAATGTTAATAAAATCAGCAACGCAAATAAATTGCGACCCGGTGGTACCTGCACAGTACCAGATAGAAGGCACCTGGTATCGATTTTCTCCGGGACCCATCGAAGTCCTACCACCACAATCATTGGAGCCGCTAACCAAACCGAACTGGAAATACGCGTCACCTGGTAATCTTGCCAGTAGTGGCATATACTCTGAAGCCGACATCAATAAACTGCGAGAACGCATCATGTTTCCTGCGGAAAAACCGGCTCTATTGAACAACATCGCACGAGGAACAATTGGCTACCGGGTCCCACCGGGTAGCGTGTCAATACGAGCATTCCTCGACGAAGAAACTCTCAACCACATAGCTGAAAATGCAGCATCTAAATTCTGGAATGGATTCATGAAGTTCGGATCAGCCAGTGGAGGCATAGCGGGCGTCATCGTGGTGCTAGCACTAATCAAACTTGCTATCGACACGTGTATTCACGGTTATTCCCTCCATGCACTCTACGGATGGAGTATCCATCTGGTTGGCGCGATATTGAGCTCGCTAACCGGGCTTCTCCTCACTCTGGCGCACCGACGACAAAACGATACGAATACGGACATCGAAGCCGGACAACGAATGGACGACGCCCAGCCCGAATCCCTCTCACCACCGGTACCGACACGGAGGAGTACTTATCCCGTGCTCCCACCGGCCGAATCAACAACGACTTTGGACGGTGTCGACCCCGAACTATCAGCACGGCTGTTCGCCTCTCGCATGCAGAGCCGTGGCACCGCATCCGACTAAAACGGGGGAGGTGTTACGTCCTGGGTCGACATCGACGATAAATGAATTTATAGACAAGTTATAAAATAACCACGATAGAATAATATACCCACGAGTCGCTCCTGGAAGCAACCCGTGCAGCTTTTATCATTTTATTCTCACGAGAGTCGAAAGAAACGACTCGTGCAATTTTATCATTTTATTCTCACGAGAGTCGAAAGAAACGACTCGTGCAATTAATTATCACTTTTATTCTCACGGGTGGTCCAGCAGCAACCCGTCTTAGTTAAATTCAACGTACCGTTTATGCGTGGCCCTGTACGAGGAGTCCACTTTCTCGCGAGGCTCAACTCGCCAGCGCCGCGCACATAAGATAAGAAACGCTAGACTCAACAGTGATTAGCGTGGCGAGGAGAACCCTTTGTGCGACTCTACCATCCCAGGACGGTTACAAAAACTGCAACTTTGACAGTTTTGCCCCACCAAGACATACAAAAGTCGAGATCAAGGGCCCGGGAGAAAAAGAGTTAGTTAGTCGAAGATCGGGAACGAGAGCCATCGAGTACCATCTCCTCGCAACGGCAATCACTAAAACTCGCGGAATATTCTAAGTACCGGTCGGACTCGCGTAGTATTGGTAACTTATCCGATTCATCAAATCGCTTAAGATATTTGTCTGGATCGAATCGTTAAATATTCGATTCGACCAAAATATTAAATTCATTGATTTGCATCCGATTCATCAAATCGCATAAGATATTTGTTTCAGGTCGAATTGTTAAATATTCGATTCGACCCCGAAATATTAAATTCATTCATTTGCATTCGATTCTTCTAATCGCTTAAGATATCGAATAATCATTCGATTCGTTCGGATATTCGACGTAACGATACGTCCTACCGACGGCGCGAAAACAACGCGCGACAAGTGACCACGAGACGTGTAAAATTCGACAAAATAAAATATTCACTTCTTACGTGTACGTGCCGACTCAAGGAAGAGCGATTATTTTTGGCGTAATACATCCCCGATTCCCAACGCCGGAACGCGATCCCAGGATCTCTAGCAGCGTTGGTTCGATTCACCAAGACGCAATCAACCGTCGACCCCCGGTCACGGTTGTTTGACCAACAAAAGGTAAGAAAGTTTACTCAATATTCACCAACACAACGGCTCCTATCCCGAGTCTGTTTCTACAGGCTCAAAAGGGAGCAAAATGTAAAAAAAATATGGTACGTCAACAGTAAATTATAAACCTGGGACGTAACACAACAATCATGCGATCGTCAAGAATCTCGTTTTCACGACGACTTTTTCGATTTTGGTGAGGAAGATGATTCAATGAGCGGGCCTCTTGAATCTTCTGAAACCGAATTGGAATTGCGAAAATTCATGGTTGACCCATGTAGTGAACATATTTCGATTATCGATCAGTATCCAAGATTAAAAAATCTATTCGTCTATGAGACATATATATCTGTCTCATTCTCTCTTATTCCATCTCTATCTGTCTCATTCTCTCCCATTTTCCGTTGTTCTATCTGGTTCCCTCTTTCTTTCTTATTCTCACTCTTCTATTTCCTTATTCTCTTTTATTCTATCTCTATCCGTTTCATTCTCTCTCATTTTACCTTATTCCATCTCAAACACTCTCATTCTCACATATTTTTTTCTCATTCTGTCTTATTCTCACTTACAAGGAAGGTATCCCAGGTCGATCTATCCGATCTTGATCTAATTCATATTTGTTGTAGTACATCGAAAACTAAGCGACACGTATTTTTTTTTATCTGCCATTAAACACTTCAAGGGGGTGAAACCATCCTCCAAAGTAAGGCATTTCAAGGCGCGATTTGGCAGTTTCACCCACAAGAACATAATATTTTTTAACCAATCCAACTGGAAAAGTTTCCTCATCATGAGGAACGAAAAATGTAATTTTCTGGATTGGGGGAAAAAAATTAGGGGGTGAGCCACCCCTAAATATTATTACATTCGTGCCAAAAATGGTCAAATTCAAGTCTAACAATCTGAAAAAAATTTATATTGCGTATGAACACGAAAGAATATTGAATTTTTTTTGGATCTTCCCGAAAAAAAATATTGGCCGGGGTAACTAACTACCCCTGAATGCTGTATATCTTGCGTGCATGCGAAAAATGGCCAAATTCGAGTCTAAAAATCTGAAACAAATGTATATTGCGCATACACGCAAGATAAACAGCGTTCAAGGGTAGTTACCCCGGCCAATATTTTTTTTCGGTAAGATCCAAAAACAAGTCAATATTCTTTCGTGTTCATACGCAATACACATTTTTTCAGATTTTTAGACTTGAATTTGACCATTTTTCGCATACACGCAAGATCAACAGCGTTCAAGGGTAGTTACCCCGGCCAATATTATTTTTTCGGGAAAACCCAAAAACACGTAAATTTTCTTGTGTGTTCATACGTACTATATATTTGTTTCAGATTTTTTTTACTTGAATTCGACAATTTTTGGCATAAATGTAATAATATTTACGGGTGGCTCATCCCCTTATTTTTTTTTTTTTTCAATCGAGAAAATTACATTTTTCGTTTCTCATTATGAGAAAACTTTTCCAGTTGGATTGGTTAAAAAATATTATGTTCTTGTGGGTGAAACTGCCAAATCGTCTCTTGACATGCCTTACTTTGGAGGCTGGTTTCACCCCCTTCAAGTGTTTAATGGCAGATAAAAAAAAAACACGTGTCGCTTAGTTTTCGAAGTACTACAACATACATGAATTAGACCAAAATCAGAGAGATTGATCTGGGATACCTTACTTGTCAGTCGCTCTCATTCTCTCTCATGTATCTCTATCTGTCTCATTCTGTCTCGTTTTCCCTTGCACTATCGCGATCTCTCTCATTCTCTCTTATCCTCACTCAGTCTCTTCGATTCTTTTGTATTCTATCTCTATCTGTCTCATTCTGTCTCATTTTCCCTCATTCTATCTCGATCTTTTTTATTGACACCCGTTCTCTCTCATTCTTGTTCATTCTTTTTGATTTGTCCTTATTTTATCCCTATCCCTCCTATTTCTCTTCGTGATTATTTTGTTGTTTTTCAAGAGAAATGAAAAAAAATCACTGAGGAAATAAACCTTACAATTAATTGTGGGTGTTTGAGGCTATATATATATATGTGGCATTCCATCCCAAGTGTATGAACCCGTGACCCTGACCCTCTTGGATTTGTTTCATTATTTTTCCTATGATTACATTGAGTCCAAAGGGTACCTTCAAATTTTTTTAGATTTTTCCAAATAGCCGTTTTGGGAAATAAATTTTTTTGCTAAAAAACATCTTTTTTAACGAATGTGAAAAAATTCCTACAAATCCGTGATTATATGTAGAACATTTTAAGCAGTCACTCAGAGTGGCGAGATTTTTATGTCTCTGTACTTTACACACTTTTAACGTCGAAAAAATGCCCAAAATTAAAAAAAAAAACTTTTTTCAAAAATACGCAAAAATTCCCAAAAATCTGTGATAATATGCAGAACATCGTAAGTAATCATCCAGAGTGGGGAGATTTTTTTCTCTGTGTTTTACACGCTTGTAACGTCGAAAAAATGGCGAAAATTAAAACAAAAAAAAATTTTAAGTATGGAAAAATTCCCAAAAATCTGCGATAATATGTAGAACATTGTGAGCAATTACCCAGAGTGGAGAGATTTTTTTTTCTCTGTGTTTTACACGCTTCTAACGTCAAAAAAATGCCGCAAATTCAAAAAAAGAAAAATACCTTTTTTTAAAAATATGAAAAAATTCCCAAAAATCAGTGATAATATGTAGAATATTCTAAGCAATCACCCGGGGTAGGAAGATTTTTTTTTTTTGAATTTTCGGAAATTTTTCGGCGTTAAAAGCGTGTAAAATACAGAGAAAAAAAATCTCCCCACTTTGAGTGATTGCTTAACATGTTCTACACATAATCACGGATTTTTGGAAATTTTTTCATATTTAAAAAAAAACGTGCATTTTTTAGTAAATTTTTTTTTGTTTTAACGCGGCTATTCGATAAATCTAAAAAAATTTGAAGGTACCCTTTAGACTCAATGTAATCATAGAAAAAAGTAATGAAACAAATCCGAGAGGGTCAGGGTCACGGGTTCATACACTTGGAAAAAAACCCCGAACGAAATATATTATATACATACCTTCAGGTGCTGAATAAAATTTGTAGACGAATGTATCGTTCCCTTTATTTTTGTAACAGGTGTGCACGTAGTACACGACCCTATAATCTGCCCGGCCAATGACGAATTTTTTAAATCGACTTTAAAGTATTTGCCATCTAAGTGCGCTTTCTTATCGCATACTTCTTTAAGTCTATTAATTTCGTCGTCATTGGCTTCAACGATGGATTCGTGTAGGCAATAATCATTCAATGTTGAGGGCCTTGCAGAATCTACGGCACTCCGATTTTGCCATGATGATGCTCGTACATCACCCGGTACACTTTCACTTTCCGATAAGAACGGTATGTTCGGAATCACGTTCGAATTTCCCCGTGATAAAAGGTTCGTGGTGGAGGGTACTATTCTCTCATTGATCGATAAAGATTTTTCACTATCGGATTCAGTATCACATTCGGATACTTGTTCGCCCATATTCACGTGATTTTTTATGCGCGCACAAATTCGAATATTTTTGAAATCAAATATTTAACATTCACCTTGTCACTTCTCAGGCGTATCTCACAGGACTGATGGAAAAATCAGGCAGCGGTGATAAATGAAAGAAAGGCCACAGTAAGACTGTTGACACTCTTTGTTTCCTTCATGAAATATATACAGAATTACACACACACACACACACGTGCGCGCGCTTTCGCATCTATTTATTTCTAGGCATTATGTTTGTAAGATTTAAAATTCATATGGGTCAATCAGTGCCGAGATGACCAATGATTTTCCCTCACCATGTTTGATCTGTATAAAAAAATTCTCTGCAATTTTCTTAACCATAAAATGGTCTGCTGAATTTTCTCACATTTTTTTGTTGTACCGTTGTTGATTTATGAATTTTCAAACCAACAATATGTCAACCGGTTTTTTAATCTCCAAAAATTCTTAAACATCTTCTTTTCGATAATAAACATTCGACAACCGGTTCCAGTATGTTTATTATAAAAAAACAAGATTTTTAAGAAGTTTTCAAGATTTCAAAAAATATGAAAAGATTTCAACATTTAAAAATTCATAAATAAGAATTTGAGAATAAAATCCGAGATCGATCGAGACACTGTTTCAGAGATAGAACAATTGTAGAAATAATTTTGAAGCAGATAAAAAATGTGCGGGAAAATTCATTAGTCATGTTGGCGTGAAACGCCCCATGTGCACGATACATACGAAAAATAGCACGAAAGAAAAATATTGTTATGAGTGATCGATAATCGATATATGGGACATTCCGCGTCAACTCAGCCACCCCGTTTTTTTTATTGTCTCGAAAAAATTATTCAGTATGGGTATTTCAAAGGACAATATATCCATGACATTTTACCAATATTTCATCTCCCTACTATTGTTGGTTCTCGAGATAATGATTAATGAAGTCTCAATTTTGTAAAAATCATAACTTCGTAACTACTGATCGGATTTAAACGATTAAAAAAAGAATCTTTTTTATTTTTTTTGCTCTTTTCGAAAAAAAATATGTCATCATCGGATAAAAGCTCATTAGACATTTTTCGGAGTAAATTAACAAAAAACAATTTTTCCCTCTTCACTGATACCTTGTTCCATTTTGAAAAAATTCTGCGGAGTTGTGTATTGCCTCCCTCCATCAGAAAAAAAAATGCTGAGTAGAATTCCGATTGGCCCTTTCGTGGAAAAAAAAAAATCGAAAAATTTCCCGGAAAACTGTCTAATGAACTTTTCTCCAATGACGACATATTTTTTTTCAAAAAGGGAAAAAAAATAAAAAAGATTCGTTTTTTAATCGTGAAAATCCGATCAGCGGTTACGAAGTTATGATTTTTACAAAATTGAGAATTTATTAATCATTATATCGAGAACCAACAATAGTAGGGGGATGAAATTTTGGTAAAATGTCATGGATATATTGTACTTTGAAATGCCTATACTGAATAATTTTTTCGAGACAAAAAAAAATGGGGTGGTTGATGAGTTAACGTGGAATACGACACGTCAACGCAGCCACGTCAACTCAGCCACCCCGTTTTTTTTTGGTCTCGAAAAAATTATTCAGTATGGGCATTTCAAAGTACAATACATCCATGAAATTTTACCGAAATTTCGTCCCCCTACTATTGTTGGTTCTCGAGATAATGATTAATAAATTCTCACTTTGTGAAAATCATAACTTCGTAACGGCTAACCGGGTTTTAACGACTAAAAAAAGAATCTTTTTTTATTTTTTTTGCCCTTTTTGAAAAAAAATATGCCGTCATTGGAGAAAAGTTCATTAGACAGTTTTCGGGGAAATTTTTCGAATTTTTTTTGTTTTCCACGAAAGGGCCAATCGGAATTCTACTCAGTATTTTTTTTTCTTATAGAGGGAGGCAATACACAACTCCGCAGAATTTTTTCAAAATGGAACAAGGCATCAGTGACGAGGAAAAAATTGTTTTTTGTTAATTTACCCCGAAAACTGTCTAATAAGCTTTTATCCGATGATAACATATTTTTTTTCGAAAAGAGCAAAAAAAATAAAAAAGATTCTTTTTTTAATCGTTTAAATCCGATCAGTAGTTACGAAGTTATGACTTTTACAAAATTGAGACTTCATCAATCATTATCTCGAGAACCACAATAGTAGGGGGATGAAATTTTGGTAAAATGTCATGGATATATTGTCCTTTGAAATGCCCATACTGAATAATTTTTTCGAGACAATAAAAAAAACGGGGTGGCTGAGTTGACGTGGAATGCGACATATATATATTATGTATATACAAAAATAAAAAAATAGCATTTGACGTATCTATATACGTGTGTATGCGTGTGTGTATATTTGTATGGCTAAGCCGAAGACCGAAGCAAAGCGAAGAAACTCTCCGGGAAAAAGTGGGGGTTGTGGATCGCCACTACAGCAGGAGAAAAGTATAACGTTCAGTCGCAAAACATACGTGGACAAAGCCGAATCGGAATCAAAGATGGAACCGAACAATGCAAACGTAAGCATTCCAGACTTGCCTTTTCGAGTAAACTTTTTTTACAAATTAATAATGAATAGTATACCATAGTAATCTGTTGATTTTCACTCCAAAATAAGTTCCTCATTTTTGAGGAGCACATTTTCGGAGTAAAATTCTACAAATCGTCTTCTAATTATCCTGCAGAGTTATTATTAATAATACAAAAATTGTTCCAGATGAATCAACCACAGCCACCGGGAACGGAAAATTTTTTACCCAGGGGACAGGATGTCTATCAGCCGTGGATAATAAATTATCCACGGTATAATGGACCACCCGGCCCCTGGGTACAAATGAATACACCGATGTCACATAATGGCGGACCAACAAATAATGGTGGAGGGGGACCACCGCAGAACGATTCAGCGAGCTCGAGCAGGCCGGTGACACCGCCGGCCGAATCGGTCAACGAGACCCACCGAACCGACAACAAAGGTAGATACTCAAATAAGAAATAAACATATACACTTCTGAAGTATATACAAATTATAATGACTCCGTAATACCTATATTTTCTTTTACAGAGAAACAACGTCGAAAAAGAGGCGGGCGGTGGGCCAAGCAGCGCCGTCAGCGCGCAGCCGACCGGCAACAGGTTGCCATGTTCTTCAGAGATTTGGCGCACGGACAGCGACGGCGCGAATGGAAAATACAAAAAAAAAAAAAAGGAAAAAAAAAATTCATAACATATTATAAATCGTACAACACTGTAACATATTACACATTACACATACATATTACATATTACATATTGATAATCATTATATACTAACAACGTCTCAATCTCTCTCAATCTCTCTTATTCACTCTCAATCTCTCTCATTCTCTCTCAATCCCTCTTATTCTCTCTCATGCTCTCTCAATCTCTCTCAATCTCTCTTATTCACTCTCAATCTCTCTCATTCTCTCTTATTCTCTCTCAATCTCTCTCATTCTCTCTTATTCTCCCTTAATCCCTCTTATTCTCTCTCATGCTCGCTCAATCTCTCTCAATCTCTCTTATTCTCTCTCAATCTCTCTCATTCTCTCTCATTCTCTCTTAATCTCTCTTATTCTCTCTCAATCTCTCTCATTCTCTCTCAATCTCTCTCATTCTCTCTCATTCTCTCTCATTCTCTCTCAATCTCTCTTATTCTCTCTGATTCTCTCTCATTCTCTCTCAATCTCTCTCATTCTCTCTCAATCTCTCTCATTCTCTCTCATTCTCTCTTATTTTCTTATTCTCTTTCAATCGTTTTGCCGCACAGTTATACACTATGTCAATAATAAATTGTTATTAATCAATCAATCAATCAATTAATCTCTCTTATTCTCTCTTATTCTCTCTTATTCTCCCTTAATCCCTCTTATTCTCTCTCATGCTTTCTCAATCTCTCTCAATCTCTCTTATTCTCTCTCAATCTCTCTCATTCTCTCTCATTCTCTCTTAATCTCTCTCATTCTCTCTTATTCTCTCTCAATCTCTCTCATTCTCTCTCAATCTCTCTCATTCTCTCTCATTCTCTCTCAGTCTCTCTTATTCTCTCTTAATCTCTCTTATTCTCTCTTATTCTCTCTCAATCTCTCTCATTCTCTGTCAATCTCTCTCAATCTCTCTTATTCTCTCTCAATCTCTCTCATTCTCTCTCAATCTCTCTCACTCTCTCTGATTCTCTCTCATTCTCTCTCAATCTCTCTCATTCTCTCTCAATCTCTCTCATTCTCTCTCGTTCTCTCTCAATCTCTCTCATTCTCTCTCATTCTCTCTCATTCTCTCTCATTCCCTCTCAATCTCTCTTATTCTCTCTGATTCTCTTTCATTCTCTCTCAATCTCTCTCATTCTCTCTCAATCTCTCTCATTTCTATGTATTTCATTTCTTTCTATGTATGCATTTCTTTCTATGTATGCTCATTTATACTTATGGCTCCCCGGCCTTGTATAATAAAAAATGGTTCTATTCTATTCTATTCTATTCTCTCTCATTCTCTCTCATTCTCTCTTATCCTCTTATTCTCTTTCAATCGTTTTGCCGCACAGTTATACACTATGTCAATAATAAATTGTTATCAATCAATCAATCAATCTCTCTTATTCTCTCTTATTCTCTCTTATTCTCCCTTAATCCCTCTTATTCTCTCTCATGCTCTCTCAATCTCTCTCATTCTCTATACTCTATACTTACTGTATAACTTTAAATGTACCTTGTATAAATCGCCGCTTGCTATATGCTTATTTTCGCTTATAGTTAAGTATATTTATCCATACTTTTATATTATTAACACTATTATATTATCTTTTTCTTTATATATTTTTCATGTATTCTACTCACTATTATGTATTATCTCTTATCGTATCTATTTTTGCCACTATTATTACTATTTACTATTGCTACTATTATGCTATGCTACTATTATACTATTATTACTATTTTCTCTTATTGTATCTATTTTTGCCTCATGGACTAGTCTAAGGCATATTAAACTAATCAAATCAAATCAAATTCTCTCTCATTCTCTCTCATTCTCTCTCAATCTCTCTTATTCTCTCTTAGTCTCTCTTATTCTCTCTTATTCTCACTCAATCTCTCTCATTCTCTGTCAATCTCTCTCAATCTCTCTTATTCTCTCTCAATCTTTCTCATTCTCTCTCAATCTCTCTCACTCTCTCTGATTCTCTCTCATTCTCTCTCAATCTCTCTCGAACTCTCTTATTCTCTCTCAATCTCTCTCATTCTCTCTTATTCTCTCTCAATCTCTCTCATTCTCTCTCAAACTCTCTCAATCTCTTTTATTCTCTCTCAATCTCTCTCATTCTCTCTCAATCTCTCTCAATCTCTTTCATTCTCTCTCAATCTCTCTCAATCTCTCTCATTCTCTCGCAATCTCTCTCATTCTCTCTCAATCTCTCTTATTCTCTCTCAATCTCTCTTATTCTCTCTCAATCTCTCCTTATCTCTCTCATTCTCTCTCATTCTCTCTCAATCTCTCTTATTCTCTCTCAATCTCTCTCATTCTCTCTTATTCTCTCTCAATCTCTCTCATTCTCTCTCATTCTCTCTTAATCTCTCTCATTCTCTCTTATTCTCTCTCAATCTCTCTCATTCTCTCTCAATCTCTCTCATTCTCTCTCATTCTCTCTCAGTCTCTCTTATTCTCTCTTAATCTCTCTTATTCTCTCTTATTCTCTCTCAATCTCTCTCATTCTCTGTCAATCTCTCTCAATCTCTCTCTATCTCTCTCATTCTCTCTCAATCTCTCTTATTCACTCTCAATCTCTCTCATTCTCTCTCAATCTCTCTTATTCTCTCCCAATCTCTCTTATTCTCTCTTAATCTCTCTCATTCTCTCTCATTCTCTCTTATTCTCTCTCAATCTCTCTCAATCTCTCTCACTCTCTCTCATTCTCTCTCATTCTCTCTCATTCTCTCTCAATCTCTCTCATTCTCTCTCAATATCTCTCATTCTCTCTCATTCTCTCTGAATCTCTCTCTGTGTCTCCTTCTCTCTCCTTCTCTCCCTGTGAGTATACCTTGACGCTGGTTTTGCTGCTCCTCTGTTTCGGACACTTTTTCTGCTCCATACTGCCCTCGGGCGTCTTGTTGCAGGTTCAGAGCATGCGACTTACTGCTTTTCATCTATTGATTGCATTTCCCAGTCTATAATCGCAAACGCACGTCAGTTGTACTGGTGAAAAGAGTGACATATTTCCTAACCTCAATCTTGGACGGCCATCTTTATTACGGGGAACAGCCTCGTTTGGATTGCTGGGCATGCGCCTCTCGATGCATGCGCATGTGCTCCTCTATCGTGCTGAATGCGCATGTCCGCTCTAACATCAGCTGACTGTTCTTCGGTTCCTGTACGTGTTCACACGCATGAGCCCTACTGCTGGATCTTCTGCGCATGCTTTCTTCTGCTCTGCTGTCCGTTCTCCGAGTTTCAACTAGAGTCCTTTGCTGATTCACGTTCTGCGCATGTCAACGATCTACGCTGATTCTCGTTCTATGACATCTCCTTCACGCTTGCGCATGAGTATTACACAGCTTTCTAACGCATGCTTTCTTCTCATCGGCGCTTCATGCCCCAACTTGTTAAGTCTAAGGCGGTAAGGAAGATACTCGGAGGTCATTACCATCTGAAGGTACGATAGATCTCTCTTGATGAGTAAACATGCACGAAGAAGTATTCTATTGACCATGTTAGTAAACCATTGACAATTTTTGGGTATAATACAAGAAGCAGTAAGCCGTCGAAAAACTTTTTGAGTATATTAAATTCAAGCGTGGATGTCGAGTGCAAATTGTCACAAGTGTAAAAAACAAATAGCAGGTCAAGTGATTTATTGCTCAACGTGTGGAAAAAAATTTCACCCAGGCTGCTACAAAAATTATATCACGTATAGATCAGTAAGCGACTGCTGCCTGCAAATCCAGGCAAATTTTCTGCAATCAGTCAGTGAGCCTAGCAACTCTGTGAATTCGATTGTCACAATGCCTTTAGACCGCGATAATCCTCCGCAAGAGCAAGCAACTCTCAATATCATTTTGAAGCAGATGAAAGCCTCGGACGCGAAGATATCTGCCTTCATAGCACAGCAAGCAGAGTGCAATAATGAGACATCTGCAAAACTCGACGTTATATTGCCGATCGTAGAAGAAGTTAATGCTCATAGTACGAGAATAGCAAATCTCGAGAGTCAATGTGCTGCGCTTGCGAGTGAAGTAGAATCACTTAGATCAACTGCCACTGTTGCGCCCGGGGTGACTAATGAATTAATAGTTGGAGGAATTCCACCATCGGTCCGTGATACAGCTCAGGATATATTTAACATGATCTTAATAGCACTAGACATTCCCCAACTGTCAAGCGAGTTTCTTACCAGTCAAATGTTCATTAAAAAATCGCAGGGAGCAACCACTGCTTCTGTGGATCCGAGTGAGACTAGATCATTAATCCTTGTATTAAAGTCAGCTCCTGTCTGTGAATTCATCGTGAAAAAGCGACGTGAATTGAAAGATTTTACCGCAGATCGCGTATTTCCGACTAATCAGAGAAATAGCATCTACATCAATGAACTACTACCGTCATCTCTGTATAGTCTGCTGCGCAAGACCAAAGCAGTAGCGGCGTCCCGTCATTACAAGTACGTGTGGGTCCGTTCGGGTCAGATCCTTGTTAGGAAGGAAAATGGCTCTCCTGTGATTATGATAAAAGACCAATCCAATCTAGAAAAATTGAACTGACTAGTTGCTGATCCAGATCTACATTTCGCATTAGAAACAAATTGAGCAACTAATCTGTCTCCACCCGAAACACATAAACATAAGATAAAAATTGCTCATTTTAATGCGAATTCCATTCTGGCACATATCGATTTCATTCGGGCACACTTTGCGAGAAATCCTTATCAAGTAATATCAGTCTCAGAGACATGGCTTACTTTACTTATCTTGGATGAACTTATTAATATCCCAGGCTATTTTTTGATTCGCAATGATAGAGAAGGTAAGCGAGGGGGAGGAGTAGCTTGCTATATACATGACTCTTTAAGAGCGAGAGTGCTAGCTCTCTCCCCTGGTCCATTTTCTAACGCTTCCGAATATATAATATTAGAAATCTTGGGGAGCTCTCAACCATTACTGTTAACGTCGATGTATCGAAGGCCTAAAGGCCAGTTTTTTTCAAGATTTTCTTGCATCATTTAACCGATTTGCTCATATGTACAAGAATATAGTCATATCTGGTGACCTAAATTGTAATTTATTAACTGACAATGCCGAGTCAAAACTTCTACGAGATATAGTGTTCTCTGAGGCTCTGTTCGTCGTTAATTCTCAGCCTACTCACCATACTTCCTTCTCTGATACTTGGATAGACATCTTTATAATTGATTCCGAAGAAAAGCTAGGGAGCTTCGCGAAATCAGAATCACCGTTTATTGCAGGGCATGATTTGATCGAGATCACGTATAATTTTGACTCAGCATTGTCTGAATCACGTATGATTAAACAGCGAAATTAAAAAAATTTTGATGAAACGAGGTTTCTAGCAATGCTACGTTCAGTGAAGTTAAATATGCGAATGGATTTGGAATCCACCATCGGTACGGGTGACACAAATCAATATCTGATGCTAATCTCTACATCCTTACTTAAATCACTTGACACTGTTGCACCGCTGCGACAATTCAATGTTCGTAGACCGCCGGCTCCATGGCTCAGCGAAGAGCTCAAAGCTCGAATTAAAGTGAGAAATGCTCTGTACAAGCAAGCTAAGCGCACACGCAACATATTAAGCTATGCGATATATCGAAACTTTCGGAATAGTTTGACGAAGGACATGCGAATAGCAAGAAATAATTTTTATCTTGAGTCTTTCACAAATATACATGATCCTTCAAAATTATGGCGACAACTAGGTGCTCTGGGGCTTACCAAAGTATCATTACCATCTCCCCTGCATTTTTTTTCTCCTCATCAGCTAAACGAGCAATTCTCCGGGATATCTTCTGCTCTACCGTCGTGCTCCCGAGATGAGTTTTTACGTGCAGTAGCACCGATACCTCAGAACGATACTGAGTTTTCATTCGAAGAAGTCTCTCAAGAAATAGTGTTGAAATTGATCAGAGCAGCACCTGTTTCATATGCCTCTGGTCCTGACCATATCTCAATTTTTTGTCTACAAAAATCTTTGGCTGAATTCGCACCATTAATTACAGTATTATTCAATAATACTGTGCAATTGTGCTGCATTATCTTATCGTCCAACTTTCCATCGGATTGGAAACGTGCTTATTTAAGGCCTTTGAGTAAAGTCAAGACCCCCTCAAGCCCATCTGAAACACGACCAATTGCGAATTTGAGTGAGCTGTCGAAAATCTTCGAAAGGATCCTGTTTAACCAAATCTCGCGGTTCTTGAGTATCAACAAGATTCTTGATCCAAAACAATCAGGCTATAGAAAAGGGTTCAGTACGCAAACTGCACTCTTAAGGATCCTCGATGACGTAAGGAAAGCGATCGACAACAGAATGGTCACGATATTAGTGCTATTAGACTTCAGCAAAGCATTTGACACTGTGTCTCATCTGTTACTTCTGGTTAAACTTAAATCTATAGGCTTCTCAGATACGGCTCTTGAGCTGATCTTCACCTACCTCTCTGGTCGATCCCAGGCAGTAATAGGAAAGGGGGGAGCACTCTCAGATTAGCTCAGTACTTCCTCAGGAGTTCCTCAGGGTTCTGTTCTAGGTCCTCTTCTTTTTTCACTATTTATAAATGATCTCCATCATGTGCTCACGACCTCACAGCACTTAATATTTGCCGATGATACTCACAAGGAAGGTATCCCAGGTTGATCTCTCCGATTTTGATCTAACTCATATATATTGTAGTACATTGAAAACTAAGCGACACGTAATTTTTTTTATCTGCCATTAAACACTTTAAGGGGGTGAAACCACCCTCCAAAGTAAGGCATGACAAGGGGCCATTTGGCAGTTTCACCCACAAGGACATAATATTTTTTAACCAATCCAACTGCAAAAGTTTTCTCATAATGAGAAACGCAAAATGTAATTTTCTCGATAAAAAAAAAAAAAAAAAAAAACAAGGGGTGAGCCACCCCTAAATATTATTACATTAATGCCAAAAATGGGCAAATTCAAGTAAAGAAATCTGAAAAAAATATATATTACGTATGAACACAAAATTAAATTGACGTGTTATTGGATTTTCCCGAAAAAAAAAAATTGGCCGGGGTAACTACCCCTGAATGCTGTTTATCTTGCGTGTATGCAAAAAATCGTCAAATTCGAGTTCAAAAATCTGAAAAAATGTATATTGCGTATGAACACGAAAGAATATTGCCTTGTTTTTGGATCTTCCCGAAAAAAAATATTGGCCGGGGTAGCTACCCCTGAACGCTGTTTATCTTGCGTGTATGCGAAAAATCCTCAAATTGAAGTCTAAAAATCTGAAAAAAAGTATATTGCATATGAACACGAAAGAATATTGCCTTGTTTTTGGATCTTCCCGAAAAAAAATATTGGCCGGGGTAACTACCCCTGAACGCTGTTTATCTTGCGTGTATGCGAAAAATGGTCTAATTCAAGTCTAAAAATCTCAAAAAATGTATATTGCGTATGAAAACGAAATAATATTGACTTGTTTTGGATCTTCCCGAAAAAAAAATATTGGCTGGGGCAACTACCCCCGTTGAACAAAATTCATTCGGGCGGTTTTTACTCTACGTACACGTTTCAAAGGTGTTCGTGAGGAATTTAATTTTATACAAAATACTGAATCTGAAAACTGAAAACAAAAAAACGTTGAAAATTCAATGCATTTAGGGGTAGTTACACGGGCCAATATTTTGTTTCGGGAAAAACCAAAGACACGTCGAATTTCCTTTGGGTTCATACGCAATATATATGTATTTTTTTCAGATATTTAGAGTTGATTTGACTATTTTTCACATACACGCGAGATAAACATCGTTCAGGGGTAGTTACCCCGGCCAATATTTTTTTTCGGGAAAATCCAAAACAAGTCATTATTATTTCGATTTCATATGCAATATACATTTTTTTCAGATTTTTAGACTTGAATTTGACCATTTTTCGCATACACGCAAGATAAACAGCGTTCAGGGGTAGTTACCCCGGCCAATATTTTTTTTCGGGAAGATCCAAAAACAAGGCAATATTCTTTCGTGCTCATATGTAATATACATTTTTTTCAGATTTTTAGACTTGAATTTGACCATTTTTCACGTACAGGCAAGATAAACAGCGTTTAGGGGTAGTTACCCCAGCCAATATTTTTTTTCGGGAAGATCCAAAAACAAGGAAATATTATTTCGTGTTTATACCCAATATACATTTTTTCAGATTTTTAAACTTGAATTTGACGATTTTTCGCATACACGCAAGATAAACAGCATTCAGGGGTAGTTACCCCGGCCAATTTTTTTTTCGGGAAAATCCAAAAACACGTCAATTTAATTTTGTGTTCATACGTAATATATATTTTTTCAGATTTTTTTACTTGAATTAGCCCATTTTTGGCATTAATGTAATAATATTTAGGGGTGGCTCACCCCCTTGTTTTTTTTTTTTTAATCGAGAAAATCACATTTTGCGTTTCTCATTATGAAAAAACTTTTGCAGTTGGATTGGTTAAAAAATATTATGTCCTTGTGGGTGAAACTGCCAAATGGCCCCTTGACATGCCTTACTTTGGAGGGTGGTTTCACCCCCTTAAAGTGTTTAATGGCAGATAAAAAAAAAATACGTGTCGCTTAGTTTTCAATGTACTAGAACATATATGAGTTAGATCAAAATCGGAGAGATCGACCTGGGATACCCTCCTTGTCAGATCTACTTCCACTGTTTACCCTCCCAAATCAATATTGGACTTCAGAACGTGGCCAAAGATGTTGAAGCAGTCTATCAGTATTCACAAAAAACAAACTTACTCTCAACTTATCTAAGTCAAAAGTAATGATTCTCGGCAGCAATGCCTACGTGAACTCAATATCTTTAAATGATCTTCGACAGCGAATTATCGACGAAGTCCCATTACCTTTTGTTGCTCATGCCCGTAATTTAGGTGTTGTCATAACTAACAACTTATCATGGCAGAAACATGTCTCTGGGATTTCGCAAAGAGTCCACCGTGTCCTCCACAAGCTAAAATTTCACCAAAATGCCCTGCCCGTCCGACTCAGGATAAAACTGATTACTTCTCTTATATTTCCTCATATTGATTTTTGTTGTCTGGTGTACAATGATGTAACAGGGCAACTGAATACCAAACTACAGAAGTTAACAAATAGCTGTATACGTTTTATATATGGGCTGAGACGTGATGTTCACATAACTCCTTTTCGTCTTTCTCTCCAGTGGCTATCGGCTCGAAATAGAAGAAATTATTTCCTAGGCATCTTAACATTTAAAGTAATCCAAGGAGAAGCGCCAGAGTACCTAACAGAACATTACATAATGCTTGCGAATACAGAGCAGCGTACCTCAGTAAGACTGAATACCGCTTCGCATTTTCAATTGCCTCACTGTCGGACTGCAACCTACCAAAATTCCTTCCTAGTGTCCTCGATAATCTTCTGGCAAACTTTTCCCCACTCAATTAAAAGTGCATCGTCGCTTCCCGTTTTCAAGCATAGACTATTCGCACACTTGACTTCTCAAGAACGTACCGACTACGAAAATCGAGTTACATAAAAAATAGTGCTGCGTTGATTGTGTGATAAGATGAGTGAGATAATGTAAGTGTGATAATGTGAGTGTGAAAATGCGAGTGAGATATAGAACGCTGCGTTGATCCTCGTACATCATGTTCATTACAGAGCACATGTAGGTAGTATTAGTGCGTCACATATACTTCTAATACATTTCGCATATATTTCAATTCCTATCTTATATACATTTTTATATCTTCGAGTAGTAATCTAGGTGGGAATGTGAGGGAGCATCAATGTTAGAGAATATACTATATATATGAATAAATGCATAAAAGAGAATGCTAATGTTTAATAATCAGAGTAAGTAAAATAATTTAAAAATAAAATAAAAATAAAAATAAAAATAAAATAGAGTAAAATAGCTAACTTTAAGTTTGTTTTGTTTTTACTTCCGAAATATTTACTAATTCATATTGTATTTGGCTGTATTTTCCTCTTGCCTACAAGCTAAATCGAGCTAAGGCATAATAAAATCAAATCAATCAATCAATCCCTCTGTCTATGTATCTATCTATCTATCTATCTTATTCTCACTGCACCACGTCAATAAATTTCCACTCGTATTTGAACCGAATGTCGAGTGGAAATTCATTTTAATTTAAAGGAATTATTGATTCAAGAATCCATCTTTTTCGAAAAATTTGTCGAGTGGAAATCCATTCGGATCTGAAAGTAAACAAATAACGAGTGTTTTTCCACTCGAACCGAAGACGGCGTTCGAATGGTTCCCCCACTCTCCACTCAGTTCGGATGTAAACAACGAGTGGGAATCCATTCGTCACTCGGTCGCGAAGTAAATACAGAATGAAAAACCACTCGTTACTCGAACGCGAAACGAATGGCGAGTGGAAATTCATTCGCCACTCGTACCCGAAATAAATGACGAGTGGGAATCCACTCGTCACTCGAACGTGAAACGAATGGCGAGTGGAAGTTCATTCGCCACTCTTACCCAAAGTAAATGACGAGTGGAAAACCATTCTTCACTTAAATTTACAATCAATGAGGAATGAAAAACTATTCGTCATTTTTTTTTTTTTTTTTATAAGTTAATTTTGCTCATCCCTGGCTTGCAGGACCATAGCTTTCGTAGTCCAAGTAAATCTTTTTATTTTCTAGGTCAGCTCCATCATAATTTCGTTGTAGAAGTGTACAGGCAGGAGACGGTTTTGAGGCTCAGCTGGAGAACTCTATCGTATGAGCAAGAAGTATCATAGATCCCTTGCGTTATTTTTCGAAGAAAATACTCAGTACCAACCAGCCGATAAGCAAAATTTATTGAGATTTCTCAGCAAAGTTCCCACCACCCCCATATCCTGAACTCATTCGGGTAACAATTGGAGTATCGCATTTTCCACTCAACGCTAACTCGACCATTTCCGTAACACCCTCAGGACCTAACACGTGTTTCAATAGCAGAATAATGTTCTTCAGAGTCACGCCACCACATGAAATTTTGCGTAATTCTCAGTAATTATCAAAAGCGAACCCCGCGGTGGAGCTCGTGGCCCCTTCGATCCTCCGCTCACCACTCGCATGACAGCACCTTGGGTTGCTCCTTAGCAACCGATATTCTTGCAATGTTTTGATGATTCAGTCTACACTTAGCACCCAGCATACTCACATGCTCATGTTAATCGTATGTGAACATCCATCGATCTCATATATTCTCTAAAACTTGATTCTACTCTCTTGCTAAAAGTTACGCCTCATTATTAGACTCCGATTAATTTCATATATTTCGGGATGAACTCCTTCACGCATTCTTACTTATCTTGATCATTGCTGTTACCGCTTTTTATCAAACTTTTTACAAATGTCCTCCGAGAAAATAGAGCGACTTAATGTCGCTAATGAAAATACAGCAACACGAGATGTAACTATTTACGTTTTTCAAACCTGTCACATATCTATTCGGAAACTTTTTATGAGTGTGTTTCCGTGATGTTTTAGAAAGTTTTAAACACGTTGGCATTAAAAACTCATATAAACACGATTTTCATGGAAAAAAGCTTCCTATGTGAGAAAGAAAAAGTTGAAGATTGAAAAATTAAAATAAATTCAAGTGATAAACTCTAACCTCTGGGAAATAATTTACGTTGACGTAACAGGCATTGAAGCGATCGTATAAAATTCTATTTTTTAAATTAAATAAATATGATTGTGGGAGCGAGAAGTAACCCAAGGGCTCTATAGCCTGTGACAACCACTATTTAATAATATCTTAATAGCTGGTAACTAACTTCTTGAATACATTTTTTTTGCATTATCAAACAAAACGATACTACGCGATAATCAGCTTCAGAAAGAGACTGTCTAATAACTATTTTCAATGATTATGTCTCTCAAAATTCATGAAAGAAGAGTGATAATAGACTTTTATTAAAAAAATTTACAACGATATAAAATCTGACATGTACGTTACAACAATTAACATTGACCCTAGAATGCTATACTTATTTTTTGGGAAATACTTGCTATACCGTGGTTTTTGGGACCCCACTCAGATTTTCTATCATAACTCCAAGTAAAATGGTCGTATTTTATTGTTTTTTTCTAAAACACATGTTTTCAGGAATTAGAGAGTTTACCGGGCGACATGGTCAAGCTTCGGGTAACGCGAGCGAGCGGGTCGGGCTCACGCTTTTCCGTCGATGGCGCCACGCGCCGGGCTACGAATTCACGGGCAATTGAGACGTGCGGGGGGTTTTTCTCATCGATCGCCATGATTGACTTTCTAGTCCTTGTTCTACTGGAGAATAGATAAGACGCGTGCCGCGCCATAGTTAGCAATTAATTGGTTTTACTGTATAATTCGGGTTGAAAATGAAAACGACGGGCTCAGATCAATTCGGGCAGATTCAGAGTTTTATTGTACAAAACCTTCGGGAAAAGACATTCACGATCTAACAGTTATCTCGGGATTTCGGCGTGGCACGAGTTATTCTTGGTTCTCGGGTTTTCTCGTACGTTCGCCGGCAGCGTGCTCGGTGAACCACGTGTCTCTCAACGGGCATTTCACTCGGGCTATACTCACTTCGCTTTTACTGTGATTACCACTAAGAATAAATATATTTTGTTATATTTTTCCACCTCAAGTTCGCGTCTGAATTTTTATTTTTTGATTTCACCTACACCAGATCCCTTCACAAACAACATGCATTAAAAACTCGTTTTTTTTTACCCTCTGCAACGAGATATAAGTCACAGTTTCTTGACCGGGGAAAAAAACTGCGACGTTCATCCCGTTTCAGAAGCAAAAAAACACTCGTTTTTAATGCATGTGTTGTAGAAAATATCGTGTGCACCACGGGAAGGAATTAGGCGTTTTTGTCGTACTTGTCGGCAGTCTCGGGCGCCTTCGGCACCCTCGACTTACGACTCGTTCTGCAAACATCGGCGCTCGATAAAAAACGCCTATTTTCTTCGCAAGGTGCAGAATATACTAATTTCTTATTTGATAGACAAAAGGTCGAAAAATCTGTCTACGCACTGACCGAGCCGTAAAAATTGAGAACTTCTCAGATAAACTCGGTTGAAAAATGTTTTCTGTCGGGAAAAACGAAAAAAAATGAAGTAAAGTTTTTTTTAACATTAATATCTACTTCCCTAATCGAACTAAATATAAAGTTCTGCCAAATTCTGAAAAAAAAAATACACAAAATATTCAAAAAAAACTGTACGATAACGTATTTAACCCATTGTGTCACGTTTTTCTCTCGCAAATATTTTTGTATGAAAGTACGCAATTTCAGGGTTTTCGATGTCGCTGATTACGATTTCGAAGTAAGAAATACAAAATTCGAAATGGCGGATCCAATATGGCGGACGTCACATCGAAAAATGGTACTAATTTTTCCGATAGTCTGTACTCGAGGGTTTTTGGCGTTGCTGATTACGAATCTGGCATCAGATTTTCGAAATTCAAAATGGCGGATCCAATAAGGTAGACGTCCGATAAAAAAATAGTACTAATTTTATCGATAATCTGACCCGAGGGTTTTTGGGGTCGCTGATTTCGAATTTGGCATCAGATTTTCGAAATTCAAAATGGCGGATCAATATGGCGGACGTAAAATCGAAAAATGGTACTAATTTTCCAATAGTCTGTACCCGGAGGTTTTTGGGGTCGCTGATTATGAATCTGGCATCAGATTTTCGAAATTCGAAATGACGGATCCAATATGGTGGACGTCAAATCGAAAAATGGAATTAATTTCTTCGAAAGTCTGTACTCGGGGATCTTAGGGATCGCTGATTACGAATCTGACATCAGACTTACAAAATGAAAAATTGCGGATTCAATATGGTGGACGTTAAATCTAAAAATTGTATTAGTTTCTCCGAAAGTCTGTACTCCGGGGTTTTTGGGTTCACCGATTACGAATCAGGCATCAGATTTCCGAAATTCAGAATGGCGGATCCTATATGGCAGTCGTCAAATCGAAAAATGGTACCAATTTTCCGAAAGTCTGTACTCGGAGATTTTCGGGGTCGCTGATGACGAATCCAAAATCAAAAAGATAATTCATAATGGTTGATCCAATGTGGCGGAAGAAAATTTTAATAATCAACTATTTCGCGTGTAACATCATATTTGGGGGTTTTTGGGGTCATTGATTACGAATCCACAGTCATAAGTAGAAAATTCGAAATGATGAATCCAATATGGCGGAAACAATTTTTCGAAATTAGCGAGAATTTTCTAATTTGTGAGTTCCCATGATCGCTGATTACATAGCCAAAGCCAAAATTACAAAAATTGGAAGTGGCTGAGAGAATCGTGTTTTACTGACATTGCTCGAATTTTCTTGCGGCTAATTACAGTCCGACCTCTCTATCAGTCCACCCGAGCCCCCGTCGTTAGTTCCGGGTGATGCCGAGAGTAAGTCATAATTATAAGTTTCGAGTGTGCTGTTATATAGTCAGGGATCCAAAAACTTCTACTCATTCCAGCGAATTCGGTATATTCTTGAAACCGTCCACCATATTGGATCAGCCATTTTGAGTTTTGTATTTTTTATTTCAAATTCATAATCAGCGACCCCAAAAACCCCCCTAGAACATGTTTCACGCTAATTCATTAATTTTTAAAAATTGGTTCCGCCATATTAGATCTGCCATTTTGAATTGTGTATTTTTTACTTTGAATTCGTAATGAGCGACCCCAAAAAGCCTCATAGAACATGTTTCACGCTGATTCGTCAATTTTTAAAAACTGGTTCGGCTATATTGGTTCCGCCATTTTGAATTTTGTATTTTTGACTTCGAATTCGTAATCAGCGACCTCAAAATTACTGAAAAAGTTATTTTTGAGCATACTTTCATAATGAAAATTTGTCAGAAACGAATTTATTCTCAAAAAATTCCTTTTTTTGTAGAGTAGTTGATAACAATCAAATTATTTATTTAAAAATTTAAAAAGTGTATTTTATTGTTAGAGAAAAATCTAAGGAATCCAACGATAGCAAGTTTGTTATATTTATTCATGCAGCACTTAAATTATTAAAATAATTAGCTTGGTTGATAGGTGTGCATCTCAGATGCGCACTATGACACAAAGGGTTAAATATTAACGACGAAATTACGAGGGGTAAAAATGAAGAATTTTCAAATTTTTGTCATTCATGTGTTTTGCGGAATAGTGTGAAAGGTAAGTAGGCATTCCCACAACACTCGTTTCTGCAAAAAACGTAACTAGCAACAAATGATTATGGCATTAACTGATTTCATTGAATGGTATTCACCCATGCGAACTTCAAAACAAACACATGCATCTTGAAAACGATTCATATGCCTAGATTTTCTTCATATCTCTGCATGGGAGAAGCAATAAACTTCAAAATTTATGCGACAAGCGTCTTTGGAGTTACAGTCTGTTTTTCTCGAAACGAACTGTGAACCGCAGGTGCAGCACCCAAAATATAAAAATACCCCCTTCCACGATATTATTATGGGGACATACATCAATATATACATTAGGGTAGCTCGATTTTTAACTTTTTTTTCATGGTGCTACTCGAAAAATTTGTGACAAATAAGGAAAAAAATTGTCGTAAAACCTGGAAGAGGTAGAAAAATATTTAGAGGTCGCTACCAATTATTGAAATATTTTTTATTTATTTTTGTGTACACCTTACGGACTTATACCTGGAGAGGCTGCGACCCTCACCCTCGTTGATTTTTCAAATTTTTTTCCTTATTCAGTAGACTCAAAGAAAAACTGACGATTTTTTGTTGGATTTTATTCTCAAGTGCTTTGGACTCCGGGATTTGTTGAAAATCCTACATTTGATGTGGCCGGAAAAGGTTCACGCCCCTGTATCTTCGATTCTGCTGGTCGGATTGAAAAAATCAAACATGTGAAATTGATTTGGAATGAGATGCAATTTTTGGAAAAAAAATATTGAGGATGATAATTTTTTTTCAACGGTGATCTCGTCGCCTAAGCATCAAAAATCGAATTTCCGTCGGGTAACCCATCATTGATTTTTCTGAAACAATTCTTAAAAATTCTTCGTAAAAACACAAACAATTTCATGTACAACTGATCATGGACATCGGATTCCTTCCATTTTTTTAATCGAATTTCAAAAAAAAATTTGAAACAAGATCTCTTCGATTTTTTTTTAAATTTCTTTTTCCTTATTTAGTAGAGTCGAAGATAGATTTGTGATCTTTTTTGAATTTTATTCTTAAATGAGTTTGGCTGCGCGAATTTTTGAAAATTCTATCTTAAATTTAGGATTGTCCTATCCTAAATGTAGGATTTTCAAAAATTCGCGGAGCTAAAATCACTTGAGAATGAAATTTCAAAAAAAATCACAAGTGTTTCTTTAAGTCTACTAAATAAGGAAAAAAAATTGAAATAAATCGAAGAGATTTTGTTTCTTTTTTTTTTTTTAATTCGATGAAAAACCGAAGGAATCCAAAATCCACGATCAGTCGTACATGAAAATGTTCGTTTTTTACGAAGAATTTTCGAGAACTTTTTCGGAAAAATCAATGATAGTATTGTTACGTCCTGGGTTTTTGATGTTATTATTTTAGCCATCGAAATTAATATTTTCATTAAAACAATATTTTAATAATGAAGAGACGGAGAGAGACATCTCTAAATGTAATATCAGCCCAATAATCAGCGTACGAACGAGTTACCAGTGGAGATCTCACAGTCACAGCGTCTGTCAATTTTGCTGACACTGGGGATCTCACGGTAACGGGCCGGACGCTGTGCACCTTCGAGATGTGCAGCGCCCGACTCGCGTACTTTTTTCTCGCGGAGTAATCTAAAAGATGCTCCGCACTACAAAAAATTATAAAACAGAGTTCAGTGAGATCACGACTGTCGACGAGAATGGTCGAAGTCGGATAAATTTAAAGTTTTTCCACTCCGGCCCCCGACCAGGATGGTCGGGGTCGTTATGAAATTCCAAAAGAGAATACAAAATTTGAAAATATAAAATAGAAAAATACTGTGTTTTAAATAAATCTATTACCTTTTGTAATATTTTACTACGTTTCAAATAAATTGATTAGTGTTGTTGAAGTTAAGACGACTGCAACCTGGAGTTTATTATTAAAAATATACCTGCAACGATCCCCACTTATCGCTCCAATCCCTGACGAGCACACTCTCGTCTAAGCTCGGAGCATCACTCAACATCGTTACGCCAACGGTAAAAATAATTAAAATACTCGGGACGTAACAGTATATTGTGACAAATATTGAAAATCAAATTGTCGTAAAACCTGGAGGAGGTGGGAAAATATTTAGCGGTCGCTACTAATGATCGAAACATTTTTTATTTATTTTTATGTGCACATCTTACGGACTACATTTAGGATAGGACAATCCTAAATTTAAGGTAGAATTTTCAAAAATTCGCGCAGCCAAACTCACTTAAAAATGAAATCCAAAAAAAAATCACAAATGTTTCTTTGACTCTACTAAATGAGTAAAACGAAATTATAAAAAAATCGAAGATATCGTGTTTCAATTTTTTTTTTTAAATTCGATAAAAATCCAAGGAATCCAAAGTCCATGATCAAAGTGAAAATGATTCAAAGTACATGAAAATGTTTGTGTTTTTACGAAGAATTTTTGGGAATTGTTACAGAAAAATACAGAAAAATACAGATGGTATATCCGACGGAAATTCGATTTTTGATGCTTAGGCGACGAGATCACCTTTGAAAAAAAAAATTATCATCCTCAATATATTTTTTCCAAAAATCACGTCTCATTCCAAATCAATTTCATATGATTGATTTTTTCATCCAACCAGCGGAACCGGAGATACAGGGGCGTAAACCTTTTCCGGTCACATCAAATGTAGAATTTTCAACAAATCCCGGAGTCCAAACCACTTGAGAATGAAATCCAAAAAGAAATCGCCAGTTTTTCTTTGAGTCTTACTGAATAAGGAAAAAAAAATTGAAAAACAAAGAGGGTGAGGGTCGCAGCCTGTCCAGGTATAAGTCCGTAAGATGTAAACATGAAAATAAGTTTAAAAGAATTACAATAATTGGTAGCGACCTGTAAATATTTTTCTACCTCCACCAGGTTTTACGATAATTTTTTCTTTTCCATATTTGTCACAAATTTTTCGAATAGCACCATAAAAAAAAGTTAAAAAATGAGCCACCGTAATATACATGTATACATGCATAGGCCTGCTTGACTTTTCACAGCGCGAGAATGTTTTTGGCAAGAGCCACAAGTGTTACAACAAAGGAAGCAACTAAGCGTTCCTATGGCACTTGGGTAAGAGCCCCTAATAATAACTTCATTGACGCTCTGGAAAAAAAATTCCAAGAACTGTAGAAGAAGTCAAGCACGCCAATGCGATGCCCAAATCCGAACACAACACTCACTCTCTCTCTCTATTCATACACACTACACACAGAACGCGATGTTACATATTAGCGACAGAGCGCATGTATACGACTGCCTTCGACTTGAATGGACTTGTACGGGACCTCAGCATGAGAACAGTAGTAAGAATTTTCTGACACGACCTCCAACTGTGACCGTAGAGACGGCTAGAAGCCTTATGATACTCGGATGACAGGTCATAAAATCACATTTTTATTGCTGCTCAAGAAATAGAAAAACTCGATGAAAGCACCAAACAGCGATGCCTAAAATGGTAAGCCTCACCTCGCACGACACACTTATCCCCACTCTTTCAAAAATGCAGTTCTATCTCAGCAAGAGGTAAAGCACATCGCTATGACCATCTTTGTAAATTTGAATCCCTTCCACCATCCCGATTCCGATCTTATAAAAAGGCATCCCTTTTGCGCAAAAATCAGATCCGTCGATAACACACTCACGTCAGAAGTGCAGTTCCGGGCTCACAATTAATGTTTACTCTGCCCAGCTCCGTATAGGGTTGCTCAGAAGTTTTGAAGTTTTTTTTTCTCAAATATTATTGTACACCGCGTAACTCCGTATCGAGTTAGTCAGTTCATAAAAATTATCAATTCTATTATTAAAAATTCATCGAACAATCGTTCATTGTCATGAGAATTATATTATAAGTGCCCGAAAATTGTGCGAGTTCATCAAATAATTACAATATTGTACCAAATCATGAATTCAACGGAAAAAACATTGACACCTCTCCGATAAGGTACATTAATAACGTTTATAATTTTTTGTGTAATTATGCATTGGATTTACTCGATTATAATTTAAGTTTGCAAGACATCGTAGATAATTGTTGCTCATTTTATAACATTTACCCTAGTAGATTGATTTCATGTGCGTAAAGAATCCTAGATCTCTTTATTCATCTTGAATCAATCAATCATCAAATCTGTTTGTGAATTTTACCTTATGTATTTACCTTATATACATTTAAGAATTATCGAAGTGAAGATGATAATAATAATCATAATAATAATAATATTGAATTGAAATGGCGGAAGCCACCCGGATTGCGAATATTACCCACCATCAGAAAATTACAGACGCTATGCTTACAAGCATGGGAGAATGTATGGCACTCCAACAAGCATTGCTTCACTTGCCAAATTTTAATGGTAAAAATATGACACTTGAATCATTCATTTAAAATGTTGAAAATTGTTATACTTCTATGCCTGAAGACCTTGGCAACTCGTTCTTTAAACGGGTTTGTTCGAAATTAAAAGAGAACGCTCGCGACGTGGTATCTGATAAAGAAATCGATTCGATCGAAAGTCTCTCTAATATTTTGAAAGAATAAGTTGCACCAAAGAAATCATGTCCATTTTATTCAGCCGAAATTCAAGCAGTTAGGTTAAGACGGGATAAAACTATTTTGGATTTCTGTACAAGAATTTAACATTTGTGAACGAGCGCAGTGTCCGCTCTTGAAGATAAATTTACTGACGCAGAAGTAAACCAAATGCTACCTTTGCTCGATGGGTTATCTTGGGCAGGACCGTGGTTCTGCAGAGCTCAACTCTCACCGACAAAATTGTCACCAGCTAACTCTCACGAGCTTATGAGTGCTTTGTGATAGTGTGCACAACCAAATTGTGCACGATCTAAATTATAAACGTAAAAAACTGTCACCAAATAAATCTTCACCGCTTAAGTTTTCCGGTTCCCAACTTTACACAGCACAATCGTCACGGGGGTAATTTTACACATCTCAATTATCACGCTTCTGAACTGTATTGAGCACCACAGTCACGAAGCAGAATCGTCCCCGTCTAAACTCTCACGGAGTGTACTGTATTTTTCCTAAACTGTCACCGCGTCAACCGTCGCCGCCAAAACTGTCACGGCCCTAACTGGACACCGCTCAACTCTACTACGGCTATACTTTACACCGCGCAACCGTCACCGTCCGAACGCGAGATTTCACCAACTCACACTCGTGCACGCTCTGCACGTACGTGAGAGCGCTCGGGCAAATTCACGAAACGCAGCACGTTGCACGCGTACGTTCTTACTGACTGCCTGATCGTGATGCGTTTCGTAAAGCAGACCGAGTGCTCGTACATACGTCCGTGTAGAGCGTGCACGAGTGTGCGTTGGTGAAATCTCGCATTAGGACGGTGACGGTTGCACGGCGTAAAGTTTAGACCGTGACCAGTTTCGTGGTGAATCGTTAAACTGGTGATAGTTGAGCGGTGTAGAATTTACACCGTGACAGTTTAGTGGTGTAAACAGTGCTTAGACAGTGACAATTTTAGCGTTGCACAATTTAGACGGTGTTTGATTTGGCGGTGTACAGTCAAGGCTCTGAGAATTGAGACGTGTCCAATTCTGCCCGTGACGAATTGTACCGTGTAGAGTTGCAGCTTTTATCAGTCGACCCAGAATCACAGAATACACTCATTGTATGGAAAAATCCAAGGTCATCATCTCCTCGTTTTTGCCGATCAATCAGGATTCAATTTTTTCACGAAAATACTGAAGCCACCGTTGATGAAATGGAATTCATCAAAAAACAAGAATCGAACCTTGTACCTTTCAAAACTGTGGTAAACTCCAAACCAATAATCGTTTCAATTGACCTTGCTTTCACTATGATTGACGGTAAAGTTTGTAACGCGATCACACAAACTGCATCCGCTATGCAAACTATGGAATACCTTTTTTCACGGCTTCTATTAACATCTGACCCGTACATATCTAGCTTGCGCAAATTGCCATGCAAAAAATCAAAATCATTGTCGCCAGAAGCACTACGTTTATTGATTGCGCCAAGTATTACAACAAGTGAGGGTAGCTCAAGCTCTTTTCCAGGTGAGTCCACTGACTGCGACTCCAGCGATTCGTCTGACGAAGACTACTGAAGTTCCGGATTGCTAAGTAGATTAACTAACGAATAAATATTATAATTTTCTGATATTGCCCTATATTTACTTGAAAATGTAATAGCATTCTATTTAGTGTGTAAAAATCAATGTAATTGAAATATTTTCGTAATCACTATGTATTATCATAATTTTAAGATTTCTATAGCAACGCACTTTCAAGTGAATCATTGTCATTTTGTTCTGAACAAAATATTTTTCTGTACAGATAATTCATATTGAATTCACCATTTTGTTTTTCGAATTTCGATATCAGATTCGTAATCAGCGACCCCGAAAACCCACGCGTTCAGACTTTCACCCGAATAACATCTGTTTTTGAGTACATTTTTGATCGTATGGCTCCACCATTTTGTTTTTTCAAATTTTGACGGACGATTCTGAAAGATCCTGAAAGATCCTGAAGGATCGTCCGTCAGATCCTGAAGCAGTCTCGCTACCACCTCGGCCACGCTATTTATTACATACAAATCATAGTTGGATTAAAATAAAGCTAAACTTGGTGAGAGAAAATGAAATAAATTCCGGTCATCTGTGGACTTCATGTTCGTCAAACTGTTAACTTATATAAACAAGCGGCGTAGCCCAGGCGGTAGCGAGGCTGCTTCAGAATCTGACGGACGTGGGTTCGATCCCGCACGAAGTCCTCATTTTTTTTCTCCGATATAAACCCTGACCATATGAGAAATCATGTGATAAATTACATAATAAACGATGTGAATTCGAACTATACAATAAATCATGTAACAAACCACAAAATAAAGTACACAATAAATTGTGCACTGATATCGGTCATAACTTCATACAATTTATTATGTGATTTATCATGTACTTTTCTACATGATATACTTTTCACATGAACTTTTTCAGTAGGGAAATTATTGAGATTATAATGATATTTGAGAATCGATGCGAGATGTTGCACTAGTGTGAAAGGAATGTTTATATCAGTACTGTTTGCGAGTAGCTGCGAGAGCTTTCATATTTTTGATGGCTTAACGCGAGATGTTGCACTAGTACATAGAATATACGATTACCTTTCTACTGTTTGCGAGTAATCGCACGATTATTCCTATCCAATCAAGGCAAGATGTTGCACTAGTGCGAAGGAAACGTTATATCAGTACTGTTTGCGAGTTGTTGCAAGAGCTTTCATATTATTGACTGCCAATTGCGAGATGTTGCACTATTACATAGAATTAACGATTATTTTCGTACTGTTGCACATGGCATGAACACCTAAGCTACTCACTGCGCCTTTACTCAAAATCTAAATTACCAATCACGAATTCGAAAAATCGAAGAACAATCGGGATATGTGAATTTCAGGATGAAGGAGGCAAAATTTTAACAAAGAGAAAAATTAAGTGATTATTTCTCTTTCCTTTTCTCAAAGTATTTATTTTCCATATTCTTTCCAAGAATAAAAAAATAAAAAATAAAAAATAAAAAAAGTGGCCTTACTACCCCTTATTATATACTAGATAGTTGAAATAGAGCTACTTTAAGCCCTCGAAATTGAAGAAACATTCAAATCATCACGAATGAATTCAGCAGTGAAGAGGAAGACCGTAACACAATGACATGAAATATGAGACGAACAATCAGCGATGTCCACGACTTTCCATCGGGAGGTGGTCCATTGGGAGAAGCAAGAAGAAAGGTGAATTAGGGCAACGTCATAGCCCGATAACGCACACAACCTGAAACCTTAACGACTATGTAAAAAAAAAAAAGAGAGAAGGGAGAAAACACACGTAAAATTTCACTTTGGAGTCATTTATTGCTTCTTAAAAATAAAAACACAAGAGAGTTATTGAGAATGTTAATCGCATTTCGGGGCGACGCTTTTCGGGCATACGGGCCTGAGTTGGTCACTAGGGCGAAAACTTGGGTGCACGGGCCTGAGTCGGCCATTGCTGGCTTGCGAGGAGAGCCGAGCGACTTTCGGAAAACTTCGGCTGCGTATGTTAGCAATGCTACGATCGACGCGGTAGCCATACTAGTTTTAGTCTTCTTCTCCAGACGCAATGTCTGCTGAGTCTGCTCAGTCAAATAAAATACAAATTAAACATATCACGTGTATAATTTTCTCAACCCAAAACCAGACTTCCTATTCTCTCGATACGAAATAACTATCCTGCTTTAACAGGTTAATGGCCCAGACACCATTCCTGTGCAAATAGTTGAGATAATTTGAAGAGTTTTGGAGCAAAGAAAATTTCGAGTGAGCACGCGGTCGCGAGGGGCGGCCATTTTTGCTATCGTGATCGAGCGTGTGCCGGGTGCGGGCGTGAAAGAGATTTGCATCCGCGATGTCTGTCGGCATCTCAGTAAAGGGGATAAAGAGTTTTGATGGGTCGAATTTTCAAGGGTGGAAAGCCCAGATAAACGCATTATTTTTGATGAACGATGTTCTCGAAGTGGTTGACGGTACGATGATAATGCCGGCTGATAATGCGGAGAACGTGTCTGATCGGAAAAAGTTCATTGAAGATAATGCGACCGCGAGATATATAATGCTATCGTCGATGGATGAGGCACAGCAAGTGTGTGTGTTAGCGTGTACGAGTGCGAAAGAAATGTGGGAAAAAATATGTCTCATACACGAGCAGAAAACTGTGACGAACAAGCTCGGCATGTTACAAAAGTTTCATGCGTATCGGATGAGCGAGGGAGACACAGCAGTGCAACACGTGGCGCACATAGTGTACATGGCGGGACAGCTGAAAGACATTGGCGAAGAACTATCTGACTCGACTATCATGGCGAAGATTTTAGCGAGTCTCACATCAAGATTTAGTACGCTACAAATCGCATGGGATAGTGTTGACCCTGAGAGACAGACGATCGACAATCTACAGGAGAGACTCATGAGAGAAGATGCTCGTCTGAGTGCGGATGATAATGCAGCGAGTGCGCTTGCCGCGACGAGAAAAGAACGTGACAGGAAAAAGGAAAAATCGAAGGACGAGATAATATGTATTGACTCAGATAACAATCATGCGACGCACGTTACACTAATGGCGTGAGAGTCACAGCGTGCGTGCCAAAACGCATGATTTGTGCTAGCACTTACCACGATGAGGTGACAGAAAATGAGTGCGAGCGCTATGAGTCGCATTCCGCCATCACACACATGTCACGCCGTGCGTAAAAAATGCGACGCGCCGTGCTTGCAAATATGCTATCGGGACGGTGTACAATGCATGCACCGTCGATACATGAATAGTATTTGTGTTTAAAATTGTCCAACTCAATCCCGAACAATCATTGTTAGTGCCTAAATGAAGGGTTTTGTCAAAAAAAAAAAAATAAAATTCAGAAAAGTCCTCAATCTAGCCAATTACCGATTTTTAATTATCTTAAAACTCCATTATTAATTATTTGCATTTAAGAGAATGTATGTATTTGTATACGTACATTCTCTTTAATGCAAATAAAAATAAAATATTTTTCAAAAAACGCGCGGTCACAGCAGATGTACAGTAGCGCCATGAAGAGGATAGCCGCTACTGCCCTGGCTGTTCACAGTATCAACAGTGTGAGAGATGTATGCAGAGTGATTTTGACGACGCGTTTTTATAACGTTTAGCCTTTATTATAGCGTTTCATTGTTCGTTATTATCGTTATTATATTGCCTTATCGCCGTGTTTCACCATATTTATGATATAAGCCTTGTGGTAAGTACAAAGCACGTAATAAATGTAGAAAATAAGTATGAGATGATAAGTGTAGAAACGTCGTGGTACTTATAACCTCACTTTTTCTTTATATTATATATGGCAGTCGTCATTTAATATCTATAGGGTTATAAAATGTGTTTGTGCCTTTCGTGAATATAATCAAATAAATATTTGTGCTAATAATTCTATTGATCATCAAAGTGACAGAACTTATTCAAAATTAGGTAGGAAATGTATATAGAAATTACATTAGAAAATGGCTTATGTGACTTCCGGAAGTGTTTTTTTTCTTCCTAAATATATTTAATTTTTTTCCAATATTCAAAGCAATTTATCCAGAAAGAAATCATAGAGAAAAATTTACTTCCTCTCTTTTGTTACCGAATTTTTATTGAATTCTTTTAATCTCAATTAAGCTCTCTGGTCAACGTAGTCGAGTTAATTTGAACAGCTTTTGGGTCTTCGATGAACTTGAGAATGTTCTTTTGCCACAAAAAAATCATGTTCCGCAGCCCATGCTTTCACTTCGAAAGAAGATTCTTTCAAAGAAAACAGCCACCTAAGGTAGTACCTCCGCTGCTGGCGGCGGGGAATAAGCGGGAACGTAAGCACAGCGAAGCGCAGTGAGCGAGCACGCATGAAACATGAAAGAGTTGGACCGCTCACAGGCTCGTGCCAACCTCTTTGACTTATAATATCTCAAAAAATAAATGGTATATCATCCTGAATTTCTTTCACATTATTCGTAACATCCCTCTCCAGCTTCTCGTTTATCATCAACTTATTAATTTTAGTTTTGATGGTAGAATTAATCAGTAACTCTTCGTACATGCATAGCGCATATGTTACGTGTAAATCAAGCCAACTTTGAGTGAAAATATCTCGGGTTCGGGATGGTATAGCTTATTTATATTGCCCAGATGTTCGGATAACATATTAAATAACCTGTATGCCAAATTTCCACCATTTCCTAATTCAACTATCCTGTAGAGGCACTACCTTAAGTGAAACGGAACATATCTTGATGAGTCTCATCTTTTGGTGAAGGAGAACAGCTCTCTATAGTGTTTAATCTGAATCTGTGACCCAGTAGCTTAGTTCTCTCTTGCCAGTTCTCTGTGTGTTGAATTTTTATTATGAAAATTTACGTGTAACATGTTGTCTCCGCTTATGTTTTTGTTTATAAAATGTAATTAAATAATATTGCTGTACGTACTCAATATCGTACGCCCATCTATACATACCAACATTAATAATAAAATAAAAAGTGTATTGTTGATAAAGCTTTCGTGATTTTGAAAAGTTTCACTTTTATTCGAGAAGAGACTCCAGTCAGATTTCTAAAAAAATCGATTTTTAATTACTACATTATAAAATATAAGAATAAATAAAAAATCATTTCACAAATTGTTCAGTTTTAGTGGCATATTCATGAAGAACAAAAAACTGCATACACATTCGGTGAGATTAGTAATGATAAGGTAGTAAATTTGTAGGAGGAATCTACTATGCAATATAAACATTTATGGGAACATTAATATCAAAAACAAACAATTAAAAAATTAAACTGAATTAAAAACTTTGTTTTCTGTTCATTCAAATCAAGTTGCTTAACTAAATGTATTAACTGGGTCCCAAATAGTCCACATAGAATTGTTCGTTAAACGTCATAGAACTTTTTTGCGAATGAAGCATATGATTCTTTTTATTTTATTGTTTTTTTGTATACATCCCTGACCTACATTGTATGGTTTTCCAACAAGATTTTCCGCACTGCTGGAAGGAAAGAGTACAGGCATCAAATGGATAGGAAAAATAAAAAGTTTTCCGACCTCAGCTTGACACACAAGAGAAGACGCCTGTCTACAGTTGATAACAGGAGGCAATACTCTAAGGATTTCGATGACTCTTATTCCAGCTCAGAGAATGAAGAGTTGGCCCAAATATCTAGTCCTGATTCGGGTAACGATCAATTAACTTCCAATGAGGAACAGCCTTCCGATGACGAAGCTTCTGAAAGTTCGCACGAAGAAGGTAGCGAAGAAGCTGGCCAAGAAGATAGTGACGATGACGAGGAAGAGGATGTAGATGGTGATGGTGATATTCCTACGGCAAATGTCGAAGATGAAAGTTCAGAGGAAGAAAACATGGGTACACAGTTTCCACCAGATCTGGCAAATTTGAAAAAAAAAATGCACTGAAAAATGTCTTCCTAGCTGCGGATAAAAACGAAATCAAGGAAATTCATTGTTGAAAACATTACGAGAGTTTCCCTTTTGCTTATTTTCTCTTCCAAAGGACACAATAACGTTATTACAGACTCCCACTACGATTGCCACAGGATTTGTTCAACAAATAGCAGGTGGAGAATATCTCCACATTGGCTTCAAAACCACGCTCACTCAAAAGTTACAAAATCTGCCGGAAAATATGCTACCAGAATAAATAGAAATAGACTTTAGTACGGATGGTGCTCAGCTGAACAAGGGTACAGATCAGTTTTGGCCACATCAGTACCGAATTTTGAACATATCTGATAAAAGACCGATTATCGCGGGTGTCTTCAAAGGAAAACATAAGCCTGCTAATCCTTTTGAATTTTTTTGACAATTTGGTGATGAAATTCTTGAGGTACGTGACCAAGGTGGAATAACGATAGGTAACAGACGACTTCTGTTGAGAGTGCGATGTTTCATTGCGGATGCCCCAGCAAGAGCGTTTGCACTGAACCATTATGGCCATACATCGGTACATGCATGTTCTAAGTGTAAAGTCGAAGGTCATCGTTGTACCGTACCCCGTTTTGCCAGAACAATGGTGTTTGAGAGTATTAGACATCCACTTAGAGCTGACGAAGAATACCACAATATTATAGACGAGGATCACCACAAGGGAAGAAGTCCATTAGCTCCACTGCTTGGACTAGTCACACGTGTTCCATTTGAAATTGCACACTTAGGCTGGCTGGGAAACGTTAAAAAAGTAATTGCAGCTCACGTCGCTGGAAAGTTTGGTCATCGAAGATTATATGGTCGAAAACTAGATATTCTGAATGCACGGTTCATACTTCTCAGAAGGTACTGTCCTTCGGAATTTAATCGTCGGCCAAATGAAATAACAATGTTCCACAGCTGCAAACCTACCGAATACAGACAACTATTACTATAACAGGATGTATACTAACGTACTGATCATATAATGAGATTTGGGTAGAGCGTCGAAAACGGAGCAGAAAAGTCCCTTTCAAAAATTTTGTAAAATCAAATTATGTGGAGTTATTAGCGATTTAACGTCGACCAGCGTCGACCAACGTCGACCAATCAGCGCTCGATCGAAGAGAAATTTGAAAGGGTTGAGACAGTTGAGGGGACGACGTCGGTAGTAGCGAGGTTCGTGAAACAAAACGCTCGTAAACCCACACCGTTGAACACTACATGGACGCGCGAGAGCGGAACAAATAAACGCTAGGCGTGCGGCAATGTTCATGCTTGTCACGACGGCCTGGCTTACGAGAATAAAAACAAATGATGAGAATCAGCAGGAAAATAATTTTTTCGCAATGATGAGTAAAAATTGATAAAAAAATTTAGTAAGTATTTATGATGGTGGCTTTTTCAAATGTTGGTATTTAAAAATGTTTTTTTCGACAAAATCTTTTTATTTTAGGACCAAAAATAATGAAAAGGCGGAGAACTGAAAAAAAATTGCGTCTTCTCTAGGCAGTCGCCGAAAACGATTTTTCGCGAAATTCTAAAGGGCAAATCTGTCCAGGATAGTCTCGAATTATTAGAAAAAAAAAACTCATTGTAGAGGCGGGTTATGATACCAGTTCAGCAGATTTGCATCCGGTTTAGCCAGTCGCACGGTTACATTTTGTCTTGATATTTTCAAGGGGATATCTGGCCAGGAACGGCTGAAATTGTTTTGAAAAAAACGAATCAGCAAAGTCAATTAGCCAGATCGTCGAAGCCTTTGCTTCAGCACTGACAATAATGATCGGCATGGAGCTGAGAGTAAAAAAAAAATTAAAAAATTGTGGCTTGCACTTTTTGCGACTTTTTCATGTTCCATCCCTAAATTATTGTCGTTGGTGTTAAATAAACACGTTTGTCAAGGAACAAAACAAAAAGATACGGAAAAGCCGCTATTTTAAATAATATTCAAAAATTCATGATAATTTCACCAGTATTGGAAATCATTGTTAGAACGCAGATAAACATTCATTGCTCCAAAAATGTCTTCAATTGAAAAAGCTCGCGACGGAAAAATGAAAACTGCAATGATAAAACAAATGAAACGAAAATTTTTTTGGAGTATGAAAACAAACGTTGAAAACTTTTTACCAAATAATGACAGGAAATTTGTTTGACAAAACTTTAATTTATTATGAATTTGTGCATCAAAAAAAGTGTGAAATAATTAACCGTACTTTGTGTATAATAACAATAAAAATTGTTATTAATTAATAACATGGCATTTTGATATTCTCATTAATATGAAGATGCATCGCCAGGAATCTATTAAGCTAATAACCATGATACCGACAATAAAACTGTCAAATTACAAGGCTATTGGTTGATGAGAGAATCGACCACTCGAGCAATTTCCGTACTGCCAGAGATGTCGATAGATTCCGAGAGAGTTTATTCTTTGTAATTCTCACCATGTACAGGGAAAATTGTGACCCACTCCAATTTTTGAGAATAATTATGAATCCACGAGAATGTTCAGATGATTCCACGACAGCAATACGTATGCTGTATATTTTGACGGATGATTTCGAGCAACCAGGGTCGGAAAAAGTTGGTTATGGTACAGTCGAATAGAAAAATTATTTTCCCATACTTTGGTAAAAAAATTATTTCTCATCGTCTTTGAGTGGAGACTTTCATAGGGAAAGACTAAATAAGAAAACGTATTTGTGAGCATCCGGCTAGCAAGCTGCCACAAGCTAAAAGGTGACACTACGATCAAATAGAATGATTTTTAATCTTACTATGCATCCAAGTCGTGAGGAAAAATAAAAGTTTGAAAAAAACCTATAACCACGGGGACAAGCCATTTAAAATTTTAAATAAAGTTGTCACTTAATTAGTCGACGGTTTTTTTATTGTGTTAATTTACGCAGGAAGAGAATGTCGAGGAACGAAATTTTTTTCGATTCCATAATCGAGACGCATTTCATCTACAGCGTGAACGGTGAACGCTCGACTAGTAGTAAACCTTAAGATTGAGAAAAAATCGTTTCGAAAATCTACAATTCCCCTGCAAGAGATAGGAATCGTGTTGTTTATTGAAACGTTCAGTTCTGTTAAATGCTTCGATATTATCGATCCTGCTCTTCCTACTTGTGTTTTCTCCAGAAGGAATAACGAGCGCTCATGTAGTTGCATCGCTACAAGTGACGCAAATTACGATCGATTTCCCTACATTTCTCACTATGGAAGATGAAATCGGCATTTCCAAGTGCAAAACTCCGTTCCACTCGATAATTTTAAAATTACGATACCCGTGTCGTGTTTGATTTAATCTCCTAGCTGTATCAATGAGCATTCGGGGCTGTCCGCACGAAAAAAAGACAAGGGAACATCCAACAGCTTTCACTGCGCGAGATGAATTACGCCCTTTCCATCTAATCTTTCGAATTTTTACAATATTCGACTGTTGAATCCCCTGCATTACGCACTGTTGGAGATGAAATCGACATTTGCAATAGCACGATTCCATTATACTAAGTATTTGTAAATTTACGATGCCCTTGTCATGTTTGATTTCATCTCCTTGCGATATTCGCGAGCGCTCGTTGTGCACCGTAAGGAAAAAAGACGAAAGAACATTCTACTGCTTTCACTGCTCGAGATGAAATCCATCCTCCTGATCGGACAGTTAAATTCTTTTCAATATTCGACTACACGACATTCCATATTTAAGACTGATTTCATCTCTGCCATTCATGGAGAATGAAAGGTCAGTGGTGCAGCTGCAGATAAACGGAAAATCGTTTCAAAAATCGAAAATCTCCCTGCAGGAGATGAGATTCGTGTGTCTCGTTGGATACTACGGTTTTGTTTAGCGAAAAAATATTACTGTTCCTGCTATTGCGACTGATTTAATCTCCAGCAATAATTAAGAGCGCTCATGTGCTTGTATCGCTACAAGTGACGGGAATTAGAATCGAATCCCCTGCATTGCGCACTGTGGGAGATGAAATCAACATTTCCAATTGCACGATTCCGTTCTACCAAATATGTGTAGATTTACGATGCCCTTGTCATGTTTGATTTCATCTCCCTGCGCATTTCGCGAGCTTTCGTTGTTCACCGAAAGGAAAAAAGACGAAGGAACACTCTACTTATTTCACTGCTCGAGATGAAATCCATCTTCCTGATCGGGCAGTTTAATTTTTCTCAATATTCGACGACACGACATCCCATATTTGAGACTGATTTCATCTCTGCCTTTCATGGAGAATTAACGGTCAGTGGTGCAGCTGCAGATGAACGGAAAATCGTTTCAAAAATGTAGAGTCTCCTTGCAGGAGAATATTGAGAAAAATTGAACTGTCCGATCAGGAAGATGGATTTTATCTCGAGCAGTGAAATAAGTAGAATGTTCCTTCGTCTTTTTTCCTTGCGGTAAACAGCGAGCGCTTCCGAATATCGCAAGGAGATGAAATCAAACATGACAAGGGTATCGTAAATCTACAAATATTTGTGTTAAAATTACCGATGAGATATCTGGTTGAGGGGGAACCGGGGTGAGGAACGCCGAGAGAAAAATGATCGCGACCGTGGGTATAGGATCGTCACTCTTGAGTGACGATTCGAGTCGACACCGATTTTATTTGAACTTTAGCTTATTACAGAGATGTTCGAATTGTCCTTGTTAACGCCGCGTAATCTCTTGCCCGATGCTCGAGAGCGAGAACTCGAGATGGTAATATGGCGAGAAGAGACGCCACGAGGGATTTGAGATTATTCCTCCTGTATCAAGATACACCGCGCCGCGCGAGTAGTATTCGAAATATTGATTGCTTGTCGACCGAAATATTGAGGTGAACCGAATTTCAATGAGAAAAGGAGCCGATGGTGAGATTATATAAGGAGAATTGCCGGATTGCTTAATTTATCGAGAAAACGTGTTTGAAGGCACGGTGGTTGAGCGAATAATGGCGAAAAGCCGGCTTCTTATCGATCGAGTCGCTCGAAAATCCCGAGAGAGAGCGCGTGAGGAGTGCTGACCGAGAGGTGCTGCCGCGGGTGATTTGAGCGCGAGATTTGAACATGATATTTTCCCAACATTCCGCCCGCCGTGACGACAGCGTCGTCACTTTCATTGGGGTTGGTCCCGTGTCGAAGGTGAGTCCGTGGTGGTTGAGCTCCCAAGTTGAGTAGCAGCCGCTGATGAGACGTCAACCGGCAGGATAGCCAGTTTGACTATTGGCCGCGTGAGGGTGGCGGTAGCCGTACGAAGAGTCACGACCCGCGTGAGCCCGTTTTTCCCAGGGTGAAGAGCTGTCACTCGAGCTAGAGGCCACTTCGACGGAGGGAACCTCTCGTCCGTGAGCAGTACGAGAGAGCCAATTTTGATCTCATGAGATGGGTGGTGCCACTTGGTCGTCGAGAGGTACCGCTGGAGACATTCCGACGACCATCGAGTCCAAAAGTGTTGAAACCGTTGTTGGATGAGTTGCCACCGATTGAGCCGCCTTTCGGGCACCTCCGAGACAGATGGTTCCGGGATCGTGGTGAGCGCGTGTCCGACTAAAAAGTGGCCCGGGGTGAGTGCTGAGATGTCCTCTGGATCGTCCGACAATGCGCTAAGGGGTCTCGAGTTGAGTACCGCCTTGATTTGAACCAGGAGAGTGGAGAGTTCACCGAAAGTGAGCGAGGTATCTTGGATCGTCCGCCGAAGGTGATGTTTGACCGATTTGACGGCCGCCTCCCACTTCCCACCAAAGTGTGGCGAAGCTGGAGGGTTGAACGACCACGACGCCCCGTGGTTGGCCAGCAGCTGAGTGAGCGCTCTGAATTCTCGTGAGCCGGCCTTGAATAGCCGCCGTAGAGTGACATCTGCCCCGATGAAGTTCGTCCCGCGATCGCTGAACAGAGTTCGGCAGATGCCTCGCCGCACAGAGAACCGATGATACGCCGAGATGAACCCCTCCGTGGAGTAATCCTTGACGATCTCGAGGTGTACCGCCGAGGTAGAGATGCACACGAAAATGGCGAGCCATGCCTTGAGGGTTTTCGGCCCTCGTCCGCGCCATGCCTTGAGAGAAACCGGGCCCGCGTAATCAACTCCAGTGTTGAGGAACGGTCGAGACGGGATGAGTCGAGCAGGAGGCAACTGCCTCATGAGCTGCTGAGCCCTGAGCCCACGTTGGCGAACGCAGGGGACACAGCGCAAGATGTGAGATCGGACCGGAGCTCGGCTGCCGATGACCCAGTACGTCCGTCACACTGCAGCCAATGTGAGCTGAGTCCCGCCGTGAACAGACCGTTGATGAGCGTCCGCGATGATGAGAGTCGTGAGTGGAGAATCCCGAGGCAAGATAGCCGGGTGTTTGCACTCGGGTTCGAGCGTGGAATGATGGAGCCGCCCGCCGACACGGAGTATACCTCGCCGATCGAGATACGGGGTGAACTTGGCGAGATGGTGATTCCGCGATAGTGGCGACCCGTTTGAGAGCATCCTGAGCTCGGAGGAGAACCACGAGGATTGGAACGCCTGAACCCAATGGTCTCGGGCCTGTTCGAGCTCCCCGACCGTGATTGGCATTGCGTGAATGCCCCGTGAGTGACCCTTGAGTACCGCAATGAACCTGAAACAGAGAGCTGTCACCCGGAGAAGTTTCTTCAGGCTGGAAAACCGCGAGAACTGATCGCAGAGATGAGGCAACGAGGGTGAGATGGTGTGAAGAATGACCCCGGGTCGTTCCTCGAGAATCGCCGTGGAGTTTGTAGATGGGACTACAGTGGGCCAGTGTTCGCTCGGTTGAGCAATCCTCTGAGGCCCCGTCCACCAGAGGGGATGAGCCGTGAGTTGAGCTGCCGTGAGCCCTCGAGAGGCGCAATCCGCAGGGTTCTCCTTACCCGGCACGAATCGCCAGTGAGCATTCGGGAGGAGATCCTGGGCCGTTGAAACCCTGTTCCGAACATAGTCCTTCCAGCGTGAGGGGTGGCTACTCAGCCACGTGAGTGTGACCGAGGAGTCCGTCCAGAGATAGATCGGCACGTTCACCAGCTCAATTGTATGTTGAACATAGTGAACGAGTCGAACCAAAAGAACTGCCGCCGATAATTCCAGCCGCGGAATTGCAAGCCGCTTGAGAGGCGCTACCCTCGTCTTGGAGCAGACAAGGGTGACCAAGGGAGCGTCGCCGGGGGTGATGACTCTGACGTATACGGCAGCAGCCATCGCCAGTTGAGACGCGTCCGAGAATCCGTGAATCTCCACCGAGGATGACGGAGACAGACCCAACCAACGAGGGATCGAGAGATTGGCCACGTCCGCGAGCTGTTCTCGGAAAGTCTGCCACCGTTGAGCGAGAATGGGTGCTACGAGATCATCCCATCCGAGCTTTTCGAGCCACAGCTCTTGAAGCAGCATCTTCCCCCGGATGACGACCGGTGAGAGGAAGCCGAGAGGGTCATAAAGTTGAGCTGTTTCCGAGAGAATGGTCCGCTTGGTGATTCTAGATCCAAGAGAAATTTGAGTGGAGAATTTGAAGACGTCTGACCGAGGCCACCAGGACAACCCAAGGATTTTGCTGTCGTCCTCATTGAGCGATCGGTTCTCCGGAGGTGAGCGCTCTGCCGTGACGTGAGAGAGCAAACTCGGTTGGTTGGACTGCCATTTTGCGAGCGGGAAACCGCCCGCCGTGCAAATGCCCACGAGATGAGATGAGATCTGGATGATTTCTTCCGGAGTATCCGCTCCACCGAAAATGTCGTCCACGTGCCGTCCCTTGGTAAGTGGGAGAACCACCAAGGGAAATTTCTCGCCTTCATCAGAGACTAGTTGGAGAAGGACTCTCCCTGAGAGGAACGGAGCCGGCCAAGTTCCATAGGTAACCGTGGTGAGTTGATATGGCACCGGATTGCCGTGAGTGTCCGTCCAGAGAATCCGCTGCAAGTCCCAGTCGTCTTCATGTACCCGAATTTGCCGGAACATCTTCGTAATGTCCGACGCGAAGAGATACCGGTGACGCCGAACCCAGAGTAGCACGTCCGAAATGTCTAACTGCATGTTAGCCCCCGTGTGTAAGATCTCGTTTAGAGAGATCCCGGAACTGGTGATGCTGGATCCGTTGAACACGACTCTGAGCTTGGTTGTGAGTGAGTCGGCCCGGAGTACGCCGTGATGAGGAAGGTAACACACCGGCGAGGGTTCCGGTGTATTTGCTGAAACTCGCCGCATGTGATTAAGCTGCTCATACTCTTGAATGAAAGCAGAGTAGAGCGCGTGATATTCCGTATCGCGGGAAAGCCGCCGCAAAGTTCACTCGAGGCATCGCCGAGCAGTGAGATGCGAGTCGCCGAGTTGACTCGCAGGGGACCTCATCGGCAATCTCACAATGTAACGACCTGAGCTGTCGCGAGAGTGAGTAGCCACGAAGTGAGCCTCGCATTGCGCTTCGTCAGGGGTGAGATGGGACCCAGCCGTCGAGCGAACCTCCTCCTGGACCCAGAATTTGGTGAGAAGTTCCTGAAGGGAGCTGAAATCATGATTAACTGTCGTATGATGCGTGAGTGTCGCCTTGGAGGGCGGAGCTGAAACCGGTCCGAGTACGATCCACCCGAAAATCGTCCGTTAGGCGATCGGCTCCGACTCCGACCCCCTCACAATCTCAGGTGCGATGAGATGACCGTATGAGTCAGCACCGATGATCAGGTCGACCGGTCCAGGGGTGAGGAAGGTCGGATCGGCGAGAGGCAGTCCCGAGAGGTGAGCGAAGGAGAGACAACTCGGTACGAACGACGGCAAGGTAGTCGTGATTTGAGAGAGAACGTGAGCGGTGATTTTCATACCTTTCGTTGAGTGAGTTGACCGTAGATTCAGTTGAACCATTCCTCGGGTCGTTCCACCATGAGAGCATCCGACTCCCATGACGGAGATCGATGATCGTTGCCGAACAACTCGCAACTGTCGAATCAGCTGTTCAGAGACGAAGGTGAGTTCCAAGCCGGGATCGATGAGCATCCGAACGTTGAGCGATGCACCGAAGGTAGAGATCACCGTAGCCACACACGTGGCGAGCAGAACCAAACTCCGAGAGATTGGTGCGGACGCCGAGCCGAGTCATGCCGGGCTGGTTGAGCGCGAAGATTGACTCTGCTCTGAGCGCGGAGTCGAGGCCTGAGAGGGTGATTCCTCAGTCAGTGGGCTGAGATCCGGTGAGGTGACCGTCGAGAGCGAGGTGGTGGTACGAGGTGGCGTTCGAGCCACCGGAGCTGGTCGATCTTCCGTGTGTATCATCGTGTGGTGTTTGTTGCCACACTCTTGACACCGCTTCGAGCTGTTACACGCTGATGCATTGTGTTTCCCGAGGCAGTTGAAACACAATCGTTCCGAGATGACGGACTGCCGCCGATGAGCGATGGTAAGACCCCGAAAAGCTGGGCAAGCAACGACGAAGTGATCTCCGGAACACTTCGAGCAAGGATAAGCTTGCGTGAGTGGAGCCGTGACCGCGTGAACCGTGACGGGAGCTTGGCGTCTCGCTGGAGTGGCCCCGGATGTCGACCGTTGAGGAGTTCCCGAGCGAGCCGAGGAAGAGGGAGCCGTTCCCAGTCCCAGGGTCTCGAGGGCGCGAGCTCGACCAGTGAGAAAAGCCCGAAGTGAGTCGAAAGTCGGAACTTCCGTTGACGATCCGAGCTTCACCTCCCAAGCTTCGCGAGTCTTCGAATCCAATTTTGTCACGAGATTGTACACCAGGACCATGTCCCAGTGTTCCGTCGGAGCGCCGAGTGCGTGGAGGGCGTGTAACGCTTCCGTGGTGGAGTTGAGCAAGAAATTGAGTTCTCGCGCCGAACGAGAGGTGATCGTGCTCTGGCTGAAGAGCCTCTCGAGTTGAGCATTGATGAGAATCCTCTTATTCTCGAAGCGGGCGGTGAGAAGGGCCCAAGCCGAGTCAAATGCGTCGGCCGAGACTGGCAAGTTCGACGTGAGTGTCGCCGCTTCGCCCTTGAGGCTTATCTGTAGATAATGCATCTTCTCGACGGTTGGGATGCGAGCATTATCCGTTACCATTGATGTGAAGAGGTCCCAATATGACCTCCAGTCCGCGAAGTTTCCCGAAAACGTTGGTACGGAGATGTCCGGGAGCGTACGCCGAGATGAGAGTTCCGGGAACGACGCGTTGGCGAGCTCCGTGGCCTCGCGTCTACTTAATGAGATGAGTTCGTCCTGGCGGGTGAGCAGGGCGACCTTGGCAACGCCGTATGCGTTGAGCGCCTGCACCAGGCTTTCCTCCGAGTTGTAAGGGTTCTCCGCTGCTTCACTGTCCGAGAGATCAGCGAGAGCGACGTGCGTACCCTGAAACGCATCCCAATACTGTTCCAGGATGGCAAGCTTCGTGGTGACTTCCGCTGCCGAGAGTGACTCGTAGGCATTGGCGTGAGCTCCCTCAGCGTATCGTGTAAGCAGCGCGAGCCGTTCCGTTTGAAGAGAGATCTTTCCGCGAGCCATTGTCATCTTGAGCCCGAGCACTTGAACCGAACCGGAGGTGAGAGAGTCTGAAACGCGCGCGCGTCGTACGAGAGAACAAAAGAGTACGCCGAGTCACCGATGACGCGCACAATCGAGCAACGCGAAAGCTCTACCGGCCGAGAGAGAGAATGATAGCGAGAGTTTGAGAAACGCACGTGAGTTAACACCGGAGAGAGTCGGCAAAATACGCGAGAACACCGAACTGAGAAATAGAGTCTGTGAGCCGGGCACGAGTGAATTGAGCGTAACTGATTTGAGAATTCGTCGAACAATACGCGGACGACGAATCGAGCATAAATTAAGCGCAGCCGACGAGCTCTCGAATCGCTTGAAAATTACTCGGGATACCCGATCTACGGATTGAGCACTGAGTCTGAAGTCACTTCACGGCACTATTGTCGAGAGGCACACGAGTCGCCCGCGAACCAAGCCGAGAGTGTGTGAATATAATCCCCGATCAGCTGAGCGCAAGAGTCCGTGCTAATGGAGAGAGAATTTAACTGTTGAGAGAACGCGGGAGAGAGAGAGAGAACGCGCGCTATTGAGCACTGAGTCGAACGGCACTTCGCGGCACTATTGTCGCGAGGCACACGAGGAGCCCGAGAATTCAAGCCGAGAGAGCACAAGCGCTCGTGCCGATGGTGAGAAACGCGATCACTCGGGGGAGAGAGAGAGAGAGAGAGAGAACGCGCGCGGTTCAAGATGGCACTCGCCGAGATACACGCGACCGTTCAACGAGAGCCGGCGAGAGACCCGGTGTCCCCCGACGATTACCGAGCGCGCGCACTGTCGCGAACCGAGAGCAAGCGCGTAGCGAGAGTCGCGACTAAGATGGTGGACACTGAGATCTGGCCGAACGATCGATTTCCCGTGAGAGAGCAAGAGAGAGAGCGAGATACGCTCAGCGCTAGAGTCCGTGACACACACACACACGCAGATGAGCGGGTACGAGCGCGTCGCCTATGCCCGTCGTGAGTGTAAGCTAGACAGCACTAGAACTTACCGGTACGCCGGGCGAGAATTGTATGAGATCCGATGAGATGTATGAGTCCGTGTCCTTGTCACTTGCACAATCGATGCACTCACGAGAAATTTCCACACCTTTTCACCGCCAGATCCGGCTCGAAGGACCAAAAAATGTTAAAATTACCGATGAGATATCTGGTTGAGGGGGAACCGGGGTGAGGAAGGCCGAGAGAAAAATGATCGAGACCGTGGGTGTAGGATCGTCACTCTTGAGTGACGATTCGAGTCGACACCGATTTTATTTGAACTTTAGCTTATTACAGAGATGTTCGAATTGTCCTTGTTAACGCCGCGTAATCTCTTGCCCGATGCTCGAGAGCGAGAACTCGAGATGGTAATATGGCGAGAAGAGACGCCACGAGGGATTTGAGATTATTCCTCCTGTATCGAGATACACCGCGCCGCGAGAGCAGTATTCGAAATGTTGATTTCTTGTCGACCGAAATATTGAGGTGAACCGAATTGCAATGAGAAAAGGTGCCGATCGTGAGATTATATAAGGAGAATTGCCGGATTGCTTAATTTATCGAGAAAACGTGATTGAAGGCACGGTGGTTGAGCGAATAATGGCGAAAAGCCGGCTTCTCATCGATCGAGTCGCCCGAAAATCTCGAGAGAGACCGCGTGAGGAGTGCTGACCGAGAGGTGCTGCCGCGGGTGATTTGAGCGCGAGATTTGAACATGATATTTTCCCAACAATTTGGTAGAACGGAATCATGCAATTGGAAATGTTGATTTCATCTCCCACAGTGCGCAATGCAGGGGATTCGATCATAATTCGCGTCAGTTGTAGCGATACAAGCACATGAGGGCTCTTAATTATTGCTGGAGATTAAATCAGTCGCAATAGCAGGATCAGTAATATTTTTCCGCTAAACAAAACCATACTATCCAACGAGAAACACGAATCTCATCTCCTGCAGGGAGATTTTCGATTTTTGAAACGATTTTCCGTTTATCTTAGCTGCACCACTGACCGTTCATTCTCCATGAAAGGCACACATAAAATCAGTCTCAAATATGAAATGTCGTGTCGTCGAATATTGAGAAAAATTGAACTGTCTGATCAGAAAAATGGATTTCATCTCGAGCAGTGAAAGAAGTAGAATGTTCTTTCACCTTTTTTCCTTTCGGTGAACAACGAGCGCTCGCGAAATCCGCAGGGAGATGAAATCAAACATGACAAGGGCATCGTAAATGTACAAATATTTGGTAGAACCGAATCTTGCAATTGGAAATGTTGATTTCATCTCCCACAGTGCGCAATGCAGGGGATTCGATCATAATTCGCGTCACTTGTAGCGATACAAGTACGCGAGCTCTCGAAATTATCGCTGGAGATTAATTCAGTTGCAATAGCAGGATCGATAATATTTTGCTATTAAACAAAACCATACTATCCAACAAAAAACACGAATCCCATCTCTTGCAAGGAGATTCTACATTTTAGAAACGATTTTTCGTTCATCTGAAGCTGCACCACTGACCGTTCATTCTCCATAAAAGGCGGAGATGAAATCAATCTTAAATATGGAATGTCGTGTCGTCGAATATTGAGAAAAATTGAACTGTCCGATCAGGAAGATGGATTTCATCTCGAGCAGTGAAAGAATTCAAAGGTTTTTTCGTCTTTTTTCCTTTCGGTGAACAACGAGCGCTCGCGAAATCCGCAGGGAGATGAAATCAAACATGACAAGGGCATCGTAAATCTACAAATATTTGGTAGAACGGAAAAGTGCAATTGAAAATGATGATTTCATCTCCCACAGTGCGCAATGCAGGGGATTCGATCGTAATTCACGTCACTTGTAGCGATACAAGTAAACGAGCTCTCGAAATTATCGCTGGAGATTAAATCAGTTGCAATAGCAGGATCGATAATATTTTGCTATTAAACAAAACCATACTATCCAACAAAAGACACGAATCCCATCTCCTGCAAGGAGATTCTAGATTTCTGAAACGATTTTCCGTTTATCTGCAGCTGCACCACTGACCTTTCATTCTCCATGAAAGGCAGAGATAAAATCAGTCTCAAATATGGAATGTCGTGTCGTCAAATATTGAGAAAAATTGAACTGTTCGATCAGAAAGATGGATTTCATCTCGAGCAGTGAATAAAGTAGAATGTTCTTTCGTCTTTTTTCCTTTCGGTGAACAACGAGCACTCGTGAAATCTGCAGGGAGATAAAATCAAACATGACAAGGGCATCGTAAATGTACAAATATTTGGTAGAACCGAATCTTGCAATTGGAAATGTTGATATCATCTCCCACAGTGCGCAATGCAGGGGATTCGATCATAATTCGCGTCACTTGTAGCGATACACGTACACGAGCTCTCGAAATTATCGCTGGAGATTAAATCAGTTGCAATAGCAGGATCGATAATATTTTGCTATTAAACAAAACCATACTATCCAACAAAAAACACGAATTCCATCTCGTGCAAGGAGATTCTAGATTTCTGAAACGATTTTCCGTTCATCTGAAGCTGCACCACTGACCGTTTATTCTCCATGAAAGGCGGACATGAAATTAGTCTCAAATATGGAATGTCGTGTCGTCGAATATTGAGAAAAATTGAACTGTCCGATCAGGAAGATGGATTTCATCTCGAGCAGTGAAAGAAGTAGAATGTTCTTTCGTCTTTTTTCCTTTCGGTGAACAACGAAAGCTCGCGAAATCCGCAGGGAGATGAAATCAAACATGACAAGGGTATCGTAAATCTACAAATATTTGGTAGAACGGAATCGTGCAATTGAAAATGTGGATTCCATCTCCCACAGCGCGCAATGCAGGGGATTCGATCGTAATTCACGTCACTTGTAGCGATACAAGTAAACGAGCTCTCGAAATTGTCGCTGGAGATTAAATCAGTTACAATAGCAGGATCGATAATATTTTGCTATTAAGCAAAACCATACTTTCCAACAAAAAACACGAATCCCATCTCCTGCAAGGAGATTCTAGATGTTTAAAACGATTTTTCTTTCATCTCAAGCTGCGCCACTGACCGTTCAATCTTTATGAAACCCAGAGATGAAATCAGTCTCAAATATGGAATGTCGTGTAGTCGGATATTGAAAAGAATTTAACTGCCCGATCAGGAAGATGGATTTCATCTCGAGCAGTGAAATAAGTAGAGTGTTCCTTCGTCTTTTTTCCTTTCGGTGCACAACGAGCGCTCGCGAATATCGCAAGGAGATGAAATCAAACATGACAAGGGCATCGTAAATTTACAAATACTTAGTATAATGGAATCGTGCTATTGCAAATTTCGATTTCATGTCCAACAGTGCGTAATGCAGGGGATTTAACAGTCGAATATTGTAAAAATTCGAAAGATTAGATGGGAAGGGCGTAATTCATCTCGCGCAGTGAAAGCTGTTGGATGTTCCCTTTTCTTTTTTTTCGTGCGGACAGCCCCGAATGCTCATTGATACAGCTAGGAGATGAAATCAAACACGACACGGGTATCGTAATTTTAAAATTATCGAGTGGAATGGAGTTTTGCACTTGGAAATGCCGATTTCATCTTCCATAGTGAGAAATGTAGGGAAATCGATCGTAATTTGCGTCACTTGTAGCGATGCAACTACATGAGCGCTCGTTATTCCTTCTGGAGAAAACACAAGTAGGAAGAGTAGGATCGATAATATCGAAGCATTTAACAGAACTGAACGTTTCAATAAACAACACGATTCCTATCTCTTGCAGGGGAATTGTAGATTTTCGAAACGATTTTTTCTTAATCTTTAGGTTTACTACTAATCGATCGTTCACCGTTCACGCTGTAGATGAAATGCGTCTCGATTATGGAATCGAAAAAAATTTCGTTCCTCGACATTCTCTTCATGCGGAAATTTACACAATAAAAAAACCGTCGACTAATTAAGTGACAACTTTATTTAAAATTTTAAATGGCTTGTCACCGAGGTTATAGGATTTTTTCAAACTTTTATTTTTCCTCACGACTTAGATGCATAGTAAGATTAAAAATTATTCTATTTGATCGTAGTGTCACCTTTTAGCTTGTGGCAGCTTGCTAGCCGGATGCTCACAAATACGTTTTCTTATTTAGTCTTTCCCTATGAAAGTCTCCACTCAAAGACGATGAGAAATAATTTTTTTACCAAAGTGTGGGAAAATAGTTTTTCTATTCGACTGTACCATAACCAACTTTTTCCGACCATGGTTGCTCGAAATCATCCGTCAAAATATACAGCATACGCATTGCTGTCGTGGAATCATCTGAACATTCTCGTGGATTCATAATTATTCTTAAAAATTGGAGTGGGTCACAATTTTCCCGTACATGGTGAGAATTACAAAGAATAAACTTTTTCGGAATCTATCGACATCTTTGGCAGTACGGAAATTGCTCGAGTGGTCGATTCTCTCATGAACCAACAGCCTTATAATTTGACAGTTTTATTGTCGGTATCATGGTTATTAGCTTAATAGATTCCTGGCGATGCATCTTCATATTAATGAGAATATCAAAATGCCATTTTATTAATTAATAACAATTATTATTATTATTATACACAAAGTACGGTTAATTATTTCACACTTTTTTTTATGCACAAATTCATAATAAATTAAAGTTTTGTCAAACAAATTTCCTGTCATTATTTGGTAAAAAGTTTTCAACGTTTGTTTTCATACTCCAAAAAAATTTTCGTTTCATTTGTTTTATCATTGCAGTTTTCATTTTTCCGTCGCGAGCTCTTTCAATTAAAGACATTTTTGGAGCAATGAATGTTTATCTGCGTTAACAATGATTTCCAATACTTGTGAAATTATCATGAATTTTTGAATATTATTTAAAATAGCGGCTTTTCCGTATCTTTTTGTTTTGTTCCTTGACAAACGTGTTTATTTAACACCAACGACAATAATTTAGGGATGGAACATGAAAAAGTCGCAAAAAGTGCAAGCCACAATTTTTTAATTTTTTTTTACTCTCAGCTCCATGCCGATCATTATTGTCAGTGCTGAAGCAAAGGCTTCGACGATCTGGCTAATTGACTTTGCTGATTCGTTTTTTTCAAAACAATTTCAGCCGTTCCTGGCCAGATATCCCCTTGAAAATATCAAGACAAAATGTAACCGTGCGACTGGCTAAACCGGATGCAAATCTTCTGAACCGGTATCATAACCCGCCTCTACAATGAGTTTTTTTTTTCTAATAATTCGAGACTATCCTGGACAGATTTGCCCTTTAGAATTTTGCGAAAAAATGTTTTCGGTGACTGCCTAGAGAAGATGCAATTTTTTTTCAGTTCTCCGCCTTTTCATTATTTTTGGTCCTAAAATAAAAAGATTTTGTCGAAAAAAACATTCTTAAATACCAACATTTGAAAAAGCCACCATCATAAATAATTACTAAATTTTTTTATCAATTTTTACTCATCATTGCGAAAAAATTATTTTCCTGATGATTCTCATCATTTGTTTTTATTCTCATAAGCCAGGCCGTCGCGACAAGCATGAACATTGCCGCACGCCTAGCGTTTATTTGTTTCGCTCTCGCGCGTCCGTGTAGTGTTCAACGGTGTGGGTTTACGAGCGTTTTGTTTCACGAACCCCGCTACTACCAACGTCGTCCCCTCAACTGTCTCAACCCTTTCAAATTTCTCTTCGATCGAGCGCTGATTAGTCGACGTTGGTCGACGCTGGTCGACGTTAAATCGCTAATAACTCCACATAATTTAATTTTACAAAATTTTCGAAAAGAACTTTTCAGCTCCGTTTCCGACGCTCTACCCGAATCTCATAATATGATCAGTACGTTAGTAGACACCCTGTATATATCTCCAGACATTTAAAAAAATGTTTTTGATGATGAATACTATAATCATTTTATGATTCTTCACGTCGTTATGTGCCTGCTTGTTTCGGAATAAATACAACCGGAAATGTACGCTTTCTGCCAGGAAGCTCTTGAAACATATGTGACTTTATGTGGATAACTATACGGACAGCAGTTCCTTTCATACAATGTTCATGCTCTGCTGCACGTAGTCGCAGATGCTCAAGAACTGGGTCCTTTGGATACGTACAGTGCCCTTTGTTATGAAAATAACATGACAGAATTCCAAAAGCGTATTCGAAAAACCACACCTTCCTCTTCAACAATTTTACAAAAGAATTCAAGAGCGGAATGATTTTGTTTTGGCACCGGTAGACAACAACATTCGGATTCGTGTGTCACAAGCTCATGCAGACGGACCTCTTGCAGGTGATATGCCCGCCCAGTTTCGACAATTTCATAAGGTGGAGATCGGTACAATAAGATTTTCAACTACTTTGCGTGATGGTTGCTGCATTTTGAAGAATTCAAAAGTCTGCCTGGTCAAAAATATTGTGCAAGTATAAGGAACTACTTCCCTTATCGTGCAAGACTTTAAAATAGCATCACAAGTATACGAAGTTGGAGTGGCATCTGATTCGGTTGGAGTATATCATTGCAGAAATCTATCCGACAGAGTTCAAATGGTAAACTTAAATGAAGTTGCAAACAAGTGCTACAGAATGCTGCAATGGAGCAGCCGAGAAGGAGAGGAAGAAAGTGTCATCGAAAACGAGTGGATTTGTGTCTCTTTGCTTACACCATTCATTGTATCTCAACAGTAGACACTTCATTGACAAATCTAAACTGCGTAAACTTTGAACAGTGATGAGGTGTGTACTTAAACTATAGTTATCGAATAGAAACCTAACCTGTACCATTTGGAAGCAATTTTTTATATCATGTTTTTTTTTGTACAGGCTGAAAAGATCCGGAGATGTAAAATTTCGGTTTGGTTCGGTCTGCTTCTGCATGGTCACACTCGGCCGTAAAGTTATCCGAGTTACAAGAACAATTCAAAAACAAGCATAGTTCGCCAATAAAATTTTATGTGCTTAACTGCAAATGGTAGCATCCGTCTAATATTATCATGTATTTTCTACATTCATTTATTTTCTATGCGTTATGCGTATTTTCATTGCAAATACCACCAACAAATAGAATGGAAATTGCAATCAGTAATCTCAAATTTTATGTATTTGAGTAATTCACGAATCGCTTTTATATATTAATCGCTTTATGCTTAGCCTTATCGCTTTATCCTTAGCCTTAACGCTTTTATATATTATGTTGTTAATATTTTTTCCTAGGGTTTCCAATTAACACCATTTTATTATAATACTTATTTACTCTCAAATGTGAATTATTTGTAGCGATTAAGGCTCTTGCACTCTAAACAACGCGTTTTCATGTACTCGACTAATGTATTATTTTAAATTTGTTATTCAGTATTGCCAAAAATAATTTTTTTTTTTCGATGTCAATTCTTTTGTTCCAAATTCTTCACATAATCAATTTTCACATCATGAGCAATGGGTCTGCTATATATATTAAACGAAAATTCTCATAAAATTTAATAAGAAAAAGAACGCTGCTAGATGTACTTGATGATCTGTGCATTGCATGATTTAAATTTATTTGACAACTTTTTGTTAAGGGAGACAAAACAATGCACGTGAATTTACTTGTCTCAAAGTTTTTTACACCATTCAGGGTGTTTTTTTGGGGAATTAGGTATACAGTGAAAATTTTGAATTATGTTATCATTATATAAGTTTCACAAGCATGGAGCAGAGTAAAATGAAGCCAAAGAAAAATACGACAACCAGAATATCAAAGAGTGGAAGGATCGTCAAAACTCCAAAGGCCATATTGACGACTTCTTCAGATGAAGCATCACCCTGTTCAAAGTCCTCCAAAAATGCAATTTCTGTCCGAGGTCAACTAGAGAGACTGCGGGAAATCGCTAAAAATATCGCTCCCAAGAAACATCTTGTAAATCAGAATGAACCGATGACAGAAACAAATCTGTGAGTTTTATATAAAAACTAACACTGGTCTCCAGACTAGTATGTTATTAAAAGACGTCTCAATCATTCAAGTGGTTCTTTATAGTATACAACACATACTGAATTCGAAAAGATCCTGAAAAAAACATGTTTCTGAAAATCCTGCCGTGATTGGATATTTTGGAAAACTAATTTGAATTTAGCCCGTCAGAACCCACGAAAAATGTGGATAAATTCACTTCATACGCTACAAATGAATTATTACCAAAAAGTGCATTTCAAAAAATTTGAGCGACATATAGTTGACTGTACAGTAATAATGATTTTTTTTACTTTCATTCAGAAGAGAAACAAAAGAACTTAGATTCAAAGTACCTCAGTCTGGGTGTGTTGAATCAATGACGTTAAATCCAAAAAAAAATAACAGAAGTTGAAGTGCCTCAACTGGCGTGCCTCGAATTGGAAACACAATGCCTAAAAGAAGGAGCACAATCTACATCCAAAGTACATCGACCTGATGATGGTGAAAATGGAACTGGAGAAAATTTGAAAAAAACTTTGATAGACAATCTGCAACAGGTGTTGGACAGCTTCAAGTAAGTGACGTATTCAAATATAACATTCATTGTAAACGTATTCTTCTCATGATGCACTGATTGCCGAGTATATTGCTTTCCGTGGGACTAAAACGGTATAACTATTAAGTGAAATCTATATATTAACTGTAATCTAAAACTGTAATCTATTAACTAAATTCATGAAGTTCGTTCGTTGATTGTACATTAATTTTCAGTAAGCTTATTCATCATTACCACGTAATTGAATATGCTCCTGCTTCATAATACAAACTTATTCGAACTACCATTTACTTATGGATTTGATAATTTCATTACATGTCCCTATAAAAAATTATATATGTCGCATTCCACGTCAACTCAGCTACCCCGTTTTTTTTATTATCTCGAAAAAATTATTCAGTATGGGCATTCCAAAGGACAATATATCCATGACATTTTACCAAAATTCCATCCCCCCACTATTGTTGGTTCTCGAGATAATGATTAATGAAGTCTCAATTTTGTAAAAATCATAACTTCGTAACTACTGATCGGATCTAAACGATTAAAAAAAGAATCTTTTTTATTTTTTTTGCCCTTTTCGAAAAAAAATATGTCATCATCGGAAAAAAGCTCATTAGACAGTTTTCGGGGTAAATTAACAAAAAAAAAATTTTTCCTCGTCACTGATGCCTTGTTCCATTTTGAAAAAATCCTGCGGAGTTGTGTATTGCCTCCCTCTATCAGAAAAAAAAATACTGAGTAGAATTCCGATTGGCCCTTTCGTGGAAAAAAAAAAATCGAAAAATTTCCCCGAAAACTGTCTAATGAACTTTTCTCCAATGACGGCATATTTTTTTCGAAAAGGGCAAAAAAAATCAAAAAGATTCTTTTTTTAGTCGTTAAAATCCGATCAGTCGTTACGAAGTTATGATTTTCACAAAATTGAGAATTTATTAATCATTATCTCGAAAACCAACAATAGTGGGGGGATGAAATTTTAGTAAAATGGCATGGATATATTGTCCTTTGAAATGCCCATACTGAATAATTTTTTTCGAGACAATAAAAAAAACGGGGTGGCTGAGTTGACGTGGAATGTCCCATATATTTACAGAGAAATACAACGACAGAACCAGGTTTTACACCAACAAAATCAAGAATTACAGGAGCAAAACCGAGGAATCATGCAGAAACAACAACTGATTCTTGATGAATTTGCACAAAGAAATTCAGCTGAAGAAATGACAGGCAAACTTTACGAACCACTGGACGGCTTCCCTCTCAAAACCGTTGAAGAATTTCAAGAGGTTGAAAGTGTCTCTAAGAAAGATATACGTAAAAAACTGGTGAGATCATTTTGAATGTTTCATTTTGCATCAGTTTATAGATAATAGTATATTATGCACCAAGGGACGAAAGTAGGCGTTTTTCGTCGAGCGCCGATGTTTACAGAACGAGTCGTAAGTCGAGGGCGCCGAAGGCGCCCGAGACTGAAGACGAGTTCTGTACACATCGCGCGAGACAAAGACGTCTACTTCCTTCCTATGGTGTATACTATATTTTACCACCAAAAACACCATGAATGGTGTACAAAAACTTGAGACAAGTACATTTCCTTGCGTCTTTATTTTTATGCTTACAAAAAGATGTCAAACCCAAATATTTGACAAATAAACCTTTACAAAAAGATGTCAAACACAAAAAGTTGTCAAATAAATTCAAATAATCTAAGTCAAAGTTGCCAAGTGCATCAAGCATTTTCATTGTTTACATTTTTATTAACCGTTTATAAGTAAGTAACAACGCTCGAAAACGTCTTGAAACGGGACTTAGGGACTTAATTTAAAAATTTAAGGTTTGAAAGATTGTATTGAAAAAAAATTCGCATTAAAAAAAAAATTCGAACGAAGTACTTGGCGAGTTATATAAAATGACTGTACGGACTACCTGTTACGAACTCGCCAAGTACTTCGTTCGAATTTTTTTTTTTTTTAATGCGAATTTTTTTTCAATACAATCTTTCAAACCTTAAATTTTTAAATTAAGTCCCTAAGTCCCGTTTCAAGACGTTTTCGAGCGTTGTTACTTACTTATAAACGGTTAATAAAAATGTAAACAATGAAAATGCTTGATGCACTTGGCAACTTTGACTTAGATTATTTGAATTTATTTGACAACTTTTTGTGTTTGACATCTTTTTGTAAAGGTTTATTTGTCAAATATTTGGGTTTGACATCTTTTTGTAAGCATAAAAAAAAAGACGCAAGGAAATGTACTTGTCTCAAGTTGTTGTACACCATTCATGGTGTTTTTTGTGGGATTTGGTTTCTTTTTGCAAAGCATTATATATGTCGATATATATTTACGATATAACTTCTATGTAAAAGCTTTGAATGGTGACTGCTATGCTCAGGCTAGAATTGAACAATTTTTGACGGCATAAATTGTCTTGCCAAAACATTTCGTACAATTATGGAATGGTTTCATTATTTCATAACTTCAGAAGCCCCAATCTAGCACCTAGCACACGAATTATCATTTGAATTTTTTTTATTAGATCGTTAGCAAGTTTAGTGAACTCCAAAGTGTTCTATGCGTACAAAATCCTATCAATGAGGTCTCTCTATTCTTGAAAGTGCTCGCATGATCCATTCAAACAACTTTGAGTTTCGATTCTTGATACAAAGCACCATCGCTGAGTTATAAAAATCACAAGCATTGCTTTTCTATAGTCGGTTCATAGTATTGAGCACTATCTTTTTTTTCGCGATGGAATAGTAGAGCTTCGTTTGTAAGATATCAATTAAACGCAGACTCAACCCGACCGCGACCCACGTAATTCTACTCATAAAAGCCATCATAGTCAACTGAACACAGGAAAATTCGACAAATCATGGCACTACCAAAAAAAAAATCCCATGAAGCGATTTGATCCAGACAAACGTAGTCTATAACCGAATTGGTACAGAAAAATGAAGCATGTTGTCCGTATGCGCAGGTCCTTTGAAATTTTAATTGTCTGTACCGAACCGAGTTGTGAAAATTGTAATTAAACTTTGTTTACTTACAAATCACAAATGTAAATTGAAATTAAACTTTTTTCAATGGACTATTACAAATGTGATCTGTAATTGAACATTTTGTAATTAAAAATTAGAAATATAATCTGTAATTAAAATTTTTACTTTTTTCAATTACCCATTACAAATAAAATTTCTAATTACACTTCTTTTAATTTCAAATTACAAATGTAATTTGTAATTCAACTTCTGTGTAATTACACATATAAATGTAATTTGAAATCGACAAGAATTTAATTACAAATTAGAATTGTAATTGAACAACGTTTAATTATAAATTATGAAAGTAATATATTCAATCAATTATTTGTAATCGATTAGACGAGTACAAATTCGCAATAAACAGATCCTCCGAAACATCATTCGTCACCCAGAGTTATCGTTTTTTAATTAGTTTTTACGTTGGATTATTTTTATGTTTTGCTCCCGATGGACATGTGGTGATGCGCTCCGTAGCACCAGATCCCCAGATCATGGGATCTTTTTTCCTGCCGTCCAGGTATCACTTTCGGTAGTTCTTGAGCACAGGTCGACGGGCATGCGTCACCTACCGTCCTGGAATAGCCCCGCGCTTTGTGATCTTTGAGCACCAGGTCGTCGGGAAGGCGTTATTTGCCGTCCAGGCTCTGCGCTCTGTCGTTCTTGACAACCAGGTCGACGGGAATGAGTTTTCCGTCGTCCAGGTCTCACGCTTCGTAGTTCTTGAGTTCCAGGTCAACGGGATTGGGTTTTCCACCAACCAGGTCTACCGCTCGATTGTTCTCGAGTTCCAGGTTGACGGGAATGCGTTTTACGCTGTCCAGGTCTCGCGCTCTGTAGTTCTTAAGTTCCAGGTCAACGGCAAGGCATTACGCATATAAATGGCGCGTAAGACCCGGACGCCAAGCACTATGGTGCGATCAAGCTGGACGCCAAGAAGTACCGCGCGATCAACCTGGATGCTAAAAACTATGACGCAATTGACCTAGACACCAAGAACTATGGAGCGATTAACCTAGGCATCAAGAACTATGGCGCGATCGACCTGGACGCCAAGAACTATGACGCGATTCACTTAGGCACCAATAACTATGGCTTAGTCAACCTGGATGCCAATAACTACCGCGCGATCAACCTGGACGCCAGGAACTATGACGCGATCGACCTGGACGCCAAAAACTACGATGCGATCGACCTGAACGCGAAGAACTATGGTGCGATCGACCTGGACGCCAAGAACTATGACGCGATCGACCTGGACGCCAAGAACTATGGCGCGATTAACCTTGACACCAAGAACTATTGCGTGATCGACCTGGACGCCTAGAACTATGACGCGATTGACTTAGGCACCAATAACTATGGCTTGGTCAACCTGGACGCCAATAACTACTGCGTGATCAACCTGGACGCCAAGAACTATGACGTGATCGACCTGAACGCCAAGAACTATGGTGCGATCGACCTGGACGCGAAGAACAATGGTGTGATCAGCCTGATCGCCAAGAACTATGACGCGATCGATCCGGACGCCAAGAACTATGGTGCGATCGACCTGAAAGCCAAGAACTAATGCGCCATCAACCTGGATTCCAATAACTATGACGCGATTGACCTAGACACCTAAAACTACGACGCGATTGACCTAGACACGAAGAAATATGGAGCGATCGACCTGGACGCCAAAAACTTATGACGCGATTAACTTAGACACCAAAAACTATGGTGCGATCAGCCTGGACGAAAAATGTGCGTGGTGATGTAGGATTAAGGGGAAAATTCGGAGATTGAACATCAAGATTTCTCGATTTCTCGGTCAACAATCTTGTCGGTCGCCTGGTCTTATCTCGACTCATCAAAATGTTTCGAGACGAGAAAAGCCAAAATGTTCGAGACGAGAAATTTTTTGTTTCGTCTCGTGTTATGGAAAAGTTTCTCGTTTCGGTGGCATCACTATCGCAATTAAAAACATCCTGAATCGTGGAAAAATACAATTCTCAATTAATGTTTACTCTACACAATTAAATAACTATTTAATAAAATAATCGCGGAAACGACTTTTAGGAAAACGAATTTCGGGGCAATGCTGTACTACTCTAGAGAGATAGATACGGCACGTATGTATGTGAGATGCACTAATCTGTCACCACCCGGGGACCTAACCTAATTGGTGCGACAGTTCTTGGTGCGACAGATTTTGGTGCGACAGATGCAAAAATTTCGTGTGAAGTGATTGTACGTCGAATATAATTAATAAAATGCGATATCTCTCATATATCAATAGCTACAGCATTCATTTGGGTACCGATCGAAAGAGAAAAAAAAATAAAAAATATACGTGTTAATATCATTGCCGAAGTCCGTATAATTAATTAATAATTAGGAAAATAAGTTTCGTTATATAGATATACTCCTATGTATAAGCAAGTTGTGCGGCGTATGAGAGGCTGTAGTACCTCTCGACATGTCGGTGTAGGAGGAAATGTACTTGTCTCGAGGCACTACCGTGCCTCTTGATACACCTCAAGGAAATAAACCGTGGTTTATTACCCTGCACCAGCAGGGAAAACCACATTATTTCCCTTGGTGTATAAAATATCGTATTCACTACAGGGGCCTTATTCCGTAAACTGTTGAAGTTTGTCACCGCGATATAGTGACAAGCGATAGATGGCGAACGGCGTGATTCCCAAGCGTTCCAAGCGAAAACTATTACCCACTTCAAAAATCTTGGCCCTTTTATTCTTTCTCGTCTTGAAGCGACATCTACATTACTTATTATAGTTGCTTTGAGCACCTAATTTTCATAAATTCAAATTCATTGATTGTCCACCAAACCAAAATATGAGCATGAAAACGTTGACTGAAGATCTTCAGTCAACGATGAAAACATACAAATCTACGTAATTATTCCATTTAAAGCCTTCGAACAGACTAGACTAAAGTCGTAACAAATATCAGGTAGGGGAGAGACGAGTCAAATGAGCCTCGTGCGTTAAATGGTCGAGAAACGTTGATTTATCAAGTTGTCTTTTTATGAGGGAATCTCTTGATAATTGTGTGGATATGAAAAATTAAAATAAATAACTTACGATCCAAATATATCATCACACATATAATACATATGCGTATATTTTTTTTTTACATTTATACAGGTTACTTATTAGTCATACATGAGCAATGAACCGAACAAAAACATGTAATTACTGTAATATGCTAATGAGGAGCGAGGAAAAAGGAAAAATATTTTTTAAAAGTCTCTAGAGTATATGGAGCGTTTCAAGTTAAAACGAATGAAATGAAATTTTTTTTTTCCTGGCCCCTATCGATGTTTTTCATATTTTACTTCAAGTACGTATTGGAAGAATGAAACCTGAATTGTTCCAGATTTTTCGGAATCATATTTCTCCAGCTAATATCCGTTTCAATAATCCGATTTTAACGAATCATCGATTTTTCAGGACAACATAGCTTGAAATGTAGACGTCCTGTCAAAAAAATCCACATACAAAAGTTTTGTAGTTTTCTTTGAAGTTTTCGAAAATTATTTTTGATATTTTTCATTCACCTCTAGTGTGTACTTTCGATGAAAAATGTGCGTAAATCATTTATTACAGAAAATTGCCTAAATTGGTTTGGCTGAAAATTGCGCACAGCATGTCTTTTTCAATGCCAAAGATTGTCTGTAAATTTCATGATGGGTCGAGAAGTGGCTCGGAAGTTGCAAGTCTGAGAAATCTAATTTTTCTTAATATTTTCTGAAAAATTTATAAAATAAATTTCTAAATGTCCCGAAAAAATGCTAAAAATAGACTTTTGGGCATTGAAAGAGTTCGTCTTTTTCTGAATTTCGAGTGAAACTTTCTGAAAATATTTGTGAATATTTGATTGAAAAATCTCGTCGAGTTCTCATAATGTGTTCCACTTTAGAGGTAGTTTCCCAATAGACTTATAAATAATAAGAGTTAATGGAAATTTTTAATTAAAAAATGTCTAAAACCATCGGAAAGTATAAACTCTGAATACTGGGTAAAAATTTCCATAAACTCTCGTTATTTATAAATCTATTGGGAAACTTTCAAAGAAATTCTAAAAATTGTTAAAATTTCTTTGAAATGAAACAATCTTATTGAAGCATAGAAAAAATTAAAGCAATATTTTTTCACGGAGATATTAAATTTTGTCAATTAGAAGATTGTTTCATTTCAAAGAAATTCTAAAAATTGTTAAAATTTCTTTGAAATAAAACAATCTTATAATTGACAAATTTAATATCTCCGTGAAAAAATATTGCTTTCATTTTTTCTATGCTTCAATAAGATTGTTTCATTTCAAAGAAATTTTAACAATTTTTAGAATTTCTTTGAAATGAAACAATCTTATTGAAGCATAGAAAAAATTAAAGCAATATTTTTTCACGGAGATATTCAATTTTGACAATTATTAACATATAAACAATCAACGCAAATGTAATGAAAATTGTGTGTAGTAAAAAAAATCAGATGTCACTACTCGTGATAAAGAATAATAATGTTTCTGATTAAGTAGTTCACAACATTTATTTTAAATTTTTTATTAACTAATATGATTATTAAATTTGATAATATTGATTGTTGATATTATTGTTGATTAAGTATTAAATGATGTGAATGAAACATTTTCAAGCAGATATATCTTTGATAACAGTAAGTCACACCGACCGTGAAATTTTTCAAGGACAATTTGTATACCCTGCGTGAAATCATATGTAATATTCACGTCATTCTCTCTACTTTTAAACTTTGTATTAAACATCCTTCAATCTACAATAATAACCCTGCGAAAAATGACGGATACATTTCGATAGAAACTGATAGCTTACGGATAACTATTCCGGATAAGCCGCTATCCGAATTTTGTCTGTTTATATCCGTATTGTATACGGATGAAAATTCTATGCGGGAAACCATCCGAACTTGTCTGGTTTTAACTCTGATCCACCAACCCTGTCTAACCGATAACTATCCGCCTCTGACCGGTCATCCGTACGGAAGAGTATCTTATACGGCCCTGTTTGGTTTCGTATTCGGGCGAACCGACGTCTCAGCAGCGGTAGCTATCCGCCTCTGACCGGTCATTCGTACGGAAGAGTATCTTATACGGCCCTGTTCGGTTTCGTATTCGGGCGAACCGACGTCTCAGCAGCGGTAGCTATCCGCCTCTGACCGGTCATCCGTACGGAAGAGTATCTTATACGGCCCTGTTCGGTTTCGTATTCGGGCGAACCGACGTCTCAGCAGCGATAGCTATCCGCCTCTGACCGGTAATCCGTACGGAAGAGTATCTTATACGGCCCTGTTCGGTTTCTTATTCGGGCGAACCGACGTCTCAGCAGCGGTAGCTATCTGCCTCTGACCGGTCATCCGTACGGAAGAGTACCTTATACGGCCCTGTTCGGTTTCGTATTCGGGCGAACCAACGTCTCAGCAGCGGTAGCTATCCGCCTCTGACCGGTCATCCGTACGGAAGAGTATTTTATACGGCCCTGTTCGGTTTCGTATTCGGGCGAACCGACGTCTCAGCAGCGATAGCTATCCGCCTCTGACCGGTAATCCGTACGGAAGAGTATCTTATACGGCCCTGTTTGGTTTCGTATTCGGGCGAACCGACGTCTCAGCAGCGGTAGCTATCCGCCTCTGACCGGTCATTCGTACGGAAGAGTATCTTATACGGCCCTGTTCGGTTTCGTATTCGGGCGAACCGACGTCTCAGCAGCGGTAGCTATCCGCTTCTGACCGGTCATCCGTACGGAAGAGTATCTTATACGGCCCTGTTCGGTTTCGTATTCGGGCGAACCGACGTCTCAGCAGCGATAGCTATCCGCCTCTGACCGGTAATCCGTACGGAAGAATATCTTATACGGCCCTGTTCGGTTTCTTATTCGGGCGAACCGACGTCTCAGCAGCGGTAGCTATCTGCCTCTGACCGGTCATCCGTACGGAAGAGTACCTTATACGGCCCTGTTCGGTTTCGTATTCGGGCGAACCAACGTCTCAGCAGCGGTAGCTATCCGCCTCTGACCGGTCATCCGTACGGAAGAGTATCTTATACGGCCCTGTTCGGTTTCGTATTCGGGCGAACCGACGTCTCAGCAGCGATAGCTATCCGCCTCTGACCGGTAATCCGTACGGAAGAGTATCTTATACGGCGCTGTTCGGTTTCGTATTCGGGCGAACCGACGTCTCAGCAGCGGTAGCTATCCACCTCTGACCGGTCATCCGTACGGAAGAGTATCTTATACGGCCCCGTCTGGTGTCTGAATTTCTCGACTGCGGTATATTTCAAGTCCCGAGAGCGCAGCTTATCCAGACCGTGCGATTTTATCCAGACCGAGCTTATCCAGACCGTGCGTTCTTTACAGCCGCGGCTTATTTAAAGTTCCGAGATCGGAGCCAATCCGGACATGTGCGGTTTTACGTCCCACTCTTCTCGACCGTGGTCTATATTCTAAATTCCGAGAGTGGAGCTTATCCGGACCCGTACGGTCGTAAGTTCCACTCTACGCAACCGCGGTATATTCGAAGTCCCGAGAGCGCAACCTATCCGGGCCGTGCGGTTTTATGTTCCGCTCTTCAAAGCCGCGGCTTATTCAAAGCTCCGAGACCGGAGCCAATCCGGACATGTGCGGTTTAACGTCCCACTCTTCTCAACCGCGGTCTATATTCTAAATTCCAAGCGGAGTTTATCCGGACCCGTACGATCTCAAGTTCCACTCTATGCAACCGCGATATATTCGAAGTTCCGAGAGCGCAACCTATCCGGATAAAGTAGAGTCTGTCCGGATATAGTCGGAACTCCTCGATCGATCGAAAAATCAGACATTTGTAAATGACGACTAACCGTAAGTATGGCGTGGTACCACGAATGGAACTAATACGATGGGTATGGGACGAGGTGAGCTGGAATAGCTATTCATAACAATAATATAATTAATTTCTGCATGTATTTTGTTACCTTCGAATCAGCTTAAAATTACAATATTTTTATACTTAAACATTAACATAGAATCACCGGACACTCGTCCACCCATTAGTCATATGACTAATAGGTGGACGAGTGTCCGTTGATTCTATGTTAATGATAAGAAGATTTATTTTTAATTATAATTATGCCCAAAAGTTATCAATTAATTTTTCAAACAAAACATTATTTAACAAATTTCTGGGGAATGTTTTTTTTCATGTGAAATTAATTCTTTGATTTTTCTGACTACACATGAATTTTTTTTTAATTTTCTTATCATTTTGAAATTTCGGTTTTCGGAAATTTGTAAAGTTTCTATTTACGAAACTATTCTTTTAATGCCCTGGAAACTTCTTAAATGTAATAAACAACGTTTTTACGAAAACATAACCAAAATTCACGAATCGTCCTTCATTTTTCAAAATTTAAAAATTTTCGAAAACCGAAATTTCAAAATGATAAGAAAATTTTTAGAAAATTCATATGCAGTCAGGAAAATCAACGAACTCATTTCACGTGTCAAACAAAAACTTTCCCTAAAAATTTGTTAAACAATGTTTTGTTTAAACAATTTATTGATAACTTCTTGGCATTATTATTATTCAAAATTAATCTTCTTATCGTCTTTATTGTGGTTGAATTTTTTCTGATTTTTATCTTATCATAAAGTATGCAATATTGTCGACGAAAGTCACTTTTGGTTGGGAAGGTACATCCTTAAAGTGTCGGAAATCGAGAAAATAAAAAAAAGTGTATAAAGAATTCCAATAAATTAAAAATGTAGGAGTTTCAGTGAATGAGCCGTTGCGAACTTTCCTCGAGTTTGAATCGTCGCGCGTCATGAGCCGGCGTTCCGCAACGGGTCGCTGGCGTGACGATCGCACCTTTTTTCGCCCGCTCATGTTAACCTCGCTTCGTTGCTCGTGGCTCGTGGCTATCACCGTTTTATACTTAGGTCGATACGGTAAATATGAAAGTTACATGCGCGTACGTGAAGTTCAAAAACCCGTGTACCAACGCCAAGACTAAACAAGCTGGGACAGCAATCATTCCGGTTACTTCGACAAGGAAATTCAATCCCGAAAATGCTGTGAGCCGAGAGTATTGGATAAACTGCGGCAACGTCGTGTGTTTTTGGCCACCATTGGACTCGTTGGAAGTAAGTTTATGTATATAGATATTTGATTATCATGAAGATTTCAGTAGTATTTCATCGGATTGTTTGTCCAGAAATTCTTCGATTAATCATGCAAGAGTTTTCATAGAGAAGCTGTTGATCAAATATCGAGTGCATTTTTGTATGGCTCGAGTCAGCTGATGAGGCTCATCGAAGGCCTCGGCGGTGGACGAAGGATGTTCGTGGACCCGAGAAAGACTCTCCGTGCGTCGCAAAGTCTTTTCTTGGTCCAGAAAGGTTCTCCTTCCACTGTCGAGGCCTTCGATGAGCCTCAGCGATGCACGCCGAGTCTTTCTCTGGGTCCAGGAAAGTTCTCCGTCCACCGTCGAAGGTCTTCGATGAGCCTCAGCGATGCACGCCGAGTCTGTCTCTGGGTCCAAAAGTCCTCCGTCCACCGTCGAGGCCTTCGATGAGCCTCAGCGATGCACGCCGATTTTCTCTGGGTCCATCAGGAAAGTCCTTCGTCCACCGTCGAGGCCTTCGAAGAGACATAGCGATGTCCTGACTCAGACGCGTGTCAATCACTTTGGAATGGGTTACAAAATGTAATTGTTAAAACGTGTATATGCTTGTTTGTTATTTATACCTCCGGCGAGATCGTTCGCATATGATCGCTTTGTAATATACTATTTCCTGGATTTATATTATACTAAACGTAATTTCGAGTGTATATATATGGCTATTACAGCATGCATATAATGAGAGGATGAGTAAAATTTTTTAACGATTTTGCAGGTAGCCACGACGAGAGTAAAATTTGTGAATCTGCCTAGGGCTCCTTCAGAGATGTCATCCGCCGAAGAGACGCGAAAGGTACGTGAACATGATTATAATTGTATTATTGCCCTGGTAACATAAATATGGAGAATTCCACGGCAACTCGACCAACGTCTAACCCTTACTATTTTTTGTTATTTTTATTTTATTTTCCTGAATTACCAAAATTTTATTTCCCACTGAAAGACTCCTGAATTTTTTCAGAATTTTATATATATCTGTTATTGCCTGAAGAATTTTGAAGAATTTGTTGTTTTGTCATCTCAATGAATTTTCAAAGGGTTGTATCTTGGGACGCAAGCATTGTATCACAAAAACAAAGCGTATAAAATTCTTTGTCTTGACACACGCTTTCATGTACAAATATTGCCAAAATTTTCTGACTTTGTAAACAATATTTTCGACGTGAAAGTGGAAAAGTCAAAATTTCGCAAAATTGGACCATTTTGATTTTCTGAAAAAAATCTCAAAAAATCTACTCTGGAAGACGAAATTTTTAAGCCCAAGCCCAGCGTGGCTTGAATTTTTCTCGATTTTTTACAGAATTTCAAAGTTCATAACTAGTCCAGTCAAGATAGGTCTAAAAATCGATTTATCTGGAAATAATTGAAAAAAACGATTGTATTTTTTTATACTCAGGGGAGGGGGGGATAATATAAATTTTCATTTACCGGAAAATTTTTCCACTTCCGATCGCCACCATCTTGATTTAAAAGTGATTTTAAAAAATTATTTTTAGCTTTAAAGCGAAAATGATAAGAAACAAAGTTATGGGAAATTTAATTCCCCCCAAGTTTGTTTTTAATTATTTTAAACTTAGGATCGATATTTACAGAGTTAGACTGAAAATAGGACTACCGAATGGTTTTTTTCTATTATCTCGTCTATTATCAATTTTATCTAAAAATATTATGAAATAATCAGGTAGGGAATTTTATTTCCAGCAACTTTGATTATTACCTTTTTTACCCTACGATCAATATTTTCAGACTTATACTGAATGTAATGGTGGAAATTTTTTTATTTTCAATTATCTCGTTTATTATCAAGTTTATCGTAAAAATGCTAATAGATAGTCAGGTGAGGAATTTTATTTCCTGAAACTTTTGTTATTACCATTTTTACCCTACGATTGATATAGAGTTAGGACTAAAATCGGGTGAATTTTTTTTCCACCCCTAAATTCAGTATAAATCTATAAATATCGATCGTAGGGTAAAAATGGTAATAACCAAAGTTGCAAGACACAAAATTCCCTACCTGAATATTAGTATTTTCAAAATAAACTTGATAATAGACGAGATATTAAAAAACAAAAAATTTCCACCTCTAAATTCAGTATAAGTCTGAAAATATCGATCGTAGGGTAAAAATAGTAATAACCAAAGTTGCAGGAAATAAAATTCCCTATCTGGTGATTATCCATTAGCATTTTTACGATTAACTTGATGATAATCGAGGTAATTGAAAAAACCAGTTTTTACCCTTATTTGCATGCAGTCTAACTCTGTGAATATCGATCCTAAGATAAAAATAATGAAAATAAAATTTGTGTGGAATTGAATTTCCCATAACTTTGGTTCTTATCATTTTCACTTTAAAGTTAAAAATAATCGAGTTCTTTTAAAAACAAACAGTCACTATTTAAATCAAGATGGCGCTGAACGCGATGGGAGAATTTTCCCGAAAATCGAGATTTATACTCCCCCCCCCCCCCCCCCCCCCCCCATGTACAAAAAAAGAAAATTGCTTCCTCCAATTATTTCCAGATAAACCGATTTTTAGACTCATGACTAGTTGTGAACTTTGAAATTCTGTAAAAAATCGAGGAAAATTTAAGCAACGCTGGGCTTGGGCTTAAAAATTTCGTCTTCGAGAGAAAATTTTGTGAGATTTTTTTCAGAAAAATCAAAACCATTTAATTTTGCGAAATTTTGACTTTTCCACTTTCACGTTGAAAATATCGTTTACAAATATCAGAAAATTTTGGCAATATTTGTACATGAAAGTGCGTATCAAGATGAATAATTTGATATGCTTTATTTTTGTGATACGATGCCTGCGTCCCAAGATACAATCCTTTAAAAATTCATTGAGATGAAAAAACAACAAATTCTTCAAAATTCTTCAGACAATAATGGATACATATAAAATTCTGAAAAAATTCATGAGTATTTCAGGGGGTAGGGTCGATGCAGGAAAAAAAATATATAAACTAAAAAATGGTGAGGGTCAGACGTTGGTCGAGTTGGCGTAAAGACCTTTATGGTCTTTATGAACGGTATATCACTTATCTTCCAGACTTCAAAGAATACAGAGGCGATTGAAACCAAAAATAAGGCGTTAATTGCGAAAACGAAGTTGAGAATTTTTAAAACTGAGATTCTGTGTATGGTGGTATGTACGATCGTGAATCAATAACGTATTATAGACTCGAGTAGAATTTAGAGTTATATGTAACATTAATTATGTACAGGATACAAATTGAGACGATACATCGATGGCGATTACGGAAAAAAACTGGCAAGTCACGCAACGAAAAGAGACAATATTCGCAAGGAAAAGACGCAGGAGACTTACGCGATTTGAAGGATGAAAGACGAAAGGGTGCAGGCACAGATAAAAGTGGAGATATTGGTGCGACCGAATCTCCGACAAAACGCGCAAAAGATTCTCAGCCCCGAAAAAGCACGCCGCTGCATAAGACGTCATCGATTTAATGAAAGTCGAGCCGCTAAAAGCGGGTAATGAATAGAAAAAAACCGAGGAAAAACCGACAGTGAGCAGAAAGATGACCTATATAGATGAATATAAGGAAATATATTATTATATACATCTGTATAATAGCAGATTACAGTTCTATCAGATGATTGAGATAGAAAGAGAGATTTATATGCTTGTTGAGTTATGATACAGACTATATACCTGACCATACATATCAACGATATCATATGTAGAGTATTTCAAAACGAATATAGTGATAAATAAAACACTAACATTTTATGAAACGTAAGATTTATTGGGATTTACATTTATAGGGCTTGTGAGTCCGGATTTTTATCGTATTTTTAGCGTTCTGTCGGTTTCTATGTGTTGTTTCTTGGACTTGGTGCGGTGGGTTTTCATTCGGATATAATCCGGATAAAAACCGAATGAGAACCGGTCTTACTGCGGTGGGCTTTCGTTCTGATAGAGTCCGCATCGAGACCGAGTGAAAACCGGCCGTACTGCAGCAGGCTTTCATTCGGATAAAGTCCGGATCGAAACCGAATGAAAACCGGTCGTACTACGGCGGGCTTGAATTCGGATAGAGTCCGAATGACAACCGGCTATCCAGGTCATTCGGTGGCCGGTTACCATTCCGCATTACGCGGACATGGACCGTATAAGAAATTCATATAGATATCCGATAGGACACTATACGACTGCAATGAATGAACCGAATACGATTCGGGATTGAGTCGGATAGGAATCCGATGACAAAAAGTGTGGGCTGGACCGGACACTCCCGTATAGCAGCGGATACAGAGCGGGATCAAATACCTTATAAGATTCCGGATATAGTGCGACCCGTGGAGATTACTCCATCAGGCATCTTTCCACATTGAACCGGATATGAAACTGATGAAAAAAACCGCTACCTTTCCGTATTGGGTCAGATGAAAAGCGGGATCAAATAGATTACTCCTTCAGGCATCGTTCCATATTGAACCGGATGAGAAACTGATAAAAAAAACGCGACCTTTCCGTATTGGGTCGGATGAAAAGCGGAATCAAATACCTTATAAGATTCCGGATATAGTACGACCCGTGGAGATCACTCCGTCAGGCATATTTCCACATTGAACCGAATAAGAAACTGATAAAAAAACCGCTACCTTTCCGTATTGGGTCAGATGAAAAGCGGGATCAAATAGATTACTCCGTCAGGCATCATTCCATATTGAACCGTATAATAAACTGACAAAAAAAAACGCGACCTTTCCGTATTGGGTCGGATGAAAAGCGGAATCAAATACCTTACAAGATTCCGGACTAATTCAGAAAGGTTTCGATATCTATCCGGAAGCTATCCGTCATTTTTTGCAGGGAATTGACCATGATAAATTATTTAATAATTTTAATCATATTTAAAGTCCTTTCTCATAACAATATTTTGTTTTCTTATGTACACTTATTTTGTAATCATAATGAAATCTCCGATAATAAGTGACCGTATTATAAATTACTTAATAATTGTTATTACATTGATAATCGTTTGTCATAAAAATATTTTATTGTGTTTTGCAAAATTATTTTTGAACGATTTTGAACTATTTTCGAAAAGGCGACAAGGACCTAATACTATGGCGGAATGTGCGCATGCTCGAAGCATTCGTGCCAAATACTGTGGCGTGAAATTAAAAATAAAAATAAATTGAAGTTTGATTTTTAAAATTTTTAAATTAAAAATAAGTATTATTTTAGTGACTAACAAAATATAAGGATATTTCAGCAATAATAAAGATAATAAGGACCTTACATACTGATATCCATTTTTGACCATTACTAGCAAAAAATGATGAAATTTTCACTCACAAAAACCTCCTTAATTTTGAAATATCAACAATGAACTAAACAATAACGATGCACGTCATGTTATTGATTCATTATGTTTTCTCAATAGAATGAACGGTCTGATTTTTTTCAAGCTGTAAATAATTAGACAATATCAAATTCTAATAAAATTTAAAAAAATCACAGCAATACGTACACTTACCCTATCGTATTGTATATTATTATCTCGAATTACCTCACTTGCATAGCCAATTGCTACACCTAGTCACCTTATGAAGTTGTGCAAACTCAAAAACTGGTTTGTAGGCCTTGTGCAAATTGTTATGTATATTATTTTTGTTGTGTTAAACTATGGTTATGACTTATAAAGGGGGGGGGGGGGGGGGGGTAAAGGTTTCAGCGTAAAAAAACACTTTTTTTGTGAATTTTTTTTAAAAGTATGGATTGAGTAAATTTATTCAAACCTTTTGTACATTATTATGTATACTTTTAACAATATTCTGTAATTTTTCCATGCGGAAATATTGAAAAACAAGCCGGTGACAGAGCTTGCCCCAAAACATCTTAGAAAAATAACAATTTGTGGTGTTCACTATATCTCGGTCGGAAATTATCTGAAATAAAAAACCGTTAAAATTTAGTCAAAGTATCATCAAATCCTCCCCCCAACGTTCTATGATTATTTTTTTTTTCATTTAAAAATTTTTGGTGGCCATCTAAAGTTTAAACTGCTATTTTCCACGAAAAATTCCGCTATTTTGTGGGTAGGAAACCCCCTTAATGTAAAAAAATTTTTTTTATCTAAACGTTGGGGGGAGGTATTTTATATGTAGAAAATGTGTACCAAGTTTGAAATGAATCGGTCGAGTAGTTTTTAAATGGCAGTGAACACGGGACTTTGAAAAAGTAATTCTGGGGCAAGCTTTGTCACCGGCTTGTTTTTCAATATTTCCGCATGAAAAAATTACAGAATATTGTTAAAAGTATACTTAATAATGTACAATAGGTTTGAATAAATTTGCTCAATCCATACTTAAAAAAAAAAATCACAAAAAAACTGTTTTTTTACGCTGAAACCCTTACCCCCCCCCCCCCCCCTTAATAAATCTTAGGGTAAATAGATGTTATGATTTGTTGAGATTACTTGGAGGTTGAGATTATGTCAAAATCATCCGAAACGGTGGTTCAAAATTAATTTTCGATCACATTACGACAACAGCAACATGTGTTTGGGTAAAAGTAGGAATTCATATTGCTTATTACATAGTTATACATGCCGCAGTTTTTAATATTTCTCGTACTATTTGAACAGAACAATAAATATGAGGCATCTACGAATTTTTTTAGTGCATACATATTAGCAGCAAGTAATTACACTCCCAATATCTTTCATTACTTTTATTTAAATGAACATTACTGCAAAGCGATCGAACGCAAGCTCTTTTTCACTTTATCACTTTCGTACATTTCGTGAGATACATATCCTATGAACGATTTTTTGTCACGCCATAGGATAAACGTGAAAACGCCGCTAGTCGTCGATTCAAGCAATTTATTCCTACCACAGCAATATTAACACACGTATCGCGTTGTACGCATGAAAATTATACGACTCATTCTAAAAAAATTGACTCTGCGCATGCGCTGTAGCGAATATACCTCATCTATATCGCGGTGATAAACTTCAACAGTTTACGGAATAAGGCCCCAGGGCAAAAAGTTTTTTTTGACGAATGCGATTGTATCCCGAGGCGAAGCCGAGGGATACAATCCTCGCATTCGTCAAGAAGACTTTTTTGCCCTAGGGCAAAGAAGACTTTTTTGCCCTAGGGCAAAAAAGTCTTCTTTGCCCTGCACTGCCGTTTGTTTCTCTGTTTTTTTCTCTGGTCAAGAAACTATGATTTTCATCCCGGTTCAGAGGGTAAAAAACATGAGTTGTCAATGCATGTGTTGTACAATAGTATATTGTGCAACCAGGACGTAAAGTGGGTTGTTTTAGACCGAGTGTGGAGATTGCAGTACGAGTCGCAGGTGACCTAGCACGAGTCGAAGGCGAGCTAGCACGAGCCGAAGGCGAGTGCAGCAGCGAGTTGAAGACGAGTGCGTCCGCGAGCCGAAGACGATTACTGCAACCACAAGAGGTCAAAAAGCCCACTTAGCCCTTGGTGCACATCATATTTTTTGTAACGCATGTATTGATTTCTGCGTTTTTTGTGCCTATAAGCGGCACTAATTGTAAGGTCTTCGTAGGTCTTCGTGTCCAGGTCGACCAGACCATAGTTTTCGAAATCCAGGTCAGCCGGTCGACCTGGACACCAAGAACTACGAACCGGTCGACCTGGACACCGAAGACTACAGTCCGGTCGACCTGGACACCGAAAACTACGGCCCGGTCGACCTGGACACCTAGACTTACGGTCTAGGCGACCTGGACGCGGTCGTATATACAGTCTTTCAGTAGCGGGCGTAAAGTGCTCACTTTACGCTCGCTCATCAAAAGCGGGCGTAAAGTGAGCACTTTACGCCCGCTTTTTTGCCCACTTTTTCGAACTGGTCAAAAAAAGTTCACTTTAGGCCCGCTTAATAGGTCAAAAAAACGCAGAAATCGTGCATGTGTTACAAAAATTAATGTTTCCATGATTGACGTGCTGCTAGTTTTATACATTATAATAACTTGATGTTTTTTTTTTTTTTTTCAGCACCGACATCTATGTAACTTGGGAGGATCCAGAGTACGAGAATTTCTCAGCTGTGCGTTGAAAGAAGTCATGACTGATGAACTCGTGAATTCTTTCACGTGGCCCGGAGGAAAAAGCAGCGAAAAGCTTGGTGATACTAAAATTGCCAATGTCTTATACCGTAAGTTTTTTTTTTATCTTCGCTCCTTTTTTGGGTTGAGAACTCTGTGAGGTCCAAATGTTGCTATTCACAAGTTCCTTAAATTCCACCATTAATTAATTATTGTATATGACTAATGGACGTATGCTTACTTGTTCTTTTAGTGGCAGCGCAGAAATGTCCTCTCTTTAGAGGTCCTGATTCAAAATCAGAATTTAAAACAGAGATGCAGGAAGTTTTGCGCACAACAAAACAAAGATTTCGCAATCTTTTAAAAAAATCACAGGCAGCAGAACCTGACACAAATGTGAATAAAAATGAGCAGCAGATCTTGCAGAGAATCATAGAATTAGAAGAGATGGACGCGAACCAGCAGACTTCTGAAGACGAAGAATTTGACGACGAGGTTGAAACGGAGGAAGACTTCGACTCAGATCGAGACACGGATGACTAGTGGAACCTACTGTTTCATCTAATTTTTGACTCACACCTTTCTCTCCCTGCTCTTTCCTTCGCTAGTTTGGAATCGGTGAAGAGAGAACAGTACAGGGGGGTGGGGGGAGGGACGAGTGAGCGGCAGTTGCTCTCCGCCTGCCGAAAAGAAGAGTGTGGGAGAGAAATGTATGAGGTTACATATGGACCATTCCACCATTTATCAACCAATGTTTGAGCCCTACAAATTTGATTTGCCTCAAATTTTTTTTCTCACATTTTTTGTGCCAAGATTGATAACTTTACGAAGTCTTAACCCAATAGGAAGCGCTGTTCACGAGGAATGCGATATCCAATTTTAAAGACAAAATTTAAATGATAATTTTTATCGTATCTTTCGCAACACAATAAAAATGTGAAAAATACATTTTTTATGTGAAAAACTCTCATCTTTTCGACTACGTTTTTGACGGAAAATAGCGATTTTTCATGCGCCTCAATATTCTATCATTCCTTTAAATTTAAAGGTTCCTTTAAATTTAAAATTTCGGTTGCGCGATCTCGCATGAGCGGCATTCAACTTCCAGTACATAACATTTCTTATGTAAAAAAAATTCGTCTTCCATCTGCAAACGTTTTAAATCGCGTGTTATAGTGGGAAGAAAGTATGTACATGCCTGTAAATATCGTAGGATGAGAAAAAATGAAGAAAAATGAGGAAAATGTACTCAGTGCGTGCCATCGTAACGATATAAGAAAAATGTCGTGAAAAAATTCGGTTCTAAAATTTGGGTTTTTATCTGAAAAAATTTCAGCTTTCAGATAAAAAATTTTAAGGAATATAATGACAAAATATTGAGGAGCATGAAAAATCGCTGTTTTTCGTCAAAAAACGTGATTTTAAGGTGGGTATCGAAAAGCTAACGAAAAATTAAAAATTGATTCGAAAAGTTGAGAGTTTTCCACGTAAGAAAATATATTTTTTAACATTTTTGTATTGTGTCACTAAAGATACGATAAAATTCGCATTTTAATTTTGTCCTTGCAATTGGATATCACATTCTCGTGAACGGCGGACGTTTTATTCATCTAAAACTTGGTGTATGTACATGCACAAATTGTGAGGAAAAAATTTGAGGTAATCAAAATTTTTAGGGCTCAACCATTGGTTGATAATCGGTAATAGCCCATACTAAGTATTATAAGGCATATTAATATTGCATATAAAAGTATATATTCGCATATTATTAAGTATTAGTAGTTTGTTAAAACTTTGTATAAGTCAACATTTTATTTTTATATAGTGGTTCGTATTGCTATTTTATATTATATTTAATAAAAAAAATTTCATGACATCTCTGCTTTTTTGCAAATTCAATACGTATAATTTAGCATACTATCACGAGATGGGAGCGATATGTGTAGCACGCGTGCGACCCTCACGCCGTGAGAGCACTATGAGTCGCAATTGATGACGCATCTGCGTGATGAAATGAGCTCACGCTGTGCGGATTAATTCTCACGCGTGAGAGCGTATGCTCCCTCATCGTGCCAACATTTTGCTATCTGGGAAGTGTCATGAAATCGGGCATTTCGCGAGAGAGTGCAAGTCAACAGGTTGAAAGGAATATGGCGGCGATAAATCGAGCGGGAGATCAAACGACTGCGCGTTCATAGTAGAGACAGTAGCACCGAGTGCGACGACGGTGGCGCGCGCGGAGTCTACTGGAAATCAGATACGGAAACTAATGTCCGCCAGTCAGAGTGATGTCTGGCTTATCGACAGTGGGGCGTCGAGTCACTTAACTTATCGACAGAAGTGGCTAATCGATTATCGTGCGAAAAATCAAGGTGAATCGATTTTACTTGGGGATAATTAAGTCTGTAACGTCACGGGTGAAGGAACCGTGTTGATTAAAAAGCTGATCGATGGCATATGGCGCGATTCGAAGATCGAAAATGTGATGTTGGTACCGAAGTTACGAAAGAATTTATTCTCGGGCGGTGTTTGTACAAAAAAGGGTTACGAGGTGTGTTTTCATGACAGATTCGTTGAGATTACGTGCGGTGATGAGATAGAAGCGTTCGGGTTAAAACAATATAACGATGTATGCCGAATGATATTCAAAGTAGTGCAATCCGGTAGTGTCGAAGATGCAAATGTTGCGACGACGAATCTCAATGTGTGGCACGAACGAATGTGACATGTGGGCGAACGTGCGATACGTGAGCTGGTGAAGAAAGAGTTAGTTACCGGGGTCTCATTGACAGATAACAGTAAAATCTTTTGCGAACCGTGTCAATTTGGGAAATCACATAGATTGCCGTGCAATAGAAATTCGTAAAAAGTCTCGACAGTGGCCGGGGAAGTGATGCATACGGATGTGTGCGGTCCCATGTCAGAAAATTCACCGGGAGAATCTTGATATTTTCTGACGTTCAAGAACGGCGCGAGTAGTTATCGTCACGTTTATTTTCTAAAGAACAAATCGGAGGTGTTCGGAAAATTTAAAATCTTTGAAAGAATAATCGCGAATAAATTCGGGTGTCCGATGAAAATCCTGCGATCGGATAACGGGCGCGAATTCTGTAACAAAGAAATGGACGACTATCTCGCATCACGTGGTATTACACACGAGACGACGGCGCCTTATACGCCACAACAAAACGGGAAATCAGAGAGGGATAATAGAACGATAGTTGAGAGCGCGCGTACAATGCTTCACGCGAAAAACTTGCCGTTAAAATTGTGGGCAGAAGCAGTAAACTGTGCAGTTTATGTTTTAAATCGATCGGTGTGGGCTCAAGACCAAGTTACTCCATACGAAAGGTGGGTTGGAAAAGCTCCGAGCTTAAAACATCTGCGAGTTTTCGGATCAGATGCATACGTAAACATTCCGAAACAGTTTATCAAAAAGTTCGACGCACGTGCGAGAAAATTGATCTTTGTCGGATACAAAGAAAACTCTCCGAACTATCGACTATACGATCCGGCAACGGGAAAAGTGAGTGAATCTCGAGATGTTGTGTTTAACGAAAAACTCGGAAAAGTAACAACAGGAACAGCTGAGGAGGACGACGACGAAGGGACAACGCTCCCTGCGGTTTCCGCTGAAAATGAAAAAAATAGGGAAGAAGAGGAAGATGAGGAAGTTTTCGAAGATGCTGAAGTCCCGGAAGAGGACGCAGCCGGAGCCGCGGCAATTCAACAAGAAAATTCTCACGAACTTCGAGATCGAGAAAATATCAGACGTCCGAGCAGATACAACGAAGCAAACGTTGCAGAGTACGCAATTCCGAATACCTATGAAGAAGCGCGAAATAGTACAGAAGCCACGCAGTGGGCAGTTGCTATAGAGGAGGAGTTTCGAGCACACGAAGAAAATCGAACATGGACACTTGTGCCGAGGACATAGAAAATGAAGCCTATAGACTCGAAATGGGTTTTCGAGTGAAAGTAACCGCAGAAGGAAAATCACACCGTTTCAAGGGTCGTCTATGCGCACGAGGATTTCTTCAGCGTGAAGGAATCGATTTGTTCGAAACATTTGCACCGGTTTTGCGATACGATTCGTTACGTGTATTGCTTGCAATTGTTGCCGAAAAGAATCTTGAACTACGACAGTTCGACGTGCAGACAGCATTCCTGTATGGAAAATTAAACGAAGAGGTTTTCATGGAAATTCTGGAGGGACTCGACGATGGACAAGAAGATAGAAGATATGTGTGTAAACTCGAAAGATCGTTATACGGTCTAAAGCAAGCACCAAGGTGTTGGAACGAGAGGTTCACGCGATTTCTACGAGAGTTTGAGTTTAAAGAGTGCGAAGCCGACAGATGTGTATTCGTCGGAAAATTCAAGAGTGAAACAGTGTACTTAGGCTTATTCGTAGATGATGGCTTAATTGCATCGGATAAAGTACAGACTCTAGAGTTAATACTATAAAGATTGAGTGGCACGTTTCGAATACCTGTAGGTGACTCAACTATATTTGTCGGGATGCAAATCGTGTACAATAGGGAAGAAAAGACTCTATTAATTCATCAAGGCGCGTACACGCAGAAAATAATCGAGAAGTTTCGAATGATCGACGCGAAAGCTCTATGCGTGCCAGCAGATCCGAACGTAAAATTAGTTCCGTGCGAGGAGGGGGACAAAAGATCGAACAATGTGCCTTATCGCGATGCAGTATACGAGCCTATAAGCTCGTTAGTGTTCTTAGCAGCAGTAACGCGTCCGGATATAGCTGTCGCAGTAAATACGGTTAGCAAATACTTGAATAATCACACGAGTGATCATTGGCGAGCAATAAAAAGAATCTTTGCATATTTATGCGGTACGGTAGATCTCGGTATAGAGTACAGAAGCGGCGGTAGCGATAAACATGTGATAGGTTTTTCCGACGCCGACTTTGCAGGTGATATCAAGACGAGGCGATCAACGACAGGGTATGTTTTCTGTCTATCGAACGGAGCGATCACGTGGTCCTCTCAGAGGCAGAAAATGATAACGACGAGTACGACGGAGGCTGAGTATGTAGCTGTATCAACCGCGACAAGAGAGTTGGTCTGGCTGCGAAGTTTCTGTTTGATATTGGATGTCCATGTGAAAATGCGACGACTCTGTTTGTAGACAACCAGAGCGCAATAAAATTGGTCAAGAATCCGGTTTTTCACAAAAGAACCAAGCACATTGACATTTAATACCATTTCATAAGAGAAAAGGCTGATGAGGGAATAGTTGCAGTAGAGTACGTTCCGTCCGAAGAACAGCGTGCAGATATATTAACGAAAGCTATACCGAGAGATAGATTCAGAGGTCTGTGCGAAAAATTAAATATGAAAGCGGCGGAAAAGAAATGCTCGAACGGCGGTAGTAGTGAGAATGTTAATCCCATTTCGGGGCGACGCTTCTCGGGCATACGGGCCTGAGTTGGTCACTGGGGCGAAAACTTGGGTGCACGGGCCTGAGTCAGCCATTGCTGGCTTGCGAGGAGAGCCGAGCGACTTTCGGAAAACTTCGGCTGCGTATGTTAGCAATGCTACTGTTACGTCCCGCGACTTTCGGGACTTTTGCATCGATTTGAGATTACTTATATCTTGTAATTCTCAATAAAATTCAATACGAGGAAAGGTACCCGGTCATACGAGAGAAACGTTTTTTTTCTCTGGAGAACTCGGATAGTTCGGGCTGTCTTCAAATCAAGCCGTCGACACGAATATGGTCTCAAGTGAGCATAAATTATCGAGAGGTGACGCCATGGCGGCGTCGATATCGCAGCTCTTTATAACAAAACGTCCATCGTCGGGCGTGAAGAAAAACATCCGTCGATGCTGAAGAAATCTTTGGCCATGGCATCAGATTTCTCAGAAGTGGTGGGCCTTTGTGCACAACGAAAAGCAATGTGCATGGGACACTAATACAGGCTGAGTGCAAAGTCTTTGCCTTCGTGAGAACCACAGGCGGTCTCTTTGGGTGTGTGTGAGAAGGAAAGCAGGAGAGACAGAGCGTGTATGCCTCATCTAAAGCTAAGTGACCGGTGATCCTCTTTTTCCTTATCCCCGAATGAAGACTTTATGAACTGAATTCCCGAAAGTACGTGAGTGAACGGATGTAAAAATGTAAAATCAAGAATGAGCATGGGTACCTGGGTCAGGTCATCGGTGATGGTAAAGGTGGCGTTAGATTATAGATAATTGCATTTAAATGTTCAATTTTATTTTAAACTAGGTCGGGATTTCCATGAATCGAAATTGGTCGAAGAGAAGAGAATTCTTCTTTGAATCTTTGTTGTTTTTCTTTTTTCTTGCTCCGAAATTATGGGAAGTTTTAGCCTTGTTACGACTTTTTGGGAACGGCGTCTGGAAAAAGTCATCGGATAGTTCTCATGGGCGGTCTACATGAGCTCTGCACGTGATCGATAAATTAACGCAGTGGTCGAGTCGAGGAGACTCGATGGAAGAAAGATTTCGACGAAACACCCAATCATCAACGACCAAAATTGAACAAACTTTTGAGAATATCTGTTTATGCTTGGACTGTTATTGGACTCCAATTTAATGAGCACTGAATGTTTATGCTGCACGAAGAGAACGCCGAGTCTATAGCCAAAGAAAGAGAGCAAGCAGCGCTTTGTCCCAAGTCCTGGGATTCGGAAGGCGTATGTCCCATCAACATACGAATCCAAGCTCTCGCCTACGAAGGAGGGGCGACACGAAAATTCGGCATCGAATCCAACAAAGACCCCAAAAGCGTAGCAAGCGCATTATTTAATTAACGTTTTTCTTTTAATTAAAAATGACCAAATTCAAAGATTTCAGGAGATTTCGTAATGCATGGATAAAGGTTTATGTGGAAATGAAAATTGTGAACGAATCCTTTTTCCTAAAATAATAATTACGAGATTGATGAGCAAATGTTTGTGTGATAGTTGCGGGAGCATGAGATAGATCTTTCCTGTAATGACAAGTAGGAGAAATGATAAAGCCGGAATCATAAAATTGCACAAGATCCGTAGTACATAGATAGAATTTTCAGTTGTTGTAACAAATGTAGAATCTGAATAACTGGTTAATAATTATGAGAATTTTGAGTAGTTTGGATACGCTAAAATAATTCTCTTTCGTATAATTATTGGAAATAATTAATTCCAATCCAAAAGAAATAGCATGACATACACCATTGCATCCGAACCTCCGCATGGTAAATGATTAAAAAGAAATAGGAATGAATGGAATGAGAGAAAAGATCGAACGAAATCCAGAGCGAGAAAGATACAGAGAAACAGAGGAGAAGTTGTCACCGAACGAGAGTACGAATGAGAAAAGACGAATGGAAATGTACGTGTATGTATGTGTGTGTGTGTGTGTGACATCGAGAGCCTATGACGGGTCAACGCGTGGCCCATAGGAAAAGTCAAATGCAAGCATGGAGGGATGAGAAGGAGAGAGTGACCAGAATGAAGAAGAGGGGTTTACTCCTCCGCTGTGTGGAACCTCCAAAACGAGGGATAGAGTGAGTGAGAAAGTAAATACGAAATATGTAAGCATGAGAGAGACAGAGTGAGCGTCTTCATGAAAAGACGGCGTATGTGCGAGAAATTCGTTTTCTGATCATTAGGTAATAATGGAATAATTATTATAAAGTAACACGAGTGAATATTATATTATAAGGATGAATTCGTGTTAATCATAAGTATAAATTTTCGATTATATAGATTCTAGGGGATCATTGGGGATGCGAGGTGGAGGCGGCGGAGGAGCCTGGAGCGTCTAAGGCGTCTAAGGGCGTACCTCCCCACCGCCGAAACTAAGCCATCCTAGAGGACCCTATATAAGATCGGGTAATGAGCCCGCGGGTTGTTCGTTAGAATCGGGAGAAATCTTAAGTAGGCGGAATGTTCGTTAGAATCGGGAGAAATCTTAAGCAGGCGGAATGTTCGTTAGAATCGGGAGAAATCTTAAGTAGGCGGAATGTTCGTCAGAGTCGGAAGAAAATTTTAAGTAACGAATCGCTGGCAGTCGGAGGCCAGAGTAGATCTTAGTTTGAAGTCGCGGTATGTCAGAACGTTCAGAAAGTCCGGAGAAATTTTTAAGCAGAATCGCTGTTCGTCGCGTCAATTATTTTTCTTCATATACTTTTCATCATTTTTGACACAGTATCTCAAGTTCATTTTATTTTATTTTATTCAACCGATTTCAATACCGAACAACTTTATTTTTGCGAACAATTTTATTTTTGCGAACAATTTTATTTTTGTGAACCATTTTATTTTTGCGAACAGTTTTATTTTTGTGAACCATTTTATTTTTGCGGACAATATTTTTATTCCTATTTTGTTGTAAACAGACATTTCATTTTCCTTTCGCTGGACCTTGTGTTTTAAAGAGCAAAATATATTTTTTTTTCTCGTGTGAACATTTTGTTTTGTTGGACACTGTTTGCCCTGCCACAAATTCACCATTACGTTCGACCTCGTGGTAAATCGTTTACATCGTCGTCATCGTCCAATTTTTGCCGGCCTTATACCTCACTTTGTTTCCATAATCATCGAAGTAGTAAGTATCTCAAAATGTTTTCTCGCATGTGTCAGTATATCTTTGTTCGTGTGGCGCGGTGTCTCCGACCCCGGTCGACACCCCAAGACGGCTCGAGGCCCGTAACCGAAACTACCGGGTTGAAGGTCTATGAAATATTTTCGTTATTGTTTTCCCTTTTCGCGTTATCCGTTTTGTATTAGATTCAGATTTTTGGTGTTAAATTCAGTTTTATGGAGATTCAGAGTTTTGGTGTTAAATTCAGTTTTATGGAGATTCAGAGTTTTGGTGTTAAATTCAGTTTTATGGAGATTCAGATTTTTGTGTTAAATACAGTTTTATGGAGATTCAGATTTTTGTGTTAAATTCAGTTTTATGGAGATTCAGATTGTTGTGTTAAATTCAGTTTTGTGAAAAGTCATGTCAATTTAACTTCAGGTTTGCGAAAAGTGTCTGATCAAAATTATTTTCCCAATTTTATCTTCCTCATGTTTAAGTTCAATTCTTTGTCCAATTTATTTCGTGTCCTTTAAAATTATTTTTATTTTTTCGTTTGTGCAATTCGATTATTTCAATGTTCCGAGTAAATCATTCCGAAAAACCTGTTCGTGTTTCGATCAATTGTAGGATTATTTTTCGTGTGAATTTATTTTCTCCTAGGAAGTGCTCATGTTCGTAAATTCAGTGAAATATGTGCGAGTTAAATTCATTTGAGTCATTCATGTTTTGTTCCGGAAAATAGTGGATCAATAGTGTTTTTTTTGTGTTTATCATTTGATATTCATTTCCAATATAAATTTATGCATTATCCGTGGTTAAATTCATTTTCGGAGATTTTTTAATTTCTTTGAGTGATTAAATTCAATTGAGTCGTGGTTGAGTAAACTCTGTGTTGTTTCTTTGCGTGAGTTGTCCTGTCAAATGACCATAGACCTTTTCCAATTAAAAATAGCTATCGTTGTAGTAGCGGTCATTTTAATACTCGCGATAATTTCGTTTGTCCTTGTAGTTTGCGCGGATAAACCCCAGGAGGCTTATCTTGAGGATGGCCCTGTAGTTCATTTTCTTCCGCGTCAGTGACAGTTTAGTTCCCGTTTTATTCAGAATTTATTTAATGTGATCATGCAATTTTTGTCCCTTTATATTACGAGTTTATTTGTCCGATTTTGCCGAATTACAATTTATTAGTATTTCCCGATGTATCTCGCGAAAATTAAAGAGTTTTGTTCGTGAGATCTTATTTCAATTTGCCATTGTTACCAAATTATGCACTCTCCGCCCATCCTGAGCAATTTTCCGCAAGGTTAGGCTCAAAACAGGGCAATAACCTGGCCAATGCCGATTTTATCTCGAATAACGTGTTAAAGGGAAAGCCGCGCTTTTCTTGGCCGAGATGAGAAAAATCGAGAGTCAGGACGTAACACTACGATCAACGCGGTAGCCATACTAGTTTTAGTCTTCTTCTCCAGTCGCTATGATACAGAGGTGTGATATCTCAGTCAAATAAAATACAAATTGAACATATCACGTATATAATTTTCTCAACCCAAAACCAGACTTCCTATTCTCTCGATACAAAATAACTATCCTGTTTTAACAAGAGTATCCGCCAAATTCACTTCCAAATACGCCGGTTGAAGTTGAATATTATAGGGGCAATCCAATCTTCGTCAAATAGTTGACGAAGATTGAATATGTAGGCAGGAGCAGCCTCTGGCTCCCAGTCCTCTTTCTTCCTCGACTGAGCATCGTCCTGCCATCGAGTGTCAAGGGCGGAACGGGCATGACGGCGCGCGCGACCAATCTAAGAAAAAAAAATTAATCGAAGGAAGTAAAAAAAAAAATTACGCAAGAAAGTGAGGACAATACTTACGATAATGAGCTCCACCTCAGGCGTTGGGTACACGGCTGTCGCTCCCGCAAGGTGAAACATCCTCGATATGAAACTGCAATATAAAAATGAAATGTTGGAAATTAATACTAATAACACTGAGGGAAAAAAAGTTCAATAATTAGAGAATATTTTTTTTTTTTTTAATACTTACTTGATCGCGGAGATGATAAACGAAGACTGAAGAGAAACTTGACAAGGAGTCCGTTGAGCCACTTCACCCCACCACATGAATTATAAAATAAGACAGAGACAGAACAGGAAAGAGTGCAATTCCGCTGACTCGACCATGTGGGAAACGAAGAAGTCACGTGAAACGCTCAAAACTAAGCATTTAAAATAAATTGGAAAGTCTTTACGTTCAACTACGCTGGACGTTACAAAACAAAACAAAAATAAAAAAACAATGTTTACACCCTCCATAATATTTCTTTCACCGTGGCATTGATCATATATCGTATAAAAAGACGATGCATCACATATGATATGGTAATAGGGATGTATAAAAGAAAGACACATGGAGTAGCAGGAACGCCATTACAAACGGCGAACGCGACCGCCACGATTCCGCTATGCCTGGAAGAAACATCGCCGAAACATATAAAGTACTGATAAATAGCAACTGAACACGTGCAAATAAAAACCGAAAGGGTGTATGTAAGGGTGAGCTAATACGGTACACATACCAAGCGGAATTAGGAACCGCGCGCAATGAGAAATATGACCCTGCAATATTAACTCCAGCTCAGCTGTCGGAGATCTCCCGCGAGATCCAGCTTGGAGCACCGAGTTACGAGTTGTCGTTATCGGTCGAGCCTATACGTGGAGAATCTATGGTTTATATAAAAGGGCACCTGACCATCATGATGTGTATTCCTTTACTTGATTGGAATATTTTTCAACTATGGGGAATGTTCCATTTAAGCACCAACTGCGTGGAAAGGGCGTGTATCCTGCGCTAACCAAAATCTGAATTTACAAGGGTCATCAATAATACTATTATACCCGTATGCTTTGCTGAATGTAATGTTACTGATTTTCGGATTGAATAATCTCGATAACTTGGATCAACGACAAGACCAAAGAACATCACGATACAACCGAAAGGAAGGAGATTCGAAAAAAAAATTAAAAAAAAAAATAAATAAAAGAAAAATTAAAAATTACATATATGAACGATGCATGTATATATATTGTAACGATATCGCAAAGCCCCCCCCCCCCCCTTTATTTCTACTGCGCTTCGGCGACGAAGTCCAGCGCACCGAATCAACGCGTCGTGAGGATCCGGCTTAGCAATAGAGAGGGGACGAAGTCGAGCGCGCCGAACAGACGCATCATGAGAATCCGGCTTTAAGCGGCGGAGAGGGGCGAGGCGCAGAGGATTCTGGGACAGCCCTGGACGAGTATAAAAGGAGGGATTTCGGCCACTAAGAGGGCACTTCGCACCGAGACCGGAGCAGAGAACCGGAGCTCTAACCAGCCGACTCTGCTCTAGCTCGGAAAGACCCACGAAGTCTCTACCAGACTGTCACTCTGCCCGACGTCCATACGACAGACAACATTTTCGAGTCATATTTAAAAGAAAAATTTAAAGCAAGATTCCCATTATCCCATCCTTATTCCCAGCACCAGTGACGGATTTCTCGGGAGACCTTGGAATCCCGCAACTGGGCTCTACCTAAAAATCGTCCAAATTTATTCCGAGCGCCAGTGACGGATTTCTCGGGAGACCTTGAAATCCCGCAACTGGGCTCTACCTAAAAATCGTCCAAATTTATTCCGAGCGCCAGTGACGGATTTCTCGGGAGACCTTGGAATCCCGCAACTGGGCTCATCACTCCTAAAAACGTATTCTCATTCATAACCTTGTAGGGAAAATTATTCACAAAGGAAATACATTAATTAATGCTCGGCAAACGCCAAAGAAAATGTAAACGAACAAAAACGGAGTTTGAAAAAGGACAGATTGAAAATAAAGACGGAAAAATTTAACAAACCACGTGAGTTTATTTGTCTTTGCACCTGCTCCGTTTACCAACGAAGCGTGAATTCACGCGTAGCGTGAAAAGTCGTCCTATCGACAAAAGCGTACCGTTACAATATGTATATGTATATATCCGATTTTCATGAGCACATACATTCCTACTCACAGGCACATATAGCGACACCGCAGACGATGAAGGCTCGTCGGCAAAATAATGCTGCCGGGGAAGCGCGGCACGGGGACAGAAAAAGCAATGCTTGCAACAAGCCACGACGAGCAAACATCACTGAGCACGACGAGGATGGTTGCAACATAGGCGCAGCCTACTCGGCCGTAAGAAACAGAGGAAAACACCAAGAGAAGATATCACAAGGCCCCACCGAGTAGACACCAATAAGGTGAACTATACCGAAGCTCATCAACACCACGAAGGTCCACACAATACGATTATAGCAGTGATATTGTACTCAGGAGAAGATCAAGAACAAGATCCTCACGTCAGCGTTTTAATAACAATTTTTGTAAACTCATTAGGAGAAAGAATGAGAACATTTGTCATCGTCATTATGTAATGAACTGAATAAGCGAGACAACAAATAAGGTATGTCAGTATGCATATGAGTGAAAGAGAATATTTTATTGCATGTTTAAGCATATATGAAGTTACGAATGTAATACACAGACGAGAGTACGGCAGAATGTAATCATATACAATACAATTCGTACGGCGTCGAGATTCCGTAAATTATCGACGAGAACGTCGATTTTTAAGGGGGGATGCCCTCACAAGCAAGTGGTTACCAATACTTTTTTTTGGTTACAAGCTCAGCAGCACAAGATAGGAAATTTTTCTCCTTTTGTAAAATTCAAATTTTTCATATCAAACAGTAAACATTGACAGCTTCGAGAACCAACGTATCAAGGTCCCGTGGTTTTAATTGGATCGACGAGGACGTCGATTGTTAAGGGGAGAATGCTGTCACGTGCCGTGTTTCTGAGTAACCATTTTGGCAGCTTGGCAACACGGGGCGATGATCGTTGGAGATTAGCCGAAGCTATCTCTAAAAGTGCTTATATCCTATAATTGCAATATTTCCACATAGCATGCTATGTGGAAATATTATTCCAACTGTGCACAGTTGGAATTCCGGTACAACGTCCTGAGAGTGCGAGTCGATGCTCGCGCGTGCAAGATTGTTGAATTGACAAAATTTGCCCCCGCTCTTTCACCTGGCGATCGACAGAACGCCAATTGAGCGAGCTGGGACAAATCAGTCTCCGGATGTACACGATAGCGTAAAGCTTGATTCCGGAGTAACTCCACAAATCGCTTCACATAGCGGCAATAATTCTCATGGTATAGTTCCGCGATTCACACATAAAGTCGCCGTTTGTAAGTCGACAACAATCGTATCGAAGCCTACGAGTTACGCGCGTCGTGTTTATAAGTCGATTTGTGCTAGGTTTAAGGAATTACAATCAACCTCCGACACGAACATTCTGTCGTGTAATTTTAAGCGTTCAATTTACGAGTGAGTCCAAGAGCTGTCAAGCAATCGAGGACAGAGTGTAAGGTGTTTAACGTGAGCGCAAAAAACTGCCGTGGTTGCCGCGTATGCCAACGACCTGGCCTGTACAGGTAGGAGAGAGCGAGCATCGGTATACCACGGGAGAGCGAGCGAGTGAGGTAGCATAAAGGTCGGCAGCCTATATTGTCAGCTGTGCCGATAACTGAGTGAGTAGCGTGTGTGTTTGTACGTATGAGTGTGAGAGTTTGTTGTCTTGCGATTCAGCTATTCATTCGAGCCCTTTTAAATTCTGAAGTATTAACTTGTATTCTTGGAACATAATATTTCGGACTTTTCTAAATTCTGTTAATTCAATAAATATTGGACTCTTGATGGGAAAGAAGTTACTTACAATTAATTTATCCTGACCATAATTTCCTCTTCCAACTATCTAAAGGAACGGGCCCGTATGGGACGTTGTCGGAAAACTTATCCTAAACAAAATTAAATATAAACCCTTGTGTTTCGCACAAGGGATTTACTTCGTTAGTCGTGCAATAACGCTCTACACGTCACAATTGCATGTGGTGAATCCAATATGGCGCATCAAAAATCCTAAAAATGACATAATATAATATATGAGACATTCCACAAATAGAGTGGCATAGGTTTTTTTGCCCAGGGTCACATTGTTACAAACATGTTATGTAAACGTTACAGAGTCATGTTAAATTGGTGTAATGTCACTATGTTACACCCCATTCACGTTACATTAATTCACCAAAGGTACACTCACATTGTTACAAGCATGTTATGTAAACGTTACAGAGTCATTTTACATTACCATAATGTGACTACGTTACACCCTATTAACGTTACATAAATATCACCAATGGTACACTCACATTGTTACAAGCATGTTACGTAAATGTTACAGAGTCATGTTACATTACCGTAATGTTATTACTTTAAACTCCATTAACATTACAAAAATATCACTAAAGGTACACTCACATCGTTACAAGCATGTTACCTAAGGGCTACAAAACTTTTTTACAGTACTGCAATGGAAAAACGTTACCAACCATTTATGTAACCAGCATATAACAAATGGTACATGACAATGTTACTTTCACGTTATATAACACCTATGTATCACAAGAATAACACTGTGACATCACCTGTAACTTCCATGTTATATTGCCACAATAATACGTGTTTACTGGGTATCGATACCTTAGAAGCAATCCTATTTTGATTCTTATATATCTCTAAAGAAAAAGCCACGATTCGATTAATATTAAGATGATCCGCCTGAAGATATTTGCATATCCACAAATTTGAAGTTTAGCAGCTTGTAGCTTTCAAACTATGGCTCTGAGTTATAAAGGTACGGGAACTTCTTTGTCCCTTCTTTGCTTCTCTTCAATGTGATTTTTTAACTTTTTTTTATGTGCCAAAGAATCAAAACCAACCCAAACGGGCGCGATATGTGACTTTAAAATAAGTGAAAAAACCCAATTGTAGGGGATCGAAAAAGTAACAGAAAAGTCCATCCAACTCAATGAAACCCAATATGACCCAACTTACTCCAAGTAAACCCAATACAACCTAATTTACTCCAAGGAAACGAAACCCCATGAAACCCAATACAACCTAAATTACTCCAAGTAAACCCAACCCAATAAACCCAATATGACCCATTCAACTCCAAGTAAACCCAATGTAACACAATTTACTGCAAGTAAACCCAACCAAATAAAACCCAATGTTACCAAACCTACTATAAATTAACCCAATATAACCCTATCGGCCTCAACTGAATCGAATGCAACTCCGAACACCTGGTCTTGGGCAGCTTATTGACTTTTTCCGAGTATCTCGATTTACCGTGAAAGTTTCGAATAACATAGTAAAAAAAACTCGTCATGGTTTTCTTCGAATCCATTTTTTAATTATTTTCAGTGCGATCCAACACTTCGAATTGCACCATGCATGTACCACTTCCAACACACGCTTTATTTGAACCTTATTCGTACTCATCCTGAGATATATACGCTCGGTGCAAATTGTGTCTTATCAAAAAGTTTGTTTTTGAATAAATAAGTAAAATTTTAGCGTAAAGTTGCCCGAACATTTTTTTCATTACCGGCCGAATCGGTTTATTAAGAGCTTTTTCGATGCAAAATCGTTTGGGGATCACGAATATTCTGTTCATCATGTCCTGGTCCGTATTTTAACAAAATTTTAATTGGGCCATCAATGATTACCAAACGATTTTCTTGTAATCAAAAGTTATTTGAAAAAAATTGGAAATAAAATCATGTATTTTTCCGGCTAGCTTCATACTGTCAAATACCTCATCCTCACCAAATCCTCACTACCTAGGCCGGGTTCCATTATTCGTTCAAATCGCTCAAAACGCTTAATTTGCCCATGCTCGGGCGGTCGGGCCTTTTAAGCGAAGCGCTTTGAGCGAATAATGGAACCCGGCCCTAGACGCAAATAGTTTTTTTTCACTTTTTTACGTGATCGACGCACTGCCGAACACGATGAATAGAACATTCGTGATCCCCAAACGATTCTGTATCGAAAAAGTTCTTAATAAACTACGATAATGAAGACGATAATGAAAAAATTTTCGGGCAACTTAACGCTAAAAATTTAATTATTTATTTTTAAAAAAACTTTTTGATAAGACACCAATTGCACTGAGGGTATATCCCTCTGAAAGAGTACAAATAAGGTTGTAATAAAGCACGTGTGGTAAATGCATTGTAGAATTCAAAGTGTTATATCTCACTGAAAATTATTAGAAGTGGACTCGGAGAAAACTATGACGAGCTTTTTAATTATGTTATTTGGCATTTTTAAGGTAAAACATGATGCTCGAAAAAGTCAATAAACTACAAAAGACCAAGTGTTTGGAGTTGCATTTGATTTAGTTGAGACCAATAGGGTTATATTGTGTTTAGTTGAGGCTGATAGGATTATATCGACTTTATTTGGAGCCGGTTGGGTCATATTGGGTTTTGTTCGATTGGGTCGGGTCTACTTGAAGTCGGATGGGTCATATTGGGTTCACATGGAGACAGTTGGGTTGTATTGGGTTTCCTTGAAAACACTTGAGCTGTCCATATTGGGTTTACTTGGAGTCGGTTGGATTGTAGTTAGGGAGGTGAGGTCGCTAAATGGCGACATTCTCGAGCGCCGTCGAGACCTATCAAAATCGAAAGATGAAGTAATTTCGAAAAGAAAAGCTCGTATGGTAAGAACCATTTTAGCGGTGGGTATTGGGAACTCACAAATGTCACCCTGACCTCTGGCGGCCAAATTTCCAAGTACTTCTCTCCAGTTGCTGCCTAATGATTACCATGCGAATTTGTCACTTTTTAACAATAATTAAAAATCTGCTGCTTTATTACAAGAAATAAATCATAAATAAAGATCGAGAAGACATAGTCGATATTTGATGCGAGGGCATGAGATTTTCATCACACGCAGAATATGAATAATCGTTTTAGTTATGTCGTGTAAACACAAGCGACGTGACTTTCAATTTCATAACTTATGAAGTATGGACAATAATTTATACATAAAAAGTTTTTCATGTGATGCTTGATATTTTAACTAATAATTTATTGTTCGAACGCATTTATTTAGCCGAAAAGTGACGGGAATTTTTTAAAAGATTTTGAGGTTAAGCATGGGATGTCATGTAGGTTCATTGTAATCCTTATGGCGATAATCACTTGATCCGTATCCGATTTGCGCAGTGGATTCTATCCACGCATAATCCTCAACGGTAATAAACCCCATTGTCAAATCTTACTACAAAAATCCCATTTTGCCGAAAAATATGCGATAATCCAGTGTTTACAACTGTTCCCTATGCTGCCCCATGCTAACTAGAGCTGGCTACTGGCAACGAACTGTACCGGGATTCCGTAACTCTCTAGCGATAATTATCGCTGTCGCTAGCTATCGATAGCCAATTGAAAGGACGATCCAGGGGAAAGGCGCAACTCCCATAGGCTATCGATAGCTAGCGACAGCGATAATTGTCGCTAGAGAGTTACGGAATCCCGGTACTGGAGAGAAGAGGCCATATTGGATAGGCCCCGCCTCCGTGTTGATTCCCAATGGCGTGTACGGTTTTTCAAAAATGTAAAAAAAAAACAGTTACTTGGGCATTCTCGAGCGCGTCAGATATTCATACCACGTATGCCCCAAGTGCCTCTGATAACAACGGTATACTAATCTGCCGGTTTGCGTGGTGGGGGTAGGCATATAAAGTAGTCAAAAATCCGAAAAAAAAAATTTACTCGAGCGCGTCAGATTTTCAGAAGGGGTGTTAAGTAGGCCCCAAGGAAGCTCCCTTTAAAAAAACTGACGATTTCGGCGTGACGATAAGTTACGACAAATTTTTGAAAATGTAAAAAAAAAAAGTTCTTTTGAAATACTCGAGCGCGTCAGATTTTCATAGGGGAGGTTTATCTCGGTATCCTGAAAGCATATTTTCTTAATCTGACAAAAATGTTGGTGGGTTCTCTTAATCTGACCGAAAAAGGTTTTTTTTTCTTTTTTTTCCTTTCTTTCTCCCTGATAAAACGGGGAATTTAAGAATGACAATAAAGCGATGGATACAATCAACGTAAATGTAGATGAAATGTAGTAAAAATTGTATTATTTATGAATCGAAATAATGACCTTTACATTGTAGGGGACCATAAACATATATATACATATATATATTTGGGTGTATCGAAAATTCCCTTCTACCGCTTCTTTCCCCACCATCAATGTTGCGAAATAAAGGAAAAATACTGGACGGCATATTTCTGTGGAGCGCTCAGTCTGTATTACATGTTTATGGCATATTCCTCTTTTTTGCTTCAATTCTTCACTTCGTTTTGCTTACGGTACGTCCAAAAACCAATTTGAGGATCAACAGGCTATTGAATAATATAAATAAATGAAACTGTACATGTTAATAATACTTTTGTATACAGATACGCGTAACTTTTTCCGAGTCCACGAACATTTTCGAGAAGCTTTAGGAAAAAAAAAATTTTTAGATATAATAAAAGTTACATAATTTAATCATCGTTGTTTCATATCAATTTTTTTTAACACCCTCCGTTTTCGAGATATACTCAAAAAACCGGGAGTTTGAGTTTTCATGATGCTTTAAGTCCAAAAGTTTTAACTTCAGACAAAAATATAAAGAGACCTTTTTTGTGTAAAATAAAATTACCTTTTTTTTTATTTAAACTTTTTTTGTTAAATGTATCGTTCGCGACTTATATGCCACAACGCGTTTTTCGGAAGACGAAATGGCTCCTCCACACTTCCGGTCATGCGGAAACCGACAGATTTTGTATTTTTAGTAAGTTTTAGATTATATTCTTCAAAATAAAAAAAAAATTGATCGCGCTCGAGAATGCCGGATTAACGTTTTTTTTTTTACAAGTTCGCGACCCTATAACTGCGGCGTCAAGGACTTATCATCAGATTAGTTAAATTTAGTCTTAAAACACTAAAATCAACCCCCAATATCTTAACGAAGTACCCTCGGTACGACGTAAGTCAGAGAATTTTAACCTTCTACTTGAGTAACGTAGTATATAATTTGGCAACATCGCATCCCTTGCTTTAGTGTACGTGCTCACGTACAAGTATAATACTTATGTATAGGACACTGAAGCAGCCAGCGAGCGGTTTCTGTGTGTATTATTAATTTGAAAAATGAGCGAAAACAGGTATTATTGGAGAAGAAAAAAATGTTCCAAAATAATTTATGATAATCGAGTGCGACAAAGTGAAGTGGGCAAATCGATTCCCAGTTTTTACGGGAAAAGAAATATTTCTAACCTAAACGATGACTTTAAAAATGATGCAATTGACGACTGTCGTGTTGTCACGTCTGCGAATTGCTCGAAAATCTTGTCTTATTTTTAGTTATTTCTCCTAACACAAGCAAGGTTTATATGTTTTGGAAAGAGAAAAATGTTCATGGGATATTCGTTTACATCTCCTTCAAATTTTATCAAAATCTGTTTGTTAATTCCAACTTGATAAATGATAATGTGCGTCAAAATCACAGATTCCCATAAGACCCCATGTTAAGAGCTTCGAAATGAAAATATTAATATCTTCTTTCAAAGTCAACCAGAGATTACAAAAATTTAATTCAGTCATTTTTGGAAAGGTTTTGACATCTCTGCAAATTTTCGTAATTTTCTGTTTGTTAATTGATTTACCGAGGGTACTTCCTTAATCTGACGCGCTCGAGTATTTCAGACTATCGATTTTTTTTTACTAATCTGATCGTCTATCCTAGGCGCGCGTCACTAGATATAGAGCTAATACTTTCCAAAGTTGTTCTATTAGGTCTAAGGTATCTCTCATATCTTAAACTGCCGCGCTCGAGTATGCCCGAAAAATCCCCTCTTCGCCTCCCTAACTATTGGGTCTACTGGGAGTCGGCTGAGTCATAGTGGGTATACATGGAGACATTTGGATTGTATTGGGTTTCTTGGAGATACTTGAGTTGTATTGGGTTTATTTGAAGCCGGTTGGGTCGTATCGGGTTTGCTTGGAGTCAGTGAGATCGTATCGGGCCATGAGATTGCTAGGTGAGAACATTACAATATATCCACGGTAAGATAAAATCATTATAGATCCCCAGGATAATCTTTTACCGTGAATTAGACGAAGAAAATTCAAAAAAACTAATAATGAATGATGTGGTTTTGAACCAATTCGATTCATTTGAATCAATTTTTAAATTCAAATAGAATTGATATATCCGCCATTTTTTCATACATCTTTCATTGCTGGCTCAAAATTAATCACACGAATCGTCCACGTCTGAATTAAATAGTATACGTAAAAGTATACGTATACGTAATGAAGATTTGGTGGGGACGAGGTATTCGATTTTCCAATGAGTTTTTAATTTAAAGAAAATCGCTTAGTGATTATTAGTGGCCTAATTAAAATGTTTGGCGTTTTATTATTTGTTTTTTAATAAGTTATCAAAATTTTACATAAAATTCGGGGAACATTTTTTCATTAACCGCCGATTTTGCCGATAATGGATAAAACATTCGGCCAATTTTACGCTAAAATTTGAATAACTTTTTTTTTTAACTATTAACTGAAAAACATTTGAATTTGGCCACCAATCATCACCAAGTGATCTTCCTTAAATTAAAACTAATTGCGAAATCAAATCCCTTATTCCCACCAAATCCTCACTACCTAACTGCCTAGACGGAAATCGTTTTTTTCTCACTTTTTTACGTAAACTACCGACCGTCGAACATAGTGAAAAAAAATATTCGTGATCCGCAAACAATGTTGCATCAAATAAGCCTCTAATGAACCGATTTGGCCGGCTTAAATAATATTCGGCCAACTTTACGCTAAAATTTTAATTATTTATTTAAAAAATTGGTTTTAGTGGAGTTGGTTGGGTTCGCTCGGAGTCGCTTCGGTTATATTGGGTTTACTTGGAGTCAGTTGGATTGTATTGGGTTTAATTAGAGAAAAAAATGTTCGGCCTACTTTACGCTAAAATTTTAATTATTTATTTAAAAAAAACTATTGACCACTAACAGTTTTGATAAAGCTACCAATCATCATCAAACATTTTAATTAGGCGATCAATCATCTTAAAATGTTTGAATTAGGCCACCAATCACCAAACGACCTTCAAACGTTTTTTTATCTTAATAAACCGATTTAGCCGATATCACTAACAGCATTCAAACACTTTTTCAAATAATCGATTATTTTTTACTGATTTAATCGAGTCCTTTTAGATTATTTTTTCATAATCGATTAATCGATGCATCGATTAATTTTGGCCGACCGGCCATCATCCCAGTGAGAAAGTGATGCACGCGTGCTGGCACTACTTGACAGTCGATTTAAGTGTCGATATCTTTGCATATCGAAAGAAAAATATCGATATCAGCCGATATTCGAAAGACCAATATCGATAACAAAATATCGATATATCGGAGTCTCAATATCGATAATTACAGAATATCGATATTTTCTGCCCATCACTACCATACGGACCGTTACATTTTTATAGTCCATACCCTGAGGGTTAAAATTAATATACATTAGAACGGTTGCGTGCGGTGACGGACTAAGCCGGGGATTTTTATATGAGCTTACTGTGACGCCGTGTCACATCATATACAATTCATATTTTTTTTTTAGATTTTTAGCATTGAATTTAACCATTTTTGCTTGAATTGAAACATATTTAAGATTGGCTCACCACCTTAATTTTTTTTTCCAATTCACAAAATTAAATTTTGCATTTCTCATTATGAGAAAATTTTTCCAGTTGGTTTCGATCGAAAATATTATGCTCTTATGGGTGAACCAACGAAACTGATGCTTGACACCTCCATCATTGGATGGTAAAGTTTCACCCCCTTAAAGTGTTTTATAGCCGATAAAAAAATATACGATTCGCTAAGTTTTTGATGCCCTACGACATATTTGAACTAGATAACAATAGGAGAAATCGATCTGGGATACCTTCCTTGTAAACATGCCCCATGTATTGAAACGTTTCGAGATTTTATGTGTTCAATATTGAAAGTTTTAAATATTTCATTTCGATCTGAGAGCTGGATTCCTGTTCTGGACTCGAGTAATCAGAAAGAGATAGCCCAAGGACTTATTTCCTTCAAATGTAATTTGGGCAATTCAATTAATTAAGGTGTTACTTTTTGTTGTTTGTTTTGTTTGCCTCAGAATATTTTCACTCTTAGGGTATGGTGGCCGGAACTATTTCATCATCGGCATTGTGACTCTATTGTTGATCGTTTTGTTGCTCAATTAATTAACAAAAGAGTTTATATGGACTTTGCCGGTCCAGACGGCTTAATTAATAAAAGAGAGGTTAATTTAGGAGGACACATTTTTTTGAGATCGACGATTACTGGTCCTTAGGTAATCTCGAGATTGAAGTGTGAAATTTTTTTTTTTTTTTTTTTTACTGAAGCTAAGTTAAAAAAAAGGTTTTATTCAAGGTTTTTGGTGTTTTAGTTGCTATGCCGAGATCTAGGTTTTTCTGTAAGAAAGACCTATACTCTAGGCGACTTATCCTATGTTATGTCGTACTCTCTCTAGCTCGCGTTGGACGCTATGCCAAGACGAATTCGAGATCGTGCGACGGTAGTGAGCCGGGCCTGCTCAGGAGCACGAAACAAACAGAGCGGATCTTCCTGTAAAAAAAAGTATGGTATGATGGCTTGAGTGGTACCTAGTGGATGTCTGTGGTTAATTACTCGATGGGGGTCGAGTCGTTAGCACAGCTGTTAGCTGGGGAACTTTACTATGCGCTCGATGCAATACGAGGACTATAGTGAAGTATACTAACTAGGATGGAAACTTTGGCTATGCGCTCGACGCAATGCGAGGACTCTAGCTAAGTATGCTACTAGGTAGGAACTTACTCAGGCAATCGTGCAATACGATCACTTCGCAAGCGAAGGGTTTAGAGGAAGGTCCTAATGCTAGCGTCAGACGCGATGCTGAGACTAGCGCTTAGAAGGTAGAAGTGTTCTGGAGTGAACGGTAGGAAAAGGAATAGTGAAATGGTGATCGTCCGTCGTTTGCTCGGCCTTTTATACCCGTCGCGGCTGTGGTGTCTCGCGGTGGGGCCGTGAGTCATCAGCGAATCTTGTTTGCTCATGCGCAGGATTATTATTGTTATTTGTCCACTACTGTCGGTGTCTTTGTCAGGTACTATGCGTCACGTTCTGATCTCTATCGATCGTGATCTAGCGAGTGTTGGTAAGTTAGAGTACGCGGGAGTTACCCTCAGTAGATGCGTCGCTGTGTGGGTAATGCGCTCAGTTTATTACGAGAAAAAAGGAGGGGGGGGGGGGCTTCGTTCCGTTACAGTATATACTGAAGGGCATTAATGCCTGGACCTACAATTTTGAGAGAGCTTTAACCCTTTTTTTACGGCCTTGGTCAAGTGACGATCGTCCGAGCAGTGATCGCGATCTCGTAAAGACGATACATTCAGATGACAGATTAAAATGACAAATCGTGATCGTGTTTAATTTTGAGGTTTCACGATGACTTTTTTAAGCAGAAGCGAATATGCGTGACAGCTGAGATATCTATAATATTTAACAGTTCGTGATCGAGTTTCATTCTGAAGCGATGCGTTTATTCAGCAGAAGCAAATGTATGTGACAGCTAAGATATATGCGTTAACTATAATTTCTGAATTACGAATGTGAATTATAAATGTTTAATTACGAAATTAAAACGTCGAAAAATATGGAAATGTGTTCCTTTAATTTAAACAGTTAATAAAAAAAATTAGTCTATAATTTTCGATTAAATAATTAAAAAAAATGGATCGTTAAAAACAATAATATATGATAGAAAAATATTCAATTGATATAAAGAAATGGTTTTTCATAAATGAGTAATTTTTATTTGAATTGTAGTTGATATTTTAACTAAAAAAATTTGGAAAAAATCCACACAATGGTGAAATTTCCGAAAATTTATGTTTTAAATTTGTGAATAATGTCTGATGCACGAGCATTGTCGACAAAAACCGTAAATTATGTTCGTGGAAAAACGCCACTCCTCGTCGTCGGAGATTATTATTATTATCATATTAATATGAATAATAATGACAATAATTATTATAATTCTTATTTTGATTATATAGTTCTATATTATATAAATATATCGCCACCGCCGCCGCCGCTGCCGCCGCCGTGTCAAGAATACACCCTGACCTATACCAACCCAAACCCAAACCTTAACCCAAACCCAAACTCAAACCCAAACCAAAAACCCAAACCCAAACTAAACCAAACATGACAATTTTTATCGTATCTACTGAGGAAAAATTTTATTTTTTGTTTTGGATTTCTCTCAGTTATGTCCTGGCATTTGCCCAATGCCCCAGGGAAAACCAAAACTTAAAAACCTGGGAAGGGCATGTCAATCGTTTCATATACGGTTTACAATATATTTACAATGTATTGTAATTTCCTTAAATAAATAATTGATCTTAAACAATTTCATTAAATGTTCTTAAATAATTCTATTAAATGTTTTTGTATTATCTAATTTGTTTGAATAACTATCTAAACCCAGTTTAAGCACACATAAATTTTCCACCACTGCCGCTACCGTCTCCATTTTCGTTTTTAGATTTGCTTCCCTCTTTGTCACTCTTCTTTTTCGTCATCGGTCGATCGTTCTATATTTGTTTCGGGTTATAAAAATAGGGGAGAATTACAATCGAACTATTGTAAAAGAATTATAATAATACTATGTATGGGGTAGTATATATTTTTCTTTTTTTGTTATCCCCAGTAGCTTAGGCCATTGGTTGCTGTCAATTTTATAATAGAATGGTAACCAAGGTAACCAAGGTAACCATGGTAACCATAGTAACCATGGTAAGTATGGTAGCCAAGATAACCATGGTGAGTATGGTAGCCAAGGTAACCAAGGTAACCATGGTAACCATGGTAACGTAGGTAACCATGGTAACCATGGTAACCAAGATAACCCGGGTAACCATGGTAACATATATAATCCACGTAACCTAGATAACCTGGGTAAGGTTGGGTTTGGTTTACGTTGGGTTGGGACGGTCATCTTTTTTTAAATTGGACACCCGTTATAAGTTCGATTCTTGGTCATCCTTTTCAAGTTGGACACCCGTTATAAGTTTGATTCTTGGTCATCCTTTCTAAATTGGACAACCGTTATAAGCTCTGAAACAGCGGCGGCGGCGATATATTTATATAATATAGAATGATATATAAATATAATATTTGTCATATACATAAACCCTAAGCCATAAAATCGATATATCGATAAACCCAGACCCAGCCCAAACATATATAAATTTTCGTATATAAATTATGACAGAACTTTTCAAGTATAATTTTTGACACAAAAAATTTCAATTCAAAAGAATTCAAAATAAAACTTAAAATAAAATTTAAAAATTTCAATTCCAAAGAAACTTAACAATCAAAATGTCGATATATCGAATCATGTCGAGAAACAATATATCGAATTGCAACTAGAATCGATACATCGAAGCGCGTCAGTAATCGGTATATCGATATATTGAATCATGTCAAGTATCGATAAATTTATATATCGAATCATGTCAATAATCGATAAATTGATATATCGATACATCGAATCGTGTTGATAATCGATAAATTGATACATCGATATATCAAACCGTGTCTAAAATCGATAAATTGAAATATTGTACTGCGTCAAGCATTGATATAAACCGAACCGTATAGTCCAGTCAATAGAGGATTTCACCTGGAATTAATTCCGGGACGCGATTTTCTTTTTTTATACTTAGGGGGGGGTGGTTGGTAGTGTAAATCTCGATTTTCGGGAAAATCCCCCCTGTGCGTTTGCCGCCATCTTGATTTAAAGAGAGATTTTTTTGTTTTTCGAATAACTCGCTTATTTTCAATCTTAGAGTGAAAATGATAATATCCAAAGTTGTGGGAAATGTAATTTCCCACAAGTTTGGTGATTATACTTTTTCCCCTAGGATCGTTATTTATAGAGTTAGACTGCTAATAAGAGTAAAAAACGTTTTTTGTTAATTATCTCGTTTATTATCAAGTTTATTGTAAAAATGGTAACAGATAATCACGTAGGAAATTTTATTTCCTTCAACTTTGGTTATTACCATTTTTACCCTAGGATCAATATTTTCAGACTTATACTTAATTTAAGGGTGAACTTTTTTTTTATGTTCAGTTATTTCGTTTATTATCAAGTTTATCGTAAAAATGGTAATAAATAATCGCGTAGGAAATTTTATTTCCTTCAACTTTGGTTATTACCATTTTTACCCTAGAATCAATATTTTTGGACTTATACTTAATTTAAGGGTGAACTTTTTTTTAATGTTCAGTTATTTCGTTTATTATCAAGTTTATCGTAAAAATGGTAAGAAATAATCGTGTAGGAAATTTTATTTCCTTCAACTTTGGTTATTACCATTTTTACCCTAGAATCAATATTTTCGGACTTATACTTAATTTAGGGGTGAACTTTTTTTTTATGCTCAGTTATTTCGTTTATCATCAAGTTTATCGTAAAAATGGTAATAAATAATCGCGTAGGATATTTTATTTCCTTCAACTTTGGTTAGTACCAATTTTACCCTAGGATCAATATTGTAGGAGTTATAATTAAAATAGGTGTGTGATTTTTTAAATTTTTTAATTTCATTTATTATTCAATTTGTTATAAAAATAGTAATGGAAAACCAGATACGTAATTCAAATTTGTTCGACTTAAGCTGTGTTCTCTCGTCGTAAAGAGCCATGTCAGCAAGTAGAAACCTGTGGATTTTAACACCTGATTACTTCTTTTAACTTGAAAGTTACGTCAAATTCATACTAATTTTGTTTGCTCCCACAAGATACGTACCTCCAATTTTAATCCCACGTAGGCCCCCACGTAGGTTGTCCTATGCCAATTTTGCTCGTTTTACCGAGGGCCCTGCGATATTCTTATCTGATTATTTATTACCATTTTTACGATAAACTTGATAATAAACGAAATAACTGAACATAAAAAAAAAGTTCACCCCTAAATCAAGTATAAGTCCGAAAATGATGTTCCTAGGGTAAAAATGGTAATAACCAAAGTTGAAGGATATAAAATTTCCTACGCGATTATTTATTACCATTTTTACGATAAACTTGATAATAAACGAAATAACTGAACATAAAAAAAAAGTTCACCCCTAAATTAAGTATAAGTCCAAAAATATTGATTCTAGGGTAAAAATGGTAATAACCAAAGTTGAAGGAAATAAAATTTCCTACGCGATTATTTATTACCATTTTTACGATAAACTTGATAATAAACGAAATAACTGAACATAAAAAAAAAGTTCACCCTTAAATTAAGTATAAGTCTGAAAATATTGATCCTAGGGTAAAAATGGTAATAACCAAAGTTGAAGGAAATAAAATTTCCTACGTGATTATCTGTTACCATTTTTACAATAAACTTGATAATAAACGAGATAATTAACAAAAAACGTTTTTTACCCTTATTAGCAGTCTAACTCTATAAATAACGATCCTAGGGGAAAAAGTATAATTACCAAACTTGTGGGAAATTACATTTCCCACAACTTTGGATATTATCATTTTCACTCTAAGGTTGAAAATAAGCGAGTTATTCGAAAAACAAAAAATCTCTCTTCAAATCAAGATGGCGGCAAACGCACAGGGGGGATTTTCCCGAAAATCGAGATTTACACTACCAACCACCCCCCCCTAAATATAAAAAAAGAAAATCGCGTCCCGGAATTAATTCCAGGTGAACCGAATTTTAGACCTCTATTGACTGGACTAGTATTGATATAATCGAACCGTGTCAAGAATCGATATATCGATACATCGAAGCGCTTTAAGAATCGATCTATCGATATATCGAAATGTGTGAAGAATCGATATATCGATACATCGAAGCGTTTTAAGAATCGATCTATCGATATATCGAAATGAGTTAAGAATCGATATTTCGATACATCGAACCGTGTCAAGAATCGATATGTCGATATTTTAATCAAACCCAAACTCAACCCAAACATATCCCAAATCCAAAAAACACGAATCTGAACAATTTTTTATTAAAACATCTTTCCAGAATATTTTTCTCTAACCACTGACACAAACACAAGACGGGTGGTTGGCGCGCGAAGCGCGCAGGGGGCGAAGCCCCCCTAGTATATATATATATATACTAGGGTCCGCCACACGCGCTCACGCGCGCGAACGGTTTTCTGACAGCGCTGCAGCGCTCTAATGACTAATCACTTTCACAACTGTCAAACTGACAGTTGTGTCAATCCTTGTCCGCCAATCGACCAATCACAGGACGAATAAAATGGGGACAATGAAACTCGAAAATTTCGATATTTCGATAAAAATTCACTCACCAACTTTTTAAGTGTTGATATATATATATATTGTTACGTCCCGGGCTTATAATTTACCGTTCACGTAGCATTTTTTAACATTTTGCTCCCTTTTGAGCCTGTAGAAACAAGCTCGGGATAGGAGCTTTTCTTACCTTTCGTTGGTCAAACAACCGTGACTGGGGGTCGACGGTTGATTGCGTCTTGGAGAATCGAACCAACGCTGCTGATATCTAAAAATCCTTGGGTCGCGTTCCGGCGTTGGGAATCGGGGATTGTATTACGCCAATAATCACTCTTGCTTCAATCGGCACGTGCACGTGAAAAATAAATATTTTATTGGTCGAATGTTACACATCCACGTGGTCACTATAAACGCGCGTTAACTTCGCGCTGTTAGTAGGACGTATCGTTACGTCAAATATTCGAACAAATAATTCGAAGTGATTATCAAATATTTTAAACGATTAGAAGAATCGAACGTAAATTAATGAATATAATATTTTGGGTCGAATCGAACATTTAACGATCCGACCTAAACTAATATCTTTAGCGATTTGATGAATCGAATGCAAATCAATGAATCTAATATTTTGGTCGAATCGAATATTTAACGATTCGGTCGAAACAAATATCATAAGTGATTTGATGAATCGGATAAGTTGCCAATACTACGCGAGTTCAGCCGGTACTTAGAATAATCCGCGAGTTTAGTGATTGCCGTTGCGAGGAGATTTTACTCGATAGCTCTCGTTCCCGATCTTCGACTGACTGACTCTTTCTTCCCGGGCCCTCGATCTCGACTTTTGTATGTCTTGGTGGGGCAAAACTGTCAAAGACGCAATTTTGTCACCGTCCTGGGATGGTAGAGTCGCACAAAGGGTTCTCCTCGCCACGCTAATCACTGTTGAGTCTAGAATTTCTTATTTTATTTGCGAGGCGCTGCATGGTGAGTTGAGCCTCGCGAGAAAGTAGACTCCTCATACAGGGACACGCATAAATGGTCCGTTGAAATTGAACTAAGACAGGTTACTGCTGGACAATCCGTGAGAATAAAAGTGATAATTAATTGCACGAGTCGTTTTTTTCGACTCTCGTGAGAATAAAATGATAAAAGCTGCACGGGTTGCTTCTAGGAGTGATTCGTGGGTATATTATTCTACTATAGTTATTTTATAACTTATCTATAAATTTATTTGGCGTCAATGTCGACCCAGGATGTAACAATATACATTGTGTATATATATATATATGTGTATAAATATATATATTGTGACACTGTGTCATAGGCGAGGCATAAGCCTCGCCGAAGTCCGTCACCACACGCCAAAAAACCCGAAAACTGTAATTTAGAATAAGTAACCCAAAGCATCGAAAAACCATCGAAACCCCGTCGTCCCTCGTCGCTCTTCTTTCACCATCCCCGTTGCCCAATATCAACCCAATAACCTCCTTAATAATCCCGTCGACCTGAAAATCCCCGATAAAAAGTATTGAAGCAAACCCTGTGGACGGCGAAATAGTACGAGAAGCCACGAGAACGCCGCATAGCATTCTCTTCTTCGCCGAGCGTCCCACTCACACCGTCGAGGCCCTCGCACGGACAGAGCACCGAAAAGAACCGAACATCTGTGAGGGCTCGGTCGGTATATCGAGCGACTGGGATTATCGGGAAAAATCATCGATGAGCGAGCCACGTCACATCATACGCAAATTCGAGAGCCAGTGTCCACAGGGAGCCCCCACCCTTCCCCCTATGAGATTTGTCACCGAGTCGACCGTCACATTCCATCTTCGGCAGCACCTTACGGGGTATCAATCATCGAAGGCGCTTGCGCCTGTGACGGCGACTCCGGTGACCCAATTAGATATCGATTATTGATCCCTCCATGACCTGCCTTTACATTGCGCAGGCCCTTCATCCCCAAATCATTCCTAGATTCCCCCTACCCTTCCACCCCAAGCTGTCCCGGTGAAGAAGACAACGAGCTCGTCACTTCGGCGAGAGCGATCCTAGAGAGCAGTAGCGAAATTTACCATTGTATCGAGTCTTATCAGAAACCATTGTAAAGCGAGAGAGCGAGCGCGTGGCCGTGACCGCCATCTTGGGTATCGAGGATCACGAGCGAGAATCGAGAACGAGTTGGAGCGTGTGGAAATCCCACCACCAAGAAAGTAAGCCCGTTCCATCACCCATTAATAATTGCGATTTCTCCGAACATTATTTGCGATAATTACCCTTTTTTTTGTATCAATCCGTGAGCGTGTGGTGACGCAGCGCGATTTCCCCCCCTTGTACACTTCCGCGATTTTTCTCAACCGTTGTCCCCATTTTCTTTTATTGATCGTAATTCCCTTATTTATTGTTCAAGTTTGATCATTTTCCGTCATCACGAAAACCCAACGTGCAAACCCAACATGCAAAAATTGCTGGATAATAAATCTTTATTTTGGAAATTTTCATATTCACGAAAAAATGGCGTGAATCAATAAAATATAAAAATTTCCAAAATAAAGATTTATTATTTAGCAATTTTCGCATTGTAAGCAATATTGATACCGAGTTTTACAAGAAAAAAAAGATGGAACAAATACAAAAACGTTTTAGAAGAAAAAAATCAACATTTAACGATAGGTATAATTGAAAAATAGTTAAAATATTGATTTTCAGAGATTTTTTTCGAAGATATGAACCATCTGTTAATGTTCCGTGAATGTGGGTTTGAAAGGGTACATATCTGGGCATCTTATATAAAAAAATCAAAATTTTTTGAATGAACTGTTTCCGGTTATCAGTGATAAAGTGAATTTAACGCTAAAAATGGCGTTTTTAAACGTCCCGCGCGCCCCCTATATATTGTCAAAAAATCGAATCATTGCACGGAGACGTTTATTTCAATGATATCTTTGATTTTTGAGGGTAGCCAAAAGTTTTTTAATTTTTCGATACACCCTAATGTATATATATATATATATATACTAGGGGGGGCTTCGCCCCCCTGCGCGCTTCGCGCGCCAACCCCCCCCCCCCCCCCCGTCTTGTGTTTGTGTCAGTGGTTAGAGAAAAACATTCTGGAAAGATGTTTTGAAAAAAAATTGTTTATATTTGTGTTTATTGGGTTTGGGATATGAGTTTGGGTTGAGTTTGGGTTTGATTAAAATATCGATATACCGATATATCGATTACTGAAACGGTGCAATATATAGATATATCGATTTCTGACACCGTTCAATATATGGATATATCGATTCTTGACACGGTTCGATGTATCGAAATATCGATTTTTGACTCATTTCGATATATTTATAGTCGATTCGATACATCGATATATCAATTCATCAAGTCTAGACACAATTCGGTATATCGATTAATCAACTTATCGATTCGTGACATGATTCGACGTATCGATATATCAATTTATCGATTCTTGACACGATTCTGTTTTAGGTTGAGTGAAGATTCGCCGCATTTGAATAAAATTTTTTTTTTTTTCCTTTTATCGAATTTATGATGAATAATTTCTGGTAAAATTACTATTTCATTACAAATTCGATAAAAAGAAAAAAAAAAATTTTAATTTAAATGCGGCGAATCTTCCACTCAACCTGAAATTCTCATCTTTTGACATACATTTTTTTTTTTACCTAAACTAATTATTTCAGGTGTGGCCCGTTGGTAAATCAAAAAATTTTCATTATAAATTCGATGAAAAGAAAAAAAAAATGTTCAACTCAAATGCGGCAAATCTTCCACTCAACCTAAAATTCTCATGTGTTTGCATAAAATTTTTTTCTACCTAAACTAACTATTTAGGTGTGCCCCGAAAAATTTTCATTATAAAATCGATGAAGAGGAAAAAAAAAATTTTTTTCTTGTTACACACGGGTTATTTATCCCGTGGTAACTTATTATTATTATTATTTTATTCGCTGAAGTCAAAGGCCCCGGCGAATGGATTCTCTGTCCTATTTAAGCTGGGTAGCACCTCACCTTGTATATGCTTGTAGTTCGTGATGATCGGATGGGCTGTGATGCAATGAAGGAGTACAGCTAGTTTCGCACGAATGTATTTATTCGAGAACACACATCGATCAGTCACTTTTACAATAATAGTTTAAGTTGTTACAAATGTTATACTCTATGATACACTGACGCGCAATGCCGCTAAGGTAATTGGCACGAACAATTATATCACAGAGGTAGTGAAGCGCCGCTAAGGTGTTCCTTCACTTAATGAGTTCTTATACACTTGTCTACAACAAGGGTTTGAGAAGATCACGTCAATCACGCCCGCGAGAACCTAAGTACGCGAACGGACTTGCCGCTAAGGAACGGGATCTCTCGACCGATTGCTAAGAGCGTCGTATTAAGACTAATTTTATAATATGTCGAGAGAACCCTCGTTAGCTTTGGGCGTCCGGCTACAAGGGTCTCGTGGGGGTGGATTGAGAAATCATCGATCGATGTAGGTCTCGATGATTTCGAAACCCATGAGTTGAGAAATCATCGACGGATGGAAATTTCGATGATTTACGAAATCTGGTGATGAAAGGGGTTTACGAAATCTGCAAGGGATGCAAGTATGTGTCATGTGCAGTATGCATCATATGTGAACATATGTGATGCAAGGGATCGGATACCAGGTCATATGGTAAGGTAGCAAGAGTCCGAGGACGAAAAGAGGAATCTGCTGACGCGCGGTTTGCTCGAGTTTCCAGAGAGTGACTGTCGCAAGAGTCGGCGTACTCTCTGGAATCTGATGACTCTGTTGTGTTGCAATGACCGCAGGTAGCGATACCTCGGTTCGTCACATTCTCAAATGCGGCAAATCTTCCACTCAACCTAAAATTCTCATCTTTTGACATAAATTTTTTTTTCTACCCAAACCAATTATTCCAGGGGTGGGCCGTTAGAAAATCGAAAAATTTTAATCATAAATTCGATGAAAACGAAAAAAAAAATTTTTAACTCAAATGCTGGGCGAATCTTCCACTCAACCTAAAATTCTTATCTTTTGACATAAATTTTTTTTTCTACCCAAACTAATTATTTCAGACGTGGCCTGTTGGAAAATCAAAAAATTTTAATTATAAATTCGATGAAAACGAAAAAAAAAATTTTTAATTCAAATGCGGTGAATCTTCCACTGAACCTAAAATTTTCATATTTCGACATAAATTTTTTTCCACCCAAACTAATTATTTCAGGTGTGGCCCGTTGGAAAATCAAAAAATTTTCATTATAAATTCAATGAAAAGGAAAAAAAAAAATTTTAACTCAAATACGGCGAATCTTCCAATCAACCTAAAATTCTCATCTTTTGACATAAATTGTTTCCCTACCTAAACTAACTATTTTAGGTGTGGCTGAGATATCGATTCATATCTCTATATCGATTCATATCGAGAACCGATTCATATCGAGAATCGATTCATATCGAGATATCGATTCATATCGATATATCGATTCATATCGATGTATCCATTCATATCGATTCATATCGATTCATATAGAAATATCGATTCATATCGATATATCGATTCATATCGATATATCGATTCATATCGATATATCGATTCATATCTATATATCAAGTTGAGACAGAATTACCCATATATCAGGCTTTTAGATAGGTCGATTTAGACGGAATTCTCTATATATCAGGCTTTTAGAAACGTCGATTTTAGACGGAATACCCTATATATGAGGCTTTCAGATAGGTCGATTTTAGACGGAATGCCCCATACATTCTTGACACGGCGGCGGTGGCGGCGGCGATATCTTTATATAATATAGAACGATATATATACTATTCAGGCTTCGCCCCCCTGCGCGCTTCGCGCGCCAACCCCCCGTGTTGTGTTCGTGTCAGTGGTTAGAGAAAAATATTCTGGAAAGATGTTTTGAAAAAAGTTGTTTATACTCGTATTTTTTGGGCTTGGGATGTGTTTGGGTTGAGTTTGGGTTTGATTGAAATATCGATATATCGATTCTTGACACGATTCAATGTATCGAAATATCGATTCTTGACACATTTCGATATAGCGATAGATCGATTCTTAAAACGCTTCGATGTATCGATATATCGATTCGTGACACATTTCGATATATCGATAGATCGATTCTTAAAACGCTTCGATGTATCGATATATCGATTCTTGACATGGTTAGATATATCGATATATCAATGCTTGACGCAGTACAATTAATTGTAAATCGTGTTCAAAATCTTTAAATGGATATATTAATATATAGATTTATCGTTTTTTGACACGATTCTATGTATCGATTCTTGACATGATTCGATATATCGATATATCGATTCTTGACACGATTAGATATATCAATATATCGTTTCTTGACACGGTTCAATATATCGATGTATTGATTCTTGCATTTCCTTTGAATTGGGTTTATTTATAAGTGTAACATTTATATTGAATATTATATTTATGTGTGAATATTTATATTGACACGGTTCGATTATATCAATACGGTTCGGTTACATCAATGCTTGACGCAGTACAATATTTCGATTTATCGATTTTAGACACGATTTGATATATCGATATATCAATTTATCGATTATCGACACGATTCGATGTATCGATATATCAATTTATCGATTCTTGCCGCAGTTCGATATATTGTTTCATGGCATGATTCTATATATCGACATTTTAATTGTTAAGTTTCTTTGGAATTGAAATTTTAAAATTTTGTTCCAAGTTTTCTTTTGAATTCTTTTGAATTGAAATTTTTTGTGTCAAAAATTATACATGAAAATTTCTGTCATAATTTATATACGAAAATTTATATATGTTTGGGCTGGGTCTGGGTTTATCTATATATCGATTTTATGGCTTAGGGTTTATGTATATGACAAATATTATATTTATATATCATTCTATATTATATAAAGATATCGCCGCCACCGCTGTGTCAGAGCTTATAACGGTTATCCAATTTAGAAAGGATGACCAAGAATCAAGCTTATAACGGGTGTCCAATTTAAAAAAGATGACCATCCCAACCAAACGTAAACCAAACCTAACCTTACCCAGGTTACCTAGGTTACGTGGATTATACAGGGTGTATACTAACGTACTGATCATATTATGAGATTCGGGTAGAGCGTCGAAAACGGAGCAGAAAAGTCCTTTTCGAAAATTTTGTGAAATCAAATTTGGTGGAGTTATTAGCGATTTAACGTCGACCAAAATCGACCAACGTCGACCAATGAGCGCTCGTTCGAAGAGAAATTAAAAAAAGTTGAGATAGTGGAGGGGACGGCGTCGGTAGAAGCGGGGTTCGTGAAACAAAACGCTCGCACACCCACACCCACGGTCTTACATACAGGTCTTGCGACTCTGGTGGTGGGGGTTGACTCGCTTATTGAGGCTGTTATATAGCAATTCACGGCCCGGCCGCTAGAGTCGCTGTGATCGGACAGGGTCGTTTGTGCGACAGAGATCGAGAGAGATTTTTCCTGTAATGGTGCAGACGCACTGTAATCTAACCTTAATTAGCCAAAATTATTATATTGATGGATCTGAAATAAAAAGCCGTCAATGCTGAAGATAAAGAAAATTATTTCCAAAAATACAATATTTTAGGAAATATACATTGTGATTCGGATTAGTACACTATAAACCTGTTTTTGGTGTTCAAGCGGGCACGATAAGCATCAATAAATTCACGACATTAATGCCCTAAGAAATATTTGGACGAGTTGGTTAACGCCGGCCTGCCAAGCGAGCATTTTGAGTTCGATTCCACTTAGCGTTGTGTTTTTTTTTCGCAATTTTTTATATTTAAAAAAATCTTAAATATATAAATACGAGAAATGGTGTTTTGCAAATAAAAAACAAAACAGTATACGTACTAACCAATAAAGACGAATAATGTGACAGGGACATCCGAACGTCTCTTATCAATCGTGTAAAAAAATGTATTCACTCAAAAACGCGAAATATTACTGGATAAGGATTATTTTTTTTCTTTTAAAAAAATATATTTATTAAGGTGTATAAGGACTCATAAATAGGACTCATAAATTATGACCAATATATAGCTTTATTAATGATTCGTTAATTTCGATTTTTTTTTCATGGTCACAAAGGTCACAAATTTCGAAATCCCACGTCAGTCGGCACTTTGAAAATTGATTTTTTTAGATTCACGCTTTTGTATCCCGATTTATATTTTGGGACGATACACGACCTCCCCATTTTTGTTAATATTTAGCAAAATTGGACAATATTTTTTGCACACAGTCTGATAAAAATTTTTTTTGTAAATACTTGAGGCATGTCGCACACGTTATTATACAGGTCAAAGAAATGAGAAATGTTGAGGTTATGTCGATCAACCCCGCGCGATAGTAGCGACGTGTGGCAATGCCATAAACTACGAACGTCATCACTTTTCGAGTCACTTTTCCCATAGGAAAGCGGCCGGAGTCGCAAGACCTGTATGTAAGACCGTGCCCACACCGTTGAACACCACATGGACGCACGAGAGCGAAACAAATAAACGCTAGGCGTGCGGCAATGTTCATGCTTGTCACGATGGCCCAGCTTATGAGAATAAAAACAAATGACGATGATAAGCTGGAAAATAATTTTTTCGCAATGATAAGTAAAAATTAATAAAAAAATTTGCTAATTATTTATGATGGTGGCTTTTTCAAATGTTGGTATTTAAAAAAAAAATTTCGACGAAATCCTTTTATTACAGGACCAAAAATAATAAAAAGGCGGAGAACTGAAAAAAATTGCATCTTCTCTAGGCAGTTGCCGGAAACATTTTTTCGCGAAATTCTAAACGGCAAATCTGTCCAGGATAGTCTCGAATTATTAAAAAAAAAAAACTCATTGTAGAGGCGGGTTATGATTCCGGTTCAGAAGATTTGCATCCGGTTTAGCCAGTCGCACAGTTTCATTTTGTCTTGATATTTTCAAGGGGATATCTGGCCAGGAACGGCTGAAATTGTTTTGAAAAAAACGAATCGGCAAAGTCAATTAGCCAGATCGTCGAAGCCTTTGCTTCAGCACTGACAATAATGATCGGCATGGAGCTGAGAGTTTAAAAAAAATTAAAAAATTATGGCTTGCACTTTTCGCGACTTTTTCATGTTCCATCCCTAAATTATTGTGGTTGGTGTTAAATAAACACGTTTGTCAAGGAATAAAGCAAAAAGATACGGAAAAGCCGCTATTTTAAATAATATTCAAAAATTCATGATAATTTCACAAGTATTGGAAATCATTGTTAGAACGCAGATAAACATTCATTGCTTCAAAAATGTCTTTAATTGAAAGAGCTCGCGACGCAACAATGAAAACTGCAATAATAAAACAAATGAAACGAAAAATTTTTTGGAGTATGAAAACAAACGTTGAAAACTTTTTACCAAATAATGACGGGAAATTTTTTTGACAAAACTTTAATTTATTATGAATTTGTGCATCAAAAAAAGTGTGAAATAATTAACCGTACTTTGTGTATAATAATAATAATAATTGTTCTTAATTAATAAAATGGCATTTTGATATTATCATTAATATGAAGATGCATTACCAGGAATCTATTAAGCTAACAACCATGATACCGACAATAAAACTGTCAAATTATAAGGCTGTTGGTTCATGAGAGAATCGACCACTCGAGCAATTTCCGTACTGCCAAAGATGTCGATAGATTCCGAAAAAGTTTATTCTTTGTAATTCTCACCATGTACGGGAAAATTGTGACCCACTCCAATTTTTAAGAATAATTATGAATCCACGAGAATGTTCAGATGATTCCACGACAGCAATACGTATGCTGTATGTTTTGACGGATGATTTCGAGCAACCAGGGTCGGAAAAAGTTGGTTATGGTACAGTCGAATAGAAAAATTATTTTCCCATACTTTGGTAAAAAAATTATTTCTCATCGTCTTTGAGTGGAGACTTTCATAGGGAAAGACTGAATAAGAAAACGTATTTGTGAGCATCCGGCTAGCAAGCTGCCAGAAGCTAAAAGGTGACACTACGATCAAATAGAATAATTTTTAATCTTACTATGCATCCAAGTCGTGAGGAAAAATAAAAGTTTGAAAAAATCCTATAACCACGGGGACAAGCCATTTCAAATTTTAAATAAAGTTGTCACTTAATTCGTCGACGGCTTTTTTATTGTGTAAATTTACGCATGAAGAGAATGTCGAGGAAAGAAATTTTTTTCGATTCCATAATCGAGACGCATTTCATCTACAGCGTGAACGGTAAACGATCGACTAGTAGTAAAGCTTAAGATTATGAAAAAATCGTTTCGAAAATCTACAATCCCCCTGCAAGAGATAGGAATCGTGTTGCTTATTGAAAGGATCAGTCTGTTAAATGCTTCGATATTATCGATCCTGCTCTTCCTACTTGTGTTTTCTCCAGAAGGAATAACGAGCGCTCATGTAGTTGCATCGCTACAAGTGACGCAAATTACGATCGATTTCCCTACATTTCTCACTATGGAAGATGAAATCGGCATTTCCAAGTGCAAAACTCCGATCTACTCGATAATTTTAAAATTTCGATATCCGTGTCGTGTTTGAAATAATCTCCTAGCTGTATCAATGAGCATTCGTGGCTGTCCGCACGAAAAAAAGACAAGGGAACATCCAATAGCTTTCACTGCGCGAGATGAATTACGCCCTTCCCATCGAATCTTTCGAATTTTTACAATATTCGACTGCTGAATCCCCTGCATTGCGCACTGTTGGAGATGAAATCGAAATTTGCAATAGCACAATTCCATTATACTAAGTATTTGTAAATTTACGATGCCCTTGTCATGTTTGATTTCATCTCCTTGCGATATTCGCAGGCGCTCATTGTTCACCGAAAGGAAAAAAGACGAAAGAACATTCTACTTATTTCACTGCTCGAGATGAAATCCATCTTCCTGATCGGACGGTTCAATTCTTTTCAATATTCGACTAGACGACATTCCATATTTGAGACTGATTTCATCTCCGGGTTTCATAAAGATTGAACGGTCAGTGGTGCAGCTTGAGATGAAAGAAAAATCGTTTAAAAAATCTAGAATCTCCTTGCAGGAGATGGGATTCGTGTTTTTTGTTACATAGTATGGTTTTGCTTAATAGCAAAATATTATCGATCCTGCTATTGCAACTGATTTAAACTCCAGCAATAATTTCGAGAGCTCGTTTACTTGTATTACTACAAGTGACGTGATTTACGATCGAATCCCCTGCATTGCGCACTGTGGGAGATGAAATCAACATTTTCAATTGCACTATTCCGTTCTACCAAATATTTGTAGATTTACGATGCCCTTTTCATGTTTGATTTCATCTCCCTGCGGATTTCGCGAGCTTTCGTTGTTCACCGAAAGGAAAAAACACGAAAAAACCTTTGAATTCTTTCACTGCTCGAGATGAAATCCATCTTTCTGATCGGACAGTTCAATTTTTCTCAATATTCGACGACACGACATTTCATATTTGAGACTGATTTCATCTCTGCCTTTCATGGAGAATAAAAGATCAGTGGTGCAGCTGCAGTTAGTGAAGCCAGATAGTGATTTAATGGCGCACACGACTTCTTCGACTATAAATACTATTGAAGCAATTACATATTCGTATTGTACAATTGCATATTCGTTTCAGGGGCACACATTTACGATTTATTTAACTTCCCGTGTAATCTTACTAACTGTACCGACCTTTTAACTAACAGAATTTTTATTTGACTCAATTAAAAAAACAGTTTGTTCGATTAATTATGAGCTTCTGTCAAATATAAAATGCATCGCAGTAACTGTCCATAAATTCTGTATACAGAAGTCGAGAAGTGATTCAAGTACATATATGATTACACAGATTCCATAAACTATTTGTCCAAATAAATCTGCATTTTGCACAATTCATTTTATGTTTGACTTGAAGCTCAAATTTTTCTTATCGATATGTTCTACTATTCTTTCAAAGAAAACTCATATTATGGCAAACGAGAGAAAGATATGAAGAACACCATATAATTGCAGTTTGAAAATATATATTGTTGAGTTGAATAAATTTTTTCAAAACTATATAGTATTCCAACGATCAAATATTTCGATGGCACTATTGAATGACAGATTCTATTGAATCAATGTCGAATTCACTTGTTTGAATTACATTTTTTTCTCAGTGTACGCATATTGGCATGACCAAAATGAAAATGTTAGCGCGCCAGTATTTCTGGTGGCCTAATCTCGATAAAAATATCGAAGACTATGTAAAAAATTGTAATGCGTGTATGTCGACGGCTAGGGCACCAGAAAAGGCAACGCTGATCAAGTTTCGCGAAGCAGAAACTCCTGACGAAAGAGTCCATATAGATTTTTTGGGTCCTTTTCATGGGAAAGTATATTTATTAATAATCGATGCGTACTCAAAGTGGCCAGAGATTTTCGAAATGAGCAAAGCAGATGCCACGAGTACGATTGAAAGACTCAGAGAATGCTTTGCGAGATTTGGTCTGCCGCGAATAATTTTTTCGGATAATGGGCGACAATTTACATCTGACGAATTTGCGAATTTTTGTAAGCGGAACGGCGTTCTGCATCGAACATCAGCGCCATACCATCCGTCGACAAACGGACAAGCCGAAAACGCGGTAGGCACGTTTAAACGAAGCATCACGAAAACATTGAGCGAAAAATGTGATAATAGTATTAAAATGACAACTGTGATAAGCATATATTTGTTGACATATCGGAATGTTCCGCATTGTACGACCGGGGAGACCCCCGCGATATTATTATTAGGATTGTAACGTCCTGGGTCGAAATACCCACCTAAATTTGAAATTTTTCATATACGTTCTTTTTATACTCAAATTACGAGAAAACATGAACGAAAAGAGGTGACCCTCATTGCCGGAGTTCACCACCTAAACGCACAAAAACTTGAATCTTTTACGAACGAGGCTCGTCACGGGGGAAGGCGCTGAGTGACGAACCGGCGTATGTCGCGCGTTATCACCAAGCTCCCGCAAAATGCTGGAAGTTGGTGAAAATCAACGCCTTGCTGGTTCGCACACGGTAGCCGCGCTTATCGCTTAGGGATGAGCCTCAACATAAACAACAAGTGCACTTCGTGAGTATCGATATCCCTGCACTGACAGTAGTCAGAAATCAGCCTGGACAATGTCGATTACACGAAGCTGACAGGAAAATCGCCAGCCATAATAACTGGAAATCCGTCTGGCGATTATCGGCTGACAGGAAAATCGCCAGCCATAAAAACTGGAAATCCGTCTGGCGATTATCGTCAGCAGAATGTCGAGGTGTGAGAGAAACTCTTCCCTCACGCGCCGACATCTCCCACCTTATGCGACAATAGAATAAGGGCCTATATAATGACCAGCAAGAAGTCTATAAGTCGGTCTGTGAGCAGTGAGTAGAGAGTAATCAACAGTCAAGTGCTTAAGAGTCAGAGTACTCAGTCACTTGAGTAGGTTAACGAATAACCATCGGAAAAATCGGCGGGTCTACCTCGGGGACCCGACCGCGTGTAAAACAGCTTAAAACTTAAAAATTGTGAAAATTGTGAAAACTTCCTGTCCGATTTCTCCAACGGGATTGGTCGAGGACTATTTGAATAAACGCCGAAATTTATTTGTTGAAATTAAAAAGTGATTCGACAAACTCATTTAAATAACCCGCTACGCCTGCATCCGCTCATCCAACGAGGATAGATTCGGCCGGTAAATACGGGAAAATAATAGATAAAACGTACGAACATACTTCAAGTTGTTCAGTTTCGATTGGGACACCCACCAAAATTCACGTGTTCCCAACACCTTTTCATAACTACAGTACCGTGCGCTAGACGCACGTGCTCACGCAGTTACTTCACTTAATTTTCTCACCTTCTCTAACTACAGTACCGTGCGCTAGACGCACGTGCTTAAGTAGTTAAATTCTCTGACTACAGTACTGTGCGCTAGACGCACGTGCTTAAGTAGTACAGTACTGTGCGCTAGACGCACATGCTTAAGTAGTTAAATTCTCTGACTACCGTACTGTGCGCTAGACGCACGTTCTTAAGTAGTACAGTACCGTGCGCTAGACGCACGTGCTTAAGTAATTACTTTTCTCACCTTCTCTGACTACAGTACTGTGCGCTAAACGCACGTGCTTAAGTAGTACAGTACTGTGCGCTAGACGCACGTGCTTAGGTAATTACTTATTCATCCCTCCGAGTACAGTCCCGTGCGCCAGACGCACGCTCTGTACTCTAACCAGCCAACCACAACTCCGTGCGCTAGACGCACGCACTGTGGTGGAGGTTTCAACCCTATCGTGTGGGAGTCCCACCCGAAAATAGGACACACTCGAAAGATAACTTTTTCATTCAGACTTTTACGAGCAAACGCCGAAGCGGTAAATCCGAAAATAATAACGACTCGCACCAGGGCAGAATTGTTTAATGTACGAGCACAGCAACAACAATTCGAGCGACACCTCAACCGACAACGTCGTCTTCATCAACTAAGCACCCGCTACGCCCAAACAAAAATCATCTAACAAAAACCACGGTAAAACACCACGTTTTACCAAAGAAAGCAAGAAAAATCTACGTTTCACGTAAGTAGCGTCACACGATCACCGCACTCTTGCCTCTATCCCCGACCGGCGCATTCCGGTCCCAACAAGAGGCACCCTTATTTCTATATATACCCTATCGTTCTCACCCAGGACGTAACAGGATATAACGTAAAAACTCGATTAGGGTTTTTGAACAAGACAAGAACAGAAAAAATGAGAAAAAAACAAATCGAGCATTTCCACGGTAAACGAGAAATCCATTTTGAAACGGGAGAAATAGTGTACGCTCGTTGTTACAAAAATCCGAGTAAGCCAACGTGGCGAAGGGCCGTTATAAGTAAAAAGTTAGGAGAGACGAATTATATATGTAGGCCCGAGGGTGAAAACGTGGAATGGAAAAGACACATAGACCAATTGAAGAAAAGCGGTACTTTTTATGAAAAAGAGTGTATAGAGTTGAATACCAAAGACAGAGTATTAACTGAGAAAAACGACAGAATAGAGCCAGAGATTGAGGATTGTCCGCGAGAAAGGGAGGCGGAAAAGGCAGTAGATGTCAGTGAAAGTGTAGGTGAATTAATCACAGGAGGAAAATCAACTGTAGAGTATAAGCAAAGGCTAACAGAGAATTCGTGTGATGAAAGTCAGTTACAAACAAGTACGCTTAAGAGTAAAGTAAACTCAAGGCTAGACGAAAGCGAAAACGCGAATTCGTCGCTAGAAAATAAGATCGAACGCAACAAAGAATTAAATGTAAATCAGAGACCAAAAAGGGTAATCAAACCCGTACAACGATTAAATTTGTAAGCTCAGCGAAGTATGGTTGAAGTACGACTTCATAGCAAGGCGAATACTTGCGTTTCAAGAATGTAAAAAAAATGTGATATTAAATTTAAATATTGTAACTCCAACTTGTCAGGGAGGAAATGTAATATATTATGTACGGCGGCAACCCCGCATATACGCGATATCGTCTCAGTTAATCTGGCAACCATATGAAGACGTTAAGCGTCTCAGAGCCAACCGCGCTCCCGCCGGCTAGTCAGTCGTTCTATGGTCGTTGCTCGCTACGCTCGCTATCTAACACCATCCGAATACATCGATATAATAAATACGTTATACCTTATTCTTCGAGCTCTCGTTTCACTATTCTCCATCCCATGGTCCACTACATTACAATGCTGTAATAAACATGCCTTGTGTTTTCCAATTTTCTCAATATTTTTTCATTCAAAAGATTGACGTCATTGTTGTGGCACGCTAATATTGCGTTATGGGACAAATTCTGTGTATTTGCAATAGTGGTTCCATAAATATCTTTGCACACATCCTGAGATTTCGAATTATCGGGGATACGTAATTTTTCTATGGATCCATCACCGATTTTAAGTAATAATTCACAATGTGTTTTGTGTGAAGTACGCATGTTAATTTTTAAATGCAATATTTTGAAGTAATGCCATAGGTATGAGAATTTAATCGTTTGTTCGAGCACTGCATTTCTACTACTTTTTTTTATAACTGGAAGTACTTGTCGAAAATCGCCACCTAAAATTACTACTTTATCACCAAATGGATTTGCAGATCTGCATAAGTCTTTCAAGGTTTCATCTACCATTTCCAAAGCCTTTTTAGGAATCATTGAAGCTTCATCCCATATTATAAGATCTATATTTGATAAGTAATGGCGATCATTTTTTTCTTTAATAAAAGACGTTTTATATTCTTTCTCAAAATTTAATGGAAATTTAAAAGCACGATGTGATGTACTTCCATTTGGTAATAAAATAGAGGCGATTCCTGTCCATGCAACAGATAAAACTTTCTTATTCTGGCCTAAAAGTGTGTTAATTATTGCTTTGTATAAAAACGTTTTTCCTGTTCCTCCAGGTCCGTCCACGAAATAATATTTGTGAGAACTTTGAGTGTAATTTACAGCATTTATTAATTTTCCAAAAACATTTAACTGTTAGAAGTTTAATTTTTCTTTCATGTCCATGCCTATAATTTCATAATTTAATCTTTCCGTCTCTAACTCATCTGGATCGTCAGCGAATGTTAGGTCTACATCAGGAAGAGGTAAATTGAAATTCTCACAAGAAAAATTTTCGGACTGCAATATTTTCTGGATCTCTTTCAATGCTCGGTATTCATTGTTATCTGAATATCCTTCGCAAAAATAAGATTTGAACTTTTCCCATAATTATAAACCATTTGGTGTGGAATCACCGATTAAAAATAATGCAAAAAATTGACGAAACTGCTTTAGCATCATGACGCTACAAGCTTCTTCGAATATCTTAAAAATTTCATCCTCGGTATCAATTAATCCCATTACCAGCGCCGTTTCTCGGAATGTCTTATATTTTATATGTTCAAATGTTTTTAAATCGTTGTAACGCGTTGCTCCTGTTTTACGATTTAGTATTAATTTTAAGTGGAAACGTTCACTATATACTGGACTTACGGAACAAACACGTCCAATTGTTTGTGAAAAATTTTGACGTCTAATCCATTCTTTTTTATTTTGATTTAATGTATAATGGTGTGGAATATTACAATACAATATATCTTGAGCGTGAAGATCTTTCTTATTTAAATCAAACCAAGCAGTTAATGTAGTTTTACTCTTTTTCTCGTCTTTTATTATATCTCGTTCGCGACCTTCAAGAAATATGACATTCTTTTGAAATTCCAAATGAACCGCTAAACGAACAACAGCGTGTGATCGGCCAGAAAGTGGAAGTTCTCATAATCTCCAAGCCGCTTCCATTGGACCGACATACCGGGAGTCAAGAAATATAGAGATTTCATCATGTACCTCATCGTTCAATCCATACTCTTTCATTCCCATCAGAGCCCTATCGTGACCTTTATGCATATATTTATTAATATACTTGATACACATCACTGAATTACAACTCTCTGCATTAATATGGCAACCGTATCGGTTCTATAGATATGGATTATAGTTGCAAAGAACCGGTAGAAACCGATAGAAATAAAATATTCTATCAGAAAACGATGTGCATTTGTCCTTGGAATCCCTTATTACTTTTGATTGGATTGACGATTTTCCGAAATATATGTTTCTATCAGATTCTATACGTATGTACTACTACTAATACAAACCTTTAGAATCCAATAGCAGCCGCACGCTGATCAACGTGGAATTACAGATAGCCTTAAAAGCTTTATCGTTTTTTATCTGCAATTGCAGATTCCTCTAAATTTCAATCGTATTCTATCGGTACGAACTCGCACCTACAAACAGGGATTTTATCAGAACTTACCAACATGTTCAGCAATCAGTCGCTATATGGATTGTCGAATCCAAAATGAACCGTTCGCTCTATGAGGATGTATCCGTATTTGCACATAGCTTATCATCTGTAACTATCGGTAGGTATCCGTATTGTGCTACATTGAACCTCAATACGAGGCTCTTATTCTTATCTGTAAATACGGGTTAAAGATATATCTATTTTAATCGGATTTTCTCGATGTAATAGATCAGGGTGATAATGCTTTCGATCAGTCACTATATGGATTGTCGAATCCAAAATGAACCGTTCGCTCTATGAGGATATATCCGTATTTGCACACAGCTTTTCATCTGTACCTATCGGTAGGTATCCGTATTGTGGTATATTGGATCTTAATACGAGGCTCTGGTTGTTATCTGTAAATACGTGTTAAAAAACTATCTTTATTAATCGGATTTTCCCGATTCACCCAGATCAGGGCGAGAATGCTTTCAATCAGAAAAATCTCAGAAATATCTTTCAACGCTTCTCTTTCGATTTTTTGAAGTGCACATCTATACTTGGATAGGGTGGGACCCGGATTAATTTGTAATAAATAATCATATGTTTTATCGCTTATTTAGAGTTTATTGTATCATTGTTTTTTTTATTGAGGGTGCTGGTGGTGTTGCTACTGCTTCTCTGCTGCTGCTGCTGCGGCTGCTTGCCGACTTCGGGCGTACCGTTTTTTCTTTCCGCTCCGATTCTTTACTCGTAGTCGCTATTTCACAGTCGTCTGTAACACACATGAGCACATAATTCCATTTTTTATTTCCTACTAATGATATATACTATATATCATTAGCAGAGTTGGGCATTTTTGTAATTAATTACACTCTAAATACAAATTACAATTGTAATTAGTATTTAAATTTTTTCAAAATACTAATTACAATAGTGATTTGTATTTAGATTTTTTCTAATTACAAATTACAATTAATTAGTATATGAATTTTTTTCTAATTATAAATTAGAAGTAATTAGTATTTATAATCTGTTCTAATTACAAATTAAAAATCTAATTTGTATTTAGATTTTTCTAATTACAAATTACAATTGTAATTAGTATTTAGATTTTTTTCTTATTACAAATTGAAAGTAATTAGTATTAAATTTTTTTTCTAATGACAAATTAAAAGTATTTAATATTTAGATTTTTTTCTAAACACAAATTGAAAGTATTTAATATTTAGATTTTCTTCTAAATACAAATTGAAAGTATTTAATATTTAGATTTTCTTCTAAATACAAAATACAAGTATTTAGTATTTAGATTTTTTTCCTAAATACAAATGAAAAGTATTTAGCATTTAAAATTTCTTCTAAATACAATTTGAAAGTATTTAGATTATCTTGTAAATCTTCATAGTTTTTGCCGTCCAGGTCGATCGCACCATAGTTCTTGACATCCCGGTTGATTGCGTCATATTTTTTTGCGTCCAGGTCGATCGTGCCATACATCGTGGCGTCCAGGTCGATCGCACCATAGTTTTTGCGGTCCGGGTCAATCGCGTCATAGTTATTGGTGTCCAGGTTGATCGCGTCATAGTTATTGGCGTCCAGGTTGATCGCACCATAGTTCTTGGCATCCAGGTCGATCGCACCATAGTTCTTGGCGTCCAGGTCGATCGCACCATAGTTCTTGCCGTCCAGGTTGATCGCGTCATAGTTTTTGCCATTCAGGTCGATCGCACTATGTTGCTTGGCGTCCAGGTTGATTGCGTCATATTTTTTTGCGTTCCGGTCGATTGCACCATAGTTCTTGCTGTCTACGTCGTTCGCGCCATAGTTCTTGGGGTCAAGGTTGATCACGTCGTAGTTCTTGGATTTCAGGTCAATCGAGCCATAGTTCTCAGCGTCCAGGTCAACCGCACCATAGTTCTTAGGGTTCAGGTTGATCGCGCCATGGTTCATGGCATCCAGGTTGATCGCGCTATACTTTTTGGTGTCCTGGTCGATCGCACCGTAGTTCTTGCTGTCCAAGTTGATCGCGTCATAGTTTTTGGCGTCCGGGTTGATCGCACCATAGTTCTGCGAATAACTATGGCGCGATCGACCTGGACGTCCAGAACTATGGTTGGATCGACCTAGACGGCAAAAACTATGATGCGATTAACCTGAACACCAAGAACCGTGGTCCGATCAACCTGGACGCCAAAAAGTATGCAACGATCAACCTGGATACCAATAACTATGACGTGATCAACCTGGATACCAATAACTATGGTGCGATCGACCTGGACGCCAAGAATTATGGCACGATCGAGCTGGACGCCAAAAACTATGGCGCGATCATCCTGGACGGCAAAAACTATGACGCGATCAACCTGGACACCAAAAAACTATGGTGTGATCGACCTGGATGCCAAGAACTATGGTGCGATCAACCGGGACACCAAGAACCGTGGTCCGATCAACCTGGACGCCAAAAAGTATGCCACGATCAACCTGGATACCAATAACTATGACGCGATCAACCTCGACACCAATAACTACGGTGCGATCGACCTGGACACCAAGAATTATGGCACGATTGACCTGGACGCCAATAACTATGGCGCGATCATCTTGGACGGCAAAAACTATGACGCGATCAACCTGGACCCCAAGAACTATGGCGCGATTGACCTGGACGTCAAGAACTATGGTGCGATCGACCTGGACACCAAGATGTATGGTGCGATCGACCTGGACGCCAAAACCTATGGCATGGTTTACCTGGACGCCAGAAACTATGGCGCGATCGACCTGGACAGCAAGAACTATGGTGCGACCGACCTGGATGCCAGCTATGGTGTGATTGTCCTCGCAATGACCCAAATAATCAGAAATACCCATATGGTCTAAGAAATGAAACTTGTGATTTTTAATTATCTCGATAAAAATCTTTAAATACAATCAAAAGTTGTTGTAATTAGCTTGGGAAATGATATCAATTACATTTTCGAATTATACATAGGTAAAAAAATCTTGTTAATTACATTTGGGCATTGTATTTACAGTAAAATTTCATGCTAAATACAATTGTAACTTGTAACTAGTCAAAAACCTGAACTCTAAATACTTGTAACTAGTCAAAAACCTGAACTCTAATAGTACATTTCGACACGAGTACGCAAAGGCTTTTTTGACGAAACGAGAGTATTACGGCTCGAGCCGAAGGCGAGTGCTGTAACGAGTTTCGTCAAAAAGCCTTTTCGTACGAGTATCGAACATTATTTTTCCTCATGAGAGCCGAGAAAGCGCAACGAAGTTGCGATTTCGAGGTTAGAATGAGGAAAATACTTTTAATTTGTATTTAGAAGATAATCTAAATACTTTCAATTTGTATTTAGAAGAAAATTCAAATATCAAATACTTGTAGTTTGTAATTAGAAAATAATTCAAATACTAATTACTTTCAATTTGTAATTAGAAAAATATGTAAATACTATTTGCAATTGTTATTTGTAATTAGAAAAAATTTAAACACTAATTACTTTTAATTTGTAATTAGAAAAAATTTAAATACAAATCAAATTTGTAATTTATAATTAGAAATTGTCTAAATACTAATTATAATTGTAATTAATATTTAAAAAAAAATGTATTATAAATTACGATTGCAATTTGTAATTAGACTGTAATTAATTACCGAAAGTAATTAATTATGCCCAACACTGATATATACTAGGACGAATAAAACACGCCCCATATAGGAATCAAAACATTTCCATTTTGGGAAAATGATGAGGTGTTGTTTTTAATTCGATAAAATATCAACGAAGAAAAAGATATGCACAAAACCCGATAGCATCTGATAGATTCCAATAGATCTCCATTAGAAACCGATAGAAACCAATAGAATCTCATAGATTCCGATAAATCTCTGTCGGTTTCTATCGGTCTTTTTCGGCAGGGATAGAGCAGCTCGATAATCGCGCTATTTACGAAGAATCTCGCAGACACTGACGGGAAAATAATTTATTACGCTACGTATGATGTACGTAAAATGTAATGGGTGCTTCCGAGATCTCGATACCCCCGGGTCAAAACGGTGGTTGAGACGTATATAATAAAAAAACAGGAAAATCGAAGCACACGGAATACTTTTATTGTTTTTTTTTACGTGATATTTATTTGAGTACTGCGAAAGGGAAACATAAAATTGTAGTTTTAATCATCCTAAACTCAAAATATTAATGCTAAATACGTTTCAATAAGAAAAATTATAGGTTGAAAATCTCTGAATATCCAAAAAAAAAAATTGAAATCGAAAAAAAAAATTGCGGGGACGAAATCGTGATCTATGAAATTCTATCGGATTCTATTGGATTCTATCGGTCTTTTTCAATAGAGGACAGACCATGATCTTTGGGACAAACTACAAAGAAAAAATGATATAATAGCGAAACAAATATAGGGTACTTACTCAGATAACGTACAGCCGAGGTGACAAAACGACTTTTTCTCGAAGAACATGCACTTTTTCTTTAATCGAAGCACTTTTAAACTTTCTCTTTCACGAATAGCAGAACAGAGGACACTCGTGCTTAGAACAATGGCAGAACGGAAGTGCCGGTAGCCGATAGATTGCGCTCGCGTCTCGAGTTAACTCGGACATCATTGTGTCTCTGTCGAACACATAAGATTAAACAGAGACACCATATGATACTAAACTCGGGTAAGATTCCTGACGTACCGGGTGGTGGTATCCCTTCGACGTGGAGTGTTAGCCAATGCAGAACCATGAGCTCGCTGCTTTCATGGGGATCTATCAGCAAATGCAGCTAGGGACCAGTTAGTGATATTCCGAAAGATCCAATGGCTTTATGGGAGTATCTTATCGTGATTTCAGGAAGATAGAGTATTGAAGTTTTCGAAATTTTACAAATTTTGAATTCTTGGTAACAGTAAGAGTTAGGCAAAAAGTAAGGAAATTTTGGGTTTATTTAAGAAAGAATTTCCTCGAGCAGATTAATAACTGACCGCCCACACAGCATTAGATATTCACCGTATGTACAAAATAAGTGCACAATGTGAAAAAAATATCGTGCATGTGAAAACGATATTTTATGTACACACCCGGAAGGATATTCATTTACGAGCATATCATGAATATTATATGTATATGCGTTTTTAGAACATTCCGGGATATTCGTCGTTATATATTCCCCGTATGTTTTCAAATGTTCGAATCCGTAATTGAAGATTCTGATACCCCCACAGCTCACGGACTTGCATAGAAGTGTGATTTCTGAAGCATATTCGTTCACTATAAACAGTATATATAATAATTATCGAATAACTACGTTCAATTGGGTTGGAAAAAATTATGTAGGTACATTTTTAATCAATTAATAATTTAGTTGAAAAACGAGTAAAAAAAATTGATAAAATTATTATATATATGAATAAGTACGATGAATAATATAAGATAGAAGGTATACAGAGCTATTTATCTATTTTGAGAACGTATTACAGAAAGCTTTCGCTGTTTTACGTTTCAAAATTCGCGCCAGAATATGAGTTGCGCTGCGATCGACGGCCAATCCAAGAGGATATCTGCTCACGTGACTTTTCAGCGAAGAAAGCAACCAGTGGAAGTGCAGTGCTGTTACCGTGCGAATAAAGGCTTCATTCTCACTCAATCCCGCGCACGAAAGTTTGTCGCCGCACGTGTTTTAAGAATAAACCAGGAAAATTATTTTACATATTGACGCGTGTACGTACGAGAGTATTATATTCATAATAGGAATTGTAAATATAGTTCGACTTGATATATTATTTCCACCTCTTTTAGTTTATAATTTGTGTTAGGTTATGTTAGACGAGTCCTCGCGCGTTGTTAACCTTTTATGCATCAGGTGATTCACCACGTTTATTCGTCGTATTTATTATTTCTCAATTAAGTTTTTAAACTGTATTTTATTGATTGTGTGTTCACCATGCCCAAGGCATTGAAAATAATAATAATGCTTGTACATATATTTTTCATGTTCCAGAAAAAATATTCGAATGTCCATAGAACATTCATTTTTATCTCAGGGATATGTTTTGAATGTGTAATGAACATGACAATGTCACCCCAAAATGATATCTGCAAAATGTCGATGGGATCATTTAAAGGACATGCATACTATGTACACGATATTCGTGTATATTCGTGTATATAGTATACATATCCTTTAAATGTTCCCATCGACATTTTGCAGATATCATTTTGGGGTGACATTGTCATGTTCATTACACATTCAGAACATATACCTCAGATAAAAGTGAATGTTCTATGAACATTCGAATATTTTTTCTGGAACATGCAAAATATGTACAATGAATATCTAATGCTGTGTGGGCGAGGATTCAAGTTTTCTAAATTTTCGAAAATTTCAGATTTTTTAAGTTTCAAAATAACTCGAGAACATCCTAAATTACGCAAAAAGTAATTGAGGTTGTTGTACCGTTTCTCAGCCAGGGGATCGGGTGGGGTCGGTGCGCGCGCGGACAGCGGGGCATATGCATGGACGATACAATGTTGCGCCGCTCTTTAGCAATATTTATCGGACTCTTGCCACAGGGATCCCAATAGACAAAAGATACAATATCTCTTTACTCCACTGGAATCACCTTATAGACTCCATTAAAAAGAAATCACGGCAACATCTTATTGAAAACGATGATTTATACTTGAAGAATGCAGATGAAAATCAATAAATAATACCGTGTTACAAAATGATACGCCCAAGTCAAAATTCGTATCAGGAAATGCTTTTTAAGGATGTTCTGCTGGCATTTTTGAAAAATTAAAAATTATAGGAATTCAATGAAATTTTTTTCTAAGGTTCTTCAATGTGTTATAAAACCCTATGCAAAATTTCAAAATTATTTGCCACCGCATAAAAAAGTTATAATTTTTTCAAAACCGACGTTTAACCCGTGTTCTTACGGGGAAATCACAAAATCGTGGGGAACTTTTTTAAAAATTGTTCGAATTTAATGAAACTCCGGATATAGGTAGAAAATTACTCAACGGACAAACGGTATATTTTTATACAGCGGTTAAGTCAATAATTAGGACTAAAATTAATAAAAATTGCCTTCGAGTGCAATTTCTGCGCGAGCAGTCGGCCCGGTCACATACGTCGCAACTGCTCTAGGGAGATACGAGCGCGCCAAATACGAACCATCGCGATACAAATCGATGTCGCGTTCCGTGTGAACGTTAATCGGGTTTAAATGAATAAAAAAAATTTATTTTATATTTTTTTGCCCTTTTCGAAAAAAATATGCCCTCATCGGAGAAAAGCTCATTAGGCAAATTTCAGGGTAATTTATTTATTTTTTTTTTTTTTTCTACAAAAAGGCCACCTGGAATTCGACTATTTTTTTCCTGATAGAGGAAAGGACGCAGCTCCACAGGATTTTTTTAAGATAGAGAGGGCATCAGTAACAAGGGAAAAATTGTTTTTTGTCAATTTTCTGTTTTTTATTTTCATCTTTATCAATGGTCCGATGACAGCATATTTTTTTTTCAAAAAAGGGCAAACAAAAATAAAGAATTCGATTCGATCATCGATGACATCGTGACTAGTGAAATGAGGTTATGTGTGCACAAAATTCTTCGCTCGTACATAACCCATACAAACAGCATATATTCGTCATGTATACGTCTATGATATGCACGGATACAGTATCGTTGGTGAGTCAGTGTTGCCAACTTGTATCACCAAAGTTTTCTAGCAAGCAACGCTGCCGCTGTTCCCAAGCGAATTTATTTTTTCAAAATAATTGCCAAACCAACTTCTAAAAAAAATTAAATAATTTTTATGGGAAGTAATGACAATAATATATTATTTAAAAAATTATAACATCCCATAAGTCATCGAATATAATTTTAATAAGGAATTAAAAAACTTTTTTTTTTCGTGTTCAGGAATTGGAACACTGACGAAATCTCTGCCCCTCTCATGCCGCACAACCCCCGCTTACAATACCAGCAGTACATCCTTAAGTACACCTAGAAGTTGTCATAAATGTATTGGGAATGACTGATATATCCAGCTTCATACTTGAAAATCAAAAAATTTGAAAATTCCGATAGAATCTTACAGATATTTTCAGTGTTAAGTCCATATTTAATGTCCACTGGAAAATACCAATTGCTGCAGATGCAGAACTTATCTGGATAACCGGCTCGATTCATATGGAAAAAAAAAATTTCTTTCGGAAAATGTTGTGTATTTATCATGGATTACCAGATTCAATTTCATAAAAACTTGGAACTCATGGATCTGTATTTACTCATAAGGCCCTATAAGGATATTCCTGTTACGTCCCAACGCACAGGTAGCGCCAGTTGTCGAGCGGCAAGTTCAAATGAATGAACCTGAGGTGGGCTCGTTAGCCACTAAAGTCCATCCCCGAGGGTGGACACTCCAACGAAGTCGCTCGTCTCAATTTGATTTTTATATTTTACAGAAAGAACTAGGAATTTAGGATGATTGACTGAAGGGTATGCAAATCAATGAAAACGTTACTCATTTATAGGAGAGCACGTAAATATGTTTGTTTATTACTTATTTTATAAGGTATATGAAAAAGTGAACTGTACTACAAGACGGCTTTAATTTAAGTGACGAAGAGTCGAACGCGGACTTCTCGGTCTTCGGAAAAGTCCGCCCTCGCACGTACACACATACACATGCATACACACCGTTACATATATCGTCGAGCGCACCCCGCCAAGGGTGCGCGTGGATGCAGACATACAGGGGCCACCAGCCTAGACCCGCGGAGAGGGGGTTGTATATGCGTACGGGGCCTCATCATTGCATGAGCCCCTTTTGCCCCCCTCCATGAGGATTGACCAGCTCACTAAGAGGCCCTTTGACGTAAAACAGTCCATGTGTTTCGCACTTACAAAGAACTATAAAATCCTCGCCTCGAGAAACCCTGTGTTTATGTATATATCCCAACCATAAATTCTAAGAGTTATATTCTAAACCACTTGGTCACGCTTTAATCTGAAACACGATTTTCGTCACAGGAAATATTAAACATATGACCCTTCGATTTCTATGACCCTTCTATGGAGGCATGAATGCCTCCATAGAATTCATCTAAGGAAATGTATTTTCAATAAAAAGGGTAAATAAATGTAAATGTATCGATCCATGAGAGCTAAATATAAATGTCCGAATATCGTGCCTCGAATTTCTCGCGTTAATTCGCAACGACCTCTTGAATGTAACTAGCGACGTTACAAACGCTGCCGCTGTTCCCAAGCGAATTTATTTTTTCAAAATAATTGCCAAACCAACTTCTAAAAAAAATTAAATAATTTTTATGGGAAGTAATGACAATAATACATTATTTAAAAAATTATAACATCCCATAAGTCATCGAATATAATTTTAATAAGGAATTAAAAAACTTTTTTTTTTCGTGTTCAGGAATTGGAACACTGACGAAATCTCTGCCCCTCTCATGCCGCACAACCCCCGCTTACAATACCAGCAGTACATCCTTAAGTACACCTAGAAGTTGTCATAAATGTATTGGGAATGACTGATATATCCAGCTTCATACTTGAAAATCAAAAAATTTGAAAATTCCGATAGAATCTTACAGATATTTTCAGTGTTAAGTCCATATTTAATGTCCACTGGAAAATACCAATTGCTGCAGATGCAGAACTTATCTGGATAACCGGCTCGATTCATATGGAAAAAAAAAATTTCTTTCGGAAAATGTTGTGTATTTATCATGGATTACCAGATTCAATTTCATAAAAACTTGGAACTCATGGATCTGTATTTACTCATAAGGCCCTATAAGGATATTTCTATGATGAATAAGTTTTTGCCGATAAGATCTGACATAAACAAATCGTGGACTTCACCTATAGAGCCATATTAGCGTCCAAACTGTCACGCCCTTTAAAAAATTATCAATTTACAACATGTGGAAATACGGATAGAAACATATTCGAATCGAATCTGCAATTCCATATAATATACGCAGCTGTTGGTCAGTGTGTACAATGCTGTTTGTATCCCATAGATCGCACATCTGCAAAGCCCAATATAATCCGTCATGCGCATTAAAACGATTGAATCTGATACATTCCGTATCAGGTTATCCACATAGGGACCACGTTCTCATCGATTCTGATAGATCCAAATAAACTGCCGATATCCGAGTTTTTTCTTCCAGATAGACTAGATAGAATCCGATAGAATTTCTATCGTTTCCTATAAGTTTCTATCGGTTCTTTGCGATGGGTTGTGCCTTAAGGCACAACCCATCGATTATCAACCGATTTCAAATGGCCATTTACTTTAGGGACCGTGCACGAAATATAGAGGCAGCACTACTGCCGAAGCTCGCGCTCTCTATTGTCAACTTTATAAAAAAAAATTCGTAAAATTGCAATGAATAACTCCAATAAAGAATGGAAAAAGTAATTAAATATGGTTTTCCTTGGTTTTCGGCCAGTGATTAACAACCGTGTTCAAGACCAAAATATTATAAAAGGTGAAAATTTATTTAAATCAGGTCATGTTTTCAATGTTGCCGAGATAGAAGATTTAAATGGACAAGTCACCATAACCTGTCAAGTGGTTACCACAAACAACCCAGATAGACCACTGACCTCTAATATACGTATATTTTAGGTATATATGTATATGATATGTATACGTCTATGATAGACTTATATTATACGTATATTATACATATATTGAGTGTATATTGTGGTGCTATTTAACTGATGTAGTGAAAGACTTTATATACGTATATTTTACGTATATTATACAATAAGCATTTGACATCAAATTATATGCATATATTATATGTATAAGGAACATCTACTTGACGATAGAAACGAAGCCAACTGCATTCCTGTCAAACCACGTATTCTACACGGAGAAACTTTTTCGCGCACTGCCGTCGCAGTCTCTATTTCAAGCGGTACGGCTGCACGCTCAGAAGCCCGAGCGCGCCACCATCGCAGTTTTAGAGCTGTAGCGTCTCAAGACCTACAGCGTGCAGCGATCGCAGGTTCTGCGCGCTGGGTGATCGCAGAGAGTGAGAGCGCGTGCTTCCATGATACAGTATATGAGCTCTGAGCGTGCTGTCATCGCAAGAGAGTTAGACCAAACGTCTGCATGCCGAGCGTATTAATTTTTGCATGAATATATGCACGGATAAATAATGTTTTTTTAGCTTATCTATCTTTTTAGGTTAATAAGCTTATATAGAAGTATGAAACTAATTATTTTTAACTTTATTCTATCACCTCAAAAGAAACTGGATTGCAATGAAACCATGTTAATAGTGGGCAGTATTTTAAATACAAAAATACCTATATATGGGACATTCCACGTCAACTCAGCCACCGCGTTTTTTCATTGTCTCGAAAAAATTATTCAGTATGGGCATTTCAAAGGAAAATATATCCATGACATTTTACCAAAATTTCATCCCCCCACTATTGTTGGTTCTCGAGATAATGATTAATGAAGTCTCAATTTTGTAAAAATCATAACTTCGTAACTACTGATCGGATTTAAACGATTGAAAAAAAATATGTCATCATCGGATAAAAGCTCATTAGACATTTTTCGGAGTAAATTAACAAAAAACAATTTTTCCCTCTTCACTGATGCCTTGTTCCATTTTGAAAAAATCCTGCGGAGTTGTGTATTGCCTCTCTCTATCAGAAAAAAAAATACTGAGTAGAATTCCGATTGGCCCTTTCGTGGAAAAAAAAAATCGAAAAATTTCCCCGAAAACCGTCTAATAAACTTTTCTCCAGTGACGGCATATTTTTTTTCAAAAAGGGCAAAAAAAAAAAGATTCGTTTTTTAATCGTGAAAATCCGATCAGCCGTTACGAAGTTATGATTTTTACAAAATTGAGAACTTATTACTCATTATATCGAGAACCAACAATAGTGGGGGGATGAAATTTTCGTAAAATGTCATGGATATATTGTACTTTGAAATGCCTATACTGAATAATTTTTTCGAGACAAAAAAAAACGGGGTGGCTGATGAGTTAACGTGGAATACGACACGTCAACGCAGCCACGTCAACTCAGCCACCCCGTTTTTTTTTGGTCTCGAAAAAATTATTCAGTATGGGCATTTCAAAGTACAATATATACATGAAATTTTACCAAAATTTCGTCCCCCCACTATTGTTGGTTCTCGAGATAATGATTAATAAATTCTCAATTTTGAGAAAATCATAACTTCGTAACGGCTGATCGGATTTTAACGACTAAAAAAAGAATCGTTTAATTTTTTTTGCCCTTTTTGAAAAAAAATATGCCGTCATTGGAGAAAAGTTCATTTGACAGTTTTCGGGGAAATTTTTCGATTTTTTTTTTCCACGAAAGGGCCAATCGGAATTATACTCAGTATTTTTTTTCTGATCGACGGAGGCAATACACAACCCCGCAAAATTTTTTCAAAATGGAACAAGGCATCAGTGACGAGGAAAAAATTGTTTTTTTGTTAATTTACCCCGAAAACTGTCTAATGAGCTTTTATCCGATGATGACATATTTTTTTCGAAAAGGGCAAAAAAAATAAAAAAGATTCTTTTTTTAATCGTTTAAATCCGATCAGTAGTTACGAAGTTATGATTTTTACAAAATTGAGACTTCACTAATCATTATCTCGAGAACCAACAATAGTGGGGGGATGAAATTTTGGTAAAATGTCGTGGATATATTGTCCTTTGAAATGCCCATACTGAATCATTTTTTCGAGACAATAAAAAAACGGGGTGGCTGAGTTGACGTGGAATGCGAGATATATATAACCTGTAAAAGAGATTTAAAAAAGGTTGAAATAAATAATGAGGCATAGTTTCCAAATTAATAATGTGATTTATTTTTCTATAATACGCAATGGTGTATTTAAACAGTTTCATAGAGCGCAATGTGGAATAATGCACAGAAAACGGTCAAATATTATGGTGTATATTTCGTGCACGCGTATTATAACTCGCATCGGTTATTGATATAGGATCGACGCTATGCTGCGCAGTGACGCTGCATGTACTGTGCACGCGCGAGCCGAGACGCCGACGCTCCCGCATAAACAGGGCCCTGCCTTACCATACCCGTGAGATGGCTCTGTTCGCACTGTGCGAAGCCCGAGCTCTCGTGCTGCGAGCTGGGTGCGCGCACAAAGCTGAGATTGTAGGCGTCCCACTTTTTCGACTACGGCGCTCGCATGTGCGACGGCAGGGCTCGAAAAAGTTTCTCCGTGTATACGTATATTGGACGTGTGTTTTTCAACAATATCTCCGTGGAATTTTGTACATCTCATATACGTATAATATTCGTTCATTATCTTTCGGTTGTAAATTCACGGATCTGAAGCATATACATATATATATTTAATGTACATACGTACATTGAATATTTATATATATTTATATACAATTATAGCTTCAGATCCGGGAATTACAACCGAAAGATAGTGAACGAATATTATACGTATATGAAATGTACAAAATTCCACGGAGATATTGTTGAAAAATACACGTCCAATATACGTATATAATACGTGATTTTGACAGCAATGCAGTTGGCTTCGTTTCTATCGTCAAGTAGATGTTCCTTATACATATAATATATGTATATAATTTGATGTCAAATTCTTATTGTATAATATACGTAAAATATACGTATATCACGTATACATATCATATACATGTATATTTGTAATATACGTATATTAGACGTCAGTGATCTATATGAGATATATATAAGTGGATGGATAAATTCTTACAATTAATAGTACATTTCGACACGAGTACGCAAAGGCTTTTTTGACGAAACGAGAGGATTACGGCACGAGCCGAAGGCGAGTGCTGTAACGAGTTTCGTCAAAAAGCCTTTTCGTACGAGTATCGAACATAATTTTTCCTCATGAGAGCCGAGAAAGCGCAACGAAGTTGCGATTTCGAGGTTAGAATGAGGAAAAATATATTTTATAACACTTTATTTACATTATATGATGTATACTATATAAATACATTATAACACAAAGATCGCGCGCAATAAGTTTTGCGCGCGATCCGAATTGAGATCATGAACCTATATACAATATATATGTAGTATACAGCGTGACCATTATAATGTGGACGGTATTTTTTTGAGGGTTTTGGGAGGTGATATCGGGGTTTTTCGGGTGCGGTTTTTACATGGTTTTCGAAGCCCGATTCGAAAAAAAATACGGCGTGAATGTGATGATTATAGTTTTTACAGCAGAAAAATGGTGATGACGAAAAATAATGTCAAGTTGATTTTTATTTTTGAAACGTGAAGATTATTTAATTCTGAATACAAAGCGCTGGTGGAAAATTTTTTTTGACGCAGATCGCATGGAGAAAAAAAATGTTAAAAGTTGCATTTTAATGCGTTTTTATTCGAAAAGGTGGAATAGAACTGTGCCGCGTGAAGTTGCATCACATAAGCTCTGCCTTGGCTCACGGCTGTCGAAGCTTATGTCGCTTGGCCCGAAATGACAGTTGAACGAAATGACAGAGAGAAACGTATTTTCAGCTATCTCTATCGCACCCATGCCAAGCCGTAGTGTTTGAAAAGTGATGTTGAAAAATATGAAAAAATGAAAAAAAGCTGTGATATTATTTGAAAAAGTGAAAATTAGATGAAAAGTGAAATAATAGTATTGAAAGAAAGCGTAAAGAGTGGAAAACGGTTTAATATTTTCTGAGAAATTTCGAAACATTTTCATTAACTTTTAGAATTTCGAAAAAATTGATAAAAATAGCAACATTTGATACAATTTTGATTTTTTTTTTCAATGTTCAGCTTGCGCAAGTTAAAAGATATGGTAAATTTGTTCGAGAGTATCATCTCGGGATAGTTTATATTCTTGTTGGACAGAATGTCCTCAAGTTGACTTTAATACGACTGTTCACCGCTTTTTCTAAAAACTTTTTGACTTGGTGCCAAATTTCAAATTGTTCAACATTTTCGCATCTCAAGTTGGCTTTTACCTTTCAGTACTGTTATTAGCACTTGTTTAGCTTAACTTTTTGTACACTTTGGATCTGTACAAGCTGTGAACTTGCAATTTCCTGAGAAATGCAAAAGGTTCAAGCCATCTAGCATTTACCTTTGGATTAAGGGATCATCACAGTGCGACCACCCGAAAAATAGCCGATTTCCGATATTTTTTTTTTGTAACGTGGATAGTAGTACTAATCGGTCTAATTTTTTTTTTATAAATTAAAGCACCGATAAAGAATACAAAATTTATTTTTAACAATTTCTTTATTCATTGTTTAATATTTTTTTAATTACGTAAAATTGCGTGGAAAAAATGGTGTCCCATGTTGGCCAGGATTGCGACCGCAAATTTCATGTGAAACGAAAAATTCAAAACCATTTATTAATTTGTAAAAAATCCGCTACGTTCTTATCGAGGATTTTTTTTAATGAAATTTTAAAAAATGGCGGCGGTTTGAACATAAAGTATCGAATTGAGCTTTTTTCGACAGTTTTTCGTAAAAAAAAAGGATGATTTAAAAAAAAAAGCTTCCGTAGGAGCATAATGAATGAGGTGAAGAATGTTCTGTTAAAAATTCAAACGGATAGGTTGAAAACGCTTCCTTTGAGAGTGGCCACCGTTTTCATAAACACCATTCCAAGAAAAATGCGTTCAATGTTAAACAATGAATGAAGTCATTTTTAAAAATTCATTTTGTATTCTTAATCGGTGTTTCAATTTGTAAAAAAAAAAAATTAGACCGATTAGCTCATGCTATCCACCTAAAAAATAAATCGGCTCTTCTTCGAGCGGTCTCACTGTGATGATCCCTTGATTTTCCAATGAAGACACACCTTATTCTATGAGAGAGCATAGTGGATGTAAATCCCGAAATGCAGATCGCCAAATCGCGAATCACGAATACTTTTTCGTGATAAATCTAAAATGCATGATAAAATCAGAACCTAGCTTGAAATTATAATATGCGGAGAAAGAATAGAAGAAAGAGCTCTCTCGGTATAGCTCGAGGCTTACATGCCTTGTTCGATGTTTTCGCAGTCAAAATAGATAATGGTAATTATACATTATTATACATTATGATATGCCAAATCAATTGATGCATGTTAAAATCGGAAGTTAATTTTGCTTGGAATTATAACAAGCGGAGAAAAAATGAAGGGCTCTCTTGGTGACTTTTTTTTCAATTTCTTCACGAAATTGTCTCCAAAACAGATAATTTTTACATCGACTTTTTGCCATTTTTACTTGACTTGTCAACTCGTTGTCTGCTTGTGGTCGACTTGCTGTCGACATGTTGTCGACTAGTTATCGACAAGTTGTCGATAATGTTTATGTTTATGTTAATGTTTATTATGTTATGTATCGTATTATATTTATGTTTATATCGACTTGTGGTCGACTTGTTGTCGACTTGTTGTCGCCTTGTTATCGATTTGTGGTCGACTTGGCGCCAACTTATTAATACTAACTGCGAGGAAAACGGTGAAAGGACAATCTGCATTTTCACTGCGCGAGATGAAATCCGCGTTTCCGATCGAACTTTTCGACTCGTTTAAATATTTGGCTACATCAAATTGCAAATTTGAGACTGATTCCATCTCCAGCGTTTAAGGTAAAAGATCGACAAATAGTGCTACTTAAGGTGTAGGCAAAGCCATTTAAAAAATCAACGATTCCCCTCGTGTTTTTTTTAACAAAACGTGTAGTTTAGTTCAATGTTTACATAGTCTAAATCCCGCTCGTGTTAATAAATTTTTCTCCAGAGGAAATTACAAACGCCGACGTGCAGCGCCGCGCGTGATCAAAATTACGATCTAATTTTGTGCGTTTCCAACTGTGCGAGATCAAATCAACATTTCCGACTGCACGCTTCAATTTCACACAATATTTAAATAATTACGATGCCCTTTTCGTGTTTGATTTCATCTGTTGCCGCAGCAGCGAACGTCCACGACTAACCGCATGGGAAACGGCGATATAACATTCTGCGTTGTTCACTGCGCGAGATGAAATCCACGTTGCCGGTCGAATCATTCGGTTCGTTTAATTATGTGACTACATCAAATTGCATATTCGAGACTGATTCCATCTAACGATCGACAAGCAGTGCAGCTGAAGGGAAAGGCATAATCATTTTGAAAATCGAAATTATTATCGAATCTTCTGCTTTTTTTAACTGTGCGAGATCAAATCAACATTACCGACTGCACGATTCAATTCCACACAATATTTAAATAATTACGATGCCCTTTTCGTGTTTGATTTCATCTGTTGCCGCAGCAGCGAACGTCCACGACTAACCGCATGGAAAACGGCGATATAACATTCTGAGTTTTTCACTGCGCGAGATGAAATCCACGTTCCCGGTCGAATCTTTCCATTCGTTTGATTATTTGACTACATCAAATTGCAAATTCGAGACTGATTTTATCTAACGATCGACAAGCAGTGCAGCTGAAGGGAAAGGCATAATCATTTTGAAAATCGAAATTATTATCGAATCTTCTGCTTTTTTTAACTGTGCGAGATTCGATAATAATTTCGATTTTCAAAATGATTATGCCTTCACCTTCAGTTGCACTGCTTGTCGATCGTTAGATGAAATCAGGCTCGAATTTGCAATTTGATGTAGTAAAATAATTAAACTAATGGAAAGATTCGACCGGAAACGTGGATTTCATCTCGCGCAGTAAAAAACGCAGAATGTTATATCGCCGTTTTCCATGCGGTTAGTCGTGGACGTTCGCTGCTGCGGCAACAGATGAAATCAAACACGACAAGGGCATCGTAATTATTTAAATATTGTGTGGAATTGAATCGTGCAGTCGGTAATGTTGATTTGATCTCGCACAGTTAAAAAAAGCAGAAGATTCGATAATAATTTCGATTTTCAAAATGATTATGCCTTTCCCTTCAGCTGCACTGCTTGTCGATCGTTAGATGGAATCAGTCTCGAATATGCAATTTGATGTAGTCACATAATTAAACGAACCGAATGATTCGACCGGCAACGTGGATTTCATCTCGCGCAGTGAACAACGCAGAATGTTATATCGCCGTTTCCCATGCGGTTAGTCGTGGACGTTCGCTGCTGCGGCAACAGATGAAATCAAACACGAAAAGGGCATCGTAATTATTTAAATATTGTGTGAAATTGAAGCGTGCAGTCGGAAATGTTGATTTGATCTCGCACAGTTGGAAACGCACAAAATTAGATCGTAATTTTGATCACGCGCGGCGCTGCACGTCGGCGTTTGTAATTTCCTCTGGAGAAAAATTTATTAACACGAGCGGGATTTAGACTATGTAAACATTGAACTAAACTACACGTTTTGTTAAAAAAAACACGAGGGGAATCGTTGATTTTTTAAATGGCTTTGCCTACACCTTAAGTAGCACTATTTGTCGATCTTTTACCTTAAACGCTGGAGATGGAATCAGTCTCAAATTTGCAATTTGATGTAGCCAAATATTTAAACGAGTCGAAAAGTTCGATCGGAAACGCGGATTTCATCTCGCGCAGTGAAAATGCAGATTGTCCTTTCACCGTTTTCCTCGCAGTTAGTATTAATAAGTTGGCGCCAAGTCGACCACAAATCGATAACAAGGCGACAACAAGTCGACAACAAGTCGACCACAAGTCGATATAAACATAAATATAATACGATACATAACATAATAAACATTAACATAAACATAAACATTATCGACAACTTGTCGATAACTAGTCGACAACATGTCGACAGCAAGTCGACCACAAGCAGACAACGAGTTGACAAGTCAAGTAAAAATGGCAAAAAGTCGATGTAAAAATTATCTGTTTTGGAGACAATTTCGTGAAGAAATTGAAAAAAAAGTCACCAAGAGAGCCCTTCATTTTTTCTCCGCTTGTTATAATTCCAAGCAAAATTAACTTCCGATTTTAACATGCATCAATTGATTTGGCATATCATAATGTATAATAATGTATAATTACCATTATCTATTTTGACTGCGAAAACATCGAACAAGGCATGTAAGCCTCGAGCTATACCGAGAGAGCTCTTTCTTCTATTCTTTCTCCGCATATTATAATTTCAAGCTAGGTTCTGATTTTATCATGCATTTTAGATTTATCACGAAAAAGTATTCGTGATTCGCGATTTGGCGATCTGCATTTCGGGATTTACATCCACTATGCTCTCTCATAGAATAAGGTGTGTCTTCATTGGAAAATCAAGGGATCATCACAGTGAGACCGCTCGAAGAAGAGCCGATTTATTTTTTAGGTGGATAGCATGAGCTAATCGGTCTAATTTTTTTTTTTTACAAATTGAAACACCGATTAAGAATACAAAATGAATTTTTAAAAATGACTTCATTCATTGTTTAACATTGAACGCATTTTTCTTGGAATGGTGTTTATGAAAACGGTGGCCACTCTCAAAGGAAGCGTTTTCAACCTATCCGTTTGAATTTTTAACAGAACATTCTTCACCTCATTCATTATGCTCCTACGGAAGCTTTTTTTTTTAAATCATCCTTTTTTTTTACGAAAAACTGTCGAAAAAAGCTCAATTCGATACTTTATGTTCAAACCGCCGCCATTTTTTAAAATTTCATTAAAAAAAATCCTCGATAAGAACGTAGCGGATTTTTTACAAATTAATAAATGGTTTTGAATTTTTCGTTTCACATGAAATTTGCGGTCGCAATCCTGGCCAACATGGGACACCATTTTTTCCACGCAATTTTACGTAATTAAAAAAATATTAAACAATGAATAAAGAAATTGTTAAAAATAAATTTTGTATTCTTTATCGGTGCTTTAATTTATAAAAAAAAAATTAGACCGATTAGTACTACTATCCACGTTACAAAAAAAAAATATCGGAAATCGGCTATTTTTCGGGTGGTCGCACTGTGATGATCCCTTAATCCAAAGGTAAATGCTAGATGGCTTGAACCTTTTGCATTTCTCAGGAAATTGCAAGTTCACAGCTTGTACAGATCCAAAGTGTACAAAAAGTTAAGCTAAACAAGTGCTAATAACAGTACTGAAAGGTAAAAGCCAACTTGAGATGCGAAAATGTTGAACAATTTGAAATTTGGCACCAAGTCAAAAAGTTTTTAGAAAAAGCGGTGAACAGTCGTATTAAAGTCAACTTGAGGACATTCTGTCCAACAAGAATATAAACTATCCCGAGATGATACTCTCGAACAAATTTACCATATCTTTTAACTTGCGCAAGCTGAACATTGAAAAAAAAAATCAAAATTGTATCAAATGTTGCTATTTTTATCAATTTTTTCGAAATTCTAAAAGTTAATGAAAATGTTTCGAAATTTCTCAGAAAATATTAAACCGTTTTCCACTCTTTACGCTTTCTTTCAATACTATTATTTCACTTTTCATCTAATTTTCACTTTTTCAAATAATATCACAGCTTTTTTTCATTTTTTCATATTTTTCAACATCACTTTTCAAACACTACGGCTTGGCATGGGTGCGATAGAGATAGCTGAAAATACGTTTCTCTCTGTCATTTCGTTCAACTGTCATTTCGGGCCAAGCGACATAAGCTTCGACAGCCGTGAGCCAAGGCAGAGCTTATGTGATGCAACTTCACGCGGCACAGTTCTATTCCACCTTTTCGAATAAAAACGCATTAAAATGCAACTTTTAACATTTTTTTTCTCCATGCGATCTGCGTCAAAAAAAATTTTCCACCAGCGCTTTGTATTCAGAATTAAATAATCTTCACGTTTCAAAAATAAAAATCAACTTGACATTATTTTTCGTCATCACCATTTTTCTGCTGTAAAAACTATAATCATCACATTCACGCCGTATTTTTTTTCGAATCGGGCTTCGAAAACCATGTAAAAACCGCACCCGAAAAACCCCGATATCACCTCCCAAAACCCTCAAAAAAATACCGTCCACATTATAATGGTCACGCTGTATATATGGACTCCGTCTACCGTCCTAAACGTGATGGCAGCAGAACTGAGTGAGACAGAAAATAGAGGGGCTATGTTCTATCTCTCTTTGTGAAGACTGTATAGTTAGACTGAATCAGACGAGTTATGGAATTTTTAGAATTTTGGATCCATCATATTGGATTCACCACGTTCAATTTTGTAATTTCTTCCAAAACTGACATGGTTATACTAAAAACGGGTTGAAGACGCGACCACTACCATCCCTTGAGTAGCTCCTAACATACAACTGATCAAGTGTTCTCTGGCGTGTCAAATAAATGATATGAATTACCAAAGTTCATAAACAGACGATAGCGTAGTGAGTAGCGTGTTAGAAAGATAGGTAGGATAAGTAGGTAGGTCGCAGGTTCGAGTCCCCGTC